>CM055128.1:286608051-287808051 GCA_029206835.1 Rana muscosa | reverse complement strand
ATTACATGCAAGGATTTGGCAATTGAGCAGGCCTTCCATGCTCCTATCATCCTCAGAGTTTTCCGGGAAGGTAGAAAGGTATAGTGGAGTCGTTAAAGGCAGGACAGCTAAATCAATGCAGGAAAAGGGTAGATAGGTTAGTAAAGAAACAATGGCCATAACGGTTTCCTCAGGTTCTTTACAGCCTCAGGATTACCCCTACTTTATAGGTCAGAGAACTTGAGCCCCTATGAGATTTTGTTTGGGGGGCCCACCTAAGACAGGGTTGTATTTTCCACATCAGACTGTTATAATGTATAATAATTTTGTAATGTAATTGTCTAATACAAGAAACTAACTGCGATGCACAAGTTTGTTTTTGATCCAATTCCAGATTCAGATCAAGTAACTGGAACACATGATTTACAGCCAGATGATTGGGTCCTAGTAAAAGAACATGTGAAAGTACCTTTAGGACCAAAGTTGAAGGACCCTACCAAGTGTCCCTGGCAACTGCTACAGCTGTAAAGTGACGTGGATACATGCTAGCAATTGCAAAAAAAATACAGCTAATTTCAAAAGAGGAGTAAACTACTGTTATGCCTTTGCTTGATCTTGGCAGTCAAGGCTATAGAGGAAAATTACCTGTACAAACTACACATGCTAACAGGCATAAAGAGTCATTTGAGTAATTGCTAGATAGGTTCACATAGGCCAGACAGTTTAAAAAAAAAAAACTAGTATGTCAGAAATATCAGAAATGGTAAATTTTCAAGGATTCAACAGTTTTTTTTGTTCTTATAGGAATCATAGTTGTTGGATTACTTGCTAATTTGTTTTCCAGGTGTGCTAAATGTGGAAAAATTACTACAATGGCAGTTAGAACTGAGGGAGATGACCTCAGGGAAGAGATAGAGTGTTATCAGATAGTCAGATTAGCAGATTCATATGATGCCAAGATGGGTGATACGAATGAGTAAAGATATGTATCCACACACACCCCAAGAAGAACTTTGCTCCACTTAGACGTGAAGTAGTACTGTGGACCCTCTGGTATTATACTAGGTAGGGAAGATATGATCATGGCTAAAAGAGGAGGGGTATGTAAAATGTTTGGTAGCATGTGTTGTACCTTTATCCCTAATAATACAGCTCCTGGAGAGACCGTGACCAGAGCCCTGGAAGAACTGCTCTATCGAATGAATTAACGAAAAATTCAGGTATTAACGATCCATTCACAAACTAGCTTGAGGGATGGTTCGGTAAATGGACTGGACTTATCACATCATGTTTGATCTCAATTACTGCGGTTTTGATCGTTTTGGTCACTTGCGGATGCTGCTGTATTCTCTGTAATCGAGGACTTTCACAAAGACTGATTGAAACTGCAATCTCAAGAACGATGTATCAAGCCGTTCCTACCTCTGAGGAGACCTATGTGGACATTGAAGCTCAACTTAATGACATACAGTTCGAAAGTGTATAACACAGGGACTATCATAGAAATGTGTTGAGATAAAATAGACCCACAAGAGGAGGGAATGTTAGAAAAGTTTAGTATTGTGCGTCTATTAGACAGCTTCACTGATTTTTTTTTTTGAGATGGCTCCTGAGCACATGTTCTAACCTTGTTGTATTCTTTTGTTCTTACTAACCCCATACATAATATACAACAGATTGTACAGGAAGCTCTGCTTGGGAATAAAGGTGTCAACTTGTGCTAGGTACGAGCAGATCTTCTTTAGCAAATTAGCCAATAAGAAGTGTTATTATGGTCTCAGTGTAAGGATGAGAAGGTGGGGGCTCCCTCCTTCTCACTCACTTTTGCTATGATTTTCATCTTGTAAGCTTCACACAAAGTGTACCGGTGCATTTTGAATAAATTGTCTTCACTTTCAAACACCTGGAATTCGATTGATTACAAGAAATTATCTAACAATTACGCAGTGTTTTTTGAGTACACTACTAAGTGGTTGCAGCTAATTCATGGTCACTATACATGTACTATATATTTTTTCTTTTCTGAATTTATTTTCACTATATTCACTGGAGGTTGATGGTTTATATTTGCTTAAAAATTACACATAGTAGCATGCAAGTTTTACCCTAAGGCTCCATGTACACTGAAGCTGATAAACTGCAGTTCATTGGCGTTTTGGCGTTTTTTTAAAACGCCCATTAACTGCAATCTATGTTAGCCTATGTGTTCATGTACACATAGCGTTTTTTAGCGTTAATGAGCAGTGGAGTTAATGGGCTTTTTTCTGAACGCAAGAAATTCGCGTTCAAAGTGCCGTTTTTCGGCGAGTAAAAACGCAAAAAAAACGCAAAACGCTGAAAAACGGTAATAAACGCTCAAAAACGCCAGCGTGTTTTTGCGTTTTTTGATCCACTGAAAAAAAAAAAAGCTAAAGAACGCTACACTGAAAAACGCTAATAAACACTAGTAAAAAACGCTGATAAAAGCTATATTTTAAAGCAGCTTTTTCTGCCGGAAATCTGGCGTTCAAAACGACAGTTTTTGAGCTTCTGTGTACATGGAGCCTTATAAGATATATAAACTGAAATATCATTGAAAAACTGAGAAGAGATAAATTCCCCCTCTCTTTACAACTGTGTACCAGCACAAGTGTGCATGTTCAGACATGCAAAATACTCGAATTTTAACGTCTATACATTTTTTAACAAGCGCTATAGTAAATTTGCAAATTAGCGCCTGGCTATATAGCCAAATGCGAGTTTCAACTATTAAGTATAATGGTACAATTGTTACTTCCCCCAAAAAATACATTTTAATTTTGGGATGAAGTGTTTATTTCTCTAAAATAAATTGTCCTTGCAGCAATGTTGCTTCTTCTTTATATTTTTTGTTTTTAACCACTTCAATTCAGGTCATTTTCATCCCCTTCCTGCCCAGGCCAATTTTCAGCTTTCAGCATTGTCACACTTTGAATGAGAATTGTTCGGTCATGCGACGTTGTACCCAAATTAAATTTTGTTAATTATTTTCCCCACAAATAGAGCTTTCTTTCGGTGGTATTTGATCACCTCTGCGATTTTTATTTTTTGCGCTATAAAGAAAAAAAGACCGTCAATTTTGAAAAAAAACACAATATTTATTAATTTTTGCTATAATAGATATCCCAATCTTTTTTAAAAAAACTATTTTTTTCCTTTAGTTTAGGCCGATGTTTATTCTTCTACATATTTTTGGTAAAAAATTGGATTGCGCAAAAGTTATAGCTTCTACAAAATAGGGGATAGAATTATGGCATTTTTATTATTTCTTTATTTTTACTAGTAATGGCGGCGTTCTGTGATTTTTATCGGGAGTGCCACATTGCGGCGGACATATCGACACTTTTGACACTATTTTGGGACCATTCACATTTATACAGCGATCAGTGCTATAAAAATGCATTGATTACTGTATACATGTGACTGGCAGGGAAGGGGTTAACACTAGGGGCGATCAAGGGGTTAAATATGTTACCTAGGGAGTGATTCTAACTGTAGGGGGAGGGGACTCACAAGGGGAGGAGACCGATCGGTGTTCCTATATACAAGGAACATACGATCAGTTTTCCCCTGACAGGACGTGGATCTGTGTGTTTACACACACAGATCCACGTCCCTGCTCTGTGATGAGCAATCCCGGGTGCCCAGCGGACACGCGCATCGGGTCCCCAGTGATGCGGCGAGCGTGCGCTCTCCACAATGCAGGGAATCCCAGGACATCATATGACGGCCACCCGGAGGGACGAAGGGTTCCTGCGGCTGTCATATGACTATATGGCGGTAGGGAAGTGGTTAAGAATGCTAGTAATGTGTAATGTTTTCATGTTTTGGTAAAATATATTTTTCTCTGTCTCTCTCACTTGTTACTCTCCATCTCACAAAAATATTTATTGAAACTCCCACAGGTGTCTTCACAAACCACAAACAATACCATTGCTGATTCAAATTTTAAATGAGTCACAATTTTGTGTGTTGTTTAGTATTTCCAAATGATCATATTTTCCCCCCAAAAATGTGATATGTGTACCAACATCAGAAATCAAAATGTAATTCCCAAAATTCAGAGGGTACCATCACTATTCTACACTCACACACCAAGAACCATCAAATATCACACAATAAATCAAGAAGCATAACTTCTGACTGATGTCATTCCACCACCTATAGGTATATGTTCAAAGAAATGCAGTATTTATGTGTAGGATGGTTCCACCACCATTACAAATCATGCCATATGTTTTCCATGGGCAAGGACAATAATTAGCCTTAACATTTCCCCACCAGCACTAATTGCAGCCTCTTACCAAGCAAAAACCAACAAAATTACAGATGATTCTCTAGCAGCATGCTTACAGTAATAAGCTATAACATAACGGGTTGTTGTGGAAGGCACTGGCCTTCCACAGTACATCTGCATTGATTACCTATTGCATCCCTGGGACTTAGGATTGTTTGACACCACAGAGATGCAGCCTACATTCATGTGTCAGCACAATGGCTAACTGGTTAGCACGTCTGCCTAGCAGCACTGAGGTTGTTGGATTGAATCCCAATACCACTACCTGGCTAGAGGTTTGTATGTTCTTTCTCTGTTGTGGTATTAAAGTTTATTTTTCACCAGTGATTACATTTTTGATGGGTTTCACATAATGGAAACCTAAGAAATAACATTATAATTCAAGCAAGCGTGGGTTTGCACCAAATCTAGAACTGTGGTGTTTTGGGCCCAATATGGATGTATAAGTCTAGTATGGACCTGCACTCATATTTGAATGTTATATGCTGATGATGAATGACGAAAGTGCTTTGTCACCAATTTGTGTGAAGCAGCCTGCACAAAGTTGACATTTCCTGTTTTGCACCCTCCACATGGAAGTTTAATTTGGAGATTTTTGGGATCACTGATCATGGCCATAGCCTTGGACATTTGTTATTTTTAGGTTTACCCTGCACAGATATAAATGCTGATGCATTCTTTAATTTGTAAAGATGTGTGTTCCTGATGAACAGGTGTGGCAATTGAGGCATACATTGTTTGCCGAGCTCGAAGGAGTGAAAAGGGATTCAGAACACCTTTCTTTTTCAGGTTTTGCCTGGTCATTAGCATAAAGTGAGTTTGGAGTTCCTTATGCAGGATTTGCCGGAGAAATCGGTCGGAGTGGAACCACGGCACATTTATTGTATCCAGGACCATGCAGCACCAAGGTACTATGATGTTTCTTTTGTGCATAGCAAATTTTGCACTGGAGTTATTGAGAAGTGTAAGGAATTGGAAAAAGCTAACCATGAGTCTATAAGGCCTTTCATAGTGGAACCCTTGTGTGCTATTGAGGAGAAACCATTGGTTTTTCACCTGTTCAACCCCTTCACGGACATTGCCTTGGGTAGTGGCCTTTTTGAAGAGATATTGCTCTTGAGTGAAGGGAGGCTTCAGACTGACTTATCGTCTGGGGATCTTTAATGGCAAATTTAAGATTTTGTTTTCAAACTAAAGGTGGATTCTGAAGAGATTGGTGAAGTGTGCCACCCACCAGCAAATTTTTCTATCGCAGGGAATAGAGGGTTTCTATACTACCCTGGTCAGCCAGCATACTGCAGGAAATGTCATAAGTTTGGGCATACCAGAGATGAATGTGATGTGTAGATGCACTGCAGGAACTGTGGGGAGGAAGGACATGAGGCTGAGGCTTGCTTGGTTAAGCGGGCCTGTGATATATGTGGACAGAGTGATCATACAGTGAAGAATTGTCCAAAAGTAAAAAGGGCCTATGTTTCTTTTGCCGAAGCTGTCAGGCGCACCGCTGAGAGTGGGTTACAGTGTCCACACAAAGTGGACATTACGGTGTGGAGGACAGAGTGGAAGTGCCACCCATCAGTGCGGAGCCATTAACAGCGGAGTGTGGAGCAGCGGTGGATAGGGCGGCGGAGGAGGCTATGGACAATTTGTCAGCAGCCTTGCAATGGGAGCCGGAGGTGCAGGAAGCCCAGGAAGAGGAGGTGGAACAGATGGAGACTGTGGGTGCTAAGACAAACGTGGATGCTTTGGAGAGCCCTAAGAAGAGAAGGGCTAAGAAATTGAAGGTAGAGGCAGCTGTGATTCAAACAAGTAACCCCTTTGAGATCCTGGGAGGGATGGGAGCAGAGATAGAATCACCAGTGCTAAGTCCAGGGACTCCAGACATTTTTCAGCCAGCCATAATGTGGTCGGCAGTTGAGGACAATAGGAATGCTGAGGTAGGCATTATCGTTGCAAATAGGAATATTCACATTATGTCAAATGTTGTTTTAGTGCCAGGAAGATAAAATTATGGCAGATTTAGTTTTGTTTACCCAGTTTAGGGTTTTTTGTTTGTATGCTCCTGTGAATAAACGGGAACATCTCATTATTTGAAGTTTTGAAGTTACATGTGATGGAAGGAGACGTAGTGTGATCATGGGTGATTTTAATACGATCCAATTTGTGAAAGATCAGGTAGGAGTAGCGGAGACTAAGATGGATGCAAATAGCACCATGCTGAATGGGGTAATTCAGGACTTACATCTCAATGATGCTCATATTGTTCTGGGTTTGGTGGATCCTTATTTCACTTTTTTTTTCAAAGAGTGGGCGTACCAAATCCAGAATCGATTTATGTTTGTTTTCTGATGTGCTCAAATGTGCTGATGTTAAGCACAGGCCGGTAATTTTGTTCAGATCATGTGGCAGTATTTGTTGACTTGAGTATGGGGGATAGTATTAAGTTTGGTTTAGGGGTATGGGGGTTAAATAGTTTATTGTTGCAGGACAAGCAAGTCAAAGCCCATTTTAAATATTTATACTAGATAAGGAAAAAAGATTTTAGTAATATTTTGGGGTGGTGGAATTGGGTTAAAAGGAAAATTTAATTTATTTTGTCCAAAAAGGAGTAGGGATAAAAGTAGCAGTGAGAAAAGGAGATATTCTAGGTTACAAGCCAGGTTGGTTACATTATATTCATTTAGGAATATGGGTTTTGACATGGCCGATGAAGTAGATCATGTTAGGAAGAGGATTAAAGAGGTATTAACTGAAAGAGGACAACAGATAATTTTTCAAGCAAGAGTAAAACACCTGGAGCAGGATGAAAAATGCTCTAGATTTTTTTTTTTTTACAGAAGGTGTGTATGTGCAAATAGTTTTGTTCCGAAATAGTTTTTTAACAAATTTAGACAAACTCGTTAATTCGGAAATATCCGACTTAACGAAAAACCGTTTAACAAATTTTTCAATTCGAGTATTCGAAAATTGGTAAATTTGTAAATTCGGAAATTTGAAAATTCGTAAATTCGAAATGAGAAAATTTGAAAATCTGAAATAGTAACTAATAATAACTTAACTATTACTAACTATTAAATTATAAATTCTGAAATTTCAAAAGAATAACTAATAATAACTAACTATTAAATTATAGGTATTGGAATTTCCTTTCAAATTTGGCTGTTAGTGAACGTAACAAATACGAATTTATCCGAAGTTACAAATTATCGGAAATAACGAATGCCGTATCTAAACGAATGGAACGTAACAAATTATTAATAATAAATAACAATATTAATAAAAACATTTTATTATTGGTATTTTTGGCGGACCAACAGTGGAATCCGCGTCTGCATATGTGCACGCACACATTTCCGTTCTGCTGTCGTAAGCCTCTGGCAGGGACCTTCCAGCTTGTTATCAGCACTCAGTATAAAAGCCTGCATCTCTGATGGTATGGGAATGCATTAGTGCATATTGAATGGGCAGCTTGCACATCTGGAAAGGAATCATCAATGGTGAAAGATATAGGTTTTAGAGCAGCATATGCTGCCATCCAGACAAAGTCTGTTTCAGGGAAGCTTTGCATATTTCAGCAGGACAATACTAAGCTTGAGAGTAGGAGGTCTTGAGAAGAGCGGAGAGGACAGTTTGGGTGATAATTGGAGACAAGATTGGTGATGTAGCTCGGGGCAGAGTTGTGGATGGCTTTGTATGTTGAGGTTAGTATTTTGAATTTAATTCGCTGGGCGATCGGGAGCCACTGTAGGGAAATGGAGGAGAGGGTTGGCAGACACTGAGCAGTTGGTAAGATGGATAAGTCTTGCAGCAGCATTCATGATAGACTGAAGAGGGGATAGCCTATAGAGAGGCAGGCCAATGAGAAGGGAGTTACAGTAGTCAAGGTGAGAGATAACAAGGGAGTGAATGAGTAGCTTGGTGGTTTCATTTGTTAAAAAGGGGCAAATTTTAGAGATGTTACAGAGGTGAATTTGCTTCAAACATAGTGTGCTGTGGCTACCCTTGGAACTAGACAGATAGATAGATATGATCCACCTAGATATTATTTCTCACCCCCTTTCTTTATTTATTTCCCAGGCAAATAATGAGAACACCAATCAATTGATCCTACTGTTGACCTCGAACTTTGGGGAAAAGTAAAGCTCCAGTGTATATTTTAGTACCTTATATTCAACCCACAATAGAAGTTTTGCATTGGGTGGAATTACTCATAAATTACCTAGCTATTATTGTATGCCAACAAAGAGAACAGCCCTACCTTTCATTGCATTAGAAATGCATAAAAAGCACAAGTCTTTTAACATTTTGCATCTATCAGAGAGGTTTCAGCGATGTTAACTTAAAAGTGGCTTAATTAGCTGTAAAAATATTCTTAATGTCAAACTACATATATCAATGTTTGTTTTATTCTAGAAGTAATTTGTGCCATTTCAGCTAAAATTTTATTGTATGTGTAATTAATTATCACATCTCGCAAAATGTTTTTTATGACACCTTTTCTAATAATGTGTTAATTTGATATTTTTTCACAAATTTACACCCTTGTTGTATATATACAAGTTGAAAATGAAACCTGTGCAATAGAACCTCACATAAGGTCACTGTGCATTTTAACCACATAAACATCTGCACATAGTAAACATAATTCAGTGCTTTTACTGCTTTAACAAGTTTTTAAATCTATAGCGAAAAGGCCGTATCTGTATAAGGACAGAGTAGGATCAGTGAGTGTTGGAAATTCCATCAGATTCTGTCATTGATGACCCTGTTGGGGGAGATTACTTCCTGAGAAATGTGCTATCAGCTTGATATATTACAGGGGTGGCCAAATTGCAAATCTTAAAGGCTACAGGCAGAACTCTGGGCAAAAACTTTTTTCTATGTTCTCATTGCTGATCTCCTACCTTCCCCAACTATGTCATCCATGTTCTTCTGAGCTCTGTAGTTCCTCTGCAATAGCTTGCTGAACTTGCTGAACAAACGTTATTGCCTGGTGATTTCCTGTTTGTAAGAATCCTGGCTGCTATTTCTCCCGTATCCTCAACCAGCGGTCTGACACGCCCAGTTGTAGTCCTCTGAAAGCGAGCAGGGATTTGTACTTCCACCTGGCTCGCTGTAGTGGGCAGAGTGGGTCTCACAGCCCCCGGTCTGTGTGACCCATAGACGTGGTGTCCTCCTCCTCTGCTCCCTCCTTCACCTCCTCCCTGCCAGCACCACACCCGTCACCACCGCCCGCCCGCCCGTTCGCCATCTCTCTCCAGTGCAGAGCAGGGAGAGTTACAGATCATCGGGACAGAGCAGATCTCAGGCTGACAGATCTGTATGTGAAAACACTACTCGCCGTACAGCCCCGCCCCCCTGCACTGGCAGTTCTGGTACAGGGAGGCGGGGCTGTACGACGAGCAGTGTTTTCACATACAGATCCACTCTGTTGTCTGGAGGATCTGTAACTATCTGCACTGCACTGATGGGCACTGATAAGCTGCACTGGTGACACCGCACTGATGGGCACTGATAAGGTGCACTAGTAACACTGCACTGATGAGCACTGATAAGCTGCACTGGTGACACTGCACTGATGGGTACTGATAAGCTGCCCTGGTGACACCTCACTGATGAGCACTGATAAGCTGCACTGGTGACACTGCACTGATGGATACTGATAAGCTGCACTGGTAACATTGCACTTATGAGCACTGATAAGCTGCACTGGTGACACTGCACTGATGGGTACTGATAAGCTGCACTGGTGACACCTCACTGATGGGCACTGATAAGCTGCACTGATGGGCACTGATAAGCTGCACTCTTGGGCACTGATAAGCTGCACTGGTGGGCACTGATGAGACCACACAGATGGGCACTGATATAATGCTCTGATGAGACCGCACTGATGGGCACTGATAAGCTGCACTGATGAGGCTGCACTGATGAACTGCACTAATGGGCACCAAGGCTGCACTTATGGGCACTGAAAGGCAGCACTGATATGCTGCACTGACGACGTTACACATATGGGCACTGGTGAGGCAGCACTGATAAGCAGTGGACACCATCCACTGCTTTACTGACACCATCCTATGCCAAATATCTGTAGGAGAGGTTTCCACCATCCCTGCAAAGTTTGCAGTCATTTTTTTATTATTTTCAGTGTGATTTGTATTATATGTGTAGCGCCCTCACCTCTCTCCCTTTCTCTATCGGTTATATGGCTGTTGTCTAGGGGTACCTGGGAGAGAGAGATGATACACACCACGGCCCATGTCCTCCCGTAACTAGGAGGTGAAGGCCAGAGATTGGGCTTTTGTGTAGGTGTCCTAGAGCCAAGTCCAGTCCTTCGTCCCTGGCTCCTTTGCTTAGTAACCCAAGTTCCACACAGTGAATAGGTACAACTCAGTTTTATTCTTCTTGCCAAGCAATAAAACAGTCTTTCTCCTTTTGAATAATGGGGAAACAGATCGAGGCACAATCCTTTCCCTTCTTGCTGCTACCCACTGTGCTGTCACCAGTGGTGAATAGTCACTGCCACTGACTAGGTAATAGAACGTGAATTTACCTTCGCTCACTTTGCCCCTGTCAGGGGAAGAAATACGTCCAAGGGAGAAATGGAGGCCTCTCCGTCACCAGCGATGCTGCGCCGGACTCTTCGGAGAAGTTACTGTGCACCAGTCCTCACGAACTCAGACACGGGCACCCAAGGAGTTAGGGCCCCCTCGGATTCCTCACCCTTGCGGAACTCAGTCGAAGGTACTGAGCCCCAGGCATCCACCATAGTACCTCACCCCAGGCTAAAGGTGCCTGGAATGGACTCCATCTCTGTTCCAGCTAGGCCAAGGGCGCCTAGGCCTGAAATACCGGAACGCCAGCACCCAAGCTGAAAGTGCCTGGGTGCGGCCACGTCCTCCGACTCTCTCCCTGAAATCAGGGCCTCTGCCCCCTTTATGACCTCTCCCTTTGCATCACAGCGGGTTCCCCACCCAGCTGTACCAGCTCCAGGGGAGGACAAAAAGGCACGGTTTGCGGTGTATGTTCAGCTCGGGCCCAAGGCAACAGCGCCACCCAGAGACCCCAGGGAACTTCACACCACCAGAGTCCTTACAAATTCAAATACCCGCTACACTTGTGACATTACATATCACATAGACCTGTATTGTGGTGATATTGAAGCTTACTGAGATTGCCATACATTAGAGGTTTCCACCATTATTGTGTTATTGATTAGTAAGTTAGCGCTGCACTTCATTTTTTTTTTCTCATGCCGATATTTACTTGTGTCACGCGCCGATGTAAAGCAGAATGTCCTGACTCTTTCTGTGGTGCGGCTGGGGATGTGGGGATGTGCTCATATTCACCATACCAGCACTGATTACTATTAGAAAGCTCTCAAAGCTGCATGAGGAGGAATATTTATAATACTGAATTACAGCAGAGTACAGTGTGTATAATATATAATTATGGGCTGTGTGTACAGATCAGTAATGATTACATAAAGCATGTATGGGAAATATGTTTATCTGCTGTTGTGGCTGGAGGGGGAGAGCACAGACATGCTTTACAGAATTTCCCCTCACTGTCTGTGTTGTGCTCAGAAGTGTTGCTGCAGAATGAGGGGAGTGATTTATGTTGAAGTGGGCATGTTCACATTTAGTGCACACAGGCCTAGTGTACCTCCCACATTCAGTGCAATATGCAAAGCATGAAGAGAAGTGTAGTTTAATGACAGTGTAAAGCGGGGACAGGATATGATGCAATCACTGTTCTAACACCTCCTCTCTAGCAGAAAACAGGCTGCATTTTTTGAATTACGGAGCTGACTTGAAAACCTGAAAATAAAATTTTAAATTTCTCTTGATTGGTAAGGAATTTCATAATTGTAATAACTGTCTAGTGTTTTGTGTGTGTGTGTGGGGGGGGGGATTGTGTACTAATGGGGGATTTTTTGCTGATCCCCAGTTCTGCTTTAAGGTTTTTTACCTTCACGCTTTCTCTGCATGAAGGTAAAAAAACCTTCTCTGTGCAGTAGCCCTCCCAGCCCCCCTAATACTTATCTGAGCCCCATCTGGATACAGCGATGTGCATGAGGGTCTTGGCTCTTTTGAGACTCTCCCCATTGGCTGAGAGAGAAACGGGTGCCATTGGCTCCCGCTGCTGTGAATCACAGCCAGTGAGCCAATGAGGAGAGAGAGTGGGTGGGGCTGAGCCACAGCTCTGTATGTGAATAGACACACGGAGCAGTGGCTCGGGAGCGAGCCTGCTCGGGTGCCACCATAGCAAGATGCTTGCTATGGGGGCACTCGACAGGAGGGAGGGGTCAAGAGCGCTAGCTGGGACCCGAGAAAAGGAGGATTGGGGCTTCTCTGTGCAAAACTTTTGTACAGAGCAGGTAAGTATAACATGTTTGTTATTTTAAAAAAATATATACCTTTAATATCACTTTGAAGCTTATTTCTATGTACAAGAAAAACCTCCTCCCACCCTTCCCCTTCTAACCTCTTCAGCATGTTTTTATTTTTTAAATATCTTGTGGAACATTTTATACTAACCCAAGTCCACCATCTGGGTCCCTCACTGGTGTTGTTTGCTGGAGCAGAGGAGTAATACAGATGTGCCCTCATTGAATGTTCCCCAACGGTTCAATAGGAATGTTGTTTTGGAACTCTGTATTTTAACTCCACAAGGGACACCATCTACATGGAATTTATATTTTATCCCTATATTTGTATTATTTTCCTCTGGATACTCTGCTTTCCTTCCATAATCCAAAAAATATATTTTAAGGTTAATTACTTTATATCGTCAGCCTCTTATGATGTTCAATAGAAAAGAAATTCCTTAGATCCAGACAGCAGATTATGTGTTAATACCTTGATTCTAGGTCCCCACATATTAATGGAAGCTGTATTGAACCTAAGATGTCCTAAGAGCTGATAGTGAAACCTAATAAAAATGTATTGGCTGCTTTATTGATGTTCTGAGCAAGTAAAGTAACAAACATTTATTTCAGTATTGACGATTTTAAATAAGCTTTTCCTGCACTAAAGAAACTACCGTATATACTCGAGTATAAGCCGACTCGAGTATAAGCCGAGGTACCTAATGTTGCCCAAAAAACTGGGAAACCTCACTAACCCGAGTATAAGCCGATGCCCCACTGTTCCCTAGCTCGCTGTTCCCTGTAAATAGAAATTTTTACATTGTAATTATTACCTGTAAAGAAGTTGCGGCTGCGGCGTCCATCGTTTAAATTCCGCGGCGTCCATCGTTCGAATTCCGCTGTCTCTTCCTGTTCCTTACTTGATAGGCGAGTCTCAGCAGACACTCTCCACCTATCACGATCATTCTCTCATCCTTAGTTTTCCCAGCAGACACTGTGTTGGGTATTCCGCCAATCACAGACGTCTGCTGGAAAACTGAGGATGAGAGAACGTTCGTGATAGGCGGAGAGTGTCTGCTGAGACTCGCCTATCAAGGAAGGAACAGGAAGAGACCGCGGAATTTTGAACGATGGACGCCGCGGAATTCGAACGATGGACGCCGCAGCCGCAACTTCTTTACAGGTAATATTTACAATGTAAAATTTATATGACTCTAGTATAAGCCGAGGGGGGAACTTTCAGCCCCAAAAAAAGGGCTGAAAATCTCGGCTTATACTCGAGTATATACGGTATATATATATATATATCTATATCTATATCTATCTCTCTCTCTCTCTCTCTCTCTCTCTCTCTCTCTCTCTCTCTCTCTCTATATATATATATATATATATATATATAGAGAGAGATATAGATATATATATATAGAGATATATATATATAATAAACGAAAATAAGAGGGACGCTGACTCCAGTTGTATTTCAACAAGTTCTTCTTTATTGGTCGATCATATGCAGACAAGGCATTAAGTAAATGGCAGCCACTGTACAGTTCCGAGCATCCCTGCTCTTCGTCAGGCTATCACATCTAGCCTGATAGCCTGACGAAGAGCAGGGATGCTCGGAACTGTACAGTGGCTGCCATTTACTTAATGCCTTGTCTGCATATGATCGACCAATAAAGAAGAACTTGTTGAAATACAACTGGAGTCAGCGTCCCTCTTATTTTCGTTTATCATTGATGGTGGAATTTGGGAGTCCACCCTGACGGCTCTCCACTCTTTTCCAAAAAGAAAGGGAAGTAACCAACCCGAAGTTTTGTATATATATATATATATATATATATAGTGTGACAGCATGCAGGTAAAATCACCAGGTTGCATCCAGGATGGAAGGTATATATGTCCTAGATTTAGGCTTTATGACGATTTATACCACTAGGGGGAGTGCGGGGAGTCTTGCAGGGGAAGAGTTAATGAGCCCAGCTGAAGTAAGTGGGCTCGTTAGGGCCTCTACAAGAACTCCCTGCATGCTAAGGGAGATGCTCCAACCTGGAACCAGATCTGTGTGGATAGTCTGGGGAGTGTGATCTCTGTGCGGTGAGCCAAAGCCTGTGTGGTTATTGCTAAGAACTTCAAAAAAGCAGGGAGCTAGGGACTGGGACAGCACAAGGCTGTACCCAGTTGTTAGTTAGGGACACCAACGTGTGTAGTGAGCGGTCAAGTTGACCAGGATTTCTTTTCATGTTTCTTTTGTTTTTGCTGTATTTTTTTGTCTGTATATAGTTCAAATAAAACCACACCCTTTTGTTTTCTCCTACCACTGTCTGCTGTGCCTGTTTTTGTGTGGTGAACCCATCCAGGGGGTCACACACACCCACTGCTGAGCTAACCCCCTCACAGTTGCTGGAGAACCAGTGGCAGTTTTTTTAAGGCCAGCATGGAGGAGATACTGAAACAGCTGGCTCTAGCAAATGCCAATCAGCAGCAGACAAATGCAGGTTTGCAAAAGAGCCTTGTAGCCCAGTAGCAAGCTCATCAACAGAGCCTTGCAGCCCAGCAGCAAGCTCATTGAGAGCCTTACAGCCCAGCAGCAGTCTGGAAGCTCAGCTCAAGCCCAGCAGCAATCTGAGGCCTGCTTCATAGACCTGTTACAGAAGCAAGAACAGAGACTACAGCAACAAATGGAAACGTTAATGCAGCAATGTCCGCAGACCAGTGAGGCAAGTAGTTCCACTAATACTGCGTCCTTTGGGGTGAGTCGTTTATTGACAAAAATGACTGGAGAGGATGATCCAGAGGTATTTTTGACCACATTTGAAAGGACCGCTGAAAGAGAAAAGTGGCTACAGCCAGAGACTTTGTCCGCACCAAAGATTGTGGAACGTGTTGTAATGGATCGGTTTTTGAGAGCTCTTCCTACTGCCATCCAAAAGTGGGTAAGCCATGGAGACCCAGAGACGGCCGATGGTCTTGTGGATCGTGTGGAGAAATACTTGGCTACAGAGAACCTGACGGCCTCTTCCAGAGACACTCGGACTTTCCACCCTAAGACCAGACCATCCCCAGGGGCGGATAAGATGATTCCAAGGGGTAAGGGTGGAGAGAGTGAGAGGGTGGGAGCTCTACCCCAAGTTTGGCGAGAACAGCCTGGGAAATCAGCGGCTCAAGAGGCGGCAAGAAGGATCATTTGCTACCGCTGCCGGCAAGCGGGACATATTGCAGCAAATTGCCCGGTTTTGGAGGAACCCATGCAGTGTGACTTTCTGACGGGCAGACGTCAGTCGCTGTGTGCGACAGTCGCATGCACTGCCATTCGGGGAACTGAGAAACATTTATGCAAAATGTGTATTAATGGTAGAAATGTTGTGGTATTGCTGGATTCAGGTAGCCTTGTGACCCTGATAAAGGCTGAGTTAGTTAAAACAGAGGTCTCTGGGAATAGCAAGGTAGCCGTTATTTGTGTGCATGGGGACACCCGAGAGTATCCAGTGACTACAGTGTGTTTCGAGACCCCCAAAGGTACCCTTTCTCATCCAGTGGGCTTAGTGTCTCAGTTACCGCATGACGCCATTGTGGGAAGGGATTTTCCGAAGTTCTGGGAACTGTGGGATGATCATGAGCCCCCCACTGGTGCCCCTATGTACCAGGAATATGATAGCCAGAACTCCTCTGAGAGTGGTGAGGACTCTCCCGAATTTCCCTTGTCAGTATTGGCAGGGGAGACTCAAGAAACTGGAGAGGAGCCCACCTCCTCAGACGAAAACCTACCGTCTGTGGAGTTTTCTGATCTTGAGGTTCACAGGGAAAACTTTGCCACAGAACAGTTGAAAGACCCCGCCCTAATAAAGGCACGGGAAAACGTAGTGAAAATAGATGGCGAGTTAGTGAACCCAGATAATACCTGCACTTACCCATACTTCAGCGTAGAGAAGGACCTACTGTATCGGGTGGCAAAAAGGGCAGAAGAAACCGTTGAGCAGCTGGTGGTGCCCAAACCTTACAGGAAGTTGGTGTTGGAGTTGGCCCATGGGCACATTCTTGGAGGTCATCTGGGGACAGAGAAAACCCGAGAGAGGGTATTACAGAGATTCTATTGGCCTGGGGTGATGAAGGACATAGAAAATTATTGTTCCTCCTGCCCTGTGTGTCAGAGGTCGGCCCCGATGCCACACTTCCGTAGCCCGCTGGTCCCTCTACCCATCATTGAGGTCCCGTTTGAGAGAATCGCAATGGATTTGGTAGGTCCTATAATCAAGTCCGCTAGGGGGCACCAGTACATATTGGTTATAATGGACTATGCCACCCGTTATCCAGAAGCGATCCCTCTCAGAAATACCTCGGCCAAAACCATAGCCAAAGAGCTATCTCTTGTTTTTAGCCGGGTGGGTATTTGTAAAGAACTGCTTACGGACCAAGGTACACCCTTTATGTCCCGGGTTATGAAGGAGCTGTGTAAATTGTTCAAAGTGACGCAATTACGTACATCTGTGTATCACCCCCAAACCGATGGGCTGGTTGAAAGATTCAACAAAACCCTAAAACAAATGTTGAAGAAAGTGGTGGATAGGGATGGAAAGGATTGGGACTGTCTACTTCCTTATTTGATGTTTGCTATTAGGGAGGTGCCCCAATCCTCTACGGGATTCTCCCCCTTTGAGTTACTGTATGGGAGACACCCAAGAGGGCTGTTGGATATTGCCAAGGAAACTTGGGAAAGTGAGAGTTCTCCCCACAGGAGTGTGATTGAGCATGTCGCCCTGATGCAAGATCGAATTGCACAGGTAATGCCCATCGTGAAGGAACATTTGGCCCAAGCGCAGTTGGCACAGCAGAGAGTGTACAACCGTGGAGCCAAGACCCGTACCTTTTCCCCGGGGGATAGGATATTGGTACTTGTCCCTACGGTTGAAAGTAAATTCCTTGCCAAATGGCAAGGCCCCTACGAGATAATGGAAAAAGTGAGCGAAGTGAATTACAAGGTCAGACAACCAGGAAGGCGAAAGCCCGAACAGATCTATCACGTTAATCTGTTGAAAGCCTGGAGGGATAGAGAGTCCCTAGTCGCAGACACTTGGTCACCAGCTCAAACTGGTTGCGTGATTCCTGAGGTTGGAATCGCAGCCACCTTGTCACAACCCCAACAACAGGAGGTTAAGGAGTTTGTGCTTCGCAACAAGGAGGTATTCTCTGAGCTGCCGGGACAAACATCTGGGGTAGAGCATGACATTATTACCCCGCCCGGTGAAAGGGTGAAGTTAAAACCCTATCGGATCCCAGAGGCCCGACGGGAGGCAATACGGGAGGAAGTACAGAAAATGCTGAACTTAGGGGTGATAGAGGAGTCCCAAAGTGATTGGTCTAGTCCCATTGTGTTGGTGCCTAAACCGGATGGGAGCTGGCGATTTTGTAACGATTTTCGTCAGTTGAACAAAGTTACAAAATTTGACACCTACCCCATGCCACGTATAGATGAGTTGATCGACCGGCTGGGAACAGCCCGATACATGACGACTCTTGACCTCACAAAAGGGTATTGGCAAATCCCCCTGGCCAAGTCAGCCAAAGAGAAAACCGCATTTGTAACCCCAGACGGGGCGTTCCAATATAAAAGAATGCCGTTCGGGTTACAGAATGCGCCGGCCACATTCCAGCGGAAAATGGACCAGATGCTGAGGCCCCATCGGAAGTATGCTGCGGCTTACCTGGATGACGTAATTGTCCATAGCACAGATTGGGCCTCACATCTGCCAAAAGTGCAAGCAGTCCTGGACTCTGTTCGGGAAGCAGGGTTTACGGCTAACCCCAAGAAGTGTACCATTGGGCAGGAGGAGGCCAAATATCTTGGGTACACCATTGGGAGGGGAGTAATAAAACCCCAACTCAACAAAGTCGAGGCCATCCAGAGTTGGCCACGTCCCAACAGCAAGAAGCAGGTACGAGCCTTTCTGGGAATCGCTGGGTATTATCGGCGATTCATTCCCCACTTTGCTTCTAAGGCTGTGCCCCTAACCAACCTGACGAAGGGGAAAGGGTCGGTCATGATTAAATGGACCCCCGAGGCTGAGGCAGCATTCCAATTCTTGAAACAAGCCTTATGTAGCCAGCCAGTGTTGTACTCACCCGACTTCTCTAAAGACTTTGTCGTACAAAGTGATGCGTCAGATGTGGGGTTAGGAGCAGTATTGTCCCAGGTCTGGAACGGGGAAGAGCACCCAGTCATTTACCTCAGCAGGAAGTTGAAGTCCCATGAGGTAAATTACGCCACCGTTGAAAAGGAGTGTTTAGCGGTGAAGTGGGCTCTAGATTCCCTTCGGTACTACCTGCTAGGTAGGCACTTTGACATGGTTACGGATCACGCTCCGTTAAAGTGGATGGCTCAAAACAAGGAAACAAATAGAAGAGTGAATAGGTGGTTCCTGGCCCTCCAGGAATTCAACTTCACAGTAAAGCATCGCCCTGGCGTTCAAATGGGGAATGTGGATGCTTTGTCTCGAGTACATGAATGCCTGATTGCTGGTGTTCCAACCCCGAGGTTAAAACAAGAGGGGGGGGTATGTGACAGCAGGAAGGTAAAGTCACCTGGTTGCATCCAGGGGGGTAGATATATTTCGCCCAGATTCAGGCTTTACGCCGATTTATACAGCTAGGTGGAGAGTTGTATAAGCCCAGCTGAGACTAGTGGGCTCATTGATGACTCATACCTCTAGGGAGAGGGCTGGGCGTCGTGCAGACAGGGAGTTGATGAGTCCAGCTGAACCTTGTCAGCTCATTTAGGCCTCTATAAGAAAGCCCAGCTTCATTAGATGTTAGCTCATGCCTGGAAGCAGACCTGTGTGGACTGTCTAGGGAGAGTGAACCCCTGTGCGGTGAGAGAAAGCCTGTGTGGCTATATTTTGCTTGGACATTTAAAACCAGGGACTAGGACAGCACTAGGCTGATCCCAGTCGTTAGTTAGGAAACCTGTAAGTTTAGTCAGAGGTCAAGTTGACCAGGATTTATTTTGTGTTTGTTTTTTTTGCCTTGCTGTGTTTTTGTCACTGTAAATAGAAAATAAACCGCACCTTTTTGATTTTGAAAACCACAACCTCCGTCTGCTGGGCCTGTTTTTGGGTGGGAAGCCCATCCCGGGGGTCACACATACCCGCTGCCGAGCTAGCCCCCTCACAATACATACATACACTATATTACCAAAAGGTAATGGCATCCCAGTCTTAGTCCGTAGAGTTCAATATTAAGTTGGCCCACCCTGTGCAGCTATAACAGCTTCAACTCTTCTGGGAAGGCTGTCCACAAGGTTTAGGAGTGTGTCTATGGGAATGTTTGACCATTCTTCCAGAAGAGCATTTGTGAGGTCAGGCACTGATGTGGATGAGATGGTCTGTCTCGCAGTCTCCGCTCTAATTCACCCCAATGGTAGTCAAAGGAAAAGGGGTGTGTTTAGGGATTATAACGGTGCCAATATAAACAAGTGCAGATATTTCTTAAAAGGTATAAATTGTATTATAACATACAAAGATAAAAGGTACATAAAGGAAAAAGCAGAGTTAGCTGATACTGGCCAAAGCATTAATTTCTTTATAAGATGGTCACTGATGCATATCTCGTCCCTAAATGTTTTGCCAACATTAGCTTCCTCAGCGGATTGTATGATCACCATTGTAAACAATGGCTCAAGGGGAGCGCAGTAGGATGCAGACACTCAAGCCAATCCAGTAACCGTAACAGAGGTGGGTATTTGTGCGGCCACAGGGGGCATAGAAGGGCCAAGATAAACTCTGCTTACAAGAACGTATGAGTACAGGGGCGCCAGTAATTCAATTTGCAAGTTGGAAATGTATATCTTAGTGCAGAACTGTCCACTTGCACAGAATAACAGCACATGATGGTGCAGGACATTAGGGGTGACCATCATGTGCTGTTATTCTGTGGGCGTGTCTATATGTGCATCCCTAAATCTATTAATAAAAAAATGTGTGTCACTTGTGTGCTACCTATGACATTCGCGCCCCATACACTTGGAGATTTCTTCCCTTTCTTCTATTCAGGCCTGTGCCCTCACTGAAATATTCCGTTCCATTATAGGAACCCCTATCTAGTTAATTTTTTTTTTCTTTTCTTTTTCCCTTTCCTTTCTTCTCTTTTCTTTTTTTCTCTTTCCCTTCCTTCCCCTTTCCCTTTCTTCTCTTCTCTTCTCCTTTTTTTTCCTAGTACTCTATGGATCTCTTCTCCTATCTTCTCATTTCTAAACCAACCTGCTTATTATTATCTCCCTCCCATGCCCCCTCCTTTCAAAAATCAAATCAAATCCTACTCCACATTTCATCATACATTATTTATACCTTATTTTGCATTTATACATTATACATTATATCTTCTAAACACCTTCTAACCCCTACCAAAAAAATAAAAAAAATAAACACCCAGTTGTATCCAGTGTATATAAAATCAATAAATTGGGGGGGGCGGGGGGATAAACCCCCCTATCCCCCCCCAGAGGCGCCCCTCCGTCCTGAGGGGGGCCGGCACGTGTATATAGATTTACAAAATAATCACAAGTATCCTACATTGCATCTTACATTTTACGATATCTTCTGTTGCAACACATCCTGTCACCTATCACCCATCACCCTTTACAGTGTCCCCTTTACCCCAACTTCTAACAATTAATAACAAATTATAAAAGAAAAGAGCGTGCAAAAAAAAAAAAAAAGGGGAGGGGAGAAATTCTCTCCCTTCCCTGTCCCCTTCCCTTTCCTAAAAAAAAATTTGTTCAACAAAAAAAAAAAAAAAGGAGAGGCAGATGACAAAACGGAGGCTGTTCCCCAGAGTTTCATATTCCCAGAGTCCTGGGGGGCTGAAAAGAAGAAAAGGGGGGTATGTATTTAAACCCCGGCTGTAACTGTCTCCAGTCAGTTATATCGCCTCCTGGAACAACCGTTCCCTTCCCTCCTGGGTTTTTCTCAACGGGGAAAAAAAAAAGGGGGGGGCGGGAGGGCATACTGAAACATCACCCAAAACAGGAGGAAAAAAATAACCATTCAGAAAACAAGCCACACCAAAAAATAAAACCCTGAATAAGGAGGACAAAAAGGAAAAACCAAAAGACAGGGGCATTCCCCCTTTCCCTCTCCCAGGGGGGAGGGGGTGACAGGGACAAGTCTCATTCAGAGGGGTTCCTCTGACTCTAGCCCTGATGCTACTAATAAAAAGAAAAGCAAAGAGGAAACAAACAAAAAAAAAACTTTACTCCTGTACTCTTTTATTGTAGGGGGGTGGGATCTGTATTGCTTCCTTCTCCCCTTCCCCTTGAAGCCTTAGATCTCCTATCCCCCATTATCTCCATTTTTCTCCCAGTTCCTGGAATTTCCTGCAGCCAGTTTGGGATCTCTATAGCTTCCATCTCCATAAAGGAAAAAAAAGTCTAGTAATTCCCCCGGCTGCCGCAAAGTAAATGTATGGGAGTTATTTTTCACTATCAGTGCAATGGGGTATCCCCACCGATATGATCCCCCCAGTAGTTTAATTTTATCCAGGAGCGGGCATAGCATAGCCCTACGCTGCAACGTAGCTCGTGAGAGATCTGGCAGAATTTTTACCCTGAATCCTTCTTGTTCTATTTCACCTTTTTCCCAGGCCATGCGGCTAATTAGTTCTTTATGTGCATATTGGTGGAAACGGCCTATAACATCCCTTGGTCTGTCTATATTTACCGAAGGGGGTCCCAGGGCTCTGTGCAATCTCTCAAATTCCAGTATTTGAGGTGGTGCTGGGATAGCCAACTGCTGACATATTGCTAGGACTGTTGCATGTAATGTCTCTCTCCCTACTGTCTCAGGGATCCCCCTGAACCGTAGGTTCAAGCGACGGCCACGGTCCTCAATTTCCTCCAGCTGCAACTGTATTAAGGTAGCATGTACAGAGTGTAAACCCTGTACCAATTCCAGCTGCTGTACCCGTTTCTCTAGGGTAGTTACCCGGTCTTCCTCCCCCGACAGTCTCTCTGAGAGATGCTTCACCTCGGTATGTACCTGATTCCACTCCCTTCGGTGCATCTCTTCTAAGCGTGTCATCATTGATTCTATATCAGCCCGGGTCGGGAGGGATTCTATGTCCGCACGAGTTGGTAGGGCTTGTAGCAGAGCTCTAAGATACAGGTCACCAGGGTCTACTATTCCCTGTAACTTCCTGTCCTGGAACTCCCGGTGGTTATACTCCTGCCCCCCCTGCTCACTCTGCTTCACCCCTTCCATTGTCCCCCGTACCTGCGCCTGCACCTGTGGGATGTGTACTGCCAACTCCTCCAGTGCTTCCAGCCTGTGTGTCTCCTCGATCCACCGCTCTCCTGAGCGCCTGTACTGTGCCTTCTCACCGCTCGCAGCCCCACGTGACTCCACCGCTTGTAGCCTGGTCAGCGCGGCTCGTGTGCGGGGAAAAAAGGATTCAATCTCCGGCTGCGCCCCCGTTTTTTTCACTGCTTTCTCCCTCCTCTTCATCCCAGGTAAGCTGGGTTACTGGGCTGTATCCACATGGAGCTGTACTGCCAATATCATCGCTGGGTGTCCGGGTGGGGAGTCAGAGGGCTACAGCGTGTTCCTCCTCACTCTGCCATTCCAAGACCACACCCCTATTGACCATCTTATAAAGAAATTAATACTTTGGCCAGTATCAGCTAACTCTGCTTTTTCCTTTATGTACCTTTTTTCTTTGTATGTTGTAATAAAATGTATATCTTTTAAGAAATATCTGTACTTGTTTATATTGGCACCGTTATAATCCCTAAACATACCCCTTTTCCTTTGACTACCAATACAAGGGATGAGATGCCGGATCACTTAAGGTTACTCTACTCAAACCTTTCCAAAATCATTCCAATGGTGTTCTATCGGGTTGAGGTCAACACTCTGTGCAGGCCAGTTAAGTTCCTCCACCCCAAACTTGCTCATCCATGTCTTTATGGACATTGAGTCCTGAACTCAACCAGATAGAACAACTTTGGAATGAATTAGAGCAGAGACTGCAAGCCAGGCCTTCTTGTCCACATCAGTGCCTGACCTCACAAATGTGCTTCTGGAAGAATGGTCAAACATTTCCATAGACCCACTACTAAACCTTGTGGACAGCAACAGTTCATGTGAGTGCAAAGGCAGGAGTCCCAATATGTTTGGTAATATAGTGTTTATTTACACATGTACATATATCTATATACTGTATATATCTATATATATATAGATATATACAGTTGAACCTCGGATTACGAGCATAATCCGCTCCAGGAGAATGCTCGTAATCCAAAGTACTCGCATATCAAAGCCAGTTTTCCCATTGAAGTCAATGGAAACGAAAATAATTTGTTTCGCATTGACTTCAATGGGATGCAATACCGCATGCGGCCAGAGAAGGGGGGTGCTGGAGAGCCTCAGAAACGTTCGAAAAGGCCCGAGGACAAGCCGGCTGACCTCGGCAAACGTCGGAAAGGCTAGGAAACAGAGTATTTCCGTGTCTTTCCGAGCATTGCCGTATGGCGCCAACCTGCGCCAATCGGATGCGATCGTCGCTGTTTGGCTCTGCTCGGCTCCGGCGCCCCCGCCAAATGCGGTACTGCAGGCCCTATTAGGTTGAATTCTGCTCATCTTGCGAGACAACACTCGCAAACCAAGTCAGAATTTTTTTTAAAAAGTTGCTCGTAAATCAATACGCTCGTTAACCACGTTTCTCCTAAACCGAGGTTCCACTTTATATATGATAGATAGATAGATAGATGCACTCTATAGTTTACTTTTTTAGTACATTATAAAAGCATTTAGAATATTGACAGTAAACAGATCAACACTGGTATATTTATCATATTGATTTACTTATGTGTTTGCTCCCATATGTTATCACTAAAACAATAAAAAAAAAAAAAAAAGATAATAATCAGATCTATAATGCATGCCTAAGAACATAATGATATAATTACCCTTATCCTGAAATCAACTAACTAGGCTTAGGTAAGACCTGCAGAGCCTCAAAAAGATAATAACAGCTCAGGCTGGTTGCAGCCAAGCAATAACACACACTAAATTTAGCTAGGGACATGACTGCATAGGTAAGGGTCCCTACATAAACATTAAAAAATTATCATTTTATGATGCTAAAAATGCCACCAGTATTACAACATTATCTTACACCAAGACACAGTGCTCAGAAATTTGGACCACAACTCACAAACAATTATGCACCTGAAACCAATGATCCTGTGGGATGGCTCTGAAAACAACTGAGAGTACAGATGATATAATAACCGTCCACCTTTTCTTTGACAGCAATTTACGACTTGATCCATATGTGGGCCACATATAATAGAATGGCACCATATGGTTACCACACGTAAAAAAAAAAAATGTACACTTGAATTGAGAACCTCTAAAAGTGATATAAAATTAGCAATGCCTTGCTGGAACGGCCAGTTTATATACTCTGTACAAAATGCATTAGATCCTCAGAACTATAAAGTGTATCTTCATTAAACAATTACTACATCTATTCTTTAACTTCAACACCAACTGTTAAATGCAGCTAAATCCCCAAGTTAAATTTGCTCAATAGCTAAAGGATTAAGTCCAATTTAATTTAATCACTGCTAAGCATTTCTCCATCTTCCAGATGCTCAAAATGCATTGCAGCTTTGCTGTTTACACCCATTGTTTATCCATGTGTAAAACTATCTGGAGTAGAGACAGGCAGAAGGCATTCCAATCACAGTCGAAAAAAAAAACCATGGAGGTCACCACCAGTTAGGGAAGTCCAAGAGGCAGCTGGCCTCGCTTATCCAAATGAGCTTACATCAACATGTTTTAAATATTTTGCATTTTATCACTGTCAGAGCCTTTGTTTCTTTGATGCTTAGAACATCATCCCATTTGGCTGTAAAACCTGTATTAGAAGATTAATTAAAAGCAGGCCTAGTGCAACGGAGACACTAAGAGAGGGAAAAAAAATGTGATGCTTGAAGGTAGAATGTAATTAATTTTATACAAGGGAAACATAAAAGGAATTGAATGATACCAAAGGAAAAAGCACTATCCCCTCCCAAAATGGTAATGAGAAATACAATTCAAGATTAAGCAAAATATGAAAGGGAATAAATGGAATAATTATACAGCACTTCAAGGGGGAAAAAATAAAACAAAAGGGGATTGCTAAGTGATCATAAAAGATTCATAGACATCTAATGTTCGAGTTGTTTTCCTAAAGGATATTTGGGATGTTCTTCATACTTAATTCCAGCAAGGATGGGACTTTCCAACGTGGTTCTGTACATGATTTATGCCCCTTTGAGAATGTGCATTCATGTGCTTACAGAGCAAAAGACTGGAGAACAAAAAGAATCGGGTCAAATAGAAATACAGGGGTCATATTAAAGAAAGAAAAACTCAATTGCTTGGCAGGAAATCAAAGCATTTGTCACTCAAATCACTTGCAGAGTTTAAACTTATACAAGAACATATCATACAGTGAGCAAACCTATGTTATTCCTTGTAGAACTAGACAATACTGTTCAGGTTGAGTTTTGGATAATGTAGGAAATAATTCAAACCCTTATTGGGCTCTTATTGCCATTTGTGTCCTCACTGAATAGATTTTAAGCTCACTTCCTGTCTCAGTGACCCCAAAGGAAGACTATAGAGCAAGATTCCTGTTGAAAACATACCGCAATAAAAACATGACTGACGCACCAACCTTTACCTACTAAAAAAAAAAAAACCTTTACCTACTAAAAAATAAAAAAATAAATGTATTGCTATTTCGATCCAAAGGGAATCTGCTTATTTTATGTCTCAAGGACATAAAGCGCAATAAAAAGCAAATCAATATAAATCAATAAATACAGTACTGACATTTTCCTCCAGAATGTGTCAAACAACCCCCCCCCCCCCCCAGTGTGTTACATTTATGTGAAACAAAGTACATAACTTTGTGATAATAATAAAAAAAAATCCAATAAAAATCTGGGCACAATTATGATCAGTCCAATGGTGTATTTTCCCAAAAAAGTGTTACCCTTCACCACATTCAGAAGATGCACTTACCAGAAATACATGCCTATCTTTTGAAAGATTAGGCAAACACAGCTCACATGATTTCAATTAGAATCTCTCCAGCCTCCGTTCCTCAGTCGTCCAGATTAATTTATAAATGCCAAGAAAAACAACTTACATAGTGTGATACCATCCACACAGTTTTATTTAACACAGTTAAAATGTACTCACATATAATCAATAATCAGCAGGCAGGTAACAAAAACGACAACATGCCTAATGAACTGTGAGATTGTCACAGAGATGGAACAATCCTCTGGCCACCGACTTCTACACCCCTCTGCTGCTCACTCAGCTCCAGCAGTAACATGAACACAATCCAGAACTCGTGTCAGCATCAAGCTCCCGTGGGTGAAGTGGTGTGAGTTTTTTCTTGATATTTATAAATTCATCTGGGGGACTGCGGAGCTGAGTTTGGAGAGAATTTTACCCAAAGTGGTTGAATTTTTTTGATAATTTACCATTGGACTTTTGTTGGAACTGATGATCATTTTGCAGTTTTTTATTGCATTCTTTATTAACACAGTGTTATGTACTTTGTTTCACATAAAGATATCACATTGAGGTTTTATTGACACATTTTGACATTTTGGAGGAACATTTCAGCACTGTATTTATTGATTTATATTAATTCCTATGTAGGTTTTTTAAATATAATATATAGCGTCTAATTGATACACTTGGTAGGGTTTATTGGGGGGGGGGGGGCATTGGGTTTTTATTGGACTATAGCACAGAAGTTTATTCATAACAACCTTACAGAGTTTCTGACTCTGGAACTTTCTTTTAAAGTCTACTGACATCTTTCTGACTAAGCCAATCCTGGATGCAAAATTACAAAATTAAAGTTGACTTTATTACCCACTTGGATCTGTTATGTATTTTCTATAATAAATACATTGTCTTTTCTAAAAACCAAATGCTTAAAGTGTAAGTTCACCTTTAAAAAAAAAATTAAAAGGTGAACTAACACTTTATGCTGCCTCCCTCCTAGCCGCTGCACTTACTTCCATGGGTGATTAGTTGTCACCAATTGGTCAAAGTGGTCAGAATCGCTCTGATCTGTTCCAGAAGCCCTAAGGAAAGACTAGGAAAAAGAGCAGGGCTTTCAAATCCCCAGACTGCTGCACTGGCTGCATGGGCAGTCACAGCTAATCACCCATGGGGATAAGTGCGGTGGCGAATGGGGGGGGGGTGATAGGGTTTAGGGCAGTAGTCTCCAATCTGTGGCCTAGGGCTGGATGCGACATTCGTTAAAAATCTGCCTGTTTTTTTTCCCATTCATAAATGCGATGTCGCATTTTAGTGGCGCTCACTTTAATTTTCTGAAGAAGCATTTCGTTGACTTGGTCACAAAGTACTTGTAAGTCAGCTAGGGTCAAGGCAGCCAATGATTGTTTATGTAGGGTTTCTAAGTGAAAGATCATAGCCAGGATCTCCTCAATCCATTTTGATTGCTCTTTTTTCAGTCTGGGGCCCTGGGAATGCAGTATTCCCCTAATGACGCATTTATGAATTTCCCAAATGGCCAGTGGAGTAAAGGTATTCAGATAAGTTTGGAGAAAAGCCCTCAGCTCCGAGTTGACTAATGCCTTGGTTTTGGGATCTTGAAGTAAAGGCTGGTTTAATCTCCATTGCCATACTCTAGGGGTATGCTCTCTAAGCGTGATCTCAAGCATTATCGGAGTGTGGTCTGACAGTATGTGGAAAAGGACGTGTTTCTAACTGGTCGATATGGCAGCGAAGAAGGTGATCTATTTGGGAATATGTGCCATGTGTGACTGAGTAGCATGTATAGGTTCTCTTTCTACTATGTTGTGAATGCCATACGCCTATCAATTCCTCAGCATGCAAGAGCTGTTTGAACTGTCATAAAAAGGCATATGAAGAATGAGAAACGTTGTTGGAGACATCGCGGAGAGGATCTGGGGCTACATTAAAATCACCCCCCACAATCAGCATCCCCTCAGTAAAGGTTGCCAGTTCCGAGAAACAGTGTTCAATAAATAGGATCTGACCCACATTGGGAGCATAGACATTTGCCAGTGTCAACATGGTGCCCTCCAGTGTGCCCTTAAGGAAGAGGAACCTGCCTTCTCTGTCTGCTGGCCTTTGAAAACCCATTTGGCTAGATGTGAGAAAAGGATACTAACACCCTTCGATTTCTAATCTGGAGAAGTACTGTGAAATGCTAAGGGAAATCGGAAATTCTTTATCAGGCGGTCAGAACCCCTAATGTGTGTCTCCTCGAGGAATGCTATGTGAGCTCTCTCCTTCCATAGATCACCTAACACTCTAGTTCTCTTTTCGGAAACATTCAAACCACAAACATTCCATGACACCACTCGGAGCAGAGGTTGCAGAATCAGTTTTTGAAGTGGTCTATAGAGGCTGGCCATATTGAGGGTAAGACACCAGTTGCCTGGATGGGAAGAGAGGAAGGAAAGAACAGGTGGAAAAAAAAGGGAGGAGACAGGAGAGAAAAAAACACACACAAGACCGCTGCACTTTAAAAAGAAGGGGCGGGGATGAAAATGCATTTCCTTAAAACATTGAACAGAGATTCATCCGTGTCTCGAGCCCTAACCCCATTTTAAAATCTCTGCACTCAATCTACACCGCAGCAACATATGATTTCTAACATCCATTCCATGCTCTTTGCTTCCGTCTCCCCCAAAGCTGGAAAAGCTTGCCAGACATGGGAAAGGGAGTTACAAATAGACCTATCTGAAGAGAACTGGGAACGCATTTTTACAATAGCACACAAACGCTCACTCAATGTTACCACACAAGAGAACATTTACAAAACCCTTATCCGGTGGTACCGAACACCTGAACTACTCAACAAATTCAACCCAGATACATCAGAAAAATGTAAGAGATGCTCAAATGAAACAGGCACACTCTTGCACATTTGGTGGTCCTGCCCACTTATTCAGACATTCTGGACGCAAGTACACGACATCACCTCACAAGTGACCACATATTCTCTGGACTACACTCCAGCTCAGCTCATCCTGCACCATTCCTCCACATGAGCTCACTCGTACAGGAAATCTTTGGTTGTACATATGATTAACGCAGCTAAACTATGTATCCCAGAACATTGGGGCTCTTCCTGCGCCCCAACTATCTCTGAATGGCTTACCCGTGTGAGAAAAATAGCTGAAATGGAGGAACTAATTCATATAGCACGAGACTTACCTTTGAAATTCTCCCGGACCTGGGCCTGCTGGACCCACTTCTGTACCACAGAGAGATATGCCTTCTTGATGGGTTCAAACCGGCCTGAACCCTCCAATAGTTACTGAGATGCCCCAAATGGCAATCTTTTAGGAGAACACTCTTCTAATTTGCCACACAGAACCGCCCATTTTTACTCAAAGGCCGATTCCGGGAGGAGACCCCTCCTAACAGGGATCCTCTCACGAGCCTCTACTTATGCGCTGCGCCCTGTGGATACCAAGGAGGTGATACCCTCAGAGCTCCATTTCCCCTCCTTCTCTTGCTTTCTATATATATCCCCTCTTTCCTGACATTTCCCCCCCCCTCTTTTTTGCTATGGCCCCACTGGCCCGGGCGATACCACCCGACATACACATCCCCGTCTACACATTAGCTCAGGTGATTGACTGTTACCCCTACTCTCTATACCAGACTGAATGCCCAAGACTGTCCCCCCACACAACCTCACCCCAATTTAAGGATCCAACCCTTCCACGCCTACTCAGGTATAGTCAGATGTTTATATACGTGTAAACTAGGTGCTACCTCTACAATGAGCCCCACACCTGATAGGCTGCGATTAGGGTGACTCCTGATGAATGTGGGAAGTTTTCTTCCCCCTTTTTTTTCTTCTTTGACTATTGATTTTTGGTTATTTCATCTGTTTTGTTATGCTCTCATGAGTAAGGATACACCTATTCTATATGTTCATGATGTTCATTCACCTCTTATTTGTATAAAAAGTGTGCATTTATACTTTGTTCTTAATAAAAATTTCATATGGAAAAAAAAATGCATTTCCGGAAAAAACAAAAAACAAAATCCGCTCTATGACTAAAGACAAAAGCTATGGCCCCCATCTGGGGTTAAAAAACAAATCTGTTGTCTAAAGCAAACAAATCTCGTAGGTGGACCAGAAACACTGGTCTCATCAAATTGAAAACCTAACAAGCAACAAATGAAAGGATCCCAAATGCCCAGCAATGATGATGTGCCTCGTCATTGGCATATAGTTGGTCAAGTTTACAGAGTTTTTAAAGACATCCCTGGGGGACATCAACCCCGGGGAGGTAGTAACTACACCCTCACATTTCTGAATACCTGAGAGGGCAAAGGATCCATGGGGCAAAGGGGCAGAGAACTGGACATACCCGTCTCCCTTTACCTTCCCCCCCCGAAGGCCCAGTGCAGAGCAACTACTACAGTATATACTAGCGTTTGATGGGGTCAGTACATGCGACCCTGTTTCAGTGACCCAGTCAGCAGGAACCCCCTCAATGGGGAGCAAGCACCATGAGGACAATCAGGGAAATGCACAGCTCAGCCAGGCCAAGTTTTCCTTCATGTTCTGATTCACCATAACATACAGTGCCTTGAAAAATTATTCATACCCCTTGAAATTTTCCACATTTTGTCATGTTGCAACCAAAAACGTAAATGTATTTTATTGAGATTTTATGAGATAGACCAAAACAAACTGGTACACATTGGGAAGTGGAAGGAAAATTATAAATGTTTTTAAAACTTATTTACAAATATGTAAATAGTGTGGCGTGCATTTGTATTCAAACCCCCTGAGTCAATACTTTGTAGAACTACCTTTTGCTGCAATTACTGCTGCAAGTCTTTTTGGGGGTGTCTCTACCAGCTTTCCCCATCTAGAGAGTGAACTTTTTGCCCATTCTTCTTTGCAAAATAGCTCAAGCTTTGTCAGATTGGATGGAGATCATCTGTGAACAGCAATTTTCCAGCCACACATTGTCAATTGGATTTAGGTCTGGACTTTGACAGGGCCATTCTAACACATGAATATGCTTTGATCTAAACCACAGGTGTCAAACACAAGGCCCGCGGGCCGAATCTGGCCCCAATCCAGACCCTGTGCTTTCTGCTTTTAAGCAATGCATCCAGCTTCTTCCCAGCAGCAGCATAAGGAAAGGGGGGTGCACTGTGAAGTAAGGGAGAGTGGGGGACTCAACTTCTGATGGTGGGGTGGCTCTTGACATCGAATGTAAAGGGGAGGGGATGCGCTGAACATCTAATCTTACAGATACAACCGGCCCTTTTGAGGGCAATCATAATGCTGATGCGGCCCACAATGAAATTGAGTTTGACACCCCTGATCTAAACCATTCCATTGTAGCTCTGGCTGTATGTTTAGGGTCGTTGTCCTGCTGGAAGGTGAACTGCCTCCCCAGTCTCAAGTCTTTTGCAGACTCTAACAGGTTTTCTTCTTATCTTGCCCTGTATTTGGCTCCATCCGTTTTCCCATCAAGTCTAACCAGCTTCCCTGTCCCTGCTGAAGAAAAGCATCCCCACAACATGATGCTGCCACCAGCACGTTTCACGGTGGGGGTGGTGTGTTCAGGGTGATGTGCAGTCTTAGTTTTCCACCACACATAGGGGTTGATTTACTAAAGGAAAATCCACTTTGCACTTGCAAGTGCACTGAAAGTGAACTTACAAGTGCAGATGCTGTAGTTCTGAGGGGGACATGCAAGGAAAATAAAAAACAGCATTTTAGCTTTCACATGATTGGATGATAAAATCAGCAGAGCTTCCCCTAATTTCAGAGCTTCCCCTCAGATTTACAGCGATCTACAGCGACTGCACTTCCATGTGCACTTTCAAGTGCAAAGTGGATTTTCCTTTAGTAAATCAACCCCATAGCGTTTTGCTTTTAAGCAAAAAAAAATTATAATTTTGGTCTCATTTGACCAGAGCACCCTCTTCCACATGATTGCTGTGTCCCCCACATGGCTTCTCGCAAACTGCAAAGTTTATGCCTTTCTTTCAACAATGGCTTTCTTCTTGCCACTCTTCCATAAAGGCAAGATTTGTGGAGTGCACGACTAATAGTTGTCCTGTGGACAGATTCTCCCAACTGATCTGTGGATCTCTGCAGCTCCTACAGAGTTACCATGGGCCTTTTGGCTGCTTTTCTGATTAATGCTCTCTTTTGCTTGGCCTGTCAGTTTGGGTGGACAGCCATGTCTTGGTAGGCCTGCCATTGTGCCATACTCTTTCCATTTTCAGATGATGGATTGAACAGTGCTCTGTGAGATGTTCAAAGCTTGTGATATTTTTTTTATAATCTAATCCTGCTTTAAACTTCTCCACAACTTTATCCATAACCTGTCTGGTGTGTTCCTTGGCCTTCACTAAGGTTATCTTACAAACCTCTGAAGGCTTCACAGAACAGCTGTGTTTATAATGAGATTAAATTACACACAGCTGGACTCTATTTACTAATCAGGTGACTTCTGAAGGCAATTGGTTTCACTAGATTTTCGTTAGGGGTACCAGAGTAAAGGGGGCTGAATACAAATGCATGCCACAGTTTTCACATATTTATTTGTAAACAAATTGGAATACCATTTATCATTTCCCTTCTACTTCACAATAATGTGCCACTTTGTGTTGGTCTATCACATAAAACCCCCAAAAAAAACATTTACATTTTTGGTTGTAACATGACAAAATTTGGAAAATTTCAAAGGGTGTGAATACTTTTTCAAGACACTGTATAAATAATGCCAGGAAGAGCAAGAGGCCAAACATTAGCATGTCCCCGAGTGACCCCACCCCATGAGCTGTGAGGCATACAAAAGTAATCAGAAAATGGTATACAATATCAAAATAGTCAACTTATAAGAGAAAAGATAAAATCTAGAGATAGCCCTAACACTTGAATTATCATAGAAGACCCTTAAGGGGGCGCGCTTGAAAATTTACTAAAGTTGGGGGAGGGGAGAAGCCACACAGCCCCCCCTGTGCCCCTACAAAAAAGCAACATAACAACAAAAGAGGTCCCAGGGCCGCATCAGACCCAGGCTCAGCAAGACTTAGCCAGGACCACACCTCGGGGTTCAGTCATGGGCAATAAAGACATAAGGGCATGACACATTAGCAGATGTCTGTGAGGGTCAGTCCTGGCAATCCAGTGATCAGCTCCAAAGCCATGATATGACTGTTTAAGTACTAATGTTTACAGTAGGCAGACGGCTCAAGACACTCGCCTTTTCTCCCTTCTCCAGAATTGGGAGTAGTAAGAATGCAGTTTCCCGTAGATCTGAGCTACTGGTAGCCTCAGGGTATTCCCTGATACATACATTATTGCGTCTGCTACGGTCCTCTGCGTCGTCAACTTTGAGCCACAATTGTTGATAAAAAAAACTCAAAATCTGTAAGAAGCATTTCTGCCCCATGTAACTGTATGGTTATAGCATATAAACTATTTTACAAGGCCAGTAAAACACTACCATACTGTACGTTGTTATGGTTTTCCTTTTAAACTGGCCATCATTATCTCATACATAAAAAGATTGCATATCCTTTTTTTAGAAATTCAAAACAAATTACCTTCATGAAAACCTCCTTTTCATGCAAATAATGCAGTTACAATGTGTGTATCAATAATTACACAAACAAAACAAAAATCTCCTGCGCTCTCGGTGTATCCTCAAAACATAGGTGGCGTGGTTCTGTCTAGAGGAAAAGTCTAAAGTCTTGCAGCCCTCCTCAGAACAATGGGTGTTCATATGGCTAGAAAAAGAAAGAAAACAGGAGGGCGCACCGACCTAGTGTATTACCACTTACAGGTTTATTAAAATGTAAATAAAAAGCAATAGTCCTACTCACAGACAAAGCTTAAATACAAGCTTATCGGACAAGATGGCTGGAAATCTTGGCATTCACCGACAGGACTTGACAACAGGGAGGGTCGGACGATACCCCAAAAACATCCAGAAGGCTTACGTTTCAGAGGCGCACCCCTTTCATCAGAGCCTAAATGGATACCCCAAAAACATCCAGATGGCTTACGTTTCAGGGGCGCACCCCTTTCATCAGAGCCTAAATGGTCCGGGCCATTTAGGCTCTGATGAATGGGGTGCGCCCCTGAAACGTAAGCCATCTGGATGTTTTTGGGGTATCGTCCGACCCTCCCTGTTGTCAAGTCCTGTCAGTGAATGCCAAGATTTCCAGCCATCTTGTCCGATAAGCTTGTATTTAAGCTTTGTCTGTGAGTAGGACTATTGCTTTTTATTTACATTTTAACCACTTAAGCCCCGGACCATTTTGTAGCTAAAGGACCAAAGCTGTTTTCAGAATTTTGCACTGCGCTGCTTTAACTGTAAATTGTGCAGACATGCAATGTTGTACCGAAACAAAATTTGCGTTCTTTTCTTCCCACAAATAGAGCTTTCTTTTAATGGTATTTGATTGCCTCCGCGATTTTTATTTTTTGCGATATAAACGGAAAAAGACCGAAAATTTAGAAAAAAAATGATATTTTCTACTTTTTGTTATAAGAAAAATCGAATAAACTCAATTTTAGTCATACATTTAGGCCAAAATGTATTCAGCCACATGTCTTTAGTAAAAAAAATGTCAATAAGCGTATATTTATTGGTTTGCGCAAAAGTTATAGCGTCTACAAACTAGGGTACATTTTCTGGAATTTACACAGCTTTTAATTTATGACTGCCTATCTCATTTCTTGAGGTGCTAAAATGGCAGGGCAGTACAAAACCCCCCCAAATGACCCCATTTTGGAAAGTAGACACCCCAAGGAAATTGCTGAGAGGCCTGTTGAGCCCATTGAATATTTTTTTTTTGTCCCAAGTGATTGAATAATGACAAAAAAAAAAATTACAAAAAAAGTTGTCACTAAATGATATATTGCTCACACATGCCATGGTTATATATGGAATTACACCCCAAAATACATTTTGCTGCTTCTCCTGAGTACGGGGATACCACATGTGTGGGACTTTTTGGGAGCCTAGCCGCGTACGGGACCCCAAAAACCAAGCACCGCCTTCAGGATTTCTAGGCACAAATTTTTGATTTCACTCCTCACTACCTATCACAGTTTCGAAGGCCATAAAATGCCAAAATAGCACAAAACCCCCCCAAATGACCCCATTTTGGAAAGTAGACACCCCAAGCTATTTGCTGAGAGGCATGGTGAGTATTTTACAGCTCTCATTTGTTTTTGAAAATTAAGAAAGAAAATATTTTTTTTTTTCAATTTTCAAAACTTTGTGACAAAAAGCGAGATCTGCAAAACACTCACCATACCTCTCAGCAAATAGCTTGGGGTGTCTACTTTCCAAAATAGGGTCATTTGTTAGGTTTTTTTGCCATCTGGGCATTCCATGGCCTCCGAAACTGTGATAGGCAGTGAGAAGGGAAATCAAAAATTTACACCCTTAGAAAGCCTGAAGGCGGTGCTTGGTTTTGGGGTCCTGTAATCGGCTAGGCTCCCAAAAAGTCTCACACATGTGGTATCCCCGTACTCAGGAGAAGCAACAGAATGTATTTTGGGGTGTAATTCTACATATGCCCATGACATGTTTGAGCAATATATCATTTAGTGACAACTTTGTGCAAAAAATAAAATAAAATAAAATAAATTGTCTTTTTTCCGCAACTTGTGTCAACGTATAAAATATTCCATGGACTCGACATGCCTCTCAGTATATAGCTTGGGGTGTCTACTTTCCAAAATGGGGTCATTTGGGGGGGTTTTGAACTGTTCTGGCATTTTATACACAACATTAGGAAGCTTACATCCACTCTTCTAACCACTTGAAGACAAAGTCCTTTTTGACACTTTTTGTTTACATGAAAACATATTTTTGTTTTTGCAAGAAAATTATGTTGAACCCCCAAACATTATATATATTTTTAAAGCAAAGGCCCTACAGATTAAAATAGTGGGTGTTGCATTTTTTTTTCTACACAGTATTTGCGCAGCGATTTTTCAAACCCATTTTTTGGGGAAAAAATACACTTTTTTTAATTTTAATGCACTAAAACACACTATATTGCCCAAATGTTTGATGAAATAAAAAAGATGATCTTAGGCCGAGTACATAGATACCAAACACGACAAGCTTTAAAATTTTGCACAAACGCGCATTGGCGACAAACTACATACATTTTTAAAAGCCTTTAAAAGCCTTTACAGGTTACCCCGTTAGATTTACAGAGGAGGTCTACTGCTAAAATTACTGCCCTCGATCTGACCTTCGCGGTGATACCTCACATGCATGGTGCAATTGCTGTTTACATATGACGCCAGACTGACGCTTGCGTTCGCCATTGGGCAAGAGCAGGGCAGGACAGGGGTGCTTTTTTTTTTTTTTTTATTATTAATTTTGCTTTTTTATTTTATTTTTAAACTGTTGCTTCCATATTTATTTATTTTTATAATTTTTATTGTTATCTCAGGGAATGTAAATATCCCCTATGATAGCAATAGGTAGTGACAGGTACTCTTTTTTTGAAAAAACTGGGGTCTATTGGACCCTAGATCTTTCCTCTGACCCAAGATCGGTGTGATAAAATGCTTTCCCAATGGCGCTTTTTATATCCGGGGGGGGACATTCCCTCCCACTGCTTGTAAAAGCAGTCCAGAGGCTAATTAGCCACTAGGATTGCTTTTACATGAAAGCCGGCCGCTAGCTGAAAAGAATGATACCAAGATGATACCTAAACCCGCAGGCATCATTCTGGTATAAACATTCAAAGTCCAGCAACATACCAGTACGTTGCTGGTCCTTGTTGGACATGTATTGTAATCTTTTTTTTCATGCAGCCTGTTGGCTGAACGAAAAAAAAGATTGATCGGTGGGTATGCCCACCATTAGAATACCGCCCTTCATCCACCCACTTCTAATGATGGACATATATGCACCATTTATATATGCCGAAGCATGGGGCATCTTCCCGCAAAAGTTATGCCGCGTACACATGGTTAGACTTTTCCACGGGCAAGCCTCCGTCGGAATTTAGACCGTATGTACGCGGCATTAGAAGCAAAATCGCTCCTCCGCTCCTCCGCCCCTGCTGCCTCAATGCTTCGGCATATATGCTTTTTTTTTTTAACTGTGGTGGTGAAATCACCTCCTACAGCACTGGAGTTGCAGGGATCAGGCCTGTCTCTGCGAACGCTGCAGTTATGTGTGTTGTGTTTTGCAAGTGACAGTGATCGATCGATACTGCACTTGGGTGGCCTGGGCTGGACGGAGGGGCAAAACGCAGGTGCTAGCAGGTATCTGGGCTGATCCCGCTAACACTGCGTTTTTGGGAACCCTAAACTGCTGGGGACGCTATTATAGATCTGATCAGATCAGATATTGATCTGTTCAGATACTATACCACTAAGGGGGGTTATGCTTCACACGTGGGTGTTAGCGCTACTGGCACTAACCTGACGCTGCCTGGGGTGTGACGCAGACCCTCTCTGATGCTAAAACCTAATTGATATCACCCGCCGGGCGATCAGGGGGTTAAACCTTTATTGGGTTATATACGGCGGGTCCCCTGACACTATAAAAAGCAAACTAACTAACCAGCGTCACCCGTAACACTTATATGGTGATCACTGGTGAAAGGGTTAACTAGGGGCAATTAGGGGGTTAAAACCTTTATTAGGTAATATATGGGGGTACCTGACGCTATATAAAAACCTGACGGCGAACCTAAAAAAAATTTACTGGCTACCGATCGGCATCACCAACACTAAGACAGCGATCAGAAAAATTATCGCTTAGTGACAGTGGTGATAGGGGGTGAAAGGGTTACCTGGGGGGCGAACAAGGGGGTTAAACCTTTATTAGATAATATATGGGGGTACCTGACGCTATAAAAACCTGCGGCGAACCTAAAAAAAATTACTGGCTACCGATCGGCATCACCGACACTAAGACAGCGATCAGAAAAACGATCGCTTAGCGACAGTGGTGATAGGGGGTGAAAGGGTTACCTGGGGGGCGATCAAGGGGGTTAAACCTTTATTAGGTAATATATGGGGGTACCTGACGCTATAAAAACCTGCGGCGAACCTAAAAAAAATAACTGGCTACCGATCGGCATCACCTACGCTAAGACAGCGATCAGAAAAATGATCGCTTAGCGACAGTGGTGATAGGGGGTGAAAGGGTTATCTGGGGGGCGATCAAGGGGGTTAAACCTTTATTAGGTAATATATGGGGGTAACCGACGCTATAAAAACCTGCGGCGTACCTAAAAAAAATAACTGGCTACCGATCGGCATCACCGACGCTAAGACAGCGATCAGAAAAATGATCGCTTAGCGACGGCGGTGCTAGGGGGTGAAAGGGTTATCTGGGGGGCGATCAGGGGGTTAAACCTTTATTAGGGGGGGTTAGGGGGCTACACTGGACCTAAAACTAACTTTACTGACACTTTTACAGTCACAAATGTCACTGATTGCAGTGATCAGTAAATAAATGGTCACTGCAATGACACTGTGACTGGGGGCTGGGGGGTGATCTGGGGGGGTGATCTGGGGTGTCTGGGGGGGCCTGGGGGGCGATTTATGTGCCTATGTGTCCTGGTGTCAGTGTAGTGTTTTGTGCACTAACCTGCATCTTCTCTTGTGCGGCGCTCGGTATATGTGAGCGCCGCATGAGAGATGACATCACTTCCTCTGCCTGTGTAAACATTACACAGGCAGGGGAAGGATTCGATTCGCTGGGAGCGATCGAGAGGGGGTGGCCGGAATCGAACGGCCGTCCCCTCATCCCTGATCGCTCCCAAACGAATAACGGCCGCTCACTGTAAAGAAGGGGGGTCTGATCGGACCCCCCAACAATACAAAGGCAATCACGTATATGTACGTGATTGTGCCTGTCGGTGCCATTCTGCCGACGTATATTTACAGTGGGCGGTCGTTAAGTGGTTAATAAACCTGTAAGTGGTAATACACTAGGTTGGTGCGCCCTCCTGTTTTCTTTTTGTATCAATAATTAGCCAGTGTATTAATATATATTTAATGAATTCTAATTAATCCTTGCAGCTGAAAATGTAAATTGGGATAACAGCTTTGTACCACTTGCTACAACAATGATAGAACCATGTTATTGCATATCTGCCACCTCTCCTATATCTAGTCATTTCATATTAAAATGTAAGTTAACCTATGCTATAAAAGTTGGGGACTAGCTTCCATTGTCCCTTACATTGCATTAGCTCTTCCTATTTTTAATTTAGAACAGAAAAATAATAGAAAGCAGATGTAGAAGTAAATATCTGGTAATCCTGTCAGTCCACCTCACCAGGAACCCCTTCCTGTTTGTCTCTGGTTAGTTTGGATGCATACATTCTTCTTGGGAGTACATGACACCATAAGAATGCACAGCCTGCCTGTAGTCAGGCTGCTGCCATGCTTCCTGGCTAGAGTGACAGCTAAAGAGTACCCATGAAGCAAAAGAGCTCCTGGGATCTGTGAAGTCAGTGGAAGTTGACAATTGTCTTCAATCCCACCCCTCAGAGCCCAGGAATTCAGTGCTGCATAGCAGGCACATGACTGTAACTAACAAAAGAAAAGCAACAAACAAAAGTGTAAGACAATGTTTTTATGTTATATGAATTATTTACTGGATAAAGCTCTGCTCTGCTGACTGCTGTAAGTAATTTTTTTTTTTTTTTTTTTAGAAGGACAGAAACATATCCTTTAAATCCTTAAATGAACTTGCATTGCACAAAGATTTTAGCTGTCAGAGAAAGATCAGAATATTGCAAAATAAAATCTGACCCGCATTTTTACTAGTAATAGTGGTCTCCTGTGGTCATTACTGAAGGATACCAGGCGTAAATACTATGCAGTACTTTCTGTTCATGTACAGAAGACTTAAAACAGGACTATCATTTTCAAAATAAACCACCAACACCATGACCATGATATTCTTTTAAAAAACATAAAATGAAAAAGACATGAAATACTTACCCTTTATCTGCAGTAACTTCTGCTCCAGGAGTGTGCTGATGCTCCAAACATGATCAAATGCAAATATTAATCACATGACCTTTGGTAGGTTGGCCAATCGGTGGCTCTGTCTGAATGAGTTAGCCCTAAGCCACTTCATGTTACCAAGTGCTAGAGCACTGAAGGAAGCATGAGACACCGGTTTTAATTTTAAAAGTATTTAAAAATGTTCTTTACAATGCATGTATCTAAGGGGCAGGATAATGTGGTTGTTACTTCATTGCAGGTCTGCCTTAGGATATGTGAGTCACAAACTTCAGGGTAAAGCATTTAGGTAGTATAAGAGCCACAAATGGAACCAATGTCTGGCTGCTAAGTAAAAAAAATAAATAGTTTACATCACTGGGGTCAAACTGGCGGCCCTCCAGCTGTTGCGAAACTACAAGACCCATGAGGCATTGCAAGGCTGACAGTTACAAGCATGACTCCCTCAGGCAGAGGCATGATGGGACTTGTAGTTCTGCAACAGCTGGAGGGCCACCAGTTTGACACCCCTGGTTTACATGAAGGCAACAACCATTACAAGATCCCTTTTTGAATAGAAAAATTATACAAAAAATGAATGTTTGAGTGAAACAAACAATCTATTGAACAATCCGTGTGTTTACTGTGTGAATGACCAAAGTAGAGAAGGGAAAGTGCTTGATTAAAAAACAAAACAAAAAAAACAACAGAGTCAACTATTCACTGGCTAAAAAAAAAAAAAAAACTAGATTGCTTGGCAACAAATCAAAGTGTCTAACCCACAAACCATTAGCAGAATTTGTGCTACTTAAAACAGCATAACCTGTGAAGAGTTATTGTTTCAATCTCAAAGTTCCCTTCGCAATATGACATCGGAGCTTTGCACACGTCAAAAACATACGAGTGAGATTTTGCCGTTGATGTCTTCTACAAAGGAGCCATCCTTTTTTTTTTTCATTTAGACAGGAGGAAGCAATGGAAGACTATGGGCAGAACCAGGTATGAGCTTTTGTTCTTAAAGATCTGAAGTCTTGATTCATATGCTGATCCGAAAGTACTTTCAACCTCTCTTGTGGGGGACACAGTAGGATTAGAATGAAAAAGAGAACCTGAAAATCTATCCCACGGCAGAATTAATTATTGCCTTATCTGCTGGAGGGGCAGAAATGTATTATGCTGCGCTGCAGAGATAGCAAACATCACAAGTAGATTGCCAGGCAATGGGCATTGAAGTCATTGCTTGCTCTTGAAGTTAAGATGATTACACAGAAACAAAAGATGATATCCAAAAGATAGGAATGTCTGCTTTTATGACCTAACAAGCTTACTGGAAGAAGAAGATGACAAAAGAGACATCCTGTGACTAAAGGTATAGACATTTTTTTAAAAGAGAAGCAGAGTTTGTAAGATTAACAGATTTTCATGATGTGTTGACTTGAAACTCCAATTTCATGAAGAAGAGAAAAGCAATCCCTTTTAACCACTTAACAACCACCTGCCGACAAATAACGTCGACAAGGTGGTTGCTTAACTCTGGGAGGACGTTATATAACGTCCTCCCAGAATCGCGCTCCCGCGCGCCCCCTGGGGCGCGCACACGGGAAACTCCGTGACCGCCGGGTCCAGAGGACCCGGCGGATCACGAATCGCGGTAAATCGCCGCTGATAGCGGCCGTTTACCACGTGATCGCTCCGTCCAATGACGGAGCAATCACTTGTAAACAGACCGGCGTCATTTGATGACGCCGGTTCCTCCCTCCCCTCTCTGTACCGATCGGTACAGTGTGAGAGGGGAGGGGGAGGGAGCGGATGGCAGCAGCAGCACTGTGGGCTGGATCTGTGACAATTGCAGTCACAGATCCAGCCATCCATCCATCCCTGCTCAGCCATCCCTGTGCTATACCCTGCCAATACTCTGCAATACACCCTGCCAATACTCTGCAAAATACCCTGGTGCAATACTCTGCAATACCCTGGTGCAATACTCTGCAATACCCTGGTGCAATACTCTGCAATACCCTGGTGCAATACTCTGCAATACCCTGCGAAATACTCTGCAATACCCTGCGAAATACTCTGCAATACCCTGCGAAATACTCTGCAATACCCTGGTGCAATACTCTGCAATACCCTGGTGCAATACTCTGCAATACCCTGGTGCAATACTCTGCAATACCCTGGTGCAATACTCTGCAATACCCTGCACAATACTCTGCAATACCCTGCACAATACTCTGCAATACCCTGCAAAATACTCTGCAATACCCTGCAAAATACTCTGCAAAATACTCTGCAATACCCTGCACAATACTCTGCAATACCCTGCACAATACTCTGCAATACCCTGCACAATACTCTGCAATACCCTGCACAATACTCTGCGATACCCTGCACAATACTCTGCAATACCCGCCACAATACTCTGCAATACCCGCCACAATACTCTGCAATACCCTCCACAATACTCTGCAATACCCTCCACAATACTCTGCAATACCCTCCACAATACCCTGTGCAATACCCTCCACAATACCCTGTGCAATACCCGTGCAATACCCTGCCATACACCGCAATACCCTGCCATACACCGCAATACCCTGCCATAGTCCGCAATACTCCGCAATGCCCGGCAATACTCCGCAATGCCCGGCAATACTCCGCAATGCCCGGCAATACTCCGCAATGCCCGGCAATACTCTGCAATAACCACTTCCCGCCCTCCGGCCGTCATATGACGTCCTTGACTTTGTGCGGGGATATCTGAATGATGGGAGCAGCTACAGGCATCATTCAGATATCAGCTTTTTCAGCCGGCGATTCCCTACACCATAAGAACAATCATAGCGGCTGTTCCGCCGCTTGATCATTCTTACGGGAGGCGAGAGGGGATGTCCCCCCCCCCCCCCGCCGCCCTCCGGTGCTTCTACCGACTCACCGCTACGATCAAAGCCAGGATTGTTGGTTTTTTTTTGTATTTTTTTCAGGCTTCCCAGCCTAGAGGTGAGATGTGGGGTCTTATTGACACCCCCCCCCCCCCATATCTCACTGTAAAGAGGACCTGTCATGCCATATTCCTATTACAAGGGATGTTTACGTTCCTTGTAATAGGTATAAAAGTGATCAAAAAAATGTTTAGGCCGCAAAAACATGTCAAACTAAAATAAATAAAGTAAAATGAAGAATAAAATATTTTTTTTTTTTAAAGCGCCCCTGTCCCCGTGAGCTCGCATACAGAAGCGAACGCATACGTAAGTCCCGCCCACATATGAAAACGGTTTTCAAACCACACATGTGAGGTATCGGTGCGAACGTTAGAGCGAGAGCAATCATTTTGGCCCTAGACCTCCTCTGTAACTCAAAACATGTAACCAGTAAAAATATTTAAAGCGTCGCCTATGGGGATTTTTTAAGTAGCGAAGTTTGGCGCCATTCCACGAGTGTGTTCAATTTTTAAGGGTGACATGTTAGGTATCTATTTACTCGGCGTAACTTCATCTTTCACATTATGCAAAAACATTGGGCTAACTTTACTGTTTTTTTTTTTTTAAGCACAAAACATTTTTTTTCCGTAAAAAACGCGTTTAAAAAATTGCTGCGCAAATATCGTGCGAGATAAAAAGTTGCAACAACCACCATTATATTCTCTAAGGTCTTTGCTAAAAAAACATATATAATGTTTTGGGGTTCTATGTAATTTTCTAGCAAATAAATGATGATTTTTACATGTAGGAGAGAAATGTCAGAATTGGCCTTGGTGCTCCAGAACGCCTGAAGGTGCTCCCTGCATGTTGGGCCTCTGTATGTGGCCACGCTGTGTAAAAGTCTCACACATGTGGTATCGCCATACTCGGGAGTAATAGCAGAATGTGTTTTGGGGTGTAATTTGTGGAATGCATATGCTGTGTGTGAGAAATAACCTGCTAATATGACAATTTTGTGAAGAAAAAAAAAGAGAAAAAAAAAATCTTGATTTTGCAAAGAATTGTGGGAAAAAATGACAACTTCAAAAAACTCACAATGCCTCTTTCTGAATACCTTGGAATGTCTTCTTTCCAAAAAGGGGTCATTTGGGGGGTATTTGTACTTATCTGGCATGTTAGGGTCTCAAGAAATGAGATCGGCCGTCAGTACTTCAGGTGTGATCAATTTTCAGATATTGGCACCATAGCTTGTGGACTCTATAACTTTCACAAAGACCAAATAATATCCACCAATTTGTACTTATTTTTACCAAAGATATGTAGCAGTATAAATTTTGGCCAAAATTTATGAAGAAAAAATAGTAATTTGCAAAATTTTATAACAGAAACGAAAAAAAAATCATTTTTTTACAAAATTTTCTGTCTTTTTTCTCTTATAGCGCAAAAAATAAAAAACCCAACAGTGATTAAATACCACCAAAAGAAAGCTCTATTTGTGTGAAAAAAAGGTCAAAAATTTCATATGGGTACAGTGTTGTATGACTGAGTAATTGTCATTCAAAATGTGAGAGCACCGAAAGCTGAAAATTGGTCTGGTTATTAAGGGGGTTTAAGTGCCCAGTGGTCAAGTGGTTAAACCAGGTTTGTACATTGCAAAGATTTTTTGCAAACTTTATTACATCAAGTTACTTACCATTTTCTGTACTATAGATATTTGGATAAGCCATTATAATAAAATTACTAAGTTCTAATTTAACTTTTCTGCCTTCACTACAATCAAATATTGAGTCCCAGTGCTGTAATGAGAAGCACTGCACCAACAACACTGAAGAAAATGTCATAAAATAGGAAAAATACTGCGCCAACCTTCAAATTTCTAGCAGCCTACACAACAACTGACAATAGTGTAAAGGAAAAATAATAAATAAAGTGTGGCGCTATGTGCAAACAGAAATATATATATATATAAAATGTCTGGTTGGTAATTGGTCTATATAAAGACCCGTATATCGTGTTGAACCTGATAGTGGTTCTGTACACTTATGTAAAAAAGTGCATATACCCTGCAAAAATTCAATATGTGCAATGGCGTGAAATATATAAATAAATTTAAATAGGTAAATTAACCTAACACTGAAAAAATATAAAATGACATGAATATCATATGTGAAAGTGATCCACAATATATATTAGTGTCCAATTTTCTGTGAGAAAAAAAGGAAGAAAGTCTCTCGGTGAATGTGTGATCTGATACCAACATCAACACTGCATCAACACCACGTCAGGTGTGTAATGAATGGTAGGTACAGTCCAGACCAGTTCCTTGGATTTATGCGTTTTCTATGTTGCAACACTTAAAGGTGATATATGCCAATGGAAAGTGAGTAAAGGGTGTATACTCTTACCGGATGTTGTAGATCCAACTCGCCGTACGGCGGTGGATCAATCGAGCTTGTGTCCACGCCCGGGACTGATAGATGTATATCCTGGGGACAGTCTTTCCTCAGCGTCCTTACGACGTTCCAGAGAGTATATCCCGAGGCTTTCCAACGTAACTCTCACTTCCAATGCGATAAGTCAAAGTATGACACCAGAATTTCACCATATGCGTAGTGTCACCATGCAACAAATGAGAAAAGAATTCTCCACATAGTGTAAATCCAAGATGGGATTTTATTTATCAAAGAATAAAAACACCCAATAAAGGTCTCACTGAACAATTAAACAGTCCAAAGCAAACTCCTTTAAAAACTTTGAAACTTCTCAGGGAAAAAAACCAAAACAAACAAACCAACAAATCCCAAAAATATATCAGCAGCTCTGTATTACAAAAATGCGTGGAGTGAGCACCAAGGCTAGCATGTAAACCCGACGCGTTTCGTCTAATGAGACATCAACTGGGGTACACGCCATCCTGGTGACCCCCACGCTATATATAGGAAGAGAAATTACCTTAATTTGGCGCCCCTGTGTGCGGATGTGCCTCTCACTTCCGGGATCGGAGCATCTCCGTGTCACATGACCGGGTTTCTGCATCACATGGCCAGGTCATGTGTATCTTTTCACCGAATCAGCAGATCTAATGCGCCCTCGACGTGACTAACAGCGTCATCGCGTCATCGGCACGCATGTCCTCCGACGTGCATGTGCGCAAGGCATCCTGGGGGTTGTAGTTGCGACGCAACTAAGCAAAGCAACACAAACCAGCCGGCGTGTCTCCCATCTCCATCATTGATTGCAGACGTCACATGGATGCGATCACTCACAACCTCACGTGGGTGTCTCCATGTACGCCATGATTGCCCGCAAGGAGGATTGGGAATTGTAGTCGTAACGCAATAAAGCAGAACGACTCCACATCGCCAGCCTGTCTCCCAATATATGCCAGCAAACAACCACCGCACTCGGGAAAAACAGCACACACCATATCAGGGTGATGCATATGGAAATCCGACCATGAGGAGTCGCTTTCCTGATGTGATTATAAAATCACACAAATTTAATAAAATAATACTACATTTAAATTTATAATGTGGATGTCAATGTATTATATCCCAGAAGGCGGGCACATTCTGAGCATAGACATATATATGAATGACATCCATACAGCTATATCACTTGTACGGACTATATCAAGTCCACAATATAATTTAAGATGACATATGAAACATATTAAACCTGAATCAACAAAGGTCACTCGTATAGAGGCTATATACTGGCTATTTTATGTTATGTTAGAATTAAAAATAATTAAAAACATATAAGGGGTGGAGCAATAAATTAAAAAAGGGGAAAAAAGTATTGATAAAAATCCGAGACCAAGGGGGGGGCGGATTAACAAAGGATTAATTATGCCCATTATGCTTGGTTAATAAACGCATTAATGTCCCAATCAATGTTGAGTCCATAAGGCCTATAACATTTTAATTGGTAAATCCAATAAGTCTCAAGTCTAGAGACCCCTCTAACCCCAGACTCCCCCCTCCAATGGGGAACAAATTTGTCTATGATCACAAACGTGGTCCCTCTAGGATCTTTATTATGTGATTCCAAATAGTGTCTTGGGACACTATGATTGGTTTTTCCTTTCCGGATACTGGTAAGGTTTTCACCCACCCTGATTGAAAACGTGCGAATCGTCCGCCCTACGTATTGCTTCCCGCAGGGGCAGGTAAGCAAATATACAATGAATCGGGTCGCACATGTGGTAAAGTGCTTCATCTTGTATTCTATTCCTGTTGAAGTGGAACAGAAGGAATCACTTTTCTGTCTGCCACACCGATTAACTAGGCACACTTTGCATTTCTTGCATGGGTAATATGCCTTCAAATGTGGAAAGAAAACAGGGATAGTGGGTGGATCTATCACATTGGGGGCGATCTGTCCTTTCAGAGAAAAAGCTCCCCTATATATCACACCTGCCCTATCTGGAAGTGAAGGGCCAAGGACATGATCATTTTTAAGGACATTCCAGTGTTTCCGGAAAATGTCCCTAATTTGTTTGTGTTGGGACGAAAACGTGGTATAAAAAGACCATTTATACTTTGAATCCTGAACTGATTTACCTCTCTCTATTAGTAGTGAATCCCTACTGATGGTAGCAATGCCCCGAACTTCAGCGTCTATCAGATGTGGACTATAACCCTTATCCACAAACCTGGATTTTAGAATATCAGCTTGGTGATAAAAGTCAGAGATATTAGAACAGTTGCGTCTAATTCGCATCAGTTGGCTACGAGGTACAGACTTTAGCCATGCTGAATGGTGACAGCTGTCGACCGGAATGTACCCATTTCGGTCAGTGGGTTTAAAGAATGTTTTTGTCTGTAATTGACCATCGCTGACGAAAATTTCCAAATCCAAAAAGTGCATACTTGTATGGCTCGTTTCATAGGTTAAATTAATGCCAATATTGTTGTCATTAAGAACAGACATAAATCCACAGAGGGAGTCCTGGTCTCCCCTCCATAGGAGGAGAATGTCGTCGATAGGGGAGCTTTTTCTCTGAAAGGACAGATCGCCCCCAATGTGATAGATCCACCCACTATCCCTGTTTTCTTTCCACATTTGAAGGCATATTACCCATGCAAGAAATGCAAAGTGTGCCTAGTTAATCGGTGTGGCAGACAGAAAAGTGATTCCTTCTGTTCCACTTCAACAGGAATAGAATACAAGATGAAGCACTTTACCACATGTGCGACCCGATTCATCGTATATTTGCTTACCTGCCCCTGCGGGAAGCAATACGTAGGGCGGACGATTCGCACGTTTTCAATCAGGGTGGGTGAACACCTTACCAGTATCCGGAAAGGAAAAACCAATCATAGTGTCCCAAGACACTATTTGGAATCACATAATAAAGATCCTAGAGGGACCACGTTTGTGATCATAGACAAATTTGTTCCCCATTGGAGGGGGGAGTCTGGGGTTAGAGGGGTCTCTAGACTTGAGACTTATTGGATTTACCAATTAAAATGTTATAGGCCTTATGGACTCAACATTGATTGGGACATTAATGCGTTTATTAACCAAGCATAATGGGCATAATTAATCCTTTGTTAATCCGCCCCCCCCCCCTTGGTCTCGGATTTTTATCAATACTTTTTTCCCCTTTTTTAATTTATTGCTCCACCCCTTATATGTTTTTAATTATTTTTAATTCTAACATAACATAAAATAGCCAGTATATAGCCTCTATACGAGTGACCTTTGTTGATTCAGGTTCAATATGTTTCATATGTCATCTTAAATTATATTGTGGACTTGATATAGTCCGTACAAGTGATATAGCTGTATGGATGTCATTCATATGTATGTCTATGCTCAGAATGTGCCCGCCTTCTGGGATATAATACATTGACATCCACATTATAAATTTAAATGTAGTATTATTTTATTAAATTTGTGTGATTTTATAATCACATCAGGAAAGCGACTCCTCATGGTCGGATTTCCATATGCATCACCCTGATATGGTGTGTGCTGTTTTTCCCGAGTGAGGTGGTTGTTTGCTGGCATATATTGGGAGACAGGCTGGCGATGTGGAGTCGTTCTGCTTTATTGCGTTACGACTACAATTCCCAATCCTCCTTGCGCGCAATCATGGCGTACATGGAGACACCCACGTGAGGTTGTGAGTGATCGCATCCATGTGACGTCTGCAATCAATGATGGAGATGGGAGACACGCCGGCTGGTTTGTGTTGCTTTGCTTAGTTGCGTCGCAACTACAACCCCCAGGATGCCTTGCGCACATGCACGTCGGAGGACATGCGTGCCGATGACGCGATGACGCTGTTAGTCACGTCGAGGGCGCATTAGATCTGCTGATTCGGTGAAAAGATACACATGACCTGGCCATGTGATGCAGAAACCCGGTCATGTGACACGGAGACGCTCCGATCCCGGAAGTGAGAGGCACATTCGCACACAGGGGCACCGAATTAAGGTAATTTCTCTTCCTATATATAGCGTGGGGGTCACCAGGATGGCGTGTACCCCAGTTGATGTCTCATTAGACGAAACGCATCGGGTTTACATGCTAGCCTTGGTGCTCACTCCACGCATTTTTGTAATACAGAGCTGCTGATATATTTTTGGGATTTGTTGGTTTGTTTGTTTTGTTTTTTTTCCCTGAGAAGTTTCAAAGTTTTTAAAGGAGTTTGCTTTGGACTGTTTAATTGTTCAGTGAGACCTTTATTGGGTGTTTTTATTCTTTGATAAATAAAATCCCATCTTGGATTTACACTATGTGGAGAATTCTTTTCTCATTTGTTGCATGGTGACACTACGCATATGGTGAAATTCTGGTGTCATACTTTGACTTATCGCATTGGAAGTGAGAGTTACGTTGGAAAGCCTCGGGATATACTCTCTGGAACGTCGTAAGGACGCTGAGGAAAGACTGTCCCCAGGATATACATCTATCAGTCCCGGGCGTGGACACAAGCTCGATTGATCCACCGCCGTACGGCGAGTTGGATCTACAACATCCGGTAAGAGTATACACCCTTTACTCACTTTCCATTGGCATATATCACCTTTAAGTGTTGCAACATAGAAAACGCATAAATCCAAGGAACTGGTCTGGACTGTACCTACCATTCATTACACACCTGACGTGGTGTTGATGCAGTGTTGATGTTGGTATCAGATCACACATTCACCGAGAGACTTTCTTCCTTTTTTTCTCACAGAAAATTGGACACTAATATATATTGTGGATCACTTTCACATATGATATTCATGTCATTTTATATTTTTTCAGTGTTAGGTTAATTTACCTATTTAAATTTATTTATATATTTCACGCCATTGCACATATTGAATTTTTGCAGGGTATATGCACTTTTTTACATAAGTGTACAGAACCACTATCAGGTTCAACACGATATACAGGTCTTTATATAGACCAATTACCAACCAGACATTTTATATATATATATTTTTCTGTTTGCACATAGCGCCACACTTTATTTATTATTTTTCCTTTACACTATTGTCAGTTGTTGTGTAGGCTGCTAGAAATTTGAAGGTTGGCGCAGTATTTTTCCTATTTTATGACGTATTATTTTTTGACTTTATATATTGCAGCCTTCCGTTGTGTTTTATATCACATATAGTATTTAGATATATTCCTTTTTATATCACATATAGTATTTAGATATATTCCTTTGATGGATGTATTTGAGTACCGCACCAGTCGTACATTCACCACAGAAGGTGTTTTTGTAGCTACCAGTACAGACTCAGAGATAGGAGGTATGTTCATGAGGTTGAAAAACCTCATGACTACAGAGGTGCACTTGGAATGGGATAAAGCCTTTTTAAGCCAGTACCTCAAAGAACGTATGGTCCCCAGAGGTTTAAGGTGGGATGTATGTCCACAACAGGGTGACCTGGAACTGGACTTATGGTTTCGTTATTTTAACGATGCGGGCATTTCATTCATTTCTTTTTTACTAGAGAAAAAAACCACTCGTCTAGGACTTATAGATAAAGAGATTAAAGATATCAGGGAGAAACTTTCACCACACAAATCTACCTCAGAATACAGCATGCTTTCTACTAGTTTAAAAACACACTTAGAAAAGGAAGAGAAAGAACAGAAGCTAAAAAAGCAAAAGAAATACACTTGTGATGTCAATGACTATAAAAGCGGGTGTGTTTTTAGTTGGCAATCTAAAGAGAGTATAGTAAGAACCATGGAAGGGAGTTCCAACAATATGGAAATTTCTGTTCCCCCAATAGGAGATCTAAGATCCCAGCCTGTCCAACCTCCCAGTCGTCCATATGGTCCCAAGGAATCCAACCCTAGGCAATCTGGGGGACGTACTCCCACCAATCTGCCAAAAGGACCAAACCCAACCCATGGCGGGAGGGGTAAGGGACCTCGTGGTAATAATAGGGGGAGAAGGGACCACTCTCGTGACCATTGGAGACAGGATTCACCACGGGGTAGAAATGGACAAGGATACTATGATCATGACCATCACCCCTATCCATCACAAAGAACACCTGTAGACACCTACAATAGGTTCTTTCCTCTCAGAGAAGAATATGGAACATATCAGTCTCAATCCCAACATAGGGATTATGATGACAGTCACCAATTTAATAGGTCCCCATACAACTATAACCAGAATCATCCAGGACCTTCATATTCAGGGGGTTTTTATCAGGAGCAGAAGGGGTACAACCGAAACCCCGAGATAAACGTGGATGCAGAGGCGGATGGCGCACCAAGAAAAAGAAAATGCATCTAACTTTAGAAGGAATTTTCAATTTAAGTTCAGCCATTTTTACCGATGTAGAAAAAATAGTTTTAAGTAAGGGATTGAAATATGTTCCCCCGAAACAACTAAACAAATTTGCTACGTTCATTGACGTGCAGAAATACGTGCGGAAACTGAACATACAAAGACATTTTATTTTGAATCCAACTAAATCAACTGTACCTGAAATTACTTCTCTCACAGTTCACACAGGACTTTCTAATCCCTCATTGTTTAACCCTCCGGGATATACAGCACCTTCCATACAGGTATTCAAGGACTTAGTGTTGAAGGATTTAGAGGCACTACCTAAGAAGAAAATTCATAGTGACCCGAGGATTAAGGAGGGATTAAAGGCTCTGTGTGAACGCAAAGATCTCACTATACGCCCCACGGATAAGGGGGGAGGTATAGTTGTTCTTGACAAGATAGCTTACCATGCAGAAATGAATAAGATTTTGAGCGACACAGATACATATGTACGTCTATTGAAGAATCCAACACAGAATTATAAGAAGGCATTGGCAGATTTGGTTGACACTGGGGCACAGCTGGGTATTCTAGATAAGAAAGAAAAAAGCTATCTAGTACCTGTAGCCCCACGTATCCCCATCATTTATTACCTTCCTAAGGTACATAAAGATGCCAACCATCCTCCAGGCCGCCCAATCATCAGCGGTATAGATTCTGTGACTTCCCGCATAGGGAAATACATAGATTTTCATTTGCAACCAATTGTGCGCTCTATTCCATCGTACCTGAAGGACACTAGGCACACGATTTCCTTATTACAACAGGTAGATTATGGTGAGGGCATACTATTGGTAACGGCTGATGTGTGCTCATTGTACACCTGCATTTCACATGATTTAGGCCTAGCAGCCGTAAAACTATTTTTGTCTAGAGATAATAATTTGCCTGGAACCCAAAAAAGATACATCATGGATCTTTTACAGTTTGCGACAACGCATAACTATTTTTGGTACAATGGAGACTTCTTTTTACAAAAAAAGGGAGTTGCGATGGGAGCCAAATTTGCTCCCAGCCTGGCCAATATCTTTATGGCCAAATGGGAGGAGGATGTCGTCTATGCTTTAAATCGCCCAGAGGTGGTTCTCTGGGTTCGATACATCGACGACATCCTCCTCCTATGGAGGGGAGACCAGGACTCCCTCTGTGGATTTATGTCTGTTCTTAATGACAACAATATTGGCATTAATTTAACCTATGAAACGAGCCATACAAGTATGCACTTTTTGGATTTGGAAATTTTCGTCAGCGATGGTCAATTACAGACAAAAACATTCTTTAAACCCACTGACCGGAATGGGTACATTCCGGTCGACAGCTGTCACCATTCAGCATGGCTAAAGTCTGTACCTCGTAGCCAACTGATGCGAATTAGACGCAACTGTTCTAATATCTCTGACTTTTATCACCAAGCTGATATTCTAAAATCCAGGTTTGTGGATAAGGGTTATAGTCCACATCTGATAGACGCTGAAGTTCGGGGCATTGCTACCATCAGTAGGGATTCACTACTAATAGAGAGAGGTAAATCAGTTCAGGATTCAAAGTATAAATGGTCTTTTTATACCACGTTTTCGTCCCAACACAAACAAATTAGGGACATTTTCCGGAAACACTGGAATGTCCTTAAAAATGATCATGTCCTTGGCCCTTCACTTCCAGATAGGGCAGGTGTGATATATAGGGGAGCTTTTTCTCTGAAAGGACAGATCGCCCCCAATGTGATAGATCCACCCACTATCCCTGTTTTCTTTCCACATTTGAAGGCATATTACCCATGCAAGAAATGCAAAGTGTGCCTAGTTAATCGGTGTGGCAGACAGAAAAGTGATTCCTTCTGTTCCACTTCAACAGGAATAGAATACAAGATGAAGCACTTTACCACATGTGCGACCCGATTCATCGTATATTTGCTTACCTGCCCCTGCGGGAAGCAATACGTAGGGCGGACGATTCGCACGTTTTCAATCAGGGTGGGTGAACACCTTACCAGTATCCGGAAAGGAAAAACCAATCATAGTGTCCCAAGACACTATTTGGAATCACATAATAAAGATCCTAGAGGGACCACGTTTGTGATCATAGACAAATTTGTTCCCCATTGGAGGGGGGAGTCTGGGGTTAGAGGGGTCTCTAGACTTGAGACTTATTGGATTTACCAATTAAAATGTTATAGGCCTTATGGACTCAACATTGATTGGGACATTAATGCGTTTATTAACCAAGCATAATGGGCATAATTAATCCTTTGTTAATCCGCCCCCCCCTTGGTCTCGGATTTTTATCAATACTTTTTTCCCCTTTTTTAATTTATTGCTCCATCCCTTATATGTTTTTAATTATTTTTAATTCTAACATAACATAAAATAGCCAGTATATAGCCTCTATACGAGTGACCTTTGTTGATTCAGGTTTAATATGTTTCATATGTCATCTTAAATTATATTGTGGACTTGATATAGTCCGTACAAGTGATATAGCTGTATGGATGTCATTCATATATATGTCTATGCTCAGAATGTGCCCGCCTTCTGGGATATAATACATTGACATCCACATTATAAATTTAAATGTAGTATTATTTTATTAAATTTGTGTGATTTTATAATCACATCAGGAAAGCGACTCCTCATGGTCGGATTTCCATATGCATCACCCTGATATGGTGTGTGCTGTTTTTCCCGAGTGCGGTGGTTGTTTGCTGGCATATATTGGGAGACAGGCTGGCGATGTGGAGTCGTTCTGCTTTATTGCGTTACGACTACAATTCCCAATCCTCCTTGCGCGCAATCATGGCGTACATGGAGACACCCACGTGACTTATCGCATTGGAAGTGAGAGTTACGTTGGAAAGCCTCGGGATATACTCTCTGGAACGTCGTAAGGACGCTGAGGAAAGACTGTCCCCAGGATATACATCTATCAGTCCCGGGCGTGGACACAAGCTCGATTGATCCACCGCCGTACGGCGAGTTGGATCTACAACATCCGGTAAGAGTATACACCCTTTACTCACTTTCCATTGGCATATATCACCTTTAAGTGTTGCAACATAGAAAACGCATAAATCCAAGGAACTGGTCTGGACTGTACCTACCATTCATTACACACCTGACGTGGTGTTGATGCAGTGTTGATGTTGGTATCAGATCACACATTCACCGAGAGACTTTCTTCCTTTTTTTCTCACAGAAAATTGGACACTAATATATATTGTGGATCACTTTCACATATGATATTCATGTCATTTTATATTTTTTCAGTGTTAGGTTAATTTACCTATTTAAATTTATTTATATATTTCACGCCATTGCACATATTGAATTTTTGCAGGGTATATGCACTTTTTTACATAAGTGTACAGAACCACTATCAGGTTCAACACGATATACGGGTCTTTATATAGACCAATTACCAACCAGACATTTTATATATATATATTTTTCTGTTTGCACATAGCGCCACACTTTATTTATTACTGAAGAAAATGTGTAAGGTTATTGCCAAAGATGATACTCACAGCACCTTGAACCTGTAAAGGATGCCGTAATACCTTATAAATACTTTTATCATATACAGTATTGCACATAAAGATTTCAGTGCATTATGATAGCTAAGGTTTTTTTTTCGAACTTACTTGGCAATGGCCATATAGGTCCTAACAGTTATTCAAAAAGTGTTGCCATAATATGTTTCTTTCTTAGAAAAAGTTGTTGGCTTGGGGTTCTGTATCAAATTTGTATACAGCTGATGCATAGTGGAATTTCTCTTTAGGTGTGCAAGGTAATGGCCCCTGACAAATATTTCCTTCTTGGAAACACTAAAAGCAGAAGGAACTGACTACATTTGTCTGAAGAATGTGCAACTTTCAGGCTCACTTGTGTAGCGACCTCAACCTTTACTCCCTTCTCTCTTCTGGCACTTGGCTCTCGACTAGGGGACCAGGGAGGAGAGTGTGGCGCACCACCAGCTCACACCATACTGTATGCAAAGATGGAGCTAATCAAACCATACCTTAAGCCTTGTACACACGATCGGATATCCTATGGATTCTAATCCGATGGTTTTGTCCATCGGAAATCCAATGAAGCTGACTTCCATCAGTCTTGGCCACACACCATCAGTCAAAAAACCGACCGTTCCAAACGCGGTGACGTAAAACACTCCGATGAGCCGAGAAAAATGAAGTTCAATGCTTCTGAGCATGCGTCGACTTGATTCTGAGCATGCGTGGGTTTTTTATTGGATGGAGTTGCCCATAAACGATCGGCGTTTTTGATCGGTTTTTTATCCATCGGAAAAATTTAAAACATGTTCTATTTATTAAAACCGATGGAAAAAAAAACGATGGGTCCCATACACGATTGGTTTGTCTGATGAAAACAATCCATCGGACGGTTTTCATCGGTAAAACCGATTGTGTGTACAGGGCTTCAGGGTCTGTGTTTCCATCCAGAGCCAAACCTTCTCTTGAGAATGATTACCACCGTCCACGCAGGTGGAGGTAGGACCCTTAGCTCCCAGTAAGTTACTGTCCACACCGCTGAAAGTCCAACACTTATTTATTCGTAGCTCTCTGTGAGAGCAGACAGGTTGTAACACATACAGTTCAGACGAGGTGGGGAAGGAAGGTCCAGGCACAAACTTGAACTTGGTTTTCTCCTGTTCTGTATAACACCAACAGGCTTGATGCACAGTCGCTGCCACCGACTGTGAGAACTTGAACTACCTTCTAGAAGCAATGGCCCCTGTCAGGGAAAGGACATCCATCCGGACAGTTACCAGAGGCCCCACTGTCACCAGTGAATGCTGCACCGGGTCTTCGGAAAGGGTTACCTCCCTGGCCTCCTCGTCCTAGATTCGGGCGTCCACACCGGGGGACACCCTAGGAGCCATCGATCCCTTGCGGAACCCAGTCGAAGGTACTGGGCCCCAGGCCTCCAGAAAGTACCTCACCCCAGACCGAAGGTGTTTGGGGCGAGACCGCAGCTCCGTCTCCGGGCCTAGGGCACCCGGAGACCACCATCACTCACCCCCAGGCTGAAGGTGCCTGGGCGTGGATCCCGAGCGGAAGACGTCTGCCCCCTTTATACCCTCCCACAACAGGCACAGCAGGTTCCCCGCCCCGCTGTACTACTGCCGCGAGAGGACACAAAGGGCACAGCCCTCCAATGGTGGTTTAACCCTGGCCTATGGCGACAGCGCCACCTATAGACCCCAGGGAACTGGACACCATTGATATTCCCCACTGGCATACATTGGTCCATGAATCCTAGCAATTATTTCATCTGAGCCTGTTACCACTCAGATGCTTCCCCTAAATATGACCACCCGCTACATAAACTGATATGAAATGTAAATTAGTGCTATTGCCTGTAGCAATCAATTAGAAAGTTTAGTGTATGTATACCCATTACTTAAAAGAAACTGTAGGTAACTGGCTGCTATGTACAGCTCTGAGCTATTACATTGCACTAGTGTTTACAAGTTATTCCGCTTCACCCTGAAGAAGAGACAGTGATCTCCTTTAAAACAACTTGGATAAATAAAATTTCCTTTTTTTTAAAATTGATCCCATTTTAATTCCTCCTGTTTTTTGTTTCATTTACAGTACAGAATGGATACTTGGATCAGCGATGACTACCATTCAATGTTTTCAACCATCAGTGTTTTTACTGGTAGCCAGTAAAAAACGGGCACCTTTCTCCTGACAATAAATGCCAGTGAAGCCTCGTACACACGGGCGGGAATCCCGTTGAAAAAAAAACTTTGGTTTTCTCGACGGGATTCCTGGCAAGCTTGTCTTGTCAAGCCCTATGTACACACGCGCCATTCAAAAGAACCGCCATTCTTTTGAATGGAAAGAATGCGGTGACGTCATCGACTATGACGAGCTGGCGCTCGGCACATTCGATGCCGTCGCCACCATCTTGCTACACCCTACACCACCCTTGTATGCTACCGCGCATGCGTCAAAGTCTCAAAGAGCATGCACGGGTTTCCCTGGACAGGTAAGCATACAGACGACCGGGTTTCTCGGCAGGAAACACTCTGACGAGAATCCCGACGAGAAAAATAGAGAGCAGGTTCTCTATTTTTCTCGTCGAGATTCCCGGCAGTTTTCCTGCCGAGAAACCATACACACGAACGTTTTTCTCTGCAAAAAGCTCTCCCAGCAGTTTTATTGCCGAGAAAACCGGTCGTGTGTATGAGGCTTCACAGGAAAAGGTTGCCAGCTAAAAATATGGCTCTTAATTCTCAGCTTGGAACTGAACATGCGCAATTCCGGTCCGGCTAAAACCATCCAACTGCCTGCTACAGTGTGTTTGGTCGGCGCCGGAGTGGGGGCAGGTCTGGCGGAAGTGGTGCTTGAGAGTTTCATGTAATATCATGTTGCAAGGGAACCAAGCAGAGCAACCAGAGCCTCGTGTGCGGGTCTATGGGACGGGAGCAAAGCAAGTCAGAAATGGGACTGTCAGTGCTGTTTGGACTTGAGTGGACTGAAGGGACCACCTAGCGTGGAGAGAGACTGTCATTGTGACTCACTCACCCGGTAAGGCGTCATCATCATCTGTGCTGCTGCAAACTGCTGTCAGTGTCACTGTGAGAGTCAATTTCATGAGTGTGTGCCACCCATTCTAATTTCTTGCCCTCTTGAGTTCTGTCCCTGAGCTACTTACTTAGTATATCAAAAATAAAATGAAAAAACATGTTTTTTGCCTTAACCACTTGTCGACCGTCGCACGCCGATTTACAACGGCAGAATAGCAGGGGCAATTTGCCGCTTAGCGACCGCACACGCCGCGCGCCGCGGGAGCGTGCCCGCTGGTCCCGCAAACTCGATGTTCGCCGCGGCCCACAATCGTGTCACGGAGCGGCAGAACGGGGAGATGCCCATGTAAACAAGGCTATTCCCTGTTCTGCCTAGCAACATGACAGGGATCTACTACTCCCTGTCATTGGCCGCCATTACTAGTAAAAAAAATAATAATAATAAAAATGCCATAAATCTATCCCCTATTTTGTAGACACTATAACTTTTGGGCAAACCAATCAATATACACTTATTGCAAAAATATGTAGAAGAATAAACTAAACTGAGGAAGAAATTATTTTTTTTATATATTTTTAGGGGAAATTTATTATAGCAAAAAGTAAAAAATATAGTTTTTTTTTCAAAATTGTCACTCTTTGTTTATAGCGCAAAAAAAAAAAAACGCAGAGGTGATTAAATACCACCAAAAGAAAGCTCTATTTGTGGGAAAAAAAGGACCTCAATTTTGTTAACAACGTCGCACGACAACACAATTGTCAGCTAAAGCAAAAAATGCTCTGGTCAGGAAGGGGGTAAATCCTTCCGGGGCTGAAGTGGTTAATATATACCTTAAATAACATTGCTAATTGCATATTGTACTTGTGTGTAGCCTATATACAGAAATTTGCACTTAAAACGAATTTTGTAACGTTTGCAATTGTCAGTAAAAACGTTGCTTTGCCCGTAAATTTTTGGTGTTGTGTCAGTAAATTTAAATCTAGTAAGTTGGCAACACTGCTACAATGTAATAGCTACACAAGCTATACCAACACAATGTGCTATTGCTGTGGCTCACCTATTAAGTGTGCTAACCTAGTCTATATAGCAGAGTGAACTCTGGGACTAAGGAGGATTACCCTGGATATATAGGTTGCATAGATTATTAATGTCCTATTTCTGACAGCTACACTCACCAAAATTTACTGTGTTGCCACAGAGGTATATATATAAATAAGTGCTGCCTGACCAATATAAGAGGTGAGTAAGCCTTTGTTCACTCTATTTTAATCGCAGAGAATCGCATGACAATGGAAATTAGATTGATTTCAAAGGTGCCCTTTCACATCAATGCAATATAGCATGGCACGATTTTGGTAAAGGATCCTGTACTACTTTGGTCCGATTCTAGCATGATTTTGGCACCATAGAATATGCAAACCATATCCATGTTGCATCAGAGTTGCACTATATAATTGCAATGAAAGTCGGATCAAAATCTGATTGTAGCAGTGAACCTAGCCTTAGTTTATTGCACTATTTGTTGAAAGTTGAAAGTCTAGAGGCACTTTTTTTTTTCTCTTTCTCCAGTATTACAAAACATGAACTATAACAGTTTCCTCTTTCAGTTTCCAGTTTTACTGTGTAAAACCCACATTGCCATCCAGCATCGTTAACACAATGATGGATCTCTTTCTGCATGCCCCTAACCTTACCAAATGTTACATGCTTGTCAGACTGCTTCCTCCAACTTTGTGTCTTTAGCTTGCAGGGCATGAGTACCCCATAATGTTAATGAATGGATCCCATATGGAAAATAACTGTAAGCATTATCTGCCGCTGACATCCGATTACCCTTCCACAACTTGCAAAATTATTCTGGGATGCTGGGGCCAAGAGCAGAACTTGCTACTGATGAATATGTTACCAGCATAGTGAAATGAATATTAGAGAGAAGGTTTAACAGATCACAGCCAAATCCAGTTTAATATTCATTCTTTAGTCCCTGACTTATTACATTCTCTGGTACATTCATCAGTAACCGGCATTGTTAGTGAGATATTAATATGAGAAAGAGAAAAAAAATCATCACTGTCAAAGATGATTATGAAATCTGCAAACCGCTGGAACAATAAGCCAGAGCGGACTGAACAAGTAAAGTCATTAGCCTGTAATAAAGTAGATTTGATTGAAGTAATAGATCAGGTTTTCGTGGTTCAGACATGGGACTTGCTGACTCTGGGGTGTGAAGTTAACAACTGAACAAAATGACCATGTTTGTAGTTTAATAGCAAGTTTGCAAAATAAAAATGTACAATAAAATATCTGATCTGACTATACTTGAAGGTATCTTATGGCACTCTAATACACAAATTTCCAAGCTCTCCTCCTGTGTCCCATGCCAACCTATTGGCCAGTTAGGCTGTCCATCACAATGATGAGCCAAAAAGAAGATGCAAGAGGGGTAAAAAGTCTAAATTTTTATATAATGACAACAAGTAGATAAGTGTGTTACCCATGCTATCGCCTTAAATTTCCAAACCGTGATTGTGTGACAGCTGCAAACCAAAACATTGTGTTCTCACAACTGAAAGTATAAATAAGATACTAAGAGCCCATTCACACAGGGGCGGCACGACTTGTCCCACGACTGTGCTGGGCGTCTTCAAGACGACTTCAAAGGTGACTTCAAAAATGACTTCTGTATTGAAGTCAATGGAAGTCGCCCTGAAGTCGTCTTGAAGTAGTACAGGAACCTTTTTCTAAGTTGGAGCGACTTCAGTCGCTCCGATTAGAACGGTTCCATAGTACAGAATGGGACGTGACTTGTGAGGCGGCTGAGACGCCTGACGAGTCGCCCCTGTGTGAATGGGGTCTAAGTGTTGGTTACGCTTATCAAAATAGAAAAAAATCCTAAGTGAGTAACATCAATCAAGGTGGTTCTAAAGTGCAAATAAAATAAAGTTCATAATAAAATTTCTTTAACCACTTCAGCCCCAGAAGATTTGGCTGCTCAATGACCAGGCCATTTTTTGCGATTCGGCACTACGTCGCTTTAACTGAAAATTGCGCGGTCGTACCCAAACAAAATTTACGTCCTTTTCTTACCACAAATAGAGCTTTCTTTTGGTGGTATTTGATCATCTCTGCAGTTTTTATTTTTTGCGCTATAAACAAAAAAAGAGCGACAATTTTGAAAAAAAACACAATATTTTGTACTTTTTCCTGTAATAAATAGCCACAATTTTTTTAAAAAAAAGCTATTTTTTTCCTCAGTTTAGGCCGATATGTATTCTTCTACATATTTTTGGTAATAAAAATCTCAAAAAGCGTATATTAATTGGTTTGCGCAAAAGTTATAGCGTCTACAAAATAGGGGATAGATTTATGTCATTTTTATTATTATTTTTTTTTACTAGTAATGGCGGCGATCTGCGTTTTTTTTCGGGACTGCAACATTATGGCAGACATATCGGACACTTTTGACACATTTTTGGGACCATTGGCATTTATACAGCGATCAGTGCTATAAAAATGCACTGATTACTGTGTAAATGTCACTGGCAGGGAAGGGGTTAACACTAGGGGGCGATCAAGGGGTTAACTGAGTTCCCTATGTGTGTGTTCTAACTGTGGGGGATGGGACTGACTATAGGAGATGAGAGATCGTGATTCCCAGCTCGTAGGAACTCACGATCTCTCTCTCCTCTCTTCACAGAACAGGGATGTGTATATTTACACACACACGTCCCTGTTCTGCCTCTCGTGCCCGCAATTGCACCGGCACCCCCGCTGTGCAGCGCGCAGTATAATGACGGCAGCTGGTCAGCAAGCGGTTAAACACGGTGCTACTTAAATGTGATCTTCTGCAGCCTTCACCCTACGTGGGTCAGAAAATACATGCATGTTCATCAATCCTCAACAACCGTTCACCACTGCGCTCACCTCAATGTTAGCCTGAGCCCATGCAGTGATGTCACTGACAGAATTATATCTGTTTTTAATGCAGTGCCGTCTGAAGGCCCGAAGTTCATGAGCATCCGATATTGCATTTTGGCCTTTTTGCAGAGATTTCGCAAAATTTGTCGAATCGTTTAATGATATTATGCACTGCAGATTATGATATATGTAACGTTTTAGCAATTTTATGTTGAGGAACATTATTCTGAAATTGTTCAACAATTTTTAGACTTTACACAGATTGGTGAACCTTTTCCCATCTTTACTTCTGAGTCACTCTGACTCTCTAAGATGCTCTTTTTATACCCAATCATGTTACTGCCATGTTGCCAATTAACCTGATTAGTTGCAAAATGTTCTTCCAGCACTTTCTTGTTAGTATTACTTACTCAACTTTTTGTTGCTCTGTCCCAACTTTTTTTGAGATGTGTTGCTGCCATCAATTTCAAAATTACCTTATTTTATCGTTAAATTGTTACATTTTTTCAGTTTAAACTTTTGAAATGTTTTCTACTTTCTGTTGTAAATAAAATATGGCTTTATATAGTGACAAAGTTCACTATTGCTAGGGCATGGAAGTTCCCATAGTTTTGAGGCAATGAAACAACCAATAGACGATATTATAGTTAATAGATAGTTAGAAAAACTGACGGCTATGTTATCGTATTCTCATGACAAGTTTCTAATGCCGCGTACACACGACCGTTTTTCATGACGAGAAAAATTACATTTTTTAAATTGGTCATTAAAAACGATTGTGTGTAGGCTCCAGAGCATTTTTCTCGACGAGAAAAATGGCCATTAAAAATTTAGAACATGCTCTTTTTTTTCTCGTTGTTTTTCATGTCGTCGTTTTTCTCATCGTGAAAAACGGCCGTGTGTACGCTTTAATGATGGGAAAAAACTTTTACTAACACGCGGTAACACAAAATCAGCAAAAGCAGCCCAAAGGGTGGTGCCATCCGAATCGAACTTCCCCTTTATAGTGCCGTTGTACATCACCGCACTTTGCTCGAGCATTTTTTTTCACGATAGTGTGTATGCAAGGCAGGCTTGAGAAGAATCACATAGAGAAAAACGTTGTTTTTTTACATGACATTAAAAACGGTCAGGTGGACGCGGCATTAGAGTTTGGCAACCTTGGATATCACATTCTCACCCTTTGTGTTTTGATCATTAGTTGTTAATGGACACAAGCCCCATTTAAAGCAATGGGAGGCTGTCATCTTCTACAACTAATCATGCCTGCTCACATGTAATCATTCAAGCAACAATTATCTGCAAAGAATTGGCCCTGGACACAGACTGTCTGCATCCAGGGCCAATCACCTGTAGGTAATTGCTCCATGAGTGATTACATGGGAGTAGCCACGATTAGCTGCAGGAACTGTCAGCCTCCCATTGCTTTCAATGGGGCTTACGTCCATAGATAATCACCAGGAACCCCTGCTGGGTCCCCCTCCAACAACATTGTCAACTCTGCAGGAGCTTTTCAGCACCTGCATTATGAGCAGTCTCTCCAATGAGGTCAGAGACATAAACAAATAAAAAAAAATAAAAAAGGGGAGTAAGGGTTATTTTAATATATCTGTATATGCCATCCTGTCATGGTGAAACCTACTTTCTACCTTTCAAATTTCCTAACCGGTGTCTCAGAGGCAGTAAGAGGAAATTTCCACAATGGGGTCACAGATAGCATACATCCCAACTTTCCCAACATTGAGATGAGAAAGAGGGACACCCTTTAGCACAAAGTATGTAGGCAAAGGGCACAGACCCTGCCACACACCCTGTTATGTGGCCCATTAAAAAGTGCTTTTTTTCATCACTATGTTTCCTTTATACTGGCTTTTCTTTTTTAAAAACAATAATGTGATAATAAAAAGGATTGCGTGAAAGGATTTGTTTAGTGTAACACTTTTGGATGTTAATAATTGCATTTATTATAGAGGCCACACCCCATCTGGCCAAATCTAATAGGTCACAAAGGCTTGTGGCCATATGGTCATAAGTGTGGCCCAATAAATGTGTCCCAAAGAAATTGGAATAGGTGCGGAATCCATGTATTGAACAATACATGACTAGAGACTTTGATAAGTCCCTCCTGACAATCTAGCATACCCATTGAATCATTTGGTCTACTCTGTTTCATCAGAGAAAGATTGTAGGCCACCCATTATTTTTTTCCTTTTCCCTTATAACCTACCTGTCACATGCTTCCCATTTCCCAACAATTTTCTTGCCAATGTTTAAATTCACTCTTTAATGCTGGTTCTTAAAGCACAATTTTATAGATTTAGGAGGCAATTTATTGGAAAGTAATATACAGTATGTCACAAAAGTGAGTACACCCCTCATATTTTTGTAAATATTTTATTATATCTTTTCATGTGACAACACTGAAGATATGATACAGTATTTTGCTACAATGTAAATTAATGAGTGTACAGCTTGTACAACAGTGTAAATTTGCTGTCCCCTCAAAATAACTCAACACATAGCCATGAATGTCTAAACTGCTGGCAACAAAAGTGAGTGCATCCCTAAGTGAAAATGTCCAAATTGGGCCCAAAGTGTCAATATTTGTGTGGCCACCATTATTTTACAGCACTGCCTTAACCCTCTTGGGTATGGAGTTCACCAGAGCTTCACAGGTTGCCACTGGAGTGCTCTTCCACTCCTCCATGATGACATCACGGAGCTGGTGGATGTTAGAGACCTTTCGCTCCTCCGCCTTCTGTTTGAGGATGCCCCACAGATGTTCAATAGGGTTTAGGTTTGGAGACATGCTTGGCCAGTCCATCACCTTTACCCTCAGCTTCTTTATCAAGGCAGTGGTCGTCTTGGAGGTGTGTTTGCGGTTGTTATGTTGGAATACTGCCCTGCGGCCCAGTCTCCAAAGGGAGGGGATCATGCTCTGCTCCAGTAGGTCACAGTACATGTTGGCATTCATGGTTCCCTCAATTAACTGTAGCTCCCCAGTGTCAGCAGCAACCATGCAGCCCCAAACAATGACACTCACACCATGCTTGACTATAGGCAAGACACACTTATCTTTGTACTCTTCACCTGGTTGCAGTCACACACTTGACACCATCTGAACCAAATACGTATATCTTGGTCTCATCAGACCACAGGACATGGTTCCAGTAATCCATGTCCTTAGTCTGCATGTCTTCAGCAAACTGTTTTCGGGCTTACTTGTGCATCATCTTTAGAAGACGCTTCCTTCTGGGATGACAGTCATGCAGACCAAATTGATGCAGTGTGCAGCGTATGGTCTGAGCACTGACCACCCACCCCTTCAACGTCTGCAGCAATGCTGGCAGCACTCATACATCTATTTCCCAAAGGCAACCTCTGGATATGACGCTGAGCACGTGCACTCCACTTCTTTGGTTGACCATTTCTAGGCCGGTTCTGAGTGGAACCTGGCCTGTTAAACTGCTGTATGGTCTTGGCCACCATGCTGCAGCTCAGTTTCATTCACACCTGAGACCTTGTAACACTAACAAGTCACATGACACCGGAGAGGGAAAATGGCTAATTGGGCCCAATTTGGACATTTTCACTTTTGTTGCCAGTGGTTTAGACATTAATAGCTGTGTGTTAAGTTATTTTAAGGTGACAGCAAATTTACACTGTAATACAAGCTGTACACTCACTTCTTTACATTGTAGCAAAGTGTCATTTCTTCAGTGTTGTCACATGGAAAGATATAATAAAATATTTACAAAAATATTTGCATAAAAAGAGACTTAGATAATTAATAATACATTTGCAACTACATTGTGCCCATATGCAACATGTACAGTATCTCACAAAAGTGAGTATATCTTTTAATGTGACAACACTGAAGAAATTACACTTATGTGAGATACTGCACATGTTGCATATGAGCACAATGTACTTGCAATTGTATTATTAATGAGCTAAGTATCTTTTTATGCAAATATTTTCTTTGACTGAAATTTTGCTTGTTAAAATATTTTAAAACTTCTATTGAAATGAAAAGTGTCCTATAAAGCAAGGGTCTCCAATCTGTGTACTGTCTCTCAGATATTAGGAGAGCTGGACTGTGGCCAGTGAGAGTAGACAATGCCCCAACATCAGTGGGAGTAGACAATGTCATTAGTCATTGGTATTAGTTTGAGCAATAGTGCCCCAGCATAAGTGCAAACTGTAAATATCATGCAAAGTGCAAAATAAGTAACATACAACAGCTACATACACACTGGGTATCTTGATTCTCAAAGTCAGTGGCCTTCCTTAAATTGCTAGGGAGGGACTGTCTAAAAATGTCTTTTATATTCTGTTTCTGACAAAAGAGCACTGGACCAGCAAAATAAATGTTTTAGGGGAAGCTTACTAAAAAAACGGCATCAAATTGATCTTTGCTTAATCCTTTCCTACTGGGAATAATTTGGAAGATGTTGCCAATTAAATTACAAATAGATCCTTTAGCTTGAAGTTTCCCAAACACTGCGTTAGTGGTTTATTTATAGTTTCAGCTAACATCTGCAATATACTGACTTCTAAGTAAATGGGTCCGATAATTAATGCCGTGTCATTATTCACTGTAAAGACAAATTATAGATTGCAAATGTAACACATTATTTTAAAAGAGGTTTTAATACTTTATAAATGTTTCCATTACCACAATAGAGCTTTGTAATAATTAAAGGATAAGTTCACTTTTGGAACATGTTACATGTTCCACCTGTATTTAGGGTGGAATATGTAACATGTTCCAGCTCCTGCCTCCTCTCCTCCTGTGACAGATCTTCTCCTTGCACCTGCTGTCAGAATGTAAAAACAATGCGGCTGTGTGGGGCTCTACCCACATGGCAGCATCATTCATTCTGTGAATAAATTAACTAAATGCACTACATCTACCATCAGCCTCTGCAGTAGATGTCTTGTAGTTCTCAATGAACTGTGAGGGCACTGGTGAGCATCCTCTGAGTTCATTGAATCTTCCTGCCATTCAGTAACTGTCTGCCCGTATCAGAGGTACAGGCAAGGCAGTGTACCAGGAGTCTGCAGGTTCCTGGCATTGCACCCACGATCTGCTGATAGCGGGTGCAATGCCTTACGGGCTGCAGAGTAAAAGAAATAATAAATGCACATATTTTTACCTGCGAAAAATGTGCATTCATTATTTTTTTGTAAAAGGTGAACTTAGCCTTTAAAATTAAGGGTCCTACTGTGTGCAGGATGGTGTTTTTCATGTTATCACTCCCTCTTACTAAGGCCTTTTTCTTTTGTTTACCGGTACTTTGTTTTCTTCAACTGCTGTTGGGTGTGCAGTTTGAGCTGGATATGTCAAAAATTATGTGATGTAAGATACCTGCCTGTTATATGCTCACATGCCCCAATTGAGAAGTATATGTCTAGCCTAATACTTTTCACCTTGTCAATATGGAAGCGATGCTCTGAGCGCTACTCTCTCTCTTCCCCATGCCCACCACTTCTTAACGTACTCTTCAACCCAGATATCCCAGATAGCTTGTCTTTGAGTTGTTATGCGCCAGAGGCCCTTATGAACCCCAATTAATCTCCACCATCTATAAAATTCTACTTGAAGCCACCCCCTTAACTGTAGATAGTCACTATTATATATATTATACAGAATGGCATTTCCTTGTTGGACTGGGGGAACATCGGGGAGTCCATCTTCAAAATGTCCCGATGTGTGACCCACAAGGAAACCGCGTCTAAGATCCTTATATTCTGGTAGGTACAGGACCCCAGATCTCTTACACGCCCGTAACCCGACAACCTCAAAACAATGTTGGAGATGCAATGATGCTGTGGGCTCTCACTACCATATTTTCTGGGAATGCCCCTCTGTTAATCAGTTTTGGGTTCAGATCCAAAAACTCCTGGAAAAGTTGCTGGAGATCCCCATCCCTTTAAATCCTATGCATTACCTACTAGGTCTCCCTTTCCCAGTTATCTCCAAAGCTAAACGGATGTTGATGTCTGTAACGGGAAGGCCTGGGGAACTCAGAATCGCTTAGAAAGTATGATATACCCTTGCTTCAGCTCCCCCAATGCCTCTTATGTGTCAACCACCCTGTGTCTCTATTAGGGGCACAGGGTGAATGAAAACCCCAATATGGTCTATGATAGCCATATTCAATGCTGCACATACATTGTATCTAGATTGGATGTGTACTGTGAGGGGGGGGGGGTTGTGTAATCATTGCTGTGAGGATTTAAGGTGATTTGTATTCTATTGTCTATTATGAATTAAGTCTGCTACTGTGACGATGTGGATTGGAGCTGGTCGACCATCTGGCTGCATATTATGGGATGTTGAAGTGTCTTCTGTGAGGAGGGGGGGGAATCACCCCTCCTGCTAAGACTGTTTACTGAAGGAGAAGTTTGAACACACCTGACCTGTATCACCATTGTCATTGGACAGTTTAACCCGCCCTGTTCCCCAAGGATGGGAGGGAAGGGTTTTGAAGAGAAATGTGTTACCATGTGTTTTGAAAATAAAGTCCCTGTTTTGGAACTTGAAATACAGAGCGTTGTCTCGTATCTCTGGAAGGATTAATCCTATGGGAAGTGGTCGCCTGGCTGTGGAGGGTCGATAGTGGTTGTGTGTTCAGAGAGGGAATATTCTAAACGGCGTTACCCCCTTTCGTATTTGGGGTGCCGTTACAATGTCCTTTATACTATTAGCTGCTAAATGGGCTATCCCCAGGCTTTGGCTATCTACCTCACCCCCCACACTTCCACAATTTTTATCTATTCTGGCAAACATACGTAGGATTGAACATCTGACTGCTTTGGTGGATGGTTCAGTACAAAAAAAAAATATATGGCAGATATGGGATGAATCTGACTATTGTTCTGAGGTAAACAGTTTTAGTTAGTTGGTATTGGAAACCTGTGTAATTTCTTACTCTGGCTCTAATGTTGATGTAAGCGATATATACAACAGTCTGCGGTGCACTCCCCTCCCCCTTCTGCTCCCCTTGTTGGTATGATGTGATATAATTGCATGTATGAACCCTTGTCTAAGCATAGTCAATATCAACTCACACCACAACGTAATCCTCATTGTTATTCTCATGTTTTTATGACAGTGTACATCTGTATCACCTGAAAAGTTTTGTTATTTGTGTATTTTTGTATGCTATGCAAAATTCTTTAAATAAACAATAAAAAAAATAAGATACCTGCCACTCGTATTTGTCAGAAGTGAATACATTCTAACTACATCCTAGCTAGCAAAAATACAAAACTCGGCTGGCTACTGGTTTATGAACAATTTAGGACTACATTTAATTGCCTTCAAAGTCAAGTGCTCTTCTGGTATCCTCTGGCCATGCCTATCCTGGCTGGTCCCTTGTCAATTTTGACAAAATTGATGCAACTTTTTTTTGTCTTGGAACCGCTGGTACAAAAGTTTTCAGTGCATGAAATTTCAATATCAGTAAATCGTGCTTTAGCAAATTTTGGCAATATGATTTCGGTACTGATGCTTCTGGAGCATATGGTACTTCAGCATGGCCATAATTATACCAACAAATCTGAAGTAATTGGCAAGTATTAGAGCCAAGTAATTGGCTCTAATACTAAACCTCAACCAAAAGAAAGTGTATAGTAGTCTGTGTACACATTTCCTTTCATTTAAAGTGGTCCTCTCTTAATCAACATTACCTATTGTTAATCCCCATGCTGCTAGCATTAGTAAATAGAAAAATATATTTTGTATACTTATTTTAAACATTTATTCAGTTGCTTCCTGGTTTCTGGCCTAGACCAGAATGATGTCATACCTCCCAGGAGTCTTCATGGGCATTGTTTTTTTCGTGCATCTTAAGGAAAGGAGTACAGACTTTTTCAGCGAGGCATGCCTGGCATAAGGGCAGATCGATTCCATTTAAGTAAAAGCTACATGAATCATCTGCCATTATTCAAGATGGCCATGGCTAGAAATGCTAAAGGAGTGTTTTTTCAAGTGATTTCTTAACAAAATAAAGCAAGAAGACATGGATGGATGGATGGATGGACTGTTTTTTTAAATATTAAAAATGAATTAAAACAGAGTTTTTAAACTCTAGTGCTCAGACACAGTTAAGTTCTGCTTTAAGCTCTAACCCTAACCTTTAATTATGAAAGCAAGTCTAACCCTAAGCTGGGCTTTTGGTGTGTCCTTGCATCTTTAAGGAATACATGCCCTTAAATTATCCATTGCTATATATGCTTCAACTTGGAGAATCACATAGATTAGAGTAAGGGGTGCACTTTACAAAGGAGCCTTGAGGCTCGGTTCACACCTAATGCCGATGCGGCTCCCAACAGGTGTCCTGTGTGTCCTAGTTCACTGTTTCAGGTCCGGTTTCACCCGAATTTTGGGCTGAATTTGGACCTGAAATAGGCCAAAAGACGCACAGGGCTCCTGTGCAAATTCGCACCAGAGCCTCATCAGAGATATGTGAACCGGCTCGATAGAATCCGCATCCAATTTGCAATAGAGTGAACCCAGCCTAATAAGGTATTGCCACTTCCATATAAATTTGCAAATATACAAACAAAACCTCTGTTTTATTGCAAATTGTTAGACAGTGTTTGGCTGGCTAGCTAATAAGTGTGCTGGGAAATATTTTTTTTTGTTTGCTGTCTGCATAGTCCTTCCATGTACACCTTGCTCTGAAGGCTAGTTTTTGCAGTGTTTAGCTCATCCCAAGTATCCTTGGCCCTTTACCATAAGCCTTAACTTTGGCTTAACCCTAAAATCCAAAACTCAATCTTAATCTATTCTGTGCTTCCTGTTGTTTTTCTTTCCTTGTTGCCGCTGCTATCCACAGGTGAAATAGTACACTGCGATTACCTGTGGTTATGTACAGATAGCTGCCCTAAATCGGTCCTGGATGCAGTCAAATTTTTTTTTTCTAACCGCACAAAACCTCATGTAATAAAGCCTTCGCTAAACGCAGTGTGTGAATGGGACCATAGGAAAGCATTGTATGGGTTTAGGTGCGGTAGATAACTTCATCTATCCGCAGCTAAAAGCTGAATTCAATCCGCCCGTGTGAAAAGGGCCTAACACTTAACCCAAAAGTTTCATACTTTTACTTATTGCTCCATCTGTGGATAACTGGCACCTTAAAAGTCCAATTTCAGATATGGGATTTAGTAGAGTATACAATTTCTTTGGGGATGTGGTGTCATTGGTTGCCCCTTGCACCATTCTGTTTCTAATTGTTTGTACATGGAGGATATGTTAATAGTAATGGGATAATGTAACGATAGCCTGGGTCACACTTTGTACAGGGCCCAAAATGTTTAGGTACACTCTTGGCCTTATGTCCCTATGAGGCCTTTTTAGAGATGCAGCTGATTCTACCTTCCACTGCATATTGTACCTACAAATAAAAGAAGCATACATTAAAGTAAAAACCAAGAAAGTTTTTGTGTTCATGTTAGCGTTTGCATAATCCCAAAATCACACAAAAATGTCTGCCATACTTGCAGACTCAGCTTACATGTTATGGTTCTACTCTATCTAATTTTACAGACTTTTCTTTAGTAATTTGATGTCGGCTATCATTTTTTATTTTTTTCTGATATTAATACTGAAAGCAATTGACCCTGTTTTTTACCGTGTTCAATTGCAAAAGGAGTTAGCACTGCTCGATTTCTCAAACTGACCGTTTCCAGATTCATCTGTCTTTTTAAGTTGTGTGTTCACGGGACTGCAGTTTGTTTGAAATTAAAGCTGTGATTCCCACCACACGTTCTGCCACTGCCAGATAATATTACCGCTTCAAAGCTCGACGCAAGCTCCTTTGAAGTATCTTGTGCTAGCAGACGCTCCTGAATGAGTTTAACAATGTAAATGCACCCTGAGGGAGCACGTGGAGGATCTCAAACATTCCATCTATCACTATTTATTTTCCACAATTTCTTCATCATATGCCTTAACCATTGCAAGCGAACATTTAGCAAGATAACACCTGTTGCTATGTGAGAACATTAGCAAACATTTTGGTGTCAGGTTTAATACCATGATGCCATCATACTTCCTGCTGCTTTAGATAGGCCACTGCTTAGTTATACATAGCTGAAAGACAACAGTGATAGCATCCTTGCATCATGCACCTGTTTTTCCTCTTCACTCAGTAATAACTATTTTTTTTTTGTAAAGAAAAATAACACAAGAAAAGAGAACCATTCTCTGTCAAAGAAATATATTACCTTGGTCTCAAGTCTGTACAAATTAATTTCAAACCCATCCCAACCTAATGGTATTTTAAACATAGTATTTGTAAATGAATCCCATCAATAATATGGGTCATTTAAGTGTAGCACTGCTTTTGGTAAAAAAAAAATCCCTTCAATATCAGTTTAACACATTACAAGGAAGTTGGCAGACATATTTGCACTCCCCCCTTTCTGCCATTTAGTTAGACTAGCAAAAGTATTCAATTTTGAAGGGTAAGCGGTCAGACTTCAAGTGATTATCTGCACATCAGTCTTCATTGACTAATTTTTCTGATAGTTCTCCCTTTGATCCCTGGGCATTGGTATCCCCTAGTGTGCTTTTATGTTATCTCCCTGGTTCTTGCTGGTCTTCAGTTTGCTTGATTTCCACACACGTGAACCAGCATTTCCTTTAAGCCCTCAGATGTTCTTTCTGCAAGCAGACCAAGACCAGCTGCACCCATCTGTCAAATGGAGTTGGTTCTTGTCAGGATTCATCATTAGCTCCACTTTCTGGTACAATAATTTTATTGAGGTATATTGACAATTACAATCACAAAATTCCCATGCAGGGGATATAAACAGTAAGCACGATATAGAACCACAGAAAGCCACAAACAGAATGTGCCTATAAGTGTTAATTATTAAACTACAATGTTATTCTGACCAGGACCAGAGGTCAACACAGGGGAGAAAGAGAAAAAAAGAGTTCCCTCAGGCTGGGGGGTGGAAGACATTAGATGGGAAGGCCCAAGCTGGTCGGGTGCAAGGTTGGAAGTGCATAGGACCCCTATGGGGTTCACAAATTAAGAAATTTGGTATGGGAGTCGTGGAGGATACTGGTCATCTTTTCATTGATCATGATGGTTGTCAGAATACTCCTTACCTCAGCAAACAAAACAGCAGGCTTTTTTCAGGCCCTGGAAATTGCACGCTTGGCAGCAACAAATAAGTAGGTGGCCAATTTCTGCTGGGATCGGGCAGTGAAGCAGTTCTACATTGGCATTCTTGCGGATAGGTTTATGAAAGAAAGTGTACAAGAGTCCAAAGACCCTCGACCAGAATCCCTCCAGGACCACCTAATATGGATTTTGTCTCCTTGCTGGACGCATCCCCAGAAATATCTGTCACTGTGTGATGGATTTGATTCAGCAATACGTTTCGGGATCCGGTCTGGCTCCACTTTCAAAGGCGGCCTTTCTTGTGCTTGTCTGTCATAGAATTAGTTAGCATATGGGTGTGATCTGTTGCTGTTCCACAGACTCACATTTATTTCTGGCCTTGCTTGTACATTGCACGCCCAGACCTTTCTTTGAAACTTTTCTTCTTCTGGTGATGGAGGATTTGTTACAGGATCTTGGATAAACGTGCCTTGGGAAGGAATCTTCAGACAGAACCAATCTGAACCAAAGATGGCATAACTGAGGTAGTGACATTTGGACATGTGACTGACAGCAGATGGACTAATTACATGATTCCCTAGGAAATATTTAAAAATATTCCACCATATCTTGGAAAAGGAGCGTACGATGGCACATCTCAAAAAAAAGTTGAAAGCAATTCCAACAGGAAAATCCATAAAAGATATCGATTTTTATTTGACAATACAAACATTAAAAATTGGGTCATTTTTGACCACATAATTGTTGCCACAATGTAGAAAAAAAATCACATTAAAAATCATAAAACCATTAAAGCCATAAAAAATTTCACATGGAATCCAGAATTAAACCATCCTGCTGACTTGGTTCGATTCATTTTGGAGCTTAATCACTGCTTCCCCCAGGATGTGGCAGAAGCATCACAACGTTGATATATGCCAAGCATGCATGAACACCAAAACTCCAAAGGGACACCACCAAATGTGATGTCTCCACCAATCCTTACCAAGGTATCCAAGGGATGGCATCAAAGGCACTGTACCACACAGAGGGGGGATGGAGGCTGCAACAGGCCGAACCACCATAGCAGCAAAAACTGAGCCCAGTTTCTAATATACAGAATAGTCTACAAGGTGGCATTGGTCTGTTTGTAGATCTTGTAAAGGACATTTTTTAAATTTGAAACCTACTTTTGGACCCTCTATGCTGTAAATTTGCCTTCCTACAACTCCAGTTAGTAAGCAAAATCTTCCAAATGTTTAATTTCACTTAGACTGCAATGTGTCTCTGCTACTTACAAAATATTTAAATAGCATTTTTATACTATATGTTACTGAATGAGTCCCAACAGTATAGTTGTAAAGAAAGACTAGATTCTCAATTCATAAAGAAACCAGGTGTGCAAAAGAGGGCAGAATTAAAAAAGTAACCGGTTTGGTTTTTTGTTCTTGTTCAGATACTACTTCCAGAAACATAGCATGACTTCATCCTAGTAAATGCTGCTGATAATGACAATCATGCAGCCATTTACTATAATAATAATGCGTGCAATAGTTGATCTTCATGGGACGTGTTCCCACATAATTACACAAACAGCTGATGCAAGGTGCACTAGTTTTATGTGTTTATTTTACTGTCCTATTAATGGTGCTCATAAACGTATCAGATTCTCTATAAATTCATAATATCGCAGATTAAATGTGAGTGGAGGGCCCATAAACACGTCATGTGTCTGTTCTGCTGCACACAGCACAATCTGGCCGTGCTGATAAGACGCCCACCACGCTGCAATGCCATATGCACTATGTATGCAATTAATCAGGTTTATCATCTATGTAAAGAATACATTAGCAGAGGACACCAAACTTAATGAAGTTAATTAGTGTTTATATTCTCTAGCTGCTCAGTTTTTCCTACTCAAACAAACACCAAATACATACCCAAGCAGAGGTTGGGGACCTGCGGATTGTCACCTGATGTGGAACTGCAAATCTAAGAATGCCCTGCTGTGTTTGGCATTGTTACATCCTAAGGACAGCCCTGTTCTAGGTGCAATATAAATACATATCTTTTGCAGATTCAAAGACTTTAAATCATATATGGGAGTTACCAGCAGGAGAGGAATCTACACAAACCATTGGTGTGTACAAACACCTCATACTCTCTACTGTTTTTGTGTGTTATGTGAAATTGCCCTCTCTTTTCTGATGAGTGCTTAATTTCAGAGAAAAAATTCTGCTTAGTACTATTTGCATGGAAAATGGGACTTTATTGTTGTAGAAAAAAGCACTACATTTTCTGTCATAAAAACATACACTATATTGCCAAAAGTACACCTTTGGGATGAATTAAGCCCTGTACACACGATCGGTATGACTGATGAAAACCGTCCGATGGATGGTTTTCATCAGACCAACCGATCGTGTATGGTACCCATCGGTCTTTTTCCCATCGGTTTTAAAAAATAGAACTTGTTTTAAAAAATTTCCGATGGATCAAAAACCGATGGTAATTTCCGATCGTCTATGGGCAAGTCCATCGGTTAAAAAACCCACGCATGCTCAGAATCAAGTCGACACATGCTCAGAAGCATTAAACTTCATTTTTCTCGGCTCATCAGAGTGTTTTACGTCACCGCGTTTGGAACGGTCGGTTTTTTGACTGATGGTGTGTGGGCAAGACTGATGAAAAACAGTTTCATCGGATTTCCGATGGACAAATCCATCGGATGAAAATCCATAGGTTATCCGATCGTGTGTACGGGGCTTCAGAGCGGAGACTGTGAGCCAGGCCTTCTTGTCCTCATCAGTGCCTGACCTCACAAATGCGCTTCTGGAAGAATGGTCAAACATTCCCATAGACACACTCCTAAACCATGTGGACAGCCTTCCCAGAAGAGTTGAAGCTGTTATAGCTGCAAAGGGTGGGCCAACTCAATATTGAACCCTACGGATTAAGACTGGGATGCCATTAAAATTCATGTGCGTGTAAAGCCAGGTGTCCCAATACTTTTGACAATTTAGTGTATATTTATAGTGTCGCTATGGCCAAAACCTTTATAGCTTATATAAACAAAGTGGAATTATGTTCATGTAGTGATCAATGGATCTCTTCAACATGTCAAAGCTGAACAGGGACTATACATAAAATAACTAACCTTCCAGGATGCATTGGGTTCTTTCTTTAGTCTGCATAAGCTTTGCTGTCAGTCATTATGAGTTGGTCAGAAAATTTTAATTAAGACAGAGTGTTGGAAAATTAAACTGAACTTGTGTTCAGATCATGTATACTAAAGCCTGATACACAATATGAGTTTTTTTCATTCAACCAAGTCGGTTGAACAGAAAAAAAAACTGTCATCTCTGGTCAGAGCCGCTGTACTAACGATCCAACATTAGTACAGCTAATCCCCCCACTGAACTTCTGTGTTCTGACAGGGGGACAGCCCCCCGCCAGAACACTCTGATCAGCCCTCTTAGCCATTGGCCGAGATCCCTAATCGGGAGTCGGTCGGCTGCTGGTTTTGCAGCATGCTCATCCGACGGCTTCTGTGGGACTGGCTGCCATACACATGAGCCGAATTTCGGCGGGTTTTTATTGAATCGCCCGATGTTGCACTGCATTGGGCCCATGTGTACGGCAGTAGTGTATTTAGGTTTTGTGCTGCCCTAGGCCTGACTAAACTCGTGCACCCCCTAATTTAAATATCACCCACCCCTTCCTGTCAAGGCCACACCCCTTTCTGTTTAAGACCCACCCTGAAATTTTCGAGTGGGAACACTAGTACTGAGGGCCTGGGGGGCAATGAATTTCCCTTAATTTGCATAGATTTCCTCTCACTTCCTGTGTGGCTATGGGGCAGGAAGTGAAGGGAAATCTCTGCAATTGGACAGGGATGGTAAAAAATTCAATGACAGGGGCTATAACCCTCCCTTACTCTATCCAAAAGTGTTGCCTATACTTTAAGCACAAATTTCTGATAATTTTATAGAGAGGACTAAGAAGATATAACCATGCCACTGGTGCAGCAGAAAACATATAGCACAGTGAGGAAGGTTTGTGGTCCAGGATGATAGAACAAGATTAGAAGCAGCCCCCCCCCCCCACAGTTGCGGAAGCAGTGCGGACGCTTTATGGGGCGCTAGACTAATTTGCCTCTCAGCCAGTCCTCTCCATAAGAGTGGCGCTACACTAACAGTGTAGCGCAAGCCGGCAGGGACTCTTTCCGTGCTGCCCCCCTGCAAAGTGCTGCCCTAGGCCTGGGCCTTGTTGGCCTAGGCCAGGATACAGCGTTGGTGTACGGGGCTTAACCATACACATACACACACATAGTAGATAAATCTATTATCCAAGTTCACAAAATGTGCAGTAAAAACGTTTTTTTCTATAAGTACAGATCTTGGCATACTCCCAGTCCTCTAATGTAAATGCACAACAAGTGTTTCTAAACTAATAGGGAAAGCAGGATGCATGCCTTTCAGTGCGTTCTGGTATTGGTGATCAGGTGGGGTAGACTACATACATCCTTTTGCTTTCTTTGCAACCTTACACATTGAAAGGACTGTGACACTGCAGTCAGGGTGTTGGGATCGCACAAGTAAACATACCATATATAGTGTAGTCATATTAACAAAATAGTATGATCACTATGATTAATATTGCAGGTGTAGTACATAGACCCATTGGTCTGGTATTTTGATCTCAGGCTCTATTTCCTGATAAGCACACTGCAGCCAGACACACAAACTTTTCCATTTACCAGAGTCAGAGAACAGGCTGTGCATGTCTTTTTTGTGGTTTTTATTTTGGGTAGAACTTAGATAAGGTGAGGGTAAGCCTAGGGATATTCCAGTAACTAACTTGACAATGAGGACTCTAATTCTGCACTGATTCCCCGTACACACGACCGGTTTTCCTGTTGGAAAAAGTCTGATGAGAGCTTTTGGCCAGGAATCCTGGCCGTGTGTATGCTCCATCTGACTTTTTCTAACAGGAAAACTGCTGGAAAAAAAAAAAAAGAGAGCAGGATCTCTTTTTTCCCATCAGGAAAATGCTAGCGGGAAAACCGTTCGTCTGTATGCTTTTCTGACGGGGAAAAAAAACATGCATGCTCGGAAACAATTAAATGCATGCTCGGAAGCATAGAACTTAATTTTCTCGGCTCGTCGTAGTCTTTTACATCACCGTGTTCTTGGCAGTCAAAAGTTCACCGGCCTTTTGTGTGACCGTGTGTATGCAAGGCAGGCTTGAGAGGAAATGCCGTTGGGAAAACCATTGGTTTTTTTTCCGACAGGAAAACCGCTCATGTGTACAAGGCATAAGACTTCAGGGAGCATGCCCCCCCTTTGATGTGTAAAACTGAACAATAACAATCAGGAGTCTCTCAACAGGAATACAGTCCTGAATGTAGTTAATAGTAGCTAGAGATCTCCCAGGAGAGCTATGAAAAGCCATTACATCCTGAATGTTGGTATTCATTGTCTCCTGATCTCCAAGCAACCATGTGCAGGGCAGAAAACTTCTGTACTGCAGCATCCTGGATCCTTGAGAGGCTCTCTGAGGATGCTTAAGGAGAATAGAACAGAGGTCCCCCAGCATAATTGTAGCTGGGACCCCACAAAAGTGCTTGCAGTTCCAGGGGAATTTCTTAGGAATGTCACAGTCCTCAGGCTGGATTTTTCTTCCCAGGAACAAGAGCATTCTGCTCTGAACTCTGGCCTATTTATACCTCGCTCAGCCCCCTGCTGGTCATCTGCCATATTGACCTGGGAATGGCTATGGAGATTTTAACATGCAGGCTGGGGTCATGATTCTCCCACCCACTATGGCCCCCTGGGAGACAGGGGGACATAATTGAGCCCATGCCTATAGAGCCCAGAGCAGACCTAACAAATCAAATAATGCTCTCCCTGATTACAGGGAGGCCAAAAACAACGTTTAGCAAAACAGCAGCTCTATGGGGGGGGGGCTACACAGAGTACTACACCTTATTTGTATTTTCAAATAAAAGCTGTTGCAGCTAGCTATATCATCAAGGCTGATCAGCTATAACAACAAGGTTTCCTGCTTCAAGTTTGAAGAAAAAAGTATTTTGTGGGACCTAAAAACTGAATAATTACAAACAAGTATGATCAGCACCACGAATAGTGAAGAAGTCGATAATTCCCCGCTGCCCTGGTAGTGAGCGGCTAACACAACCAATCAACAAGTGGTAAAAACAGATATTACATAAAAGTGAAGCGCTAAACATAAATAAGAGTGCACCTGGCGGTGAGTGAACACAGTGCCAAAAAAATATGAATCAATATATAAATGAAGCAAAACTGGGTGAACAAACAAACAATGAACAAATATCTGTGAACGAAACAGAAATAAGTGCACTGAAAAGAAGTCTCCGATATTGATGAGTAAATAAAAGTTCAAAAGATATTCTCAAATGTGAATATTAAGTGAAAAACTGGATAGATTAGAATCAACCGCCACCAGCAGGTAAGAGTCTTACTGGAAACAGTGAACCCTAAAGAACATACGTTCAAAGGGTCAACTGAGCACCGTTAAAAGCTGGATTCTCAGCTGCATTCCAAACAGATATCTTGCAAACCGAACCAACGAAGGGAGGCTTTCCTGGTATTGTGTTCTTATGGGCAATAACTCAGGTGGTACCTTTATCTCCAACAGAGAAGACCTTTACACATTATTTAACATGTAACTAAAAGCCCCATTAGGGAGATTTGCTCTATTTGTCCTCTTTTCTGTTATCATTGAAAGTGAAAGTAAAAGAACATTTCAAATGTTGGGTTGACATCAAAACATCAATAGAGGGGAACACTTCCAATGGGGGCACTAGTTATGGTGACCTTCGTGACACACTGGGATTTCCATACTTGGAGGTATTTCATCTCACTTCCTGTTTGGCTATGGGACACTAAGCAGAGGGAAAACTTCCCAATGGGACACAGATTGCAAAAAAAAAAAACTGACAGGGGTTATAGCCCTCCATTTTATATCAAAATGAAAAAAAAGTGAACTTTAACAATTTTTTTATAAACCACTCACAAGAAGGGTTTTTATAGCAGAAGAGACCCCAACCTATAGTGCTATCAAAGTCAAAATGCAAAATTGTAGATCCTCCAATCAAAATTGCATCAAATAAAATGTTAACATACAGTAAGTTTAGGCGTACTTTTGCATGCTCTTTTGCATCTTCACATATGGAAGTATTGTTTTCAATGGAGTGGAGAGAAAGAAGTAAAAGGGCCTTCATGTGAATGGACTTGTTGACAGTACTAGGAAATAGTTTCACTGCAGTTTTTAGATGTTTGAAATCATGTATAAACTAGGGCAAAGTGCACTAGCACAAAAGAAGCGTAAAACTTTTTATTAATTTCTAATAACAGTATTATCTAACCTTGTACGTGTAATACAGGAAAGATAATCACTGATTAGTCACTAAACGGCAGGATAGACTTTCAGTTTAATCTAATGCTAATGTCTCTGACAGCAGAATAAAGGACAGATGACAATAATTCCCCCTATGTCATGTAGTTGGAACATACCTGTAAAAAGCCTTATGTTCACAGTGAAGAACTTGCTCTGCTGATGTCTTGAATAGAATTTGCTGGGAGTCCGCAGGTCACCATAGCTGGATCCCAGGATGAAATGTTTTGCCTGAGGCAGCTGTTGTAGTGATAAAAGTGGGATTGCAACTCTGCATACACAATGAGCTGAGGATCTTTCCCGAGTGAGCCACCGCGATTAGCAGAAGTAGGGAACACATTTCTTCTAGCCCTGAAAGTCAAGAAAAGGTTTTTCACTGTTTATATGCTTTCAGAACTCGCAAATCTTAAATAAAGTTGAGCTATCTGTACACTGTTAAATAATGCTACGGATAAATATATTAACAAATGCAAAAGCATTTATCTTTGGACCTCAAGGATACTTAAAACAGCAGACATTAGAACTAGATTCACAATGGACATTTATTTTACAGTTGGCAGTTTCCTTGTCCTTATACAAATAAAAAATAAAAAAATACAACCACTTTCAGTCTTTAAATCTCAGGATATTTCTATTCAACCACTTATCTCATTTACAAACTGATACATAATTTATTATTCAGCTGAACTCTCATGAATAAAAAAAAAAAAAACTTTGCAACATTTGTTAAAATGAATTTTAAAAACTGTTTAAAAATGCAACGCTTACTTGGATAATTTCAAGACACTTTATATTCTATAATGCAGTAAACCTGATAATACATTCTTTTGACTAAAGTTTAGTTATTAGGTCAACTTAAATTCCCAAATTTCTGTGTTTCATAAAGTCCAACATTCTTGTGACTCTTCATTTAGTTATTTTCAAAAACACTATCGGTCATAATAGTGTTCCACCCCTGATGCATATAACACCACTTACTCTTTGGATATTTCAAAATAAATTGCATGTTGGAACTCAAGATTTGGTCTTTAAAACTACTGATGCTCCCCACAGAGACCACCGCCTGTGGAATGGAATTCCACATCCTTGCCGCTCTTACAGTAAAGGACCCTCTACGTAGTTTAAGGTTAAATCTCTTTTCTTCTAATTTAAATGAGTGGCCACGTGTCTTGTTAAACTCCCTTCCGTGAAAAAGTTTTATACCTATTGTATGGTATATGTTAATTGAGTTGATATCCCCTCTCAAGCGTCTCTTCTCCAGAGAGAATAAGTTCAGTGGTCGCAACCTTTCTTCATAACTAATATCCTCCAGACCCTTTATTAGCTTTGTTTCCCTTCTTTGTACTCTCTCCATTTCCAGCACATCCTTCCTGAGGACTGCTGCCCAGAACTGGACAGCATACTCTAGGTGCGACCGGACAAGAGTCTTGTAGAGCGGGAGAATTATCGTTTTATCTCTGAAGTTGATCCCCTTTTTAATGCAACCAGATGTTCCACTGATGACAGCAACACAAGCCCAAAGCCCATTGACCCAAGTATGAAGTATTTATGTACTGTGCTGGGTTACCAAAACCACAGAACCAATACACTGCTCAATTTAAAAAAAAAAGAAAGGAAAATAAACCGTTTTATAAAACAATGCAAACTATTTAACTTTTTTTTTCTTTAATACATCAGTTACACAGTTTCATTATGTCTGCAAGAGGCTGTTGGTGTTTTTTATACTAAAACATGGAACAATAGCAGTTGTATTCTTGATGTTCTATCAATGATTTTCACAGAAGCCTTTACTAAGTGATGATGACAAAAAGAAAAGGAAAAAAATAACAGAGCTTGAAAACTTGTGAAATTATTCATCATAACAAATTCCATTTTCTTCAAGAGCTCAATGTATTTTTGTGTTTAAAAGTTTCCTATTGATGAGGCAGGAAATTGATTCATTTTTCCAGCGTCGACTCAGCTCTAGATTGATCGGCAATAAATTACTCAGATTTAATGTTTGTGGCAGCTTTATAAATTGTTGATTTTCTTTTAAAAATGCTCAAGAAAAAATCTATAAGTCTGCGAATGTGAGAATATTGGCACATTTCAAACAGCCGTTTTAGAACGTAATGAGCAACAAAAACAGCACATGAAAGGAGTTAGGATTCCGTTATCTGAATGATAAAAGCAGAATTTATAAGATTTTTTTCTGTTTAGGATCTCAAGTTTTATGAATGTGGTTAGGCACATGGGCTTTTTAGGTCATTTAAGGCCAGTTGGAAATCAACCTATGATTTACTTTCATTCCTTGATACTAGGTAATGTCAATACATAACAAGTGCAAATGCATTTCAAAAGAACATTTACACTAGCCCTAACGATTTAGGGAGAAGAAAAGACAGTTGTGAGTGACCATCTATGATTTTGCTAGCTTAAAGTGGAAGTAAACCCATTGATTTAACAGTTTCAAAAAGCAGTTACATTCCCGGCATGCCGGGAATGCCAACTGTCACATTGGTTGTGCTCTCAACCAAACTGTCAAACCATCCAATGGCTGGTGTCATAACTGATCACATGTGCAGCATCATGGCAGTTGAAGATTAAACAGAGGCCAAGATGGCAGCTTCCTTGCCTGAAAATGATAGGAGGGTTTACTTCCAATTTAAGTTTGTTTGTTTTTTATTGTGCTTACTGTAAAATTGTTTTCTTGGAGTCCATTGAGGGACACGGCAATTCCTAAACTTTAGGGTAATACTGCAGGTAACCCCAAGTATAACCCCTGGGTTTTGTGAGTAAGCAGTAAAATGGCCAAAAAAAAGAGGGCTGGGCCCTGTGATAAAGATCAGAATCCACCCACTTAGGATGTGGAGACCAGCTGTCATGGATATGCAGTAGTGTTTGTCTGTCAGCTTACCCTCCTTCCCATGTGTTCATCTTAGAGGCCTGAGCCCTTTCACCTGGCTTCCTTTATAATCTCCTCCCAGCCTGACTCCACCCCAGGCCCTATCACAGAACACTATATTAACCTGTGCACTGCAAGCCTGCTTTGCTGATCAACGTGTTTTTTAGGCATTGTGTGTTTGGGTTCCTGCCTGCCGTGTGCTACGTCTGTCTCTCTCTGTTACGTTATTGGCTTGTCCCCGACTATCCCTGTCTGCTCGTGACCCTTGACCTTCGGCTCGTTCTTCGTTATCCTTGTCTGCTTGTGGCCCCTGACCTTCGGCTTATTATTCGGTTCTCTCCATCGTGTGCTGCTGCTTCCCCTTATCCTATGGGGCGTGAGCTAGGAAACTCCAGGGGCCGCGACCTGGTCCCAGCCTGCAGCGTAACATCCTCACCACTAGAGGCCCTGGAGAAGACCAGCTGGGTCTTAGACTCCGCGCCCTGGGGAATCTTGGCTCTCGCTTCCGTTGGGATCCCGGTTGTGCTCCTCTGGTCCCGCTTTCCACAACCACCCAGTTTCCTGTCCGCAGAAGCCAGCCATAGGGTTCACTACCTCGCGGTGCACTCCTGTCCCCCTACGGTGTGCATCTGTCACCTGGCCACAGGTGACCCTGACAGTTTGATCAGCCATGAACCCGGCTGACATCCCGCTACCCGCGGATGATCCATTGCAGGGCATAGTTTGCAGACTTGAAACCCAGGAATCGAATCAGACTCAGGTGATGCGATTCCTCCAGGATCTGGCTTCTCGCTTTGAGCAGCTTCAGGCCTCCTTGGGAACCCTGAATCCGCAACCTCAAATACAATCAGCGGCTGCACCTATTGCACCAGTCGCAGCCACACACTCACTACAACTGCCAGCTCCGTCCCGTTTCTCTGGGGACTCCAAGGCTTGCAGGGGGTTCCTTAGCCAATGCACGATTTATTTTGAGCTCCAGCCCCAAAACTTCCTGTCTGATCGGGCTAAGGTAGCCTATATCATTTCCCTCCTCTCTGGTGAAGCTTTAGCCTGGGCAGCCCCTCTGTGGGAACTGAATGATCCAGTGGTTTCTAGCCTGTCTGGCTTCTTGAAACTTTTTCGGAATATCTTCGAAGAACCGGCTCGTGTCTCTTCAGCGGCCAGCGCCCTTTTACGTCTCCGCCAAGAGTCTGCTTCTGTGGGACAGTATTCCCTTCATTTCCGCATACTGTCGGCTGAGTTGAGCTGGAACAATGAGGCCTTAGTCGCAACCTTTTTGCATGGCCTGTCTGATAGAGTGAAGGATGAATTAGCAGGAAGAACCATCCCCACTGATCTGGCCGGCGTTATCTCCTTGTGTAACCAGATCGATATTCGCTTTCAGGAGAGGACCTTAGAAAAGCAACGCCAGCACTCCTTGGTTCTTAGTCAGCCTGAGCTCCCCTCTCTTCGACCCGTAGAGCATCTCCTACCAGCTGAGGAACCCATGCAGCTGGGTCGGACCAGGCTATCCCCCGAGGAACGTGCTAGGCGCAGAACTCTTGGTCTGTGTCTTTACTGTGGGGGCAAAGGTCATTTTCGTGACACTTGCTCTCTTTGTCCAGAAAAACGTTCGGGTCCACTTCATCTGGAAAGTGGAGTATTGGACCCAGAAATATCACCTTCCCCTTCTCGTCTTCTGCTTTCTGTGTTCCTTCATGTTGGTGCTTCTTCTCATTCGGTCTCAGCATATCTGGATTCCGGAGCCGCTGGTAATTTCATGGACTGGGAAATCGCATCGTCCATGAGACTTACTCTTTTGCCCCTCACCACGCCATTGGTGGTCTTGGCGATTGATGGTACTGTTCTCCCAGGGGGACCTATCCGCTTCCAGACCCTCCCTGTTAAGATGTCGGTAGGGACACTCCACCAGGAGTGGATATCCTTCCTTATCTTACCCAAGGCCTCAACGCCTATAATTTTGGGTCTCCCATGGTTACAGCTCCATTCTCCTCATGTGGACTGGACTACTGGACAGATCCTGGCTTGGGGTCCCTCCTGTTCCTCGTCCTGCCTACCCAAGGTTGCCCCCTGTGAATCTGAGCCGGTCATTCATTCCAGGTTGCATAACCATTTACATTTCTCTGTCCCTAACCACCCTTGGACGCACAGCCAGGCTAGCTTGTCTACAAGTCCTGCAGTCGCTACGTCTTGCGATGCGATTCAGGTAGTCGCTACACCTGACTCAGCTATTCACTCTGCCTCTGTACTAGTTATGCCAGTCCAGCCCATGCCCAGTGAGCCTCCTACTTTTTCTTGTTCGGGACATTCTGCTTGTCCTTCAGCTATTCAGCTTGACTCCGGCGACATGTCACCTTCTAATCAACCTGACTTCAGGGTTCCACTGACATCTGCCCAGTCTGATGGTCCTGTGCAAGATGACCAGTTCCCCTTTAAGGGTCTAGGGGACCCTCCTCAGATTCCTGTTGATCCTCTCATGCCCTTGCTTATTCCTAGAGAGCCTTTGGTCCTCAATAGATCTTCTTGTCATCTCCCTACCTCGTTTTCGGTCTCTGAGGATAATCTTAAGTACGAGGTTAGACAAGTTCTGGATTCTCGGCTCTGCAGAGGCATTCTTCAGTACCTTGTGCATTGGAGAGGTTTTGGTCCTGAGGAGGCGTCTTGGATCGCTGCATCTGATGTCGCTGCACCTCATCTGTTGAGAAGGTTTCATCAGAGATTTCCCTTTAAGCCTGGGTCCAGGCGGGGGAGGGCCCATAAGAGGGAGGGTACTGTCATGGATATGCAGTAGTGTTTGTCTGTCAGCTTACCTTCCTTCCCATGTGTTCATCTTAGAGGCCTGAGCCCTTTCACCTGGCTTCCTTTATAATCTCCTCCCAGCCTGACTCCACCCCAGGCCCTATCACAGAACACTATATTAACCTGTGCACTGCAAGCCTGCTTTGCTGATCAACGTGTTTTTTAGGCATTGTGTGTTTGGGTTCCTGCCTGCCGTGTGCTACGTCTGTCTCTCTCTGTTACGTTATTGGCTTGTCCCCGACTATCCCTGTCTGCTCGTGACCCTTGACCTTCGGCTCGTTCTTCGTTATCCTTGTCTGCTTGTGGCCCCTGACCTTCGGCTTGTTATTCGGTTCTCTCTATCGTGTGCTGCTGCTTCCCCTTATCCTACGGGGCGTGAGCTAGGAAACTCCAGGGGCCGCGACCTGGTCCCAGCCTGCAGCGTAACATCCTCACCACTAGAGGCCCTGGAGAAGACCAGCTGGGTCTTAGACTCCGCGCCCTGGGGAATCTTGGCTCTCGCTTCCGTTGGGATCCCGGTTGTGCTCCTCTGGTCCCGCTTTCCACAACCACCCAGTTTCCTGTCCGCAGAAGCCAGCCATAGGGTTCACTACCTCGCGGTGCACTCCTGTCCCCCTACGGTGTGCATCTGTCACCTGGCCACAGGTGACCCTGACACCAGCCATGAAGGGGATTCTAATAGCAAAGCCTTGACTCCAAGCCAGACAGTGAAGTCAACTGGGAGGTCTTATGAAAGCAAAGCTTGCAGGGAATAGGTCCCTATAAGGTCCATTAAGCTACGAGAATCAAGAACACTAACCCTGTTTACAGAGGGTTCTTTGAGCATTCCACAAGTAGTTAGCTGACCTACATTCTCAAACCCTATGGCCAGACGAGAAAAGGGTTTCAAATGTCTACATGCAAGAACTGCTGAAGTAGAAGAGAGAGAAGGATTGGAATTCTTTGAATCCTCCACAGTGCCGCTTGGTGAAACAGGGACATATTCCAGCTGGGGGAGGCGGGTCCCTGAGGGCTCCCTCCATTCTGACAAGGTTTTGCAGATGAAGACTACCATGCATATAGGGATGGAGCCACACCAGTTAATTCAAGCTAGAAAGAACTTACATGACTGTCAGTGAAATCCTAGAATGTGAGCACAATTTCCACCCGCATTCTGGTGCAATGGCTAAGGTGGGCAACTGGGTATTGACCACCAGCCTCTAAAATTTGGAAAGAGGAAAAGCTCTGACACACAGGTGGGGCCCAATAACATGCCAAATATTCCCAGACATTATAAACAAATCACCTATACAGTGGGTGCCTCAGAAAGGTCTTCTCAGTTATAGGAGCTCTGAAAGACATAAGGCCCTGAACAATAGGCCATACTCCAAGTGCAGGGTTCCACGCACTGTATTAACAACCCCCTGAAAATTTGGATCACACACAAAATTGTGGTGCCTCAAAAAGAGCTTCTTCAGAGACAGAATGTAGAGAATTTAACTTGAGAGTTCAGGAGGGTCAAAGGATGAATGACAATGGGCTGCACTTAGTGTATCCATAAGCAGAGTCAGAAAGTCTATAGCAGACAGGGAGGTATCTGTGGACATGAGGGAGGCCTCAGCCTCACCCACAACAGCTGAAGTAGACTCTGATGAGCCAGTAATAATAGGCGCTGCAGCTTCTGGAATATGGGCAGCAGTTTCTTATGCAAATGCCAGATGAACGCCAAAAGTGTTTATGAATCTTATAAGGATATCCAATAGGTAACTTTTCCAAATCTGAACTAGACATGCACAACTAGAAGGAAGTTTGAGCCAAACCCAGAACAAACTGGTGGGATCTGGGATCTCCCAGATGGTCCAGGGGAAAAAAATCTGGATTAGTATTTTTCTCCTGCAACTGGATATAGGAAATGTTTACAATCTCTGAAATGTACCCATATGGTTCACAAGAAGAAAGTATACAAATGACAGGTAGCATTTTTTTTTTTTTTTTAGAGTGGTGGTGATAATTGCTCATAGTTGTGTCTCCCTTGATTAGCGGATTTTATCATGTCTCTTTTGGTGCAATGTTCCTGCAGATAACACTAGTCACAGTTACAAGTTTTTTTATTAAAAGGGCAGTACCTATGATCCTCAATTTCACTTTGAAGATGATTAAAGTTGAATAACTGGCAATAAGCTGGGAATCAAAACTGAATAGACTTTTACAGACATTTGTAAATAGGTTCAAGGAAGGAAACTGTCTGGAAATCAGAGGATGCGTGTCAAGTTTAAACCACAATTTGAAATATTTATGTTTTCATCCAGTGTCAATATACTACAGAGTCATTTTCATATGCCTAGTCACTGTATATAGGCATGACATTGGAGATGAAAAGGAATATTTTGGAGCCCATTTACACCAATGTGTATTAATGCACATATTTTTACTAGGGTTAGTCAATGTACACAGGTTAGTCATTGTTTTTTAAACCTTCTAGTTCACATCTGTGTAATGTTTTGATGGGCACTGTCCATTTTATGATGTATTGACACACCTATTGATAAAAATAGCAGTGTAAAAAAAAACAGTTGTTGATAATGTAGCATTAAAATGGTGGCTCATACTTCTGGAGCTTAGCCCCACTTAACTGCCAATATTAATTTGGGCTGCCTTTGCCACTTTGGATAGTGCAGGAATGTAAATGTAGACTTCGTAGCAGCAGGCATCCCACAGACCACTATAATGCAAGATGAAAACCTATTTCTACAGGACACAGGCTAAAACAACAATATTTTTTTTCATGTGTGTAAACGGTCTTAACCGTAGCTAATTTTGAAATAAAAAAGTGTCTACAATGATTTAATTAAAGTTGTACAATGAATATTTCTTGGTATAGATGTCATCATTTTAAAGTGAATCAGTGTTTGGCCCATGCAGAGCAAAGTAACCCAGCATTGCAGATTTCCAAGGATACATATACTTACCTTTTTTTTGCTCCCCCACTGCTCCACTGAGTTGTTGGGAATGAAAGGTGTTGTAAATTATGAGTTGCTCAAGTCATAGTTTATAAAGTGCAATCGACTCCCTTTGTGACAGCACTGATTGGCCCAGTGCTGTCACATAGAGTGAATCATAAATTCCTCCAAACCCAGAAGTACCAGAAAATGTATCGATATGGGAAAGGGGACTGTTGCTTTGCCTTTAATAGTTTGCTATAAGCTCTCTAGTTACAGCCATGCATTGTAAGAAAAGTGATCAAACTGATTTGAAAAGCTGCTTAACTTTACAGTGCAAGATTTGCCCAATGCAAAGTTGCCACAAGTCAGAACTGTCACAGCAGACACCATTCCTTTGTGATAATTTCAAGGATGCCCAGATGTTAGTATACTAGTATACTGTACACTGCTGTCTGAATAGACTATGCATGCAGTAGTTGGATATCAACTTACAAGTGTCTCTCTGCTGCCTGGAGCAGTGGGCAAATGTTACCATAATTTATTTATATTTCCGTGATTTTCATGATTTCATTCCACAAATTCCCACAAAAGTAACGTATCCAAATGACTGGAAACAATAACTGCAAACAAAGAACCAGATTGTACAATTCTGTTGCAAACAACTTCATGTGGGATTGTACACTGGCAACCAAAGTAAAATGTATGGGTGCAGCTCAAGCTCTGGAGGGTCCTAGTCCGATGCCAACTGCTAGGAGGGCCGGCTGGGAATGGAGCTCATCTCAGCTCCAAAAGTCAACATGTAGCAGAAAAATGTATTACATATTGCAAATCCACTGTGAAAGAGTTTGCGACATTTTCAGACTGGGCTCTGGCCAGGCCGCACACCCAACATGTTTTGCTCCACTCTCCAGGGCTTATTTATGGGGAAGCCTATGATTAAGCTCTGGGGACAGAGAGAAACATGTCAGGGTCACGAGTGCACTTGCTACTGAGGTAGAAGGGCCCCAGCCAGCGGTCAGGGGGGCCCTTCAAGGTTTCTTGCACTGTGGCCCTGAAGGTTCTAGTTAACCTGCTGTAAGATAACAGTTCAGTGACCATTGTATTATACAGTATATTGCTCTTCATTGGGGAGATCTAAAGGTCTGAACAAAACGTATGCCACTTCTTTGGTCAACTTTCTTTTATAGGGCTTTTTTTCTTAATTTAAAAAAAAATTAAAGTGTATTTAGGTTGTCAGCAGCAGCAGTTCTCAACTTTTCCAGTTTGCCATTTCTCAACAGTTTTTCAACTGTTGTTACAGTGAGTTCAGTCCAGACAGTAGCTATGTTTGAGGGCAGATTTGCCAACATTTATAAAAAATGACAGTTCAAACAAAATTGGTTGCCCTTGCAAGGGGTTATCAATATTGTATCAGTCCTACAAAAAATGTTCAGTCTCCTGGCTGACGTTATCATCTCTGAGTTGGTTTCTGCTCAAACACAGTCTCCTTTAACATTCAAGCAAACAAAAATGCCCACCTGGCAGTACAGGCTTCTGCCTTAAGACACCCCATCCCACACAACCCAGGCTCTGCACCTTTTTATACAGCTTTCCTTGCTCTTTTGGAGTTCCATGCTGTACTATTGCTAAGCGCTTGATTATATGAACAGGTGTGAGTAGCTGCACACTCAGCTTGTTGGTCTCTGGTAAGACCTGGACATTGGAAACTTCTTCCCTCCCAAAACTCTATGAAGTTTCCAAGCTCCAAACTCTGATCCAGGAAGATCAGGGAACTATGTAAACTCCAGTATGACTTGTCTGAGCTTACACAGGGCTATGACCTCCTCTTTCACCCTCATGTGACAGACCTGGGCTATGAGAGGGGGGCGTAAGTTACATGCTAACCCATACCCAGAATCGTTAGGTATTTTACTTTGCTCCAGGTGGCTGAATGGATCAGCAGGGTAACAAGAAAACCTGTGTATATGCTGCCGCACGTGGAGTGAGAGGGCTGGCTGGCGTTTTTTTTAATAAGACTTTTACTTTAAAATTATCAAAAGGACCAACGTCAAGTCTAAAGCGGTTGTATACCCCGCTTTCAGATTTTTACCTACAGGTAAGCCTATAATAAGGCTTACCTGTAGGTAAAATGAATATCTCCTAAACCTCTACGGTTTAGGAGATATTCCCCTCGCAATGAGCCACTGACTGCAGCGGCGCATGCACAGCAGGGATTCTCGGCTAAAGCCCGGCAGCCGCCGGACCTTGCCGGAAACAAGTCTCGACGACATCGCCGCTCCAGCCACTCACAGCGCTGGAGCGGCGATACCCGGAAGAGACATCGAGGCAACACAAGATGACATCTCCCTCGGCATGGACCAGATAAGTTGCCAACGCCTCGTTCTAAGGTAAGTATTTCATAATGAGCTAGTATGCGGTGCATACTAGCTCATTATGCCTTTTGCCTTTCAAGAATGTAAAAAAAAAAAAAAAAAAAAACAGCAGTGGGTATACAACCGCTTTAATAAAAACAAGTATATACCCTATGTAAATGAGCAGAAGATGAAAAAGCAAAATGCAACCAATTAACATCTTCCTTGTATTTATTTCAAAGGGTAATCAGCTAACAGATCATTTTAGACAATATTTCAAACTCTGCGGTCTGTGCCCTTTGCACTATATTAAGCTAAATGACAAGCATGCAAAGGAGCAGAGCAGGGAAGGTCTCTGTTTTATCATAAAAGCCAGTTTTTTTTTAATATTTGGGACGAGCCTGCTGATGCCATTGCATTAACTCTACAGTCTATTTACAAGCGCTTTTTTATCTGCTCAAATGCGCTCGTTCCTTAATTTTTAATAAATAATCTTTGTAATGCGGATTTACACTATGTGGAACTTTTGTTTAATTTTTGGTTGTATTCTGTGAGCTTATGGAAAGGATCTGACCAATCTCCCTCTGAGCTTTCCCTCTCTGCTGGGAGTCACCTGAGGGGCAGTGTGATTCACCATCCTCCTGTGTCAACATTTACAGACGTGGATGTCCCTATCTATCGGTGTGCTGACACCATAAGCCTTGATGACTCATTGGGCTTAAGCCCTGTTGAGTCCAATTGCTCTGGTAAGCCTTCCTTATACTGGTGGTGGCTTCTCCCATTATCTTCTTTCCACACTTGTCCCTATATTTGATGTCTCAAGGTGGTCATTCACTTACCTGGATTAACATCATACTTCATTTTCCATCCGTGATTACATAAATTTTTTTCATCACATTGTAGACTATATTCAGTATATGCATTTTTTGTTTACACGTGTGTCATTTAGAGTGTATAACGTTAACTCTTTTTTTGCACTTTATACAGTCTTATTCATATGACTGTTCTTATTTAGCGTTGCACAATTTATTTATTTTTTTACTGGCTCATCCATGGCATGCTAAAGGTAAGGCCTGGCCAAACACAGTAGCACAAATTCAAATTTCTGCACACAGATAAAACAGTGGGAGAGAAAACATTTTTTTTTCCCCCTCACATACAGTATAAAATTGTAGATTTTCTAAAATAATGATGGGTTTATGTAGTGCAGCAATAACAGAAACAAACACTTGTACTTAGTAAGGTCTCTCTGCTTATTTTCCTGTAGCTGAATGTAAATCAATGTTTGTCTACAATGGTCTAATTAACTCTACTAGTCTGGTAAACAGGAGGAAGGAAGTGATTTTTTTTTTACTGTCTCCGTTTTCAAAGATGAGTTTTAAGCCGACACAATGACCCAGCAAAAGGATTATGCAAAGCTTTAATGTAATAAAAAGAATTAGAAATGACAGAATGAAACTGGCAGTCAAAACACAAAATGTGTTTTCCTCAGAGGAGCTTAGCACTGAGATCTCCACTCACCAGAAGGAATGTTGACGTTTTGAGATTCTCTGCTTGAGTGGTACCTGTCAAAGGGCATCTGTCTATTTATTTTCACATGTTACTAAAGGCATACTACAATCAAACAAAAACTATTTAGCATACAAACCTAGAAGACTGTGGGGTTGATTTACTAAAATTGGAGAGCGCAAAATCTGGGGTGACTGTGCATGGTAGCCAATCAGCTTCTAGCTTGTTCAATTGGAAGGAATAAACCCTAAAAGGGCATAAGTACTCCCCAGTACAGCAGGATTTTAAGGGCAAACAGAAAAAACAAAGATTTATAAAAATATTATTTACTAGAAAAAGAGCTTGTTCGTTTAAAAAAAAAAAGGGGTTAACTGTATGCAAATATAGAAGTATGTCAAGCATATAATAATTTGCACAGTATACATAGAATAGTACAATCATAAATTGAAACATTGAAACATTTGTACAGATTTCCATTGAGAAAAGTTTTCCTCCTTTAGCCTAACATGTTTTAGGAATACCTACTGCTGAGTTATACAAAGGAAAACTGCTATTGGCCTAAGGCAGGAGCCTGAACTATCTCCGCCATCTACACATTTTTTAATGCTGTTACCTTATGGTGGTAAGGTAAGGCACCACCTTGCATAGAGGTGTAATTACACTGAAGAACCATTTCACCAAGTCACCAATAGGGATTAGCCAAACACCCCCCTGTTCGGTTCGCACCAGAACCTGCGAACGGACAGAAAGTTTGCGCGATGGACGCGAACGTTCGAAATCAAAAGTGCTAATTATAACGGGTAATATGCAAGTTATTGTCCTAAAAAGGGTTTGGGGACCCGGGTCCTGCCCCAGGGGACATGTATCAATGCAAAAATGTTTTAAAAACTGCAGTTTTTTCGGGAGCAGTGATTTTAATGATGCATAAAAGTGAAAAAAAAAGTGAAATATTCCTTTAAATATCGTACCTGGGGGGTGTCTAAAGTATGCCTGTGAAGTGGCACGTGTTTCCCGTGTTTAGAACTGTCCCTGCACAAAATGAAATTTCTAAAGGAAAAAAAAGTCATTTAAAACTGCTTGCGGCTTTAATGTAATGTTTGGTCCCGGCAATATGGATGAAAATCATTGAGAAAAATGGCATGGGTACCCCACCCCAGCCCACTACCAGCCCCTTTGGATCTTGTATGGATATTAAGGGGAACCCCGCACCCAAAATAAAAAAAGGCCCTATATACTCTGAACAGCAGTATACAGGCGGTGCAAACAAGGCAGGGTCTGTAGGTTTATTCTTAAGTACAATCTGTTTGCAATTTGGAACAGGTACATTTTTAAGTGTAGCTCCAGACAAAAAATCTAATTTTAAGCTTTTTGGAGAACATAGGGAAGAGTTATCACCCCTGTAACATTTGTTTTGCTGTCTGTGCACCTGTTCAGAACATTTTACCTCACTTTCTGTCCCAATGACAAACGTTTTTGGAAAATTTGTTTTTTTTTATTGAAACAAGGATCGGTGATAAAGCATCAGTAGAGAGGAGACACCTTTTTCCCATATTAACTCTTACAGGAGAGAATTTCCCTTCCTAGGGGTAGATTTCCTCTCATTTCCTGTTGTCTTCTTCCGTTTGCAAGTAGGAGTCGTTTGTAAGTTGGATGTTTGAAAGTAGGGGCCTGCCGTAAATACTCTGCAGAAATTTGGCCCTTAGGTGTTGGTGTTGCCACAACACTGTAAGCCCTCACAGTTACTCTTGGTGGGTGCAGGAATGGGCCCAGCTGTGAATTATTAGATCAAGAATTGTAATTACATGCCCCTGTTGAACAGGGGCAGAAAATGTGGGCCTTTGGTGGTGGTGGTGGTGTTGCCACAACACTGTAAGCCCTCACAGTTACTCTTGGTGGGCGCATGAATGGGCCCTGCTGTGAATTATTAGATCAAGAATTGTAATTGCATGCCCCTGTTGAACAGGGCCTGAAAAATTGGGCCTTTGGTGGCGGCGGTGGTGCTGGTGCCACAACACTGTAACTCCTCACAGTTACTCTTGGTGGGCGCAGGAATGGGCCCAGCTGTGAAATATTAGATCAAGAATTGTAATTACATGCCCCTGTTGAACAGGGGCAGAAAAATTGGGCCTTTGGTGGTGGTGGTGTTGCCACAACACTGTAAGCCCTCACAGTTACTCTTGGTGGGCGCAGGAATGGGCCCTGCTGTGAATTATTAGATCAAGAATTGTAATTACATGCCCCTGTTAAACAGGGGCAGAAAAATTGGGCCTTAGGCACTGGTGCTGGTGCCACAACACTGCAACCCCTCACAGATAGTATACTTGGAGCGCAGCAATGAGCCCTGTTGCAAAGTATTGCATTAAAAATTGTAAATACACGCCCCTGTTAAACAGGGGCTGAACAATTGTGCCTTAGCCACTGGTGGCGGTGCCCAGAACCAAAATGTTCTTTCAAGCTATCAGCATGATTATTGAGGAGGAAGAGGATAGTCACTCAGCATAACAGGATAGTCACTCTGCATCAGCATAGGCAGTCTTGAAGGATCTGACATTTAAAAGAAAATTATTCTGTTACATCAGAATCCGGTGCTTGGTAGCTGGTGGTGATCCAAGACTGATTAATTTTTATGAAGGTCAGTCGATCAACCGAATCGGTTGACAGGCACACCCTGTGATCGGTTACAAAGCCTCCAGCAGCACTGAATGTGCGTTCCAAAAGAACGCTGGATGCAGGACAGGCCAGTATCTCAATTGCATGCTGTGCAAGCTCTGGCCAGTGATCCATCCTCAAGACCCAGTAACCCAGAGGACTTTCGGTGGGAAAGGTGTCCAAGCCTGATCTTGCCACTAGGTATTCCTGTAAACCAGACGCTGGCGATGGTTGCTGGAACCGATCATACCTTGGGGCTGCGTACTAAAAAATTGTCTGAATGCATCGGTCAGACGGCCACCTTCTCCACCGCTCTTTCTTTGACTGACCGAAGCCTCAGCAACACGTTGTCCAGGACCAGGAATTTGTAACCTCCCAGTCTCTGGGAATGCGTTGCACAGACCTTTCTGCAAGGCCTCCCGAAGATGCCTCATCCTCTGCTCCCTCTGCGTCGGCAAGATAAGGTCCCCAACCTTACCCTTGTAACGTGGATCAAGGAGGGTTGCCAGCCAGAAATTATCCCTCTCCTTGATCGCACGAATACGAGGCTCCTTCCACAGGCTTTGCAGGATCAGGGAGGCCATGCAGCGTAGGTTTGCTGAGGCATTCGGTGCGGAGTCCTCTGGGTCACTGAGGACGACATGACTCGCAGCCACCTCCTCCCAGCCACGTACAAGTCCATGGGCATGTGGATGGCTGGGAGCGAACTTCTTTCGGCGGTGCAGCAGCTGGGGCAAGGAAATTTGCCTGGTACAATCGGACATCGGTGTACCGATAGCAGATTGCCTGCAAGTACTTGGCTGTGACACACCTAATTCTACACCTTCATTCCTCTCAGTGCAGGTTTCTGAGAGGACTGAAGGTATGGTGGGGTTGGAGATCCCAGCTGATGAGGAGCAAGGAGAGGTCCGCTTTGTTCTTTGGTCTGGGTCTTTTAGGTAAGCTTGAAAATGGACTGCATGGCAGGTCGACATATGTCTGTTCAAGCACGTAGTGCCCAAGCGGCTGATGTTTTGGCCACGCGAGATACGCTGTAGACATATGTTGCAAATGGCAATGGTGCGATCTGCTGCACACGTCTAAAAAAAGGCCCACACCAAAGAAATTTTTGAATAACGCGCAGAGACAGCAGCGCCCTGCACATGCGGAGCTCTGCGGTGTGATGAAGTCGGTGTGCTGCCCTTAAGCTGGCTCCTGGAGGGCATCCTGCCTCGTTGGAGATGTGCCTCCTCCTCCTCTCAGGCACCCACGTGGAGTCAGTGACCTCATAATCCCATTCCTCCTCATCACTGGAGCCAATCTGGCAGTATGCTGCAGCTGGGGGAACATGACTGCCAGATAGCTGACCTTGTTGGGCACCCCCTCTCTCTGGGCTCACGTTACTACCCCCTCTCTCTGAGCTCACGTTACTGCCTTCCTCCAACTGGGTTCCATCATCAGAGCCTTCAAAACGCTGGGCATCCTCCTGGAGCATGTACCCAACACTGTGCTCAAACAGTTCGGGGGACTCCTCAGGAGGACATGGTGGGGCTGGGGAAGGAGTGACTGATGCTATTGAGCCGAGGGAAGAGGCCGCTTTGGCAGCTGCTTTGCCAGACAAAGTACCCTGAGCCTAGGTGAGAGTGGATGAGGAGGAGGAGGACGGCTTGGTCATCCACTCTACCAAGTCTTGGGCATGTTGCAGCTCAACATGGCCAGCTGGCGAAAAGAAGGACAAGCGTGTCCCACGGCCACATGCTGATGAGGATGCACCGTGTCCATGACCAGCAGCACTGTTGCCTCTAGACACAGAGCCTGCTTGCCCTCTTTTATTGCCTCGTGACTGTCTGCCTCTCATTGTTTGCCTTCCAGACATACTAATGGCCTGCAGTGAGATATAGTTGCACAAATGTGGGATGTATATATATATATATATATATATATATATATATATATATGTCTGTACTGATAATGCAGCTATCAGAATCAACTGCCTGCTGTGGTGTTAGTATGGGAAAAGCAGCAATTGTTTTCAGTTAGTTTTAGGTGAAAACTGTGCAGAGGACACAGTACACTGAAAATACTTGCAGCTCTCTGCTTGTGGTTTTATTATGAGAACACCACTATAATAGTCACTAACTGTATTCAGGTAAGCTTTAGGTGAACGCTATGCAAAGCACACAGTACACTTTATGAAACGCTGACTGTCTGCAGCTAGCACAATCACCTGCCTGCCTGTCACAATATAGAGACTAACTTTATTCTAGTGAGCTTTAGGTGAACGCTATGCAAAGCGCACAGTAGTACACTAAGTGAAACACTGACTGTCTGTAGCTAGCACAATCACCTGCCTGCCCTTCACAGTATAGAGACTAACTGTATTCAGGTGAGTTTTAGACGAACGCTATGCAAAGCACACAGTAGTACACTAAGTGAAACACTGACTGTCTGCAGCTAGCACAATCACCTGCCTGCCTGTCACAGTATAGAGACTAACTGTATTCAGGTGAGCTTTAGGTGAACGCTATGCAAAGCACACAGTAGTACACTTTGTGAAACACTGACTGTCTGCAGCTAGCACAATCACCTGCCTGCCTGTCACAGTATAGAGACTAACTTTATTCTAGTGAGCTTTAGGTGAACGCTATGCAAAGCACACAGTAGTACACTAAGTGAAACACTGACTGTCGGCAGCTAGCACAATCACCTGCCTGCCCTTCTCAGTATAGGGACTAACTGTATTCAGGTGAGCTTTAAAGTGAACGCTATGCAAAGCACACAGTACACTAAGTGAAACACTGACTGTCTGCAGCTAGCACAATCACCTGCCTGCCTGTCACAGTATAGAGACTAACTGTATTCAGGTGAGCTTTAGGTGAACGCTATGCAAAGCACACAGTAGTACACTAAGTGAAACACTGACTGTCTGCAGCTAGCACAATCACCTGCCTGCCTGTCACAGTATAGAGACTAACTTTATTCTAGTGAGCTTTAGGTGAACGCTATGCAAAGCACACAGTAGTACACTAAGTGAAACACTGACTGTCGGCAGCTAGCACAATCACCTGCCTGCCCTTCTCAGTATAGGGACTAACTGTATTCAGGTGAGCTTTAAAGTGAACGCTATGCAAAGCACACAGTACACTAAGTGAAACACTGACTGTCTGCAGCTAGCACAATCACCTGCCTGCCTGTCACAGTATAGAGACTAACTGTATTCAGGTGAGCTTTAGGTGAACGCTATGCAAAGGACACAGTAGTACACAGTAGTACACTAAGTGAAACACTGACTGTCTGCAGCTAGCACAATCACCTGCCTGCCTGTCACAGTACAGAGACTAACAGATCTAGCTAAACTCAATACAGTGTATAAATATATATACACACAACACCTAGGATGCATATATATCCTCTACACACTGTAACTGCAGCTAACTGACTCGCCTGCCTGCTCTATCTAACTCAATATAAATAACACTGCGTCTCTGTAAACTCTCTTTTCACAACTCAGAGTGCATGCTTGGCCAATCAACAGCCAGCAATGCACTGCGATGCCGCAGTGAATTATGGGCCGTGACGCGCCACTCGAATTTGGCGCGAACGGCCCATAATGTTCGATATTCATCAAACGATCGAACAGCCGATGTTTGAGTCGAACATGGGTTCGACTCGAACTCGAAGCTCATCCCTAGTCACCAATATTTCTTCTTCTGGATCTGCATAAAGTGATTTTTGGAATAGCATGTTACTACTCTAGGCCACTCTTATATGGACTTCCTTTATATTATTAGCACTTTAATATTTACCTGAATTAATACCCATGTGGTTTTGTGCATCACTGTAACACTAGTTTACATATAGCTCTTTTCACTACCGTCACCTTTAGCACTTGCACTTTATATGTATTAAATTTTGATTATAGCTCAAGCACTGTGTGACTATTACTTAGGATGTGTTTTTATTGTTTATTTATTTAGATATTACCTAGAGCGCAACAACACGCATTGATTTTATTCTAGGCTATAGCCAGCGGCACTGATCAATCGGGAAAAACCCGACAAGCTGGGTATAAACAAGTCAGTTGATAGATTGACTTGTTAACAACCAGACTGCTCATACATGGATCGAAATTCAGCCCATCCCTGCTGAACCAGCCGAATTTCAATCTATGTTTGGTTGCCTTAAAGTGTTACTAAACTCAGGACCCTGCATTTACTATATCTGGTCTCCCACAATAAACAGAACATGGAAATGCAATTATTTTAGTAAATATAAACTGCTAAATACCTTTTCTCATAAGCAGTATGTAGCAGTCTTGTAACTTCTATCAGTGTCTGGCTGATAGAGTTTTCATTCTCCTCTGACTGTCCTATGAGGCTGAAGGACCCTTGACCCTCTGTCTGGCCAGTGCTGATTGGCCCTGTTCCGATCACATGCACTCTCCCAAGAAAAAAAAAAATCTGTCGCAATACAGGATAGGCGGTACTGGAACAGGAAAAGGTTTGACCACGCTCACAGGTTTGAAGAAAAAGTGAAGACTTTATTGAAGATAAAATTCTTCAGACAACATCGTAGACATCATGACATCAATGCAGACCTGGCAGAGATTATTGTGTTTAACTCATTTCACGAATTGGATTTTGTTTAGTCATAATTGCTCTCACCTGGAGCAGCTTGGTTTTGCTTTCTATCAGTCTCTAGCAATACACACCAAACTAAGCATGTGCAGAGTGCCCCCAAGGCTCTGTGGAAGAGGGGGGAGGATCAGAGAAGACAGGATCAAACAGCCTTTTTACACAATGCGCAAGATTAGCCCCTTAGGTTCCACAGTGAGTATAACATGCATGCTTTACTGCATATACAGACTGATTTTACTGTTGTGGGTTCAGTAATGCCTTGTACACACGATCAGATTTCTGATGGAATTTTTCGTCGGAATTCCGATGAAGCTTACTTTCATCAGTCTTGCCTACACACCATCAGACAAAATTCCGACCGTCCAAAACGCGGTGACATAAAACACTCAGACGAGCCGAGAAAAATTAAGTTCAATGCTTCTGAGCATGCGTCGACTTGATTCTGAGCATGCGTGGGTTTTTTCTCCATTGGAGTTCCACACAGACGATCGGAATTTCCAAACGTTTTTTTTTCCATCGGAAAAATTTAAAACATGTTCTATTTTTTAACACAGATGGAAAAAAGGCTGATGGGGCCCACACACAATCGGTTTTTCCAATGAAAAAAGTCCATCGGACTTTTTTAATCGGAAAAAACGATCGTGTGTACAGGGCATAACACGTTAACTGTAATAGTCTTAGAAAGGCTTGTGTGGAGTTTCAGAGACAGTACAGATTCAAGACTGCCGAGATGGATAACTGATAGGTCCACGGTGTGTGATTCATTCTCTGTCTCTGTAAGGCTTAATTTTACTAATAAAATCTACTTTACAAGTGGTAGCCTTGAAACTTTAAAACCAAAAACAACATAAAAGCTAGTTTTCTTCATTAAGCCCATAAAAACATTTCGTGTTTTTTTTCCCCCATTTTAGGTGAAATTAAATATTAGCATGAAACAGATTGCATAGCAGCTCTTCCTTCCATAACAGATGATTCGCTGATCAATCACAGTACAGAAGACAAGAGGACACGTAGTTTAATATTAATTCATAAATCCCATTACATGCCTAAATATTTTAAACATTCTTCCACATAGTGTAATTCATAACTCACTAACAGATTCCAGCACTCGCCCCCCTCCCAGTGAAATCCATAAATCCTGGCACGACCAGCTCTTAGACACATTCCCCACCCCCCCATCATGCCGGGAGAGCGCGATAAAAAACAAGCGCTTATAACGGTTATAAAATTAATTCCACCGCGTCCACTTTCTCTCCACTCTCCTAATTTTACTTTGATGGAGTAGAATGCCTAGCTGTCCCTTTTCCCGAAGTTAATGCATTCATTACTTATAATTACTTTCAATGCCCGCTTGGCGGTCCCCGTCCTCGGCTTCTGTAATGATTGTGATTGGATGTAGAACAGTTTTATCTAAGTTAATTTACTATTCCAAGTCAGATGATAGAGTATTCATTGTGTTACCTAGATTAGAGCTGCAAATGGCACCATATATCATTAGGGATGGATCCAGCCATGTACGCTGACACTGAAATGATTTCCACTTATCTAGACACTGTACAGTGATAATGCTTGCAGCACTAAGAATGGGAACAGACAGATCTGATGCTTGTACCAACCTGTTGTGCTCTCAGTACAATGTGCCCTATGGCAGGGTAAATCAACCCGTTAAAACAGGGAAATGTTAGAAAGTCACTTTAAAAATCTTCTCCCATAATCAAAGAATAATGGTATGTATTAAGTAAGTGAACCTTTGTCAGAAATTTTCAACTTGTCATGATATATTATTATTATTATTTAAGGTACTTATATAGCGCCATCAATTTACGCAACGCTTTACATATACGTTGTACATTCACTTTAGTGCCTACCCTCAAAGACCTTACAATCTAAGGTCCCTAACTCACATTCATATACTGGGGCCAATTTAGACAGTAGCCAATTAACCTACGAGCATGTCTTTGGAGCGTGGGAGGAAATCGGAGTATCTGGAGGAAACCCACGCAGGCACAGGGAGAACATGCAAACTCCAGGCAGGTGGTGTCTTGGTTGGGATTTGAATCAGTGACCCTTTTTTTACTGCTAGGCGAGAGTGCTACCCACTACACCACTGTCTATATTTCCCACCCCACTACCAATCTGCTTCACCTTTTCTGTTGCTAGGGAAAGTTGTAACATGTAATGGGGAGGTTGACTGGTTGGTAAAAGTCAAACCATAGGATTAAAGAGGATTCCTGTGAAAAGACATGAGGTGAGCAGTGTTGGGACAGGTTTCAGGCCAGGTCTGAGCAGTGACATCCAGTACACATACTGTGGTTTAGCAGTTAAGGAGGTTGTAAGCCTAGGAAGAAAAAAAAATGATCCTGATACTTTAAAGCAGGATACACAGCATAGTGCATGTCCGCAGTCACCGACCATCTCCTGTAGCATGTCCGCAGTCACCGACCATCTCCTGTAGCATGTCCGCAGTCACCGACCATCTCCTGTAGCATGTCCGCAGTCTCTCTGACCATCTCCTGTAGCATGTCCGCAGTCACTGACCATCTCCTGTAGCATGTCCGCAGTCACTGACCATCTCCTGTAGCATGTCCGCAGTCTCTCTGACCATCTCCTGTAGCATGTCCGCAGTCTCTCTAACCATCTCCTGTAGCATGTCCGCAGTCTCTCTGACCATCTCCTGTAGCATGTCCGCAGTCTCTCTGACCATCTCCTGTAGCATGTCCGCAGTCACTGACCATCTCCTGTAGCATGTCCGCAGTCTCTCTGACCATCTCCTGTAGCATGTCCGCAGTCTCTCTGACCATCTCCTGTAGCATGTCCGCAGTCTCTCTGACCATCTCCTGTAGCATGTCCGCAGTCACTGACCATCTCCTGTAGCATGTCCGCAGTCTCTCTGACCATCTCCTGTAGCATGTCCGCAGTCACCAACCATCTCCTGTACTATGTACAAGTTGTTGTCTGCTTTGTTTAGACTTTGCTACATGCAGGGGGTGTTGTCTTTTTTTAAAAAGAACAGATATAATAAAAAAAATGGAGTTCTCCTGACTGCTTGAATTTTTTTGATGAAAACCATGCGCACTTGCGCTGTAATCGTGATGCCGCGGAATCTAATCAAATCGAATCGTTGACCTGATAATCGTAATCGAATCGAATCGTGAGGCCAGTGAAGATGCGCACCTCTAATGTGCAGTATTTTCTTTGTATTATTGCATAAAATACCTTATTCATAGCGCTTCTGGGCACTAATGTGACCTCCTGCCGCCCTCCCTTTGGCTGACGCCAGCAGGGAATTGCAGCCCCTTCCGCTGTAGTGCTCAGAGCGGGAAAGGAGAGCGCCTGCTGGTCACGTAAGAGTCCTGTGGCGCTGTAAGTAAGGTATTTTGCACAATAAATTTTTATAAAAAAAAAACAGTTACTGCACATTAAACCATCCTGTAAGAGAGAGGATTACAGGACTTGTCAGTAGTGTCTTTACAACCACTTTAAAGAGGAACTGCAGTCTGCTCACATAATTTGTAATAAAAACATATTTGCTATTCTGAAGCTTCCCTCCAACCACTTTGCATATTTTATATATACTGTGATTCTGTACTTGCCAAATATGCTGCAGAAATCTCCCTACACTAAGTCTGGCTGCAGCCATTTTAACTGTGGGCAGCTGAAGCTGCTGCCTAATCACTTGCTGGATTTACACAGACACACAGAGGCACACCTCCAGCTCTGTAACTCTAATTGGGCCTCTTATGACTCATCCCCCCTCCCTTCCTAGCAAACTCTCAGGAGAGTGAGAGCTGTGCATGATGTCACAAGCCTACGCTTTTTACCAGACAAAAACGGGAAGTGGGCTGTATAAGGTATTTACTGGCAGAAAAAAAATGTTTTACTATCCAAAGTTAAAACAACAGGGGCAGAAGATTTAATAGATGGAAAGTTGAAAAAATTACTGAAGGTCCGCTTTAAGGAGGTTATTATTTATTAGTGCTATTTGGGTGTTTTAAACCAAAATTGTGTTAAAACAACCAAAGGTTTTGCACATACTTTTTTATAGTTATGACTGTTTGTTTTTATTTCTGCAAAAAACACCAGTAAAATTGAAAGTATGCATACTGAATATGAGAACCTCTTCAAAACACCAAATATAACCAATAAGTGTTGAGTGTGAGACGCTTGCACTCCTACTGAGTAGTCCGCCTCCCAGTCGCGCGCAGCCTGGATTGCTTCTCTGCTGCTTGGCAACAAAGAAAACACCCCCCTCCACTCTCATTGTCCCTCTGTAGGTGTCCTCATTGCTAGGAAGATTGTTGGCACCATTTGCCCAGCTTCCTGTGTTTTGATTGGCCTATGGCCCAGGCACTGGACTTGTGATAATATCTTGCTTCCAGACACCCTACCCTGACTTGCCTTATTGACCCTTGCTTGCTAGCTTATTTGTTGGAGCCTCCTGTTACTGACCCCCTGTCTGAAATACGAATTACTCTTTCAGATTGCTGCCTGCCTTTAGACCTCAGACTGTTTCTGGATTACTTTTCTCTGCTGCCTGCCCTGACCTCAAATTGTCTCTGTGTAACGCTAACTGTCTACCACCACTAGCCTCTGGACTTTTGTACAGATTTGTTGATACAGTGCTACACCCTACGCCAGATCTTCCTGAAGATTTCAGATATTATTTTCTGTTACCTATTAATTGGTGCCTTGTGACAGTAAGTCATAACCTATAGTATTGTAGCACACAGACCCCTCTTCCTTACCTTTGGCTCACTTGTAGGAAAAGGGGCACACCAATGCCACATGCCTGTACACTCCTGTGTGAAGAGGTTGAGCGGTGTAATGTACCTGGGTCTCTATGGTTCGGTTCTCCAGAGAATGATTCCCGTCTTCACTGCAATAAAGACAAGTCTCTATCCCCCAATAACTCCAAGGTCCACACCGATTGCAACTCCAACGCAGAGTTTATTTTCTCATATGCATAGTCATTAAATAGGAAAGGATGGATGGAGAACAGGACAGCAAGAGGTGTTGGAGTAGGTCCAGGCACAAACGAATACATATTCACTACCCATATCTTCAGGTAGTCTCAGCTCACCCGGATAGACTCCCATTAGAGTGGATCCTAGCAGCCGGAGTGATGCTCGAATTAGATTACACACAGTCTCTGCACAAACTCTGCCACAGATCTGGTGAACGTTAGGTTGCTGCCACAGACCTGGTGAATGTTAGGTCTCTGCCACAGATCTGGTGAACGTTAGGTCTGGTATTAGGCCTCTATCAGGAAGATGACATCCCTCCAGAGAGTTACCGGGCCCCTTTCTTCACTGTGATCTCTCACCAGTCCCTCGGAATGGTCCTCCCCCGGCCTCCTCTTCTAGATACGGGTCTCCTCGCAAGGCAGCACCCTGGGATTCCTCCTCCCTCTGAGGGCTCCAGCCAAAGATGCTGGACCCAAGGCCTTCAGTTGCAGCCCCAGGGGTAAAGGTGCCTGGGACTGATCCGCCAGTGTACCGGGCCAGGAACTCCACCCCAGGGCTAAAGGTGCCTGGGGTGGCCACGAACAGAACAACACACTCCCGGGGGCTGCCCCTTTTATATCCTCTCCCGGCATGCACAGCAGGCTGACACGCCTACCATACCACCATCGAGAGGGGACATCCAAGGCACAGCACTGTACCAGCGGTTCAACCCTAGCCTCCGATGGCAGCGCCATCAACATGCCACAGGGAACTATACACCAGCATCCCACCTGTAGTATAAAAATGGTTTTACAGAACCCTATCAAATAGTGTGTTTGAGTACAACTACCACTCAAACATTCCCTTAGATTTAAAGACCCCGCTACAGTATTATTTAACAAGACCTGGGGGCAATCAGGTAACGGAAGGCCTTCTTGGCTACTAAAGGTGAAACACCACTTACCAGATAAGGTTTACGACCTTGGCGGCAGGGCAAGTATCATGGTCAATATTATTTAGATGCTAGCAGACAGTTGGAGAGTAGCACTCTTGTACTTAAGAGCACTAAAACCTTCCCTGCATCCACCTCATTTACCATGCTGGCTGGCAGTACAGCTCCAACAGGAAAGGCAAAAAGCCCTTGTTAGTGTAGCACTACCCCCGTAGGAGCTGCTGGTTTAAAGTTTTTGGCCTTATCGTTACCTTTTCTGTTCACCGCACTCGTGTCAGGGATCCTTCTTAAAGAGCCTGTATAAAAGTTCACACCAACACCTGCATACGTTTTCTTCAAGAGGCTTTATTTTACCAGTTCCAACAGAGGGATAGAGGGATAGGGGAGTTTCAGGCACTTTACTTTGCGGATCACGGGCACAATTTCAGATCCAGAGGACAAACAGTTCCACACTTTAGCAACCACCGAATAGGCCTACTCTCACCGGCCTAGCAACCGGTGCGAAGCTTGCTCAAAAGTCTCTGCCACAGACTTGATGAGTGCCGTACAGTCGTTCCACAACCTTCTGCCACAAGATCGTGTAACCACATTGACACTTTGCAAAAAGTTCCTTCAAGAGTACATAGCTCACCAGAATCTTTCAGCTGTCCAGCAGCACCGCGAGGCAAACTGGCCAGGATGCGTCCTTAAATTGAGTCCCCAATTGTTCCGCTTCTTCCCGCAGGCAAGACCGCATATGACCATCCCTGGACTAGTAGGCCCCAGAAACACCTGGGCCTACTTCTCAGTTGCAAAGGCTCGGGCCAGCAGGCCCCGAGGCCGAAAATGGCTTGTACATCCCTGAGGCCAGGAGGACCCTCAGGTCAGGATCCGGCAACGAACCCCCGAAAGAGCGATCTCTGCCTTTTAAGTACCCCCTCCCAGAATGCACAGCGGTTGACCACGCCCCCTGAGCCACTTCTGGGAAAGGAATACCCAATACATCCAGCCTGCTGCATTTCCAACCCTGACCCGTAATGACAGTGACACCTACTGTCAGGTGGAAAACGCGCAGCCCAGCTAGACTGAAACAGAGCCATAAATTTACATAATTCCTTCTGAGCTGAACTACAGCTCAAATAACTCAATTTAACATATAGCGTCTACCCAACAGGAGTAGGGCGCTACACACTTGGACGGGAAGGGAGGGGAGTAAAACATTATAAGAAAATATGTGTTTAACATACACACACAATTAAATCACATCAATATAAATACACAGTATTATACAAAATTCCTCTCTCCCTCTCTATCTAACCCACCCATTCTCCGGTGGTTCTTGATAGAAGATCTCAATGCCTGAAAAAAACAAAGCAAACATATACAGTAATATAAAATATCTCCAGAGAAGCAAAGCCTCACTTCCTGTAGAAATTAGCCTTTCTTTCTCCATATATACATTACTAAGTGTAGGTAGTTAAGGAAGAAAAGTATGAGAGTCCAGTTTTGCTGAGCAAACTTCCACCACCTAGTGGCAGAAATATCACATAACATAGTCCTCAGTTTCAAGTACTGGACCCATAGACAAAATCTTGACTCCAACATCTTCCGGTACATCTTCCGGTACCCTAGCACTACCTAACTACATACCCACAGTCCTTTTAGAAAGAAAATCTTCCTCTCTTTTTGCAAGGTGCAAGACAAAGAACCAGTAAAGTCACCGTAACTTTTTCACCAATAAAAGCGTGGATCAGGTAAAGTTAAGGGTTTTCCCTGCTTGTCAATGGTGGTAATAAAGTAAACCACATCGTCTTTTCCTGGTCGGCAAATGACCACTTTGTCTCCATGAATATGCCTGCCATAACTCCAGTGCTGCAGACACCCCTTGAAACGTTCATCCATGTCAAGGGAATAACCCCTCTTCCAGAATGGTTTTGGCACTGCAAGATAGTCCCAAACAGCCTCGTGGTACCACTGTTCCCTGCGAGACTCAACTTCCTGCATAATCTCCCGGGGAACACAAGAGAATTCCAGTCCATTTTCTCATACCACCCGTTTATTAAACAACCTTTGTGACCGGGCAAGTCTTGGCAGGGATCGGGTACTTCCATATCCAGGAGGCACACATGAGTCTGTGGACTTGTGCACCATAGCACTTGCAAACATTTTTCCTGGACCCAGCGAACTGGTACCACGGGCCAGGATTTCATTAGAAACAGTTGGGGGTTCCACCCTAGGTGTTGTCTCCCCCGAGTCCATAGCTGCGTAATCGGAGAAAGTAAAGGCTGAGGCGACATCATCGCTATTTGCCCACAGTAGCGACATACTGCAGCTGCTGGCTTTTAATAAATGGAGACTTACCTGTCCTTCAGTCCCTCGATGTCGGCACCGCAGCTGATGTTTCCCATCAGCTGTCGGGTGCTTCCGTCGCCATTGCGGGTAAGGGAACCCGGCAGTGTAGCCTTTTGGCTTCACGCCGGGAACCCTACTGTGCATGCACGAGGCCCGCTCCTTTATCCTATTAGCCCGGCGGCCAGGGGAGGAGAAGGAAGGAAATTATACTACCAGTAAATGTTCTAGTATTTAGTGGAGTATTTTGCCTTTATTTAAAAAGTCACTCTGGGAGATACTAGCATATATACTGTAGAGCACAGGTGTCAAACACAAGGCCCGCGGGCCGAATCCAGCCCTCCAGGCCATTTCATGTGGCCCTCGCACCTCTCCTGCAGCTGAAGGAGAGCTCCAGCCCTCCTCTGGTCCTCCTCCAGACCCTTACTTTTTGCTTTCAAGCAATGCATTCAGCTTCTTCCCAGCAGCAGCATAAGGAAAGGGGGGTTCCCTGTGATGTAAGGGAGAGTGGGGGACTCAACTTCTGATGGTGGGGTGGCTTTTGACATCTAATATATGGGGAGGGGATGCGCTAGACATCTAATCTTACAGATACTTTTGAGGGAAATCATAATGCTGATGCGGCCCACAATGACATTTAGTTTGACACTCCTGCTGTAGAGTGAAAGCACCTAGAGGTGCCTGGACATATCTGCAGCAGCTTTCATTCCCTTCTGCTATGGTCAAATGCTGAGCCATCCTGTACAGGCACCACAACCACCTTGATTTCTGGACATGCCCAGGGAAGTTTTTCAGCTTTCCTGCCTCAGCAATTCAGACAGGTCACACTAGCTGGGCAAGTGATCTATAGCCAGGAAAGTGTCCCCCCTCCCCTCCCCCTGATAGAACTGGCGTGCAGCTTGCATACACACAGATTCTATGGAAGACCAAGCTACAAAGCTGGGGAGCCCCTTCCCAGTTGCAAATAGAGCACTCCAGTTCCAGTTCGATGGGCTCTTTGATCCTTCCAAAGGTATGCCTGAACTTCACCACTGATCCTAAACCCTAAACCTGCACCAATAATACACTGCAATGCACGCGGTTCACTAGAATGTGATAGGAAGATTCATTCTTGCAGTGGTCTCTTTTCAGTCCTGAGGGCTAGTTTACACTCTCTGAACGCTTGTCGAAGCTCCTGTCACTAAATAAAATGATTAGCTTACAGTCCTGTTTACAGTCCTGTTTACACCTTGCTTTTGTTTGGTGCTTTGATGAGGCTTTGGTGGAGCTTCGATGGGGCTTTGATTGGCCTTTGGTGGGGCTTCAAGCAAGCTTTGCCATAGACTTCTATGGAGACTTTGAAGACGCTTTGAAGAACCACTAAAGCTACATGGGGTATAATTTTTTAAATGAAGCCGAAGCAAAGCAAAGCAAAAGCAAGGTGTAAACAAGACTGTAAGCTAACTATTTTATTTAGTGACAGAAGCTTTGACTGACGTTCAGAGAGCTTTAACAAAGCCTGTCTGAAGATTTGTTTTGAAGCAAGTGTAAACTACCCCGTAACGTGTGTTGAAGCCGAAGCAAGTGTAAATGAGCCCTGAACCTGTTTAGAATTATTGATTCTAACTTTGCTCATGTTTAGTAAACTGCAAGTTACGGTTAGGGCAAGTTTACACTAACATTAGTCTTCTAAATGTGTCAGGTGGTAAAAAGGCAGTATATTCCCTCTTTATCACTGGTCCTAACCCCTTAAACCTGCACCAATACACTGAATTGCACGCATGATAGAAGGATTAATAGTTGCCATGGTCGTAAAAAAAAGCATGTGTACATCCCCATTCGCTGCCTTTGCAGCTTAAGGGGGGCGCTGTTGGGGAGCTCTATACCCCCCCCCTCCAACCACAAGTGTAAACTCTCTGATTATATGGTCAACCAGTCAGCCCCAGGGGACCTATCACCATTGTATCACTATTCGATTCCTCAAAAACAGCTTTAGTTTTGTTCTTAGTGAAAAATATTTGTATTATTATTTTAACTATCATGCATTGGTTTGCACTTAACAATCGTCTGTAGCATAGGAAAATATTTTTCATCTATGAATAAATCCTTTTCGTACCCCCCTCTCCCCTTTACTGCTGTTCAGGCTAACCGTGTACTTCTGAAAATCACTAATTCATGATCAGAGAAAAGAGCTTGTCCTTGGGGACCAATATGCACAAATTTTCTGTAATTGGAACCGTCAAAAACAGACTAATTATTACCGCAAAATCCTCATTACCAAATTTGATTTAAAGGAGTTTTGTTTTGTGCCTGCGGTGAACCCTGGGGAAAGCATAGTAGATCTCCAAACTTTGGACTTACCAATTGGTGTCAGGTGCATTTCACAAGTCTGTTATAATTACCCGGTTCTGTCTCAGGATCGGGCCCGTCCAAAGACAGTGTGGTAATTGACTTGAACAGAAAGACCAGAATGAATTATGCTTTTACACACTGCTTGATCTCTCTATTAACGTTCCTTCTCTAACCTCTCTTCACCGGGAGAGAGAACCTTTCATCCCCGCTGCTCCCATACTTCTTCAAAATACACTTTGAACACAATAAGAAGCCATGAACCATCAGATGTATTTGTATTCAAAAGAGAACAAGGATAAGATTGAATATCAAAACACTGCGATTTCCACAAATCTCTGCGCTATTCAGCATTGACAGACACTACTCATTTAAAGGTGTTTGACAATGAAAATCTAAAAAGCCTTCAGCTGCTTGGCAACAGTTAATTTTATAAGTACAGCTTTATTTTTCTCATAAGTGTCTTCAAAATCAATGTTTATATCGAGAGCTTTGTAAAGGATAACAGCCTACACTATGTAGAGCTTGGATTTTCTTTTTGTGTTAATATAAACTGCAGCAGGAACTAAGCGCTTGATGGGAGTATGGGAGGAGGAGTTCACAAACAATTCTAACTGCATTGTTTTTCATAGCTAGATGGGTCCATGATCACATATCGTGCCACAGAAAGGTTCTACATCAGGTCCAAAACGTATGCCTAGTACACACGATCGGTTTTCCCGGCAGTAAAGAGTCTGCCGGGAAAACCGAGGAGAAAACCGAGAACCCGCTCGGTCGCTTTTTCCCCCTACACACGGCCGGGTTTCCCGACAGGAAAACTGCCATTGAGAGCTTTGGTCGGGAATCCCGGCCGTGTGTCAAACTGCCGGGGAAAAAAAACGCCGGGAAAACTGCAATTCAGCATACACACGGCCGTTTTTCCTGGTGAAAAACTGTCATGGCAGTTTCCCTGTCGTGTGTACGAGGCATTAAAGTGTCACTTTAGGCATAGTTTTTTTTGTTTTGTATAAAGAGGAGTGCATAGCCCCCAAATGTCCCAGATTTCGAGGGACTGTCCCTGATTTGGAACAAAGTCCCTCGGTCCCTCTTGTGGGTTTAAGTACCGTATTTATCGGCGTATAACACGCACAGGCGTATAACACCCTAACTTTAAGAGGGAGGTTTCCGGAAAAAAAAAATCCACAGCCCCCTGCATATAAAATGCAGGCACAGTTTACCCTTTATTTTCAGGGTAAAAAAGTGAGTGTTATATGCCAATAAATACAGTAATCATTTTTTGTACAATTCTCCTTTAAGGGGGCATGGCAGGGGGGGGGTGTCCTATGCCTACATCCTTTTGCTAATAGGTGTCCATCATTCCCATCTCAAAAAGTTGAGAGGCATGGGAGAAACGTTAGAACCATCATCATCAAAAGTGAAAGTAAAAGAAAATCTAAAATCTTAGGTAGACGTCAGAACAGGAGGGGGAGGAGGAGAAATCCTGCAATGGGGACACTAGTTCTGTTGACCCTGGTAACACTCCCCTTACATTGGAGGGATTTCCTCTAACTTCCTGTTTTGGCTATAGGACAGGAGGTAAAGGGAAATCTCCACAATAGGACACAGATGGCAAAAAAAACCTGACAGTGGTATAACCCTCCCTTACTCTATCCAAAATGAAAGTGACACTTTATTGCAACATTTTTTTCCTCCCAACAAACATAAAAGGCACAGGTGAAGTGCTTTTGACTTAAAGGGATACTAAAGTCTTGTTTTTTTTTAGGTAAAAATAACAAACATGTTATACTTACCTGCCCTGTGCAGTGGTTTTGCACAGAGTAGCCCCTCACAGCAAGCAGCTTGCTATGGGGGCACCCAATCTGAGTCACAGTTCCCTTTGTCCATTTAGACACGGAGCCGCGGCCTGGTCCGCCCCCTTTCTTACCTCATTAGCTGACTGAATCTGATTGACAGCAGTGGGAGCCAATGGCGCTGCGCTGCTGTCTCAGCCAATGAGGAAGAAAGTAACGGGCAGCTGAGACACTCTTAAAACATTGCTGGATCTAGATGGGGTTAAGGTAAGTATTAGGGGGGCAGAGAGGGTCTGCTGCACACAGAAGGCTTTTTATCTTAATGCATAGAATGCAAAAGATAAAAAACCTTCTGCCTTTCCAATCCCTTTAACATATATAGACACACACACTCTTATAAATAAAATGAAACAACCATTTTAATATTAGAGCATGGACAGTGTTGTTTGAGTAGGGCAGAAGTTGGTGTCAGTAGGACAGTGGATGTGTCAGTTAGTAGAGCAGTGGACTTTTTCAGTAGGGCAGAGATTGGTGTCAGTAGGGCAGAGATTGGTGTCAGTAGGGCAGTGGACGGTGTCAGTAGTTTTTATTCTTATTATTTTTTGCAATTATTTTTTCATTTTTTTTAAATTATGTTTTACAATATAATTTTTTTACAATTTTCTTATGAGCCCAGTTCGGGGCTTTGGTGAAATATCAGAGAAGCGCGCACCTATGCTCCATTGAAATAAAGGTCATGGCACAAATGTGTTGAGGGGGAGCAAAACACAACGGTAAAGATTTTGAGTTACAGGCTGTGCAGTGCCAAGCAGACTGCACAAAGAACACAGGTAAATGTGTAACTATTCAGTGGTCATTGGGAAGGGAACCAGAGCCAACTCAGATGCCCATTTATAAAGCAGTCCTATGGCCCTATGACCTAATTGTGTCCATACTGCTGGTTTAAAAGAAAAAAAACCTCTGGAACATGTTGCGCTTCACTTGCTTTGGGACTCTGAACCAAGTGAAGCCTCATTTATTAAAATGAATAGGGGGAGAAAGGTTACAAGAGAAGGAAAGTCATGTGGCATGGTTCACCACCTGTCAGAGAGTCTTCTCTGAGGCTTTATGTAGAGAATAATCTGCAGGACATCAGAGAAACCACACTGTGCTCTGCATTTAACAAAATTTAAATGTAAAAATTCAAACTCTGCCTAAAATACTTAGGCCACTTTCACATTGAAGAAAGAAAGAGATCACCGCTCCAGGTGAGTACAAGTGGACAATCAGTGTCTTCCCAGGGACCACGGGTGCCGGCAATGCAATTGATGCGAAGAAGAAACAGGATATGTGGACAGCCGCACTCCGAGAACCATCAAGGTTGCCTTTATTTAGGTAAAACACACATAAGGCACTGCAAGTCACAGCAAAATAAACAGACACAGCAGACGCGTTTCGCACTAAGGTCTAGTGCTTAGTCATTGCACAGTGTTTTACCTAAATAAAGGCAACCTTGATGGTTCTCGGAGTGCGGCTGTCCACATATCCACATATCCTGTTTCTTCTTCGCACTTTCACATTGAGGCACTTTTAAACTGCCAGTAAAAACACTGAGCGCTTTTGAAGTGCTTTCCATTCATTTCAATGGAGAGGGGAGTTTTTCACAGCCCTGCCAGCACACTGCCCCAGTGTGAAAGCATTCATTGATTTTAATGGAAATACGTTTTCGGAAACTTTTTAGACGCTGTTTTTAGCGTGAAAGCGCCTGAAAAGCGCCTCAGTATGAAAGTGGTCTTAGAGTGATGTCCCATGGTGTGCGGGTTCCACTCCCTGCGTTAAATAGGGCCCTAAGGCCTAGTTCACACGGGTTTTAGCTTGTATAAGAGCAAAGTGAACAGCAAGCTTTTAGCAGATTTCATGACAGCTTGACAGTGGTGACATGCCGGGTGGCACCTGTCAAACTTGCCCATTGAAATTAATGGGTGTGCACTGCAAACGCAAGCCAAATGCAGTTGTGGCAAAATGCTGCTCTCCAATTTAAAAGAAATGTTAAAAAAAACGTAAAAGACAAGCATCAGGAGGCCATGTGAACAGTCTCCTCCTGCTATATTTTAAGATTTTGTGTTCATAAGTTTACATTTTTCAGAGAATATGAATGATAACACAAAAACTTTTCTTTCAATCATGGTTAGTGTTTGGCTGAAGCCATTTATTATCAATCAACTGTGTTTACTCTTTTTAAATCATAATGACAACAGAAATTACCCAAATGACCCTGATCAAAAGTTTACATACCCCAGTTCTTAATACCGTGTATTGCCCCCTTTAACATCAATGACAGCTTGAAGTCTTTTGTGGTATTTGTGGATGAGGCTCTTGATCTTCTCAGATGGTAAAGCTGTCCAATCCTCTTGGCAAAAAGCTTCCAGTTCCTGTAAATTCTTGGGCTGTCTTGCATGAACGGCACATTTGAGATCTCCCCAGAGTGGCTCAATGATATTGAGGTCAGGAGACTGAGATGGCCACTCCAGAACCTTCACTTTATTCTGCTGTAGTCAATGACAGGTCAACTTGGCCTTGTGTTTTGGATCATTGTCATGTTGGAATGTCCAAGTATGTCCAATGCGCAGCTTTCTGGTTGATGAATGCAAATGTTCCTCCAGTTTTTTTTGATAACATACTGCATTCATCTTGCCATCAATTTTGACCCAAATTTCCTGTGCCTTTTTAGCTCACACATCCCCAAAACATCAGCGATCCACCTCCGTGTTTCACAGTAGGAATGGTGTACCTTTCATCATAGGCCTTGTTGACTCCTCTCCAAATGTAGTGTTTATGGTTGTGGCCAAAAAGCTCAATTCACTCCAAATGACTTTGTGCCAGAAGGTTTGAGGCTTGTCTCTGTGCTGTTTGGCGTATTGTAAGCGGGATACTTTGTGGTATTTGTGTAGTAATGGCTTTCTTCTGGCGACTCGACCATGCAGCTTATCTTTCTTCAAGTGCCTCCTTATTGTGTATCTTGAAACAGCCACACCACATGTTTTCAGAGAGTCCTGTATTTCACCTGAAGTTATTTGTGGGCATTTCTTTGCATCCTGAACAATTTTCCTGGCAGTTGTGGCTGAAATTTTAGTTGGTCTACCTGACCGTGGTTTGGTTTCAACAGAACTCCTCATTTTCCCCTTCTTGATTAGAGTTTGAACACTGCTGATTGGCATTCTCAATTCCTTGGATATCTTTTTATATCCCTTTCCTGTTTTATACAGTTCAACTACCTTTTCCCACAGATCCTTTGACAATTCTTTGGCTTTCCCCATGACTCAGAGTCCAGAAACATCCGTGCAGCACTGGATTAAAGATGCAAGGGTCTGTCAGGAGTCCAGAAACTCATTGACCTTTCATACACACACACTAATTACAAGCAAACAGATCACAGGTGAGGATGGTTACCTTTAATAGCCATTCAAACCCCTTTGTGTCAACTTGTGTCAAAATCACCAGGGTATGTAAACTTTTGATCAGGGTAATTTGGCTAGTTTCTGTTGTCATTATTAAAAAGATTTAAAAAGAGTAAACACAGTTGATTGATAATAAATGGCTTCAGCCAAACACTAACCATGAGTGAAAGAAATGTTTTTGTGTTATCATTCATATTCACTGAAAAATGGCCAAAAAATCATAAATTCTGCCAGGGTATGTAAACTTATGAGCACAACTGTAGGTAAGCAGCTGTGGGGCAGTAAAAACGCAGCTCAGCTGCTTATATTTGTCCCCCCTAGCTGGCCAAATTGTTTCATTAGCTGTGAGAATCCTTTTTTTTTATATTTTGCTAATAAAGAAAACCCTATTCAACCCACTTTAATATTTGATTGAAAACAATAAATGGAAGAATACCGCACCACCTGTCTGGAGTTTGCATGTTCTCCCTGTGCATGTGTGGGTTTCCTCCGGGCACCCCGCTTTCCAACCACACTTCAAAGACATGCTGGTAGGTTAATTGGCTTCTGTCTAAAGTGGCCCTAGTATTAGGGTTGCCACCTTGTCCAGGATTCACCCGGACAGTCCGGTTTTTACATCCTCTGCCCGGGTTTCTCACTGCCTGTCACCCGGACACCAGAGCACCCCCAAAAAACTCTTTCAACACCCCCCTAGCAACCCCATTAAAGCTTAATTCCAATCCTTCTTCCATAACATGTAGCAAATGTTCACATATCTGTAGTTGTTTAGATGGAAACAGCACTAATTACAAGGGACTTGTTTCTCTCTGTGGAGGGATACAGAGCCTCCTGGCCGCATTTGCCGATGCTCTGCTTCTATATCTGGCTACTGGAGCCCTCTAAGGACTGCTCACTCTGCCAGACCGAGAGGAGCTGTGTGTGTGTGTGTGTGGGCGGGAAGAGGAAGGAGCTGTGAGAGAGGAAAGAGGGGGACAGAGATAATGGACGTTTTCCCCAATGGGACAGCAATATTGTATTTCAAAATTGAAAGTATAAAACATATTTATTTGAAATTTGTCAAAAGACACAATTGGGTTACAATAAATAAAACAGATAAATTCCTGCATAATCCAATATTACCATACATGCAAAATGTGAAACAAAATTGCATAATAAATGTATATGGGTGTAAATCCCCGACCATTCGCTGGTCATCTTCAGGGGAATCGTTGACTCTAAGAGACATATAAAATAACTTTAAATATTGGAAAAATATATAATCATACATCACAGTACAAGTATGGTGTGGCGATATAGTTACCGCTTAAAAATGGAGTAGACAGTTGCATGGCCAGAAATGTCAGGAAACCGTGGAGCAATCCGGAGGGTCGTGTAGTCGTCCGCCACCCCCCCCCCCCCCCACACACACACACACAGGGGGAAGGAGCCCGATCCTTTGGGCTTACAAGAAGTCACACCGGTGACGCCTGCCAGAAGGCAGGAGAGCACAAAAGAAACACCTGCAACAAGTTCCCAAATTAATGACCATATATTGAATAAGAAGATAGGGTAAGTTAGCTCTTGGCTGTATTGCAAGAATGCTGAATGGGAATTATATTAAAGTGGTGTTTTGGCTGAAATTACACTTTTTAAATAAAAATACCTCTATAATAATCAAGCTTAATGTATTCTAGTAAAGTTAGTCTGTAAACTGAGGTCCATTTTATTAGGTTGTTACAGCATTTTGAAAGTTTATAAACTAGAAATAGACCTGTCACGTACCTAGCGGTGATGAGCCCGGACTTGCAGAGGAAGGCCTCCCTTACGGCTCCCACCAGCGGCCCCTGGTAAGGTAACAGCAGGCGCGGAGGTAGGAGGGGTACGAGTGCCTAGCAGGATCAACCAAGGTGAAGGTAGGTATGCAGACTTGGTAGGCACACTGAAACACAGCAGGTCAAACTGGAATCAGGAACACTCAGCAAACTGGAATCGTTCAGCAGACGGGACCGGAACCAGGAACACAGGAACTCAGCAAACTGGATCAGCTTAGCAGACTGGACCGGAACCAGGAACACAGGAACTCAGCAGACTGGATCAGCTTAGCAGACTGGACTGGAACCAGGAACACAGGAACTCAGCAAACTGGATCAGCTTAGCAGACTGGACCGGAACTAGGAACAGTGAGCTTGGTCAGACAAGCCGGGTCGGTTAACTGGCTGGCAGCAAGGTACAGAGGGATCAGACAGAGGAGAGGTCACAACAAGCCAGGGGTCGGATGCAGGCAGAAAACTGGAGAAGTCACAGGCAGGCCGGGTCAAACACAGGTAAGTCTTCAGATCAGGTTTTCAGGTACTCAACGCTGTAGAGCAGACAGCAGGGACTGTCTGCGATTGACAGGTTTAAATAGCCCCTCTGGCGCCACCTGCAGGGCGGAGCATGCGCAACCGAGAATCAGGAAGACCAGGACGCCTGCTTCTGGCAGGACCTCCATGACATTGCCCCCCCCCCAAGGGGCAGCCTCCGGATGCCCATCCGGGCAAACTTCTCAGGGTGAGATCTCTTGAAGGACTGCACCAGGCTTCTAGCATGGATGTTCTCCTCAGGCTCCCAAGAGTTTTCTTCGGGTCCGTAGCCCTTCCTCTTAATCAGGAATTGGTTCTGGTTATTCCTTCTTCTAAAATCCATAATGCCTTCCACTTCGAATTCCTCCTCCCCGTCTACAATGACAGGATCAGGGAGAGCCGGACTTCGGCCTGGAAATGGGTTGGGAACCGAGGGCTTCAGCAGAGATACATGGAAGACCGGATGGATCTTGAGGGAGTCAGGGAGCTCCAGTTCATAAGCCACTTCATTGATTTTCCTTTTGACTGGAAACGGCCCTAAGAATTTGGGGCCCAGTTTCTTAGAGGGACATGCCATCCTCAAGTTTAAAGTGGATAACCATACTTGGTCGCCGGGTGCCAGCATTAATTCACCCCGTCTCTTCCTGTCAAAAATTGTTTTGTTGTGTTCCTGAGTCTTGGTCATGGTTTCCTGCAGAAGTTGGTTGTTGGATGAAAAGAAGTTCAACTTTTCCTGGACTGCGGGCACCGTACATTCAGGAAGGGAATTGGGCAGGAATGTAGGATGGAAACCGTAGTTTGCGAAGAATGGGGACTGCTTGGTAGCGGAATGCGTAGAGTTGTTATAGGCAAACTCGGCCAATGGGAGCAGGGAAACCCAGTCATTCTGAGCGAATGAAGAGAAGCAGCGCAGGTACTGCTCAAGGGTCTGGTTAGTCCTCTCAGTCTGTCCATTGGTCTGGGGATGGTAAGCAGAGGAAAGTGACAATTCTATCTCCAGAGCCTTGCAGAGGGATCTCCAAAACCGGGAGGTAAATTGTACCCCTCGGTCGGAGACAATATTGGCTGGTACCCCGTGGAGTCTGACGACCTCTCTGATGAACACCTGTTCAGTTTCGGGAGCTGAGGGAGTCCCCTTCATGGGAATGAAATGTGCCATCTTGGATAGACGGTCTACTATCACGAAGATAGTGGTGTGACTCTCAGCCGGAGGCAACTCGACGATAAAGTCGATGGACAGCATTTTCCAGGGTCTGTCTGGGACGGGTAGGGGTCTCAGTAGTCCCCAGGCCTTGGATTTGTAACCCTTGTTTCGGGTACAAACTATGCAGGACTCCACAAACTTCCTACAGTTCTCACGGAGCCGAGGCCACCAAAAGGTACGCTGTACCAAGTCGGTGGTCTTGGCAACGCCAAAGTGCCCGGCAAGGGCATGGTCGTGGCAGAGTTCCAGTACGGTTATTCTCAGCTCTTCAGGTACGTAGATCCTGTTCTGGTACCAAAACAGCCCATCTTTGGCCTGCAATTCCGGTTCGGAGGGGAGTCTCTGCCCAGTGGAGGCTTGCTTGATCCGGGAGAGTAGGTCTTCCTGAAGCAGAAGGAAGTTTCCAGGAGCAAGAATGGTGTCTGGAGGAGAGGTTTCCTTAGACTTATGGAACATCCGAGAGAGGGCATCGGGCTTAATGTTCTTGGAACCGGGACGGTAAGTGACATGGAAGGAGAACCGGGAGAAGAAGAGCGCCCACCTGGCTTGTCGTGGTTTTAGCCTTTTCGCTGCCTTCAGGTACTCCAGGTTCTTGTGGTCGGTGAATATCAGAATCGGGTGGGCAGCCCCCTCCAACAGATAATGCCACTCCTCTAATGCGGACTTGATCGCCAGCAATTCCCGATCCCCCACGTCGTAGTTCCTCTCTGCCGCAGATAACTTGCGAGAGAAAAAAGCTACTGGGTGGAGCAAGGCTCTGGTCCCCTGTCTTTGGGACAGTATTGCTCCTACCGCAATTTCCGAGGCGTCTACCTCCAGGACGAATGGTAATGAGGAATCTGGGTGCTTCAAGATAGAGGCAGAGGTAAAGAGACCCTTCAGGGCATCAAAGGCCTTTTGGGCCTCAGGGGACCAGTGGAAACGGATCCCTTGTTTGGTCAGCTGGGTGATGGGTGCGATGATGGCTGAGAACCCTCTGATGAATTTGCGGTAGAAGTTGGCGAATCCAACGAAACGTTGGATCCCCTTCTTGTCTGCCGGGACTGGCCAGTCCAGGATTGCAGCAATCTTTTGAGGGTCCATCTTGATGCCCTCGCTGGAGATAATTAGTCCCAAGAACGATATACTTTCCAGCTCAAATTCACACTTCTCGGCCTTCGCATACAGGCCGTGCTGGCGAAGCCGAGCCAACACACTTCTGATGTGCCTGCGGTGGGAATCAAGGGAGGAAGAAAAAATTTGTATATCGTCTAGGTAGACAATGACAAAGAGATCTAGGAAGTCCCGGAGCACATCGTTAATGAAATACTGGAAAGTGGCAGGGGCGTTGCACAACCCGAAGGGCATTACCCGGTACTCGAAATGTCTGAATCGGGTGCGGAAAGCGGTCTTCCACTCATCCCCCTCCTTGATGCGGACCAGATTGTAGGCTCCGCGGAGATCAAGTTTGGTAAAAATGATGGCTGTTCCCAGTCTCTGAAATAGTTCCGGTACCAAGGGGAGAGGGTAGCGTTTTTTTACTGTGATTTTATTTAATTCACGATAGTCCACACAGGGTCGAAGGGTATGATCCTTCTTCTCTACGAAAAAGATGCCTGCACCGGCTGGAGATGTAGACGGACGAATGAACCCTTTCTGTAGGTTTTCATCGATATAGTCTTTTAGTGCCCCCTGTTCTACCTCTGTTAACGGGAAGATCCTGCCAAACGGAATTGCCGCTCCGGGAAGTAGGTCAATGGGGCAATCATAGGCCCGATGAGGTGGTAGAGTCTCTGCCCCTTGTTTGCTAAACACATCAAGAAAGTCATGGTAGACCTCAGGGATGGATTGCCGTATTCCAGCCTCCGTATTGATACATAAGAGGGTGGCCGGCCCAGGGGTTTTGAGTGTCCCGCAGGATTGCTGGCAGTAAGGAGAAGAAAAGGTCACCAACCCCGTGGCCCAGTTGATGGTAGGGTTGTGGACCTGTAGCCAAGGTATACCAAGGATCACAGGGAACAATGGGGAAGAGATAATGTCCAGGCGTAAGTATTCTTGGTGGGTTCCGGAGATGGTGGAGATGGTAGCGGGTAAAGGGGCGGTCTCTTGGACCACTGGTCCAGACTTAATGATGGACCCATCAGCCAAATGCACACATAGTCCATGGGTCTTGGTGACAAGAGGGATCTGGTGCTTGATGGCAAAGGCTGAGTCCATAAAGCAGCTGCAAGCCCCGGAATCAATAATAGTGGGCACTTGCAGAGTCCTTCCTGGGAGCTGTAATGAGACAGAGAGAGCAAGGTGAGATGTGGACTTGGCCTGTGGGTTGGTAGTGTCAGAAGATACTGAAAGACACTTACGAAGTTTCAGGGGACAATTTATAACGAAGTGTCCGGGTTCCCCACAGTACAGGCACAGATTGTTCACTTGGCGACGTTGGCGTTCCTGTTGGGAGAGGGGAGGACGAAGCACTCCGAGCTGCATGGGCTCGGGTATGTCAGATGTAGCGGCTGGAGGTGCAACAGGTGCTGGGTGCAGATGGCTGGGAGCCCGGGGAAGCATCCAGGTCAGGCGGGAGAAGCCCGTGGACCTCTCAGCCCTTCGTTCCCTGAGACGTCGGTCGATCTGGATTGTTAAGTCAATTAGTGAATTCAGGGTTGGTGGTATGCCAACCCTAGCGAGCTCGTCATTCAGAGGGTCGGACAGACCTATGCGGAACTGATGGCGGAGGGCGGCGTCATTCCAACTGGTATCTGCGCTCCACCATCTAAATTCCGCTACGTAGTCCTCTGCTGCTCTGCGCCCCTGCTGAAGGGTGCGCAAGGCGGTCTCTGCGGTTACTGAGAGCTGGGAATCTTCATATAGCTGAGCCATGGCGTCGAAGAAGGCAGTAAGGTTGTTTAACGCCATATCTTTCCGTTCCAAGAGACGGTGGGCCCAGCTCTGAGGGTCTCCGGAAAGCAGGGACATCACAAAGCCCACCTTGGTGGCTTCCAAGGAGAAGGTGTGAGGCTGCAGATCTAAGTAGAGTTCGCAGGAATTACGAAAAGCCCTAAACTTGCTTCGATCCCCGGAGAATCTTTCGGGTGTAGGGACCCTTGGCTCCGGAGGAAGCATGACAACTGTGGGTGAGGATCCTGCCCCAGCAGTGGAGGTAGAGGTATGGGATCCCCCTTGGGCTCCAGAGGGGTTGGAGAGGACCTGCACTTGTTCTTCCAGATGGGTGTAGCCTTGCTGGAGGTTCTTGACCGCTTCAGCCAATCCTGCCAGGTGCCGACATAGTTCCTCCATAGGTGAGGCTCCCTGCTCGGGCTCAGACATGGCTGTCTGCTACTGTCACGTACCTAGCGGTGATGAGCCCGGACTTGCAGAGGAAGGCCTCCCTTACGGCTCCCACCAGCGGCCCCTGGTAAGGTAACAGCAGGCGCGGAGGTAGGAGGGGTACGAGTGCCTGGCAGGATCAACCAAGGTGAAGGTAGGTATGCAGACTTGGTAGGCACACTGGAACACAGCAGGTCGAACTGGAATCAGGAACACTCAGCAAACTGGAATCGTTCAGCAGACGGGACCGGAACCAGGAACACAGGAACTCAGCAAACTGGATCAGCTTAGCAGACTGGACCGGAACCAGGAACACAGGAACTCAGCAGACTGGATCAGCTTAGCAGACTGGACTGGAACCAGGAACACAGGAACTCAGCAAACTGGATCAGCTTAGCAGACTGGACCGGAACTAGGAACAGTGAGCTTGGTCAGACAAGCCGGGTCGGTTAACTGGCTGGCAGCAAGGTACAGAGGGATCAGACAGAGGAGAGGTCACAACAAGCCAGGGGTCGGATGCAGGCAGAAAACTGGAGAAGTCACAGGCAGGCCGGGTCAAACACAGGTAAGTCTTCAGATCAGGTTTTCAGGTACTCAACGCTGTAGAGCAGACAGCAGGGACTGTCTGCGATTGACAGGTTTAAATAGCCCCTCTGGCGCCACCTGCAGGGCGGAGCATGCGCAACCGAGAATCAGGAAGACCAGGACGCCTGCTTCTGGCAGGACCTCCATGACAAGACCGTGGCCATCTTATGTGTGGGCATCTGAAGCCAGACTGTATTACTTCCTGGAATTCATGATTGCAGATCTCGCACATGCTCAGTGCTGCACAAGCAGTGTAATAGGTTTCAGGTCAGGTTTCCATAGCAACGGCAGTGTCAGAGGAAGTTGACACTTTTCTATGCAAACCTCTTCTCCCCTCCTCCCTGCAGTAAAAAGTAAATATACTACATGTTCAAGAAAAAAAAAAAAAAATTATATATATATATATATATATATATTGTGACAGCAGGAAGGTAAAGTCACCTGGTTGCATCCAGGGGGGTAGATATATTTCTCCCAGATTCAGGCTTTATGCCGACTTATACAACTAGGGAGTTGATGAAGCCCAGCTGAGGCTAGTGGGCTCATGAATGACTCATACCTCTAGGGAGAGTGCTGGGCGTCGTGAGGCAGGGAGTTGATGAGACCAGCTGAAGCCTGTCAGTTCGTTTAAGGCCTCTATAAAAACTCCCAGCTTCATTAGATGTTAGCTCATGCCTGGAACCAGACCTGTGTGGACTGTCTAGGGAGAGTGAACCCCTGTGCGGTGAGGCAAAGCCTGTGTGGCTATTTGTTTGGACTTTTACTAAACCAGGGACTTAGGGACTAGGACAGCACCAGGCTGATCCCAGTTGTTAGTTTAGGAAACCTGCATGTTTAGTCAGAGGTCAAACTGACCAGGATTTATTTTGTTTGTTTCTTTTTGGCTTTGCTGTGTTTTTGTCACTGTACATAGAGAAATAAACCGCACCTTTTGATTTTGAAAACCACAACCTCCGTCTGCTGGCCCTGTTTTTGTGTGGGGAGCCCAACCAGGGGGTCACACACACCCGCTACCGAGTTAACCCCCTCACAGTTGGTGGAGAACCAGTGGCAGTTTTTTTTAAGCCAGCATGGAGGAGATACTGAAACAGCTGGCTCTAGCAAATGCCAATCAACAGCAGACAAATGCAGGTTTGCAAAGGAGCCTTGCAGCCCAGCAGCAAGCTCATCAACAAGCCCAGCAGCAATCTGAGGCCCGCTTCATAGACCTGTTACAGAAGCAAGAGCAGAGACTACAACAAATGGAAGCAGTAATGCAGCAACGTCCGCAGACCAGTGAGGAAAGCCGTCCCACTAATACCGCGTCCTTTGGGGTGAGTCGTTTATTGACAAAAATGACTGGAGAGGATGATCCAGAGGTATTTTTGACCACATTTGAAAGGACTGCTGAAAGAGAAAAGTGGCCTGAGGAGCAGTGGGCTGGACTGGTGGCTCCTCTGTTAACTGGTGAATCGCAGAAGGCTTACTATGACCTAGAGCCTGACCAAGCAAAAGACTATGTGATGCTAAAAGCTGAAATATTGGCAAGGCTGGGTGTCACCCTGGCTGTCCGGGCTCAGCGTGTGCATAACTGGACTTTCCAGCTTGGAAAACCCCCCAGGTCTCAAATGTATGATCTCATTCACCTGAGCAGGAAGTGGCTACAGCCAGAGACTTTGTCCGCACCAGAGATTGTGGAACGTGTTGTAATGGATCGGTTTTTGAGAGCTCTTCCTACTGCCATCCAAAAGTGGGTAAGCCATGGAGACCCAGAGACGGCCGGTGGTCTTGTGGATCGTGTAGAGAAATACTTGGCTACAGAGAACCTGACGGCCTCTTCCAGAGACACTCGGACTTTCCACCCTAAGACCAGACCATCCCCAGGGGCGGATAAGAGGATTCCAAGGGGTGAGGGTGGAGAGAGTGAGAGGGTGGGAGCTCTACCCCAAGTTTGGCGAGAACAGCCTGGGAAATCAGCGGCTCAAGAGGCCGCAAGAAGGATCGTTTGCTACCGCTGCCGGCAAGCGGGACATATTGCAGCCAATTGCCCGGTTGTGGAGGAACCCATGCAGTGTGACTTTCTGACGGACAGACATCAGTCGCTGTGTGCGACAGTCGCATGCACTGCCATTCGGGGAACTGAGAAACATTTATGCAAAATGTGTATTAATGGTAGAAATGTTGTGGTATTGCTGGATTCAGGTAGCCTTGTGACCCTGATAAAGGCTGAATTAGTTAAAACAGAGGTCTCTGGGAATAGCAAGGTAGCTGTTATTTGTGTGCATGGGGACACCCGAGAGTATCCAGTGACTACAGTGTGTTTCGAGACCCCCAAAGGTACCCTCTCTCATCCAGTGGGGTTAGTATCTCAATTACCGCATGATGCCATTGTGGGAAGGGATTTTCCGAAGTTCTGGGAACTGTGGGATGATCCTGAGCCCCCCACTGGTGCCCCTATGTACCAGGAATGTGATAGCCAGAACTCCTCTGAGAGTGGGGAGGACTCTCCAGAATTTCCCTTGTCAGTATTGGCAGGGGAGACTCAAGAAACTGGAGAGGAGCCCACCTCCTCAGACGAAAACCTACCGTCTGTGGAGTTTTCTGATCTGGAGGTTCACAGGGAAAATTTTGCCACAGAACAGTTAAAAGACCCCGCCCTAATAAAGGCACGGGAAAACGTAGTGGAAATAGATGGCGAGTTAGTGAACCCAGATAATACCTGCACTTACCCATACTTCAGCGTAGAGAAGGACCTACTGTATCGGGTGGCAAAAAGGGCAGAAGAAACCGTTGAGCAGCTGGTGGTGCCCAAACCTTACAGGAAGTTGGTGTTGGAGTTGGCCCATGGGCACATTCTTGGAGGTCATCTGGGGACAGAGAAAACCCGAGAGAGGGTATTACAGAGATTCTATTGGCCTGGGGTGATGAAGGACATAGAAAATTATTGTTCCTCCTGCCCTGTGTGTCAGAGGTCGGCCCCGATGCCACATTTCCGTAGCCCGCTGGTCCCTCTACCCATCATTGAGGTCCCGTTTGAGAGAATCGCAATGGATTTGGTAGGTCCTATAATCAAGTCCGCTAGGGGGCACCAGTACATATTGGTTATAATGGACTATGCCACCCGTTATCCAGAAGCGATCCCTCTCAGAAATACCTCGGCCAAAACCATAGCCAAAGAGCTATCTCTTGTTTTTAGCCGGGTGGGTATTTGTAAAGAACTGCTTACGGACCAAGGTACACCCTTTATGTCCCGGGTTATGAAAGAGCTGTGTAAATTGTTCAAAGTGACGCAATTGCGTACATCTGTGTATCACCCCCAAACCGATGGGCTGGTTGAAAGATTCAACAAAACCCTAAAACAAATGTTGAAGAAAGTGGTGGATAGAGATGGAAAGGATTGGGACTGTCTACTTCCTTATTTGATGTTTGCTATTAGGGAGGTGCCCCAATCCTCTACGGGATTCTCCCCCTTTGAGTTACTGTATGGGAGACACCCAAGAGGGCTGTTGGATATTGCCAAGGAAACTTGGGAAAGTGAGAGTTCTCCCCACAGGAGTGTGATTGAGCATGTCGCCCTGATGCAAGATCGAATTGCACAGGTAATGCCCATCGTGAAGGAACATTTGGCCCAAGCGCAGTTAGCACAGCAGAGAGTGTACAACCGTGGAGCCAAGACCCGTACCTTTTCCCCGGGGGATAGGATATTGGTACTTGTCCCTACGGTTGAAAGTAAATTCCTTGCCAAATGGCAAGGCCCCTACGAGATAATGGAAAAAGTGAGCGAAGTGAATTACAAGGTCAGACAACCAGGAAGGCGAAAGCCCGAACAGATATATCACGTTAATCTGTTGAAAGCCTGGAGGGATAGAGAGTCCCTAGTCGCAGAAACTTGGTCACCAGCTCAAACTGGTTGCGTGATTCCGGAGGTTGGAATAGCAGCCACCTTGTCACAACCCCAACAACAGGAGGTTAAGGAGTTTGTGCTTCGCAACAAGGAGGTGTTCTCTGAGCTGCCGGGACAAACATCTGGGGTAGAGCATGATATTATTACCCCGCCCGGTGAAAGGGTGAAGTTAAAACCCTATCGGATCCCAGAGGCCCGACGGGAGGCAATACGGGAGGAAGTACAGAAAATGCTGAACTTAGGGGTGATAGAGGAGGCCAAATATCTTGGGTACACCATTGGCAGGGGAGTAATAAAACCCCAACTCAACAAAGTCGAGGCCATCCAGAGTTGGCCACGTCCCAACAGCAAGAAGCAGGTACGAGCCTTTCTGGGAATCGCGGGTTATTATCGGCGCTTCATTCCCCACTTTGCTTCTAAGGCTGTGCCCCTAACCAACCTGACGAAAGGGAAAGGGTCGGTCATGATTAAATGGACCCCCGAGGCTGAGGCAGCATTCCAATTCTTGAAACAAGCCTTATGTAGCCAGCCAGTGTTGTACTCACCCGACTTCTCTAAAGACTTTGTCGTACAAAGTGATGCGTCAGATGTGGGGTTAGGAGCAGTATTGTCCCAGGTCTGGAACGGGGAAGAGCACCCAGTCATTTACCTCAGCAGGAAGTTGAAGTCCCATGAGGTAAATTACGCCACGGTTGAAAAGGAGTGTTTAGCGGTGAAGTGGGCTCTAGATTCCCTTCGGTACTATCTGCTAGGTAGGCACTTTGACATGGTTACGGATCACGCTCCGTTAAAGTGGATGGCTCAAAACAAGGAGACAAATAGAAGAGTGAATAGGTGGTTCCTGGCCCTACAGGAATTCAACTTCACAGTAAAGCATCGCCCTGGCGTTCAAATGGGGAATGTGGATGCTTTGTCTCGAGTACATGAATGCCTGATTGCTGGTGTTCCAACCCCAAGGTTAAAACAAGAGGGGGGGGTATGTGACAGCAGGAAGGTAAAGTCACCTGGTTGCATCCAGGGGGGTAGATATATTTCTCCCAGATTCAGGCTTTATGCCGACTTATACAACTAGGGAGTTGATGAAGCCCAGCTGAGGCTAGTGGGCTCATGAATGACTCATACCTCTAGGGAGAGTGCTGGGCGTCGTGAGGCAGGGAGTTGATGAGACCAGCTGAAGCCTGTCAGTTCGTTTAAGGCCTCTATAAAAACTCCCAGCTTCATTAGATGTTAGCTCATGCCTGGAACCAGACCTGTGTGGACTGTCTAGGGAGAGTGAACCCCTGTGCGGTGAGGCAAAGCCTGTGTGGCTATTTGTTTGGACTTTTACTAAACCAGGGACTTAGGGACTAGGACAGCACCAGGCTGATCCCAGTTGTTAGTTTAGGAAACCTGCATGTTTAGTCAGAGGTCAAACTGACCAGGATTTATTTTGTTTGTTTCTTTTTGGCTTTGCTGTGTTTTTGTCACTGTACATAGAGAAATAAACCGCACCTTTTGATTTTGAAAACCACAACCTCCGTCTGCTGGCCCTGTTTTTGTGTGGGGAGCCCAACCAGGGGGTCACACACACCCGCTACCGAGTTAACCCCCTCACAATATATATATATATATATATATATATATTGTGACAGCAGGAAGGTAAAGTCACCTGGTTGCATCCAGGGGGGTAGATATATTTCGCCCAGATTCAGGCTTTACGCCGATTTATACAGCTAGGTGGAGAGTTGTATAAGCCCAGCTGAGACTAGTGGGCTCATTGATGACTCATACCTCTAGGGAGAGGGCTGGGCGTCGTGCAGACAGGGAGTTGATGAGTCCAGCTGAACCTTGTCAGCTCATTTAGGCCTCTATAAGAAAGCCCAGATTCATTAGATGTTGGCTCATGCCTGGAAGCAGACCTGTGTGGACTGTCTAGGGAGAGTGAACCCCTGTGCGGTGAGAGAAAGCCTGTGTGGCTATATATTTGCTTGGACATTTAAAACCAGGGACTAGGACAGCACTAGGCTGATCCCAGTCGTTAGTTAGGAAACCTGTAAGTTTAGTCAGAGGTCAAGTTGACCAGGATTTATTTTGTGTTTGTTTTTTTGCCTTGCTGTGTTTTTGTCACTGTGAATAGAAAATAAACCGCACCTTTTGATTTTGAAAACCACAACCTCCGTCTGCTGGGCCTGTTTTTGGGTGGGGAGCCCATCCCGGGGGTCACACATACCCGCTGCCGAGCTAGCCCCCTCACAGTTGGTGGAGAACCAGTGGCAGTTTTTTTTTAAGCCAGCATGGAGGAGATACTGAAACAGCTGGCTCTAGCAAATGCCAATCAACAGCAGACAAATGCAGGTTTGCAAAGGAGCCTTGCAGCCCAGCAGCAAGCTCATCAACAGAGCCTTGCAACTTTACAACAGAGTCTGGAGGCTCAGCAACAAGCCCAACAGCAATCTGAGGCCCGCTTCATAGACCTGTTGCAGAAGCAAGAGCAGAGACTACAACAACAGATGGAAGCAGTAATGCAGCAACGTCCGCAGACCGGTGAGGAAAGCCGTCCCACTAATACCGCGTCCTTTGGGGTGAGTCGTTTATTGACAAAAATGACTGGAGAGGATGATCCAGAGGTATTTTTGACCACATTTGAAAGGACCGCTGAAAGAGAAAAGTGGCCTGAGGAGCAGTGGGCTGGACTGGTGGCTCCTCTATTAACGGGTGAATCGCAGAAAGCTTACTATGACCTAGAGCCTGACCAAGCAAAAGACTATGTGATGCTAAAAGCTGAAATATTGGCAAGGCTGGGTGTCACCCTGGCTGTCCGGGCTCAGCGTGTGCATAACTGGACTTTCCAGCTTGGAAAACCCCCCAGGTCTCAAATGTATGATCTCATTCACCTGAGCAGAAAGTGGCTACAGCCAGAGACTTTGTCCGCACCAAAGATTGTGGAACGTGTTGTAATGGATCGGTTTTTGAGAGCTCTTCCTACTGCCATCCAAAAGTGGGTAAGCCATGGAGACCCAGAGACGGCCGATGGTCTTGTGGATCGTGTGGAGAAATACTTGGCTACAGAGAACCTGACGGCCTCTTCCAGAGACACTCGGACTTTCCACCCTAAGACCAGACCATCCCCAGGGGCGGATAAGATGATTCCAAGGGGTAAGGGTGGAGAGAGTGAGAGGGTGGGAGCTCTACCCCAAGTTTGGCGAGAACAGCCTGGGAAATCAGCGGCTCAAGAGGCGGCAAGAAGGATCATTTGCTACCGCTGCCGGCAAGCGGGACATATTGCAGCAAATTGCCCGGTTTTGGAGGAACCCATGCAGTGTGACTTTCTGACGGGCAGACGTCAGTCGCTGTGTGCGACAGTCGCATGCACTGCCATTCGGGGAACTGAGAAACATTTATGCAAAATGTGTATTAATGGTAGAAATGTTGTGGTATTGCTGGATTCAGGTAGCCTTGTGACCCTGATAAAGGCTGAGTTAGTTAAAACAGAGGTCTCTGGGAATAGCAAGGTAGCCGTTATTTGTGTGCATGGGGACACCCGAGAGTATCCAGTGACTACAGTGTGTTTCGAGACCCCCAAAGGTACCCTTTCTCATCCAGTGGGCTTAGTGTCTCAGTTACCGCATGACGCCATTGTGGGAAGGGATTTTCCGAAGTTCTGGGAACTGTGGGATGATCATGAGCCCCCCACTGGTGCCCCTATGTACCAGGAATATGATAGCCAGAACTCCTCTGAGAGTGGTGAGGACTCTCCCGAATTTCCCTTGTCAGTATTGGCAGGGGAGACTCAAGAAACTGGAGAGGAGCCCACCTCCTCAGACGAAAACCTACCGTCTGTGGAGTTTTCTGATCTTGAGGTTCACAGGGAAAACTTTGCCACAGAACAGTTGAAAGACCCCGCCCTAATAAAGGCACGGGAAAACGTAGTGAAAATAGATGGCGAGTTAGTGAACCCAGATAATACCTGCACTTACCCATACTTCAGCGTAGAGAAGGACCTACTGTATCGGGTGGCAAAAAGGGCAGAAGAAACCGTTGAGCAGCTGGTGGTGCCCAAACCTTACAGGAAGTTGGTGTTGGAGTTGGCCCATGGGCACATTCTTGGAGGTCATCTGGGGACAGAGAAAACCCGAGAGAGGGTATTACAGAGATTCTATTGGCCTGGGGTGATGAAGGACATAGAAAATTATTGTTCCTCCTGCCCTGTGTGTCAGAGGTCGGCCCCGATGCCACACTTCCGTAGCCCGCTGGTCCCTCTACCCATCATTGAGGTCCCGTTTGAGAGAATCGCAATGGATTTGGTAGGTCCTATAATCAAGTCCGCTAGGGGGCACCAGTACATATTGGTTATAATGGACTATGCCACCCGTTATCCAGAAGCGATCCCTCTCAGAAATACCTCGGCCAAAACCATAGCCAAAGAGCTATCTCTTGTTTTTAGCCGGGTGGGTATTTGTAAAGAACTGCTTACGGACCAAGGTACACCCTTTATGTCCCGGGTTATGAAGGAGCTGTGTAAATTGTTCAAAGTGACGCAATTACGTACATCTGTGTATCACCCCCAAACCGATGGGCTGGTTGAAAGATTCAACAAAACCCTAAAACAAATGTTGAAGAAAGTGGTGGATAGGGATGGAAAGGATTGGGACTGTCTACTTCCTTATTTGATGTTTGCTATTAGGGAGGTGCCCCAATCCTCTACGGGATTCTCCCCCTTTGAGTTACTGTATGGGAGACACCCAAGAGGGCTGTTGGATATTGCCAAGGAAACTTGGGAAAGTGAGAGTTCTCCCCACAGGAGTGTGATTGAGCATGTCGCCCTGATGCAAGATCGAATTGCACAGGTAATGCCCATCGTGAAGGAACATTTGGCCCAAGCGCAGTTGGCACAGCAGAGAGTGTACAACCGTGGAGCCAAGACCCGTACCTTTTCCCCGGGGGATAGGATATTGGTACTTGTCCCTACGGTTGAAAGTAAATTCCTTGCCAAATGGCAAGGCCCCTACGAGATAATGGAAAAAGTGAGCGAAGTGAATTACAAGGTCAGACAACCAGGAAGGCGAAAGCCCGAACAGATCTATCACGTTAATCTGTTGAAAGCCTGGAGGGATAGAGAGTCCCTAGTCGCAGACACTTGGTCACCAGCTCAAACTGGTTGCGTGATTCCTGAGGTTGGAATCGCAGCCACCTTGTCACAACCCCAACAACAGGAGGTTAAGGAGTTTGTGCTTCGCAACAAGGAGGTATTCTCTGAGCTGCCGGGACAAACATCTGGGGTAGAGCATGACATTATTACCCCGCCCGGTGAAAGGGTGAAGTTAAAACCCTATCGGATCCCAGAGGCCCGACGGGAGGCAATACGGGAGGAAGTACAGAAAATGCTGAACTTAGGGGTGATAGAGGAGTCCCAAAGTGATTGGTCTAGTCCCATTGTGTTGGTGCCTAAACCGGATGGGAGCTGGCGATTTTGTAACGATTTTCGTCAGTTGAACAAAGTTACAAAATTTGACACCTACCCCATGCCACGTATAGATGAGTTGATCGACCGGCTGGGAACAGCCCGATACATGACGACTCTTGACCTCACAAAAGGGTATTGGCAAATCCCCCTGGCCAAGTCAGCCAAAGAGAAAACCGCATTTGTAACCCCAGACGGGGCGTTCCAATATAAAAGAATGCCGTTCGGGTTACAGAATGCGCCGGCCACATTCCAGCGGAAAATGGACCAGATGCTGAGGCCCCATCGGAAGTATGCTGCGGCTTACCTGGATGACGTAATTGTCCATAGCACAGATTGGGCCTCACATCTGCCAAAAGTGCAAGCAGTCCTGGACTCTGTTCGGGAAGCAGGGTTTACGGCTAACCCCAAGAAGTGTACCATTGGGCAGGAGGAGGCCAAATATCTTGGGTACACCATTGGGAGGGGAGTAATAAAACCCCAACTCAACAAAGTCGAGGCCATCCAGAGTTGGCCACGTCCCAACAGCAAGAAGCAGGTACGAGCCTTCCTGGGAATCGCTGGGTATTATCGGCGATTCATTCCCCACTTTGCTTCTAAGGCTGTGCCCCTAACCAACCTGACGAAGGGGAAAGGGTCGGTCATGATTAAATGGACCCCCGAGGCTGAGGCAGCATTCCAATTCTTGAAACAAGCCTTATGTAGCCAGCCAGTGTTGTACTCACCCGACTTCTCTAAAGACTTTGTCGTACAAAGTGATGCGTCAGATGTGGGGTTAGGAGCAGTATTGTCCCAGGTCTGGAACGGGGAAGAGCACCCAGTCATTTACCTCAGCAGGAAGTTGAAGTCCCATGAGGTAAATTACGCCACCGTTGAAAAGGAGTGTTTAGCGGTGAAGTGGGCTCTAGATTCCCTTCGGTACTACCTGCTAGGTAGGCACTTTGACATGGTTACGGATCACGCTCCGTTAAAGTGGATGGCTCAAAACAAGGAAACAAATAGAAGAGTGAATAGGTGGTTCCTGGCCCTCCAGGAATTCAACTTCACAGTAAAGCATCGCCCTGGCGTTCAAATGGGGAATGTGGATGCTTTGTCTCGAGTACATGAATGCCTGATTGCTGGTGTTCCAACCCCGAGGTTAAAACAAGAGGGGGGGGTATGTGACAGCAGGAAGGTAAAGTCACCTGGTTGCATCCAGGGGGGTAGATATATTTCGCCCAGATTCAGGCTTTACGCCGATTTATACAGCTAGGTGGAGAGTTGTATAAGCCCAGCTGAGACTAGTGGGCTCATTGATGACTCATACCTCTAGGGAGAGGGCTGGGCGTCGTGCAGACAGGGAGTTGATGAGTCCAGCTGAACCTTGTCAGCTCATTTAGGCCTCTATAAGAAAGCCCAGATTCATTAGATGTTGGCTCATGCCTGGAAGCAGACCTGTGTGGACTGTCTAGGGAGAGTGAACCCCTGTGCGGTGAGAGAAAGCCTGTGTGGCTATATATTTGCTTGGACATTTAAAACCAGGGACTAGGACAGCACTAGGCTGATCCCAGTCGTTAGTTAGGAAACCTGTAAGTTTAGTCAGAGGTCAAGTTGACCAGGATTTATTTTGTGTTTGTTTTTTTGCCTTGCTGTGTTTTTGTCACTGTAAATAGAAAATAAACCGCACCTTTTGATTTTGAAAACCACAACCTCCGTCTGCTGGGCCTGTTTTTGGGTGGGGAGCCCATCCCGGGGGTCACACATACCCGCTGCCGAGCTAGCCCCCTCACAATATATATTACACACACACACACACACACATATACACATATACACACACAGCGGCTACTTTTTTCTGTACAGCTTTTCATTTAAAAAAAAGACTAATCTCAGCAACAAAATTAATTTATGCATCTAGATTCGCAGGGCCCACAGAACATTGCATCACCCCCAGCACATCGAATCGCATCATTTACAGCACATTGCATCACCCCCAGCACATCGAATCGCATCACCCCAGCACATCGAATCGCATGTCCCACAGCACATTGCAAAACCCCCAGCACATCGAATCGCATGGCCAACAGAACATTGTATCACCCCCAGCACATCGAATCGCATGGCCCACAGAACATTGCATCACCCCCAGCACGTCGAATTGCATAATTTACAGCACATTGCATCACCCCAGCATCACCCCCAGCACATCGAATCACATGGCCCACAGAACACTGCATCACCCCCAGCACGTCGAATCGCATCATTTACAGCACATTGCATCAGAAATACAACATGATTTAATGGTTACTGAGTCCTGTACAATGGGCTGATTTGGCTACTGTTCCATAGAATACAATCCCATTATCTGCCAAATTGGGTTGCCCCGATACCACTTTAAGACCGAGTACAAGTACCGATACTTTTTTTCAAGTACTCGCCGATACCGATTAACAATACTTTTTTTTAATCTCATGTGACAGTGGCACATGTGTCAGTAGGTTTTTTTTTTTTTTTTTTTTTTTTTTTTACAATTAATTTTAATTTTATTTTTTGTTTTTACAATGTTTTTATTTTTTTACAATTCATTTTTTTATTGTTTATTGCCATTCTTTTTTTTTTTTTTTATCAGCCCTGTTGGTGGGCTTTGGTGAGATATCAGGGGTCTTAACAGACCCCTGACATCTCCCCTTTGAGAAAGGGACTAGGGACACAGATTCGACAGTCCCTTTCCCAGCAGCCTCAGCTGTGCTGAAAATGAATGGAGAGAAGACAGCGGCTCCTCTCCATTCATAAACTGAAACATTGTAAACACAGTTTACGATGTTTCAGTTATGTGAATGGACAGAGTCAGTGATCACTGACTCTGTTCATTCGGAACAGTAAAGAGACGGGTTTACCGGCTCCTACCTCCGCTCTCCATCCTGACAGATCGAGGGGGTGGAGGAGGAGAACGGAGGGGGACACCAGCATGGAGGGGGAGAAGAGAGGGGGACACCAGCATGGAGGAGGAGAATGAAGGGGGACACCAGCACGGAGGGGGAGAAGAGAGGGGGACACCAGCACGGAAGGGGGACACGGAGGAGAAGAGAGGGGAACACCACGGATCAGCATGGAGGAGAACAGCAGCATGGAGGGGGACACAGAGGGGGACAGCAGCAGAACGGAGGGGGGCTGGAGGAGGATGCGGGGACAGTCAGCGGTGATCGTGTGTGGGGGAGTTACAAGCACCGATCACCGCTGGTTTCACTAAAGCATCTGAAAGCCGCGGGGGGGGGGGGGGGGGAGCGGAGAAACGCACCGGCTGTCAGAATTTGAAACCTATACAGGGTGATCAGTGCTTGTAACTCTCCCACCGCACTGATCACCCTGACTGCCCAGGTAGATAAACACTGGCAAACAAAGGCAGGCTTCCCTTACATAAAATGGCCCCGGGCGTCGCCGTGCATCGCATAATTTCCTGCTTAGAAATAACGCGATACTACGGCCCTGGGCCTCCTGAGAATGATGAAAAACCTCTCCCAAGAGGCCTAGCGATGAGTGGATGACGCGGGGAGGCTGCTGTGGCCGCGGCGCGAGATGTAAAAAGATTCATAGCAAACAGTGAGTTTTAAAAAAAGGAAAAAAAATAACATGCCAATTGTTCTTAAGGGGACTTTACTAGAGAGGATGCAACAAAGTTGAAAAAGAGGGTGGAACTCCACTTTAAGTATATGGACTAGCTGCGATTTTATCTATAAATGTATATGCATCAAGATGTCCTAGGGTTACAATAATATGCAGTGGCGGCTGGTGAAGTTTTAGGATGGGGGGGCGCCAGACCCCGCCCTTCCTTTTTGATCCCTCCCACTCCTCATAAGCCACACCCCTTATAGAATCCACCCACTCCGTCCCCTGTATTCCCCTTGCTTCCACCCATAGTGTCAGGAGTATACAGCTCAGCATCACAGAACAGAGTATACAGCCCCAGCATCACAGGACAGAGTATATAGCGCAGCCTCACAGGACAGAGTATATAGCACAGCCTCACAGGACAGAGTATATAGCGCAGCCTCACAGGATAGAGTATATAGCTCAGCCTCACAGATCAGAGTATATAGCTCAGCATTACAAATCAGGGTATAACAGCTCAGCCTCACAGATTCACAATTTGTGTATATCTGTGTAGTGTATACAGCTATATACACACACCTTTTTCCTTCCTGTATAGAGTCTCTCTATACAGGAAGCAGGGCCGCTGCAAGGTTTTCTGTCTACTTAGGCAAAGGTGCATTTTGCCGCCCCCCCCATCACACTCACACACACACCCCCTCCTGCCACCCTGCACTGCCATGCTGGTACCTCCTTCACATTGTGCCTGCAATGTGATGGATGTCATACAGCATTGAACATTGAAGCTGTGCTGAGCTGTTACAGCAGTGCGTAATGATGGGGCAGGGTTATGCATTCCCTTCCTCCCATCACTGGCTGGCACAAGAGAGAGGATGAAGAATTAGGGGATGGAAGAGAGGCGTTTTAAAATTCCCAGCAAGTGGTTGGAGATTCATATTTTTCTGCCTTCACCATCCTGGTGCCCTGATTAGCCCTATTAATATGGGTATTGTATTAATCTATTTCTATATATCTCTCTATAGGCTGTGTGTGTGTTTAGGAGGCCACATTCTCCTCCCCCTCTGCAACTTAGCACTTTGCCACCTGACAAGCAGAGGACACACATTCTCTATCACATACGGTAATATGCGCTTTATACACCGACTGTACCGTGTATGTCTACACTTTGTATGGTCACCTCAGTGATACACACACACATAGCATATCATGCCTGTATTCACACACATACAGGGGACTGGGCTGCTACTCCTGCCGAGGTAAACTACAGCTGTGTACTGTGAAAAAGGGAATCCATTGAAGCTGGGTACAGTACATAACAGGGGCCACACTTGGTCTCATACATATGTAGCGCCTGCCCCTCTCTTCTCTCCGTGCGGCTCGCACTGTCTCTCGTCTAGAGGTATCTGGTAGGGTGGAGAGAGAGAGAGAGCGGGTGAGCTACGCCTAGCTTCCACCACGTGGGAATACCTGTGGTATCAGCAATGTCTCATTTACCTTCGGGTCTGTGTTGCGCACCCGGATCCTCCCTCCAAGAGTCACCGTGAACTTCGTCCGCCAGGAAGTGAGCCTCACACCATTAAAGTCCAACACTCCTTTATTAGAACACACCATACAGGGACTTCCTTGATAGTTAGGACAGAAAAGGAGGTGTGAGTGTGAATAGGCCCAGACACAAATTCGCTCCTCCACTCTCCTCCGGAAGAGTGAACTATGGTCTCCGCACGAGGTGAAGGGGATCCTTCTGGACGGTCTCCGACAAGAGACTCACCCATCACCGGCAGTCTGCTGCACTGGGTCTTCGAGTGAGGAGCTCTCCCCGGTCCATTGCGTCTTACTCAGATTCAGGCCTCCATCCCCGAAGTGCCTTAGGACCCTTCCCTCGCGGAACTCAGTGTTGGGCACTGAGCTCCGGACCTTCTTGCAAGTACCTCACCCCAGGGCTGAAGGTGCCTGGGGTGGAACACGATCTCCGATGGTCCCCTAGGCCGAAGCCTCCTAGGGGACTAGCACGAACCCACGTCCGCAAGCTGAAGGTGCTTGAGACGAAGACCCCGTGACCAAGATGGCCGGCCCCTTTATCCCCTCTCCCAGCAAGCATGGTGGGCTCCCCGCCCCACCATACCACTACCGAGGACAAAAAGGAGGCTCAACACACAGTGAGATTCGTCCCTCCGGCCACGGTGACAGCACCACCTGGTGGACCGCAGGGAACATAGCACTGATGTCACCGCTAGATTCAAAAAATGCACCCGGGAAAGTAAGTACCCGCTACACATTCCCCCCTGTCTTTTGACACTGGACCCCAGTGTCTGGAGTGAATCACGCCCTCAATGGCTGACATAACCCAATCCAGAAACCAACTAACAATTTTAAAAAAACAAAAAAATTTTAGGAAACTATCCTAACGGAGAAGTTGTGTTTGAGCCCCTGCAACAAAAGAGGAATGAAAGACAATATTTAAAACATTATACTTTTCCCTCCCATCCTAACTAAGAACCACCCCAGGTTCCATAATCTTGACGGGACGCTCTCCTGCGGAGGGAAGAGAAAAAAACAATAAAACCCTGACACATGTGTATGTGTGAGAGAAAAAGAAACTCCTCCGAAGAGAAATATCTTTCCCTCCAGTGTGAGCGTGTACAATGTGTAACGTTGCACAAGACTGCCACCTGGTGACAGCCTCGCGGTAACTGCACCCGTTGAACCATCTTTCTTTTTTTGCTGCTCGATTCCGGGCCCTATCTACCCCAAAGTCTGCAACTTCTCACCGGAGAGGAAAGAACAACAACTGGAACAGTTCTTCCTTGGAATGACACAAGCACCCCTCTTGCGGGCAAACACTGATGATAGCACCAACAAGAAAGTCAAACAGCAAAGTTCAGGGGGTGCAAGGTCCTTTTGAAACAAAGCAAATAAATGGAGTCTCTTTCTCCTCAGAGGTAGAAGCGAGGATGCGGCAGGACAATAGGTTTTAGATGCCGATCCATGGTCTCCAAATGGTACTCCACATCTTCACCTTCTTTGCATGGATGTGTCTTCCCTTCATCCACTCTGCCTTGCAGTCTTTGAACCGTTGAGATGTCTTTGGAGAGCATGTCAAATACCTGCGGGCGTGTGGAACCTTAAGATGGGTCCACACGAAGTCATTATACCAGCGCTCTCGGTACACCTCCACTTCGTAGGGTATCTCCTTGGGAAGATACGGGTATTCCCACCCGTAGTCAGCAGCAACTTTCGTGGCCGAAGAGTCTCTGAAGCCTTGACAGCGGAGGCATTGTGGCTTTGTCCCCTTCGCCGGGTAGAACTATAGAGTCCGGATGGCGAGGGGCCTTAACCACTTCTGGTTGGGGCATAGGTGCCCGTAGTATCAACTTCTGCTCCCCAGTACCTGATGCAGGCGGCACCGGAGATGTAGAGGTGGGCTGAGGAAAGGACCCTTGTTCAGACGCTGGAGCCTCCACCCGGGGTGTACTCTCCCCCGTGGACATGGGTGAATCTCGAGGCCTTCGGAACGAAGCTAGCGGCACTTTGTCCCAGCCCTTTTCTGCAAACAGTTTGTCAATGGCTGTGTCATCCCCCACATCAGAGAGCGACTCCAGATCCGAAGTATCACACTCCTCCGCAGGTATGTAGCCCGTTGTAGAGACAGAGCTAACACCTCCCGCGGACATACTGGGCCATGCCTTCCCGGCATCTCCGCCCATACACCAAGTCTCTTTGCCCGGCTTACCTCGGCCTTTACTTGAAGCGGGACGTCCGGAACACCCGTCAACGGATCCGTCTAGGCCTGGCGTAAGCTGGCGAGATGGTCCGCCACCACCACTGGTCGGGGCCACCATGCTGGTTCTCTTCTTCAGTGGCGGACGCTGTGAGACAGTGGTGACCGAGTCAGCATCCTTGGATTTCTCCCGTTGAGTTTTAACGACCTCCTCCTCAGTCGCTGCAGTGTGCGCTGGGATGGCTTTTACAGCAGTAATTCCTCCTCTGTGAGTAGTGTTACCTGAAGCCCGGCCTGGGTAGATGGTTCTCGGCCTTTCAACTACCGGATCCACCTCGAACAGGAACTCCCCACAGGCCTCACATTGTCCGAAGGGCTTCAGGTGGCACACCAGTCCCGAGCACCCGGGACAAATTACACCCAGGGCCTCTACGTCCATGCACGAATACAGGGCGAATCGACCCCTTGGCTTCAGCCGGATCTCGGTATCCGTTATCGGAGCAGCAGCGGAAGTCGTGGTAGTAGCAGGGTGAACTGGAATCCATGAAGTATGTCCAAACATGGTGACTTGTTGCTGGTCCATCGCACACTGCAGAGTTTTCGCGCCAATGTCCCACGTGTAGCCCTCTCACGTATTGGACTCCTCCCCTTTTGCTCCAGTTCGCGGGCCTTTTCACTTTCTTTGGATGAGCCATGCCCACGAACTAAGCGGCGGGGGTTGTGTCCGCTGGTGCAGTGCAACCAGAAGCCCCCACGTGCAGCACCTCACACGGCTGGGCCCCCCCCCGTTCACCGCTCCTCCCGCGCGGGCCCCTCCCCGGTCCAGGGTCAACTCCACGACCTCGAGCAGGGCTGCACTTTGGCCTATTCAGTTAACTCATCCAGCAGACTTGTTCAATACTGTGATGCACAACACAATCCCGGACGAGCCCCCACGTGTAGCGCCTGCCCCTCTCCTCTCTCCGTGCGGCTCACACTGTCTCTCGTCTAGAGGTATCTGGTAGGGTGGAGAGAGAGAGAGCGGGTGGGCTACGCCTAGCTTCCACCACGTGGGAATACCTGTGGTATCAGCAATGTCTCATTTACCTTCGGGTCTGTGTTGCGCACCCGGATCCTCCCTCCAAGAGTCACCGTGAACTTCGTCCGCCAGGAAGTGAGCCTCACACCATTAAAGTCCAACACTCCTTTATTAGAACACACCATACAGGGACTTCCTTGATAGTTAGGACAGAAAAGGAGGTGTGAGTGTGAATAGGCCCAGACACAAATTTGCTCCTCCACTCTCCTCCGGAAGAGTGAACTATGGTCTCCGCACGAGGTGAAGGGGATCCTTCTGGACGGTCTCCGACAAGAGACTCACCCGTCACCGGCAGTCTGCTGCACCGGGTCTTCGAGTGAGGAGCTCTCCCCGGTCCATTGCGTCTTACTCAGATTCAGGCCTCCATCCCCGAAGTGCCTTAGGACCCTTCCCTCGCGGAACTCAGTGTTGGGCACTGAGCTCCGGACCTTCTTGCAAGTACCTCACCCCAGGGCTGAAGGTGCCTGGGGTGGAACATGATCTCTGATGGTCCCCTAGGCCGAAGCCTCCTAGGGGACTAGCACGAACCCACGTCCGCAAGCTGAAGGTGCTTGAGACGAAGACCCCGTGACCAAGATGGCCGGCCCCTTTATCCCCTCTCCCAGCAAGCATGGCGGGCTCCCCGCCCCACCATACCACTACCGAGAGAGGACAAAAAGGAGGCTCAACACACAGTGAGATTCGTCCCTCCGGCCACGGTGACAGCGCCACCTGGTGGACCGCAGGGAACATAGCACTGATGTCACTGCTAGATTCAAAAAATGCACCCGGGAAAGTAAGTACCCGCTACACATAGAATATCTATGAAAACTGGGCTACACTGGGTTCCATATATCATCTAGGGGCCCTGATGCTGGTCAACTTTGGGACCATTGTTCAAATCCTGCCCCTTGTCTCCATAGACAGACAAAAATAATTAATTGTTTCTATTTCCATAGTGTAAGCCTGGGTTCACATTGATGCGATCTCAGAGATCGCATGTGATTCGGACCCACACTGCAGGTGCCGATCACATGCAATCTTTGAGCAATGCGAGTTCAGCCATACAGTTGTATGGCTGCACTCGCATTAAATTCGCACAGAAGAAAGTGCAGGGACTTGTTTTTCCCTGCACTAGAATCGGATCGCCTGGGTGTTGTCACCTATGTGATCCGATTCCTTTGCGAGTTCACAGTACGCACTGTGAACAAAACTGGGGGTGACATTAACTTTGTTAATGACACTCACAGCGGTTCACACAAGGCAGTGTGAACTGCCTGCGGGAGAAGAGCGATGCGGGAACCGGTGCTGGAATCGCACTGGTTCCTGCATCGCATCAGTGAGAACCTAGGCTAAGGCTAGGGTTGCCACCTCATCCCTTTAATCCAGAACACATATGAATTACACAGGTTATGAGGCTAATTTAATGCAGATGAGGCACCAAGTGAGTTTAATTACCACCTTAATCAGCCACAGAACCTGTGTAATTAATAAATGTTCGGGTTTAAAGGGATGAGGTGGCAACCCTAGCTAAGGCTAGACATTGAACACCAGCAGATCCTGTTATAAATGGGTCTCATGTACAGATAGCAGGTTAGTAATGGTGGGATAAGTGCCTTCCCTGTCCTATAAAGCTTGCAATCTAATATGGAGACAGGAAATGACACTAGTGAAGGAGTCATGGGTGATCTATAGTCAGGGCTATACATATAAAAACACACATGCCTCAGTGTTCATCTGATTCCTGAACACTTCACAATCCTCCACACTCCAGCCTCTGCAAAGCACCACCAAAGCACACATTCCTTTATTTTTATTACTGCCCTGTGTAACACATTACACTACGAGGGGAAACAGGCTCCACAGGTAGAGAGCAGTGCCTCCTATCTATCCTCCCTCCCTCCCCCACCAATACATTAGCAATGTGAAAGGCAGACCTCTGGTCACGGCAACAGTCAGCAAAGATTAAATAAATAAAGTAAGCCCATGTGTTCACAGTGCCTGGCCAAGTAAAAAATAAATAAAACCAAGAGATCCATCATCCATATATGTGCAGGACAGTGATAATGCGAGCTGTGCACTGTGCAGGTGCTGACCATCATCCTCAGTGTCCTGTGTGTGCCATGTGAGTGGAATCAGCAGATCTTACAGCCTCCTGTCCTCAGCCCCGAGGTGAATCCTTTTTTTATGTGCTTCCTGTTGCCCAGAGTGCTGTCTGAGAGGCGTGCAGGGAAGTGTGTGGACTCTGGAGGACTGCATGGAAAGTAATTGAGGGGCCGGGTATATAGGTTTAGCAAGGAAAGACAGCATTTGTCTCTCTCTCTTACCTTGCTTCTTAGCTCCGCTCGGGCTATGCACAGAACGGAGCTGCTGACGTCACTTCCGGTTTTCGTGTACTCCACGAAACCCGGAAGTAATCTCTCAGTTCAAACCAACAATGCTCCCGCCCGGCGCCCATAGTGATACTACGGGCGGAAGCTAATTAGCGCTTTGGATTGCGCCGCAAGGCGGGTTAAAAGCCCGCAAATGAAGCGCCACGTCTGCAATCTCGAGATTGCATTGACGTGGCGCTTCCCATAATGCACGTGGCCGGCGCCCATACATAGCACAGTTAGTTAAAGAACATTTTATTTTTTTATTTTTTTCTTAAAGGGGCAGTTTTAAAAAAAAGAATATTATTATTTTTATTTTTTTTTATGTTTTTTTTTTGGTGACTACAGGAGTGGGGGCGGCGCCCGGGCGCCCCCTATGGACGGGCCGCCACTGATAATATGGTAGGTCAATGTAAATTAAGTGATAATGATACTTGAATCATGTGTGAAAGAATGGGAAGTGAATGGACTAAAAGTGAAAAATTATTATTGAGTGAGCGTCAGTCAGGGGCAGATCCAGAGTCTTTTCTCGGGAGGGGCACTGCCAAAAAATATGTTTTTTTTGTGGGAAATTTATCGGGGAAATGGCTGGTGTCGGCGCTTCAATCATCCCGGCACCATGGTTGTTATGGTGTCAGGATGATTGAAGTGCATTATTTCTATTATTACTGTCATGTACCTGGGTGTATTTGAACCGGGATCTTCCTGGTCCCACAGCTGCAGCCTTACCTGTTGTACCAGTATTAAGCATTGCCTTGGACTCACTAGCCCCACCTGCTGCCAGCTGTGGACAATTTTCTATCAAAGCAGCCCATAAAAAGGAAGTGATGCTATCTCTCAGCGCCCGTTTGTGTGGAATAGCTCCCTGGGTGTTGTGACTGCTTTTTGATCTTGATTTTCGTGTTGAACTTCTGCCTGAATTCCTGACTACTCTCTAGCCTGCTGATTTTGTACTTCACTGCCAGCTTGTGTATGACCTTTGCCTGCCTGACCACTCTCTGGATTTCGATCGTGTACCGTTTTGCCTGATCTGTTGCCAACCTAATCTGCCTGACTACGTTTTCGCCTGAATCCTCAGCACACAAGTTCCACTTCGGACACTACCTATCACAGGTACCTTACAATTACATTGTAATATAAAATTAAATAGTTCAATGAAGAATCAGTGGGAGCCCCGAGTGTGTCACTTGCCACCATCGCCTGCAATTAGTGGGAGCCCTGAGCGTGTCACTTGCCACACGTTGTGGATTGTCACTTGCCTCATCACCTGCCACATCTTGTGGATTGTCACTTGCCACACCTTGTGGATTGTCACTTGCCACATCACTTGCCTGCCACCAGATGCAGATTGTCATTTGCCACGTCACCTGACACAATTTGCGGATTGTCACCAACTTGCCTGCTAAGGTGTTGTTTTGGTTGTCTCTTGCTGTGTCCCAGACTCCCAGAGTCAGGCAGCAGAGATAATGTAATCTCTCTGCTGCCTGCACAATGAGGGCGGAAGTCACTGCAGGAATGCAGGGCAGGCACGGGCGGTGAGAGATGAGCCTGCTCTCTCACTCTCACCTGCACTGCCAACAGACTGAGCAGCACGGTCTGCCCATGAACCGTGCCGCCCGCCCACAAACCGCGCCGCTTTCTTACCCGTCTGTGGAGCCGCACGCTATCGCACCTGCCTGCAGAGCGGCCCGACGTGACTCACTGACGTCACTCGTTGCTAGACGCCAAGCGGCCCAGGGGTTAGCAACGAGTGCAGGGAAGAGGCTCCACCCACCTCCTCCTCCGCTCCTGGTATCGTGTCAGTGCGCAGCATAACTACATTAGACGAGTCTCTCTCTCTGCGCCGCTGATCGGCTGATGTGAGAAACTGAGAGAGAGACTCAGAGGCAGCGGCAGCCGCAGAACAAGTACTGTATATACTCGAGCATAAGCCGACCCGAATATAAGCCGAGGCACCTCATTTTACCCCAAAAAACTGGGAAAACGTATTGACTCGAGTATAAGCCTAGGGTGTCCATCTGCATGCCTCACTGTGCCTCACTTTGCCTCACTGTGCCCATGCCTCACTGTGCCCATGCTTCACTGTGCCCATGAGTAGACTGATGTTTAACATGGGAGTCTTTGGAAGGAGTGCCCGGCTTTGAAAAATCGGTTCTCCCCGGCCGTAGGTCTCCCAGACACCAAACTGTGAACACTAGTAGAGGAGACATGGAGCTACATGTGTGCCAAGGGGACCTACGACCGGCCGGTACCGGGTCCGCAAAGTCACCAGAGAAATGACCGTTTAACATTCGAGTCTATGGAAGGAGTGCCTGGCTTTGAAAAATCGTTTCTCCCCGGCCATAGGTCTCCCAGACACCAAACTTTGAACACTTGTAGAGAAGACATGGGGCTACAAAAAAAAACTGAGCAAGCGAGTGTGACAGATGGTCTCGGGGGGGGGCAATTGCCCTGTTGCCCCCCCTGGATCCGCCCCTGGTGTCAGTGAAGTGATAAAAAAAAATTGCACAAACTGCATGGTGGTAGGTCAAGCTGCCCATAAAGGGCTGTAGGATAGTAGAAGTGTTGGTAATGTGAGTGTATGCTGTGAATGAATGAAATGCATGTCAACAGCTAATGAAGCATGTGAGAGAAGAGTAAAAATAGAGGGCTGTAAGATGGTAAAAAGTGTTGGTGATGTGCAGAGCTTTTTTTCAGGGGGAACTTGGTGGAACTCAGTTCCACCACCTCTGGTTCAGACCCTTTGGTGCCTGCTCGCCACAATCACTTGTAAACACAGAAGTCAGGTTTCTGTGTTTACAAGTGACAGCTCTGCACTCTGTATGTAATGCAATCCTGGTATTTAATGCCCCTTTAAGACCCTCCTACAGTTTTCGTGAAATTGACTGATCACACCCACTATTTGATGTGATTTGGAGGGTGTGTGTAGGGGAGGGGTTTTGTGGGGCCGTGGTTAAGTTCCGGCACCTATTGTTTGAGAAAAAAAGCCCTGGTGATGTGAATATATACAGTGAATGAATGAAATGCATGTGAGAGAAGGGTGAAAATTATGTAGAAATGTGAAGGGAGATCAGCAGTGTGCTGAGGCTGGTGAAAAAGGTGTGAGATGAGGATGATTCAAGAATAATTATGAATGGTAGATCTAATGTTATAGTTTACCTTATACAGCCTATAGTGGCTTGTATGGATGGAAGGTTGAATATAGTTGGAACCTGGCTATAAAAAAGTAAAAGCTCAGGAGCCCAGACAAAATGTGTGCAGTGTCGTCTGTCTTTGCCAGAGTGGAATCATGGTTTGATCCACAAACAGGCAGTCATTAATATATGCCTCAAGGCAATTAGGGTAGGTGTGCACAGGTGTGATCTCCCTCCCCCTCCCCTCAGAGCTGTGGCGTGGAGGCCGTATTGATGACGGTCCATAGTGTGGCTTCCTCTGCGTCCCGGAAGGCGAATAAATAAAAATAGGATTTTTGTACTCACCGAAAAATCCATTTCTCTGACGTCCATGGACTGACACAGCTGGATACTGTAAACGTGTGGGTATATGTCCCTGCTCGCAGGAGAAGATCTAGGCAGAATGTTAGATGTTAAAACATTCTAGAACAAACCAGAGCTGAACAGCCCCGCCCAGGGGGGCGGTCCCTCTGGACATTACCCTCCCACCTGCAGCTAGAAGACCTCAGTTCGTAACAAAGCAGTACAAACCTTAAAAGGAAGGGTGGGTGCTGTGTCAGTCCATGGACGTCAGAGAAATGGATTTTTCGGTGAGTACAAAAATCCTATTTTCTCTTATCGTCCATGGACTGACACAGCTGGATACTGTAAACGTGTGGGACGTCCCAAAGCAGTATCAGAAGGGTGGGAGCGGTAGCAAAGGAACAACCAAAACTTCACTCCAAACAAGCAAAGCTCCTCAACGGAGGAGTTGCGACATTAAACAGCGGCCTGCAATGCTTTGCGGCCGAAGGGAGCATCCGAAGATGCAGCCACATCAACCTTATAAAATCTTGAAAAGGTATGAACGGATGACCAGGTCGTCGCCTTGCACACTTGTGCAACCAACGCTTTATGTCGGAAGGCCCGGGAAGCACCAATTGCCTTGGTGGAATGTGCCGCAACCGGAAAGGGAGGCGCCCACCCCTTAAGGGCATAGGCCTGTATGACGGTCTGCCTGATCCACCTAAAGACGGTGGCAGACGACACCGCTCGGCCCTGTTTTGGACCAGACACAGATTTCCGAATGGAAACAGTAGCAGACAGGTACACTCGTAAGGCTTGTACCCATCTTAATGTATGAAGCGCAAACTCTCAGGGATGCGATGGGTGAGGACACAAGGATGGAAGAACAATGTCCTTCTTAAGGTGAAAGGCCAAGACCATCCTTAGAAAAGAAGGATGGTCGTGGGCGCAACACCAACATATCCTTATGGAGGACCAAGTAAGGCGACTTGCCGGACAAGGCCAGCAACTCAGACACCCGTCTAACCAAAGCAATGGCCACTAAGGCCAACTTCGGGACAAGGTCAAGAGAGGAATCTCTCTGATATTCTCAAAGGGATGTTCTTGGAGAACCGAGATGCATCAAAATCAGATCCCAAGTAGGGAGAGGAGGCTTGACAGGGGGGATCACATGGCGAACCCCCTGCACAAAAGGTGCTAATCAAGGAATGGCCGGTAGCGGTCGTTGAAAAAGACAGCCCGGGCCGAAATCCGACCCTCAAAAAAGGTATGCAAGGCCAGCTTTTGGGTCACACCACGCTGTAAGAGCAGCAAAATCCTGGGAACGGAATACATCCGAGGATGCCACTCAAGTTCCTCGCACATAGCGATGTAAGCCTTCCAGGTACGGTGAGATATCTTTCTGGAGGAAGATTCCCGTGTCAACAACATAGAAGAGATGACCGAATACGAGAGAACTCAGTCCTTTAGCACCTGGCTTTAACAGCCATGCCATTAAAGCCAGGGACTGTAAAGCAGGATGAAGTATGGGATCATGAGACAGAAGGTCCACCCCAATAGGCCGTCGCCAGGAATGTCTGCGACTAGCCGAAGTAGATCGGCGTACCAATGTCGCCGTTCCAGAGCACTGGAATGGCCTCAGCCCCTACTCTGCGAAGCCGGCGAGGCAACAACAGTAGCGGAGGGTAAGCATATATCAGGTGATACTGCCCCCACGGGCTTCCAACGCATCAGACGCATCTGCCCAGGGGTCCCTGGACCTGACCACGATCTTGCCACCTTGCGAGTGAGTCGAGAGGCCACAAGGTCCACTTCCGGTGCCCCACCTCTGGTAAAGAAGGTGGAAACACCTCCGGATGCAAGGACCCTTTGCCTGCAATGCACACGGCCGACAGGACCGACTTGCAGCGAGATGTATGAAAATCCCAAAGAGACTCCGCAATGTATCGGAGAAGGGAGGCCCCAGTGTACAGGGTGCCTCAAATGTTGGCCAATAAAGGCAACTTGACAGAACTTCCCTAGAAACTCGGTCAGAGGACTAGTACCTCAGCCTCCACAGGTGGCGCAAACCCACCCCGGGCACAGAGACCCTAAAGGCTAAAGCAGTTGTAGTGCACCTGCTAGACCAGTGTTTCTCAACTCCAGTCCTCAAGGCGCCCCAACAGGTCATGTTTTCAGGCTTTCCATTATTTTGCACAGGTGATTTTATCAGTTTCACTGCCTTAGTAATTACCACAGCCGTTTCATCTGAGAGAAATCCTGAAAACATGACCTGTTGGGGCGCCTTGAGGACTGGAGTTGAGAAACACTGTGCTAGACGACTGATGGACGAAGCAGAGGCTTTTGTCCAGTCATTGAGCTATAAAAAATGCCAGAGACGCAGCCACTAACGGGCGTAACGCTAACCCCAACCTGGCGAACACAGTCCAAGCCAGCGCTTCTGATCACCACTGAAAGCAGGTGGAAAGTGATACCCCTGAAACCAGGGATCCTTGTGACAATGCTCCATCCAGCAGCTACCCATGGATAGGTGCCGATTGTGCAAACACATAGTTTATACTATGTATTGCGTCAAACGCACAAATGGAGAGTGTGGGAGGAAACCCACCCAGCCACAAAGAGCATAATACCACCACATACGGCGTATGTAGTTTAGTATTTGTGGATAAACCTATTAAACACGTATATACTGTGCCAGCGACGAAGGCGCGCACATCATCGGGGCCTGGACGTAAACCAGCCACGCAGATTGCGTACACAACCGTGTAGGTATGTTAGCCTGCGAATAAACAAATTGCACATGTTTATACTGTGCATAGCGCTAAGAATGCGCACACCATTGGAACGCAGGGGAGAAACCTGAGCACCCGGATGAAACCCATGCAGACTGCATGCGCATACCGTGTATGGTATTATAGTATGTGTGCTAAACATTTTGCACAAGCCCATGTGTGCATAGCACCGAAGGCGCGCACACTGTTGGCGCGTGGGAGGAACCGAAGTACCCCACGCATACTCAGAGAATGCAATACCTACAGCTACTGTAAATGTATTTAGTGTAGTGTATAGACATAATGTGTATGTTTACACCGTGTATTGCACCAAAGGCATGCATGTCATGTAGCGTGGACGGAAACCCACGCAGACTGCATACGCATACCGTGTAGGTATTATAGTGTGAGTGCTAAACATTTTTGCACAAGCTCATGTGTGCATAGCACCGAAGGCGCGCACACCGTTGGCGCGTGGGAGGTACTGAAGTACCCCACGCATACTCAGAGAATGCAATACCTACAACTACTGTGAATGTATTTAGTGTAGTGTATAAACATAATGTGTATGTTTACATTGTGTATTGCACCAAAGGCATGCATGTCATGTAGCGTGGGCGGAAACCCAGGCAGAGTGCAAAGACATACCGGGTAGGTATGTTAGTATGTGGATATCCAATCGCACAAATTTAGACTGTGCATAGCGCCGAAGCGCCCATACCAATGGAGTATGGGAGGAAACAGGAGTACCCGAAGGAAAACCACACAGACTGCCTACACATACCGTGTAGGTATTATAGCATGCGTGATAAACATTGAACATGTTTAACTGTGCAGAAGGCCAAAGGCGCACATACCGTCAGCGCGTGGGAGGAAACCGGAACACTCGGAAGAACTCCACGCAGACAGCACACAGATACCGTGTAGGAATAATAGCATGTGAATCAACATATTGCACATGTTTATGCTGTGCATTTCCATTGGAGCGTGGGGGGAAACCGGAGTACCCAGAGGAACCCCACGCAAACAGTATACCCATACTGTAAACATGTATAATATGTGCAATAAACATATTGAACATGTCTATACTGTGCAGAGAGCTGAAGCGCACATACCATGAGAGTGCGGGAGGACACCGGAGCCCCCGCCAACCCAGAGAGTATAATACATACATATACTGTGAATGTATCTGGAGTCGTGCATAAACATATTTTGTACGTTTATATCATGTATGGCACTGAAACACAGCATTGGAACGTGGGGACAGCCACGCAGACACAGAGACCAATAACACATACATACACTGTGAATGTATGCAGTGTAGAGGTATAGGATGAGTTAAATTATGGCGCAGAGGCGCATAATCTTCTCTGTATCATTCCAACCTGCTTGACTGTGCTGCTGAAGCAGCATGCAGGTAACCTCTGATCCTCAGACCGTGTGTCTGTCAGAGCTCAAATCATTCCCCAGGAAATGGCGGGAAATGTTACCTCAGGTATCACACATAAGGCTCACAGGGACTACAGACATAAATGAATAAAGTCCTCCCTCATCCATGCTGCTCTTGAGGCAGTGTGAGGAAAACAGTGAGGAAACTGTGTAAAAGAAAAGCTTGTCACAGCAATTCCAGCCTGAGTGTTCCTCACATCAATGAGATCACTTACAAGCACCCTGTCATTCACTGACACAGAACTGGAGTCTTCCTCACAAGGGAATGTCCTGTTCATAAACATTAAATATTCAGAGGTAGGGTCCTGAGCATAGTAGCTAGGCCCAGAGCACCCCTTCAGTAAAGATTTTTGTGGGGGGAGGGGGCTTATAGCTCCTTTTGCTCGCACACCGCTTCCATTCTGACAGGAACTATTCCAGGACTGCTGACAACTGGTCCATAAGGACCGCAGGTGCAGGAAACATATAAACATGTTTAACTGTGCAGCACTGCCAGTTGCCCCAGGCAAGTGTGGAGAGCAGGTGTATCAGACTCCATAACGCCACCCTCTGAGACCTTATACACTATACAGTGAATATACAGTCCACCCACTGGCTACGCTGAGGTGGGGATACCCGGGAGGACCCACCAACCCTTAAGGACCGCTCAGTCTGTGAGGAGATTGTGAGGGGATTCGCGCCGCCGCCAGAAATAAATGCGCGGCGGCCACAAGAAAATGGCCGCAGCTATAACTGCGCCACTGAACGCCAAGATGGCCACCGAGCGCGAAATTCAAAGCTCTAATGCGCGCCAATGGCGCACGCAATAATCACCTCACACACCAGAAAAAACTGCAGACATGAGCGCCCAGCCAGGCCAGAGTGACCCCCAAGCACCCCACAGCACAGCACCAGTACAGGGTGCAGAGAGCAGCATAACAGGGGGGAGACAGGGAGAAACCCCCACACACAGAAACACAGCCAGCATGTACTCACCTGCAGTAGGAGAGACTACTTACTCATCCCTTTCAGGGACCCACTGGCTTGTTTCAGACAGACCTATCACAGAGTCGTACTGCGTAGCTGTCGGCCCGGTCCACCGCGAGAGATACAGTCAGTCAAGTACTGTTCAATCTTGAGAGGACCGCGGGAGCATGAAAGCAACCCGGCCACCCCTGGAGTCATGGGGTATATCGTGAACTGAGTCTCACGCACACAAGGCGAGGATCAGCACGCTCGATGGTCGGACAGGGAAGACTACGAGGATACCAATGTACCCAACCTGTTGCCCAGCCGACAGTTGATTGAAGGTCTCAAAAATAAAATAAAATTCCCAAAGGAATAAAATTTAAAAGTAAAATCTTCCAGGAGACTGGCTCCTGAGAGAGCCACGTCTTCTCCTTCTGCTAGGCAGAAAAAAACTGAGGTCTGCTAGCTGCAGGTGGGAGGGTAATGTCCGGAGGGACCGCCCCCCTGGGCGGGGCTGTTCAGCTCTGGTTTGTTGTAGAATGTTTTAACATCTAACATTCTGCCTAGATCTTCTCCTGCGAGCAGGGACATATACCCACACGTTTACAGTATCCAGCTGTGTCAGTCCATGGACGATAAGAGAAAATACAATTTATATTATTGCCTCGGCTGCTGCCGTCATCTCCAATGCAAAACGCAAGGTGTCACGGGACAGCGCACATGTCGAGATTCCTCGCACATGCGCACCGCACCGCGAGCAACCCGGAGATGGTCGCAGGACGCCAACGGCAGGGTGAAGCTCAGGTCGGCGGACGGGATGGTGGCGCCCCTCCGCCGACCAGAGCATGGCGGGAAAAGCGGAAGATTCCAGATCTCCTTACCCTGCCGTGAAGCACAAGAGGACCAGGGTCCGACCCCCGGGGGGGGGGGCAGAGAGGGGAGGAGAGAAGCTGGCTGCCCATTACTAGACTACATATGTAAGTTTTCATCTCGCAGTATGTTGTGGTTATGTCTAGTGTTTTTATTTATACCTGTTTGTGTGTATCTGAGTATATGTGTGTAAATTTATGTGTGTTGTGTGCATGTATATAACTGAGCATGTGTACTGTATATATCTGAGTGTGTATGTATCTATCTGATTGTATATATCTGAGTGTGTATGCATGTATCTGATTGTATATATCTGAGTGTGTGTGTATATGTATATATATAGCGCTACCCCCAGTTAAGAGAGCCACTGGATTTGTTTTCGGGCCCTGTGTACAGCACCACCAACCCCCAGCAATCTGCTCGACCCACTCTGGCACAGCTAGTCTAGGGGTTATATTTGTATCACATTCAAATAGTATTGCAAGGAATAATCTCTTAGCAGTAAGACAACACACTGAGGCAAGAGATTAAATATAACAGTTTACTCTTATATTAAAGGTAGCATAGGCAGAACACAACACATGCAATTGGCTAGCAGAGCCCTGCAGAAATCAATACAGCATACAATAATGGCAGTACTTCACCACGTGTAGCTATTATGGTATGCGCGTCCTATGGCGCACTAAACAATATCTGAACTTCCCACCCCGGTCAGGCCTGACATGGAGTATATCTCAGTCACCTCCTATAGGAATTTCTTCGCATGCCAGCTTTCGGTGGTGCACTTGATGAATAGTACTTTGTAATCCACAACCAGGCAATAACTTGAAACACTATACTGGGGGGGGGACACTTCAACTCTGTCCTGCTACCGGTTCCCCCGGGGAACAGCAGATAAACAAAACTGTGGGCCTATGCAGTCTATAGGCCTGAACACGGCACAGTCTATTGGTCTGGGCAGGTGCCCGCTCACCAATCCGGACGCGATCCCAATCCGGAACGTCCACCCTGCTGTTTATCCGCACACAGCGTCTGCAACGATCGGGTCCCCGATCCAACTGATGTCCTCACTCGACAAGTCAGATGCCACCCAGGCTCCGCAGTGGGGTGGAAGGCTCTTTGGAAGTTGCGCAAGGCCCAGCCTTCAGGCCTTGCACTGCAGCAGATCCGCACAGGAAGAAACTCTTGCTTGCAGCGCTGTGTCCAAAGAGGCCGAGCTCCGCCTCGCCTCCTCCTTAAATAACCCCTCACATGAGTCTCTGCGATGGCTAACTGCACTCTGGGTGCCGAACAGGGTTCTGGGTAACGTAGTCCCGGGGCCTTAAAGGAGACCCCGCTGCACATTATATATATATATATATATATATACATACATATACATATATACATACATACATACATACATACATATATGTGTGCATCTACTGTATGTAATTGAGCATATGTTTTATCTCAGTATCTGTATGCATTTAAGTGTGTGTGTTTATACATGTGATTAACTAAACATATTTATATATCTGAGTACTTAATTTATTATCCTCCATTGATGTGAATATCTGATAATTCATACAATTAATTACTAATATTTTGCCTATATACATGTACCTAAAGGACAAAACACTACCAGTATATACTGTGTATATACCCTACAATATGTTATAAAACAAGAGAAATAATGAGAGAGACAATTATTTTATAAGTGTACATTCAATTTATTTCTATAAACATCAACTGTGCAAAAACTTAAAGGGGTTGTAAAGGTTCGTTTTTTATTTTCTAATAGTGCATTGTTGGTTCACTTACCTTTTCCTTAGATTTCCCTTCTAAATATTTGTTTTCTTTGTTTTCTTTGTCTGAATTTCTCACTTCCTGTTTCTCCTCAGTAAGCTGTTCAGTAAGCTGTTCTGGCTGACTCCACACCACTCGGATGATGGTGTGAAGTTTAGTGAGGAGAAACAGGAAGTGAGAAATTCAGACAAAGAAAAAAAAAATTAGTAGGTAAATCAAAGGAAAAGGTAAGTGAACCAACAATGCACTAGCTTAAAGGAACCTATTTAGAAAATAAAAAACTAACCTTTACAACCCCTTTAACCACTTGTCCCCCGCCCACCGTCAATTGACGGCGGGCGGAGGACACTCTCGTTCTGACAGGATGTCATATGACGTCCTGCCTTTAAAACGAGCTAGGGGGCGCACGCGCGCTGCCGTCGCGTTCCCAAGGACCCGATGCGCGTGCCCGGCGGCCGCGATTGCCGCCGGGCACCCGCGATTGCCCGGGAACCGAGCAGGAAAGTGGATCTGTGTGTGTAAACACACAGATCCACGCCCTGTGAGGGAGAGGGGACCGATGGTGTGTCCCTTGTACATAGGGACAACCATCGGTCACCTCCCCCAGTCAGTCACCTCCCCCCACAGTTAGAACACATTGAGGGAACATATTTAACCCCTTCCCGCCCCCTAGTGGTTAACCCCTTCCCTGCCAGTCACATTTATACAGTAATCAATGCATTTTTATAGCACTGATCGCTGTATGAATGTGAATGGTCCCAAAAATGTGTCAAAAGTGTCCGATGTGTCCGCCGCAATATCACAGTCACAATAAAAATCGCAGATCGCCGCCATTACTAATAAAAAAAAATAAAAAAAAATGCTATAAATCTATCCCCTATTTTGTAGACGCTATAACTTTTGCGCAAACCAATCAATACGTGCTTATTGCGATTTTTTTTTTACCAAAAATATGTAGAAGAATACGTATCGGCCTAAACTGAGGAAAATTTTAATTGAAAAAAAATGAGTATTTATTATAGCAAAAAGTAAAAAAATTGTGTTTTTTTTTCCAAACTGGACGCTCTTCTTTTGTTTATAGCGCAAAAAATAAAAACCGCAGAGGTGATCAAATACCACCAAAAGAAAGCTCTATTTGTGGGAAAAAAAGGACGCAAATTTTGTTTGGGAGCCACATCGCACGACCGCGCAATTGTCATTCAAAGTGTGACAGCGCTGAAAGCTGAAAAATGGCTTGGGCAGGAAGGGGGTTTTCATGCACGGTAGGGAGGTTAAGTCGAGTCCATTCATCTGACAAAATATTAAAGTTGATCAATTCTTCTCCCATGCCTTACACCTAAAGACAGCGGCTCCCCCATAATTTTGACCCCCCAGATCAGAATATAATACAGCGCTTCAGCATCTATCCATGGAGCAACTGCCACACTAAGCATCACAGACCGTGCAAGCAGATCTCACAGATAAAAATCCATATAAGCACATCAAGGAGAAACGGAACTCACTATAGTGAAAAATTTTTTTTTTTAGCTGACTGACATAAAAGCAAACAGGCTGACGCATCCTTCCCATCCCTCAAAGTCTGTTGGTGTACATACATCCCACTACCCCCACCCCGTCCACCCCGTCCACTCCTGTTCCAAGGTCTTTTACAATCCTATTGTCTATAGTGTATACTAAAAAAAAAAGCTGTGCGCCAGTAAAGTGTTCGGGTTTGGCTTGAACAAAAGGTGGCAACCCTACCTAGTATGTGTATGCATGAGTGTGTGCACAAAGTATGCCAAGTGTGTCTGGGCACACCCTAATCACCCTGTGTGGCACATATCCTCCCTGGTTAGTCACCTTATAATTCACCAAATGAAAAAAAAATCTTCCTTTTCCTGCTAAAATAAAATAAATACAATTGTAAAAAATACCCTATTGACACCAATCTCTGCCCTTATGACACCATCCATTGCTCTCTCTGCCCTTATGACACCATCCACTGCTCTACTGACACTGTCAGTATATATACACCTGAAAACATACGCATACAGTATGTGTTTGAGCTTTGGGGTGCACACCCTAATGCAATAGGCTGTGCACACCTACTGTATGTATGCACTAAAGCTTCCCTTTTTTTTGCTTAAAAATAACAAACATGTTATACTTACCTCCACTGTGCAGCTCGTTTTGCACACAGTGGCCCCGATCCTGGTCTTCTGGGGTCCCTCGGCGGCTGTCTTGGCTCCTCCCCGCAAGGACTCCACACCTTAATGCGAGTGAGCTCGCATGGTGTGGAGTGATTGCGGGCGCGCTCCCGTGATACAGCGGCGGCCATAGCCGCCGACTGTATCACTCGGCCCCGCCCCCCGCGTCATTGGATGTGATTGACAGCAGCGCCAGCCAATGGCTGCGCTGCTTTCAATCCATCCAGTGTAGCCAATCGGCGGCCAGGCTGAAAAACGAAGAGGATGACGGGGACGAGCATGGGACTTTCGAGGGGCCAGGTAAGAAAAACGGGGGCTCGGGGGGGGGGGGGGCGGTATTGTCGAATGTTTTTTCACCTTAATGCATAGGATGCATTAAGGTGAAAAAACATGTAACTTTACTACTCCTTTAAGCTCCTTGAAGACAGGGACTGATGTGAATGTATATGTAGCAAGGTCCCAGGCCTCTTTCAGTCTAATGAGAACCTCCAGGGCCAGAGATAGCTGACATCCTTCTGTATATGGTGGGTTGCAAAGCATAGTGGGTGCAATACAAGGTACCGTATATACTCGAGTATAACCCGACCCGAGTATAAGCCAAGGCACCTAATTTTACCACAAAAAACTGGGAAAACGTATTGACTCGAGTATAAGCCTAGGGTAACAATGCAGCAGCTACTGTAAGCGGAAAAGAGGGTCAACACTGTGCCCATTTGCACACCTCACTGTGCCCATTACCTCACTGTTCCCATCTCCTCACTGTTCCCATCTCCTCACTGTTCCCATCTCCTCACTGTGCCCATCTCCTCACTGTGCCCATCTCCTCACTGTGCCCATATCCTCACTGTGCCCATATCCTCACTGTACCCATCGCAGCGTACCTGAAATTCTTGACAGACTGTGCTGCGGGCATCCATTTTTTAAAATTCCTCCTGGTTCCGTGCGATTCCATGATAGGCGATTGACACTGTGTTCAGTGTTCCGCCTATCACGGCCATCTTCTCATCCTCTGACTTTCCCAGCAGAAACTGTGTTTAGTGATCCGCCAATCACGGACGTTCTTTCATCCTCGAACAAGAGAAGGTCCGTGATTGGCGGAACACTAAACACAGTGTCTGCTGGGAAAGTCTGAGGATGAGAAGATGGCCGTGATAGGCGGAACACTGAACACAATGTCAATCTCCTATCACGGAACCGCACGGGACCAGGAGGTAGCCGCGAATTTTAAAAAATGGACGCCCAAGGTACACTGACTCGAGTATAAGCCGAGAGGGTAAAAAAAGGGCTGAAAAACTCGGCTTATACTCGAGTATATACGGTATATTAATTGGGCATAAAAGAAAAAAACACACTACTTTAAAAAAGTGACAAGAAAGCAGCAAGCTTTAGGCAAAATACACACCACAATAACATAATTCTTAAAGAAGGAGCTGCGCTAATAATTATATATAAGTGAATTTTTAAAACACTTAAAATACATATAAACTCAAAATATTGTGCATAACCAGTCCATAAAAATAAATAAAAATGTAGCTTGATATTTGATTTGGTGAAAGATCTCAAAAAACACCACAATAAACATGTGCACCTCCACCACACAGAGTGCGTGCTTACCAGAAGGCAAGCAAATCGTGCTTGTGGTTATCAACCCAGCCAGGGCCTTTTGTCATGGATATGCATTAATGTCTGTCTGCCATCTTACCTTCCTCCTCATGTGTTCATCTAGAGACCAGACCTCCTTCACCTGGCTTCCTTTATAATCTCCTCCCAGCCTGACTCCACCCCAGGCCCTATCACTGAACACTATATTAACCTGTGCACTGCAAGCCTGCTTTGCTGATCAACGTGTTTGTTAGGCATTGTGTGTTTGGGTTCCTGCCTGCCGTGTGCTACGTCTGTCTCTCTGTTACGTTATTGGCTTGTCCCCGACCATCCCTGTCTGCTCGTGACCCTTGACCTTCGGCTCGTTCTTCGTTATCCTTGTCTGCTTGTGGCCCCTGACCTTCGGCTTGTTATTCGGTTCTCTCTATCGTGTGCTGCTGCTTCCCCTTATCCTACGGGGCGTGAGCTAGGAAACTCCAGGGGCCGCGACCTGGTCCCAGCCTGCAGCGTAACATCCTCACCACTAGAGGCCCTGGAGAAGACCAGCTGGGTCTTAGACTCCGCGCCCTGGGGAATCTTGGCTCTCGCTTCCGTTGGGATCCCGGTTGTGCTCCTCTGGTCCCGCTTTCCACAACCACCCAGTTTCCTATCCACAGAAGCCAGCCATAGGGTTCACTACCTCGCGGTGCACTCCTGTCCCCCTACGGTGTGCATCTGTCACCTGGCCACAGGTGACCCTGACAGTTTGATCAGCCATGAACCCGGCTGACATCCCGCTTCCCGCGGATGATCCATTGCAGGGCATAGTTCGCAGACTTGAGACCCAGGAATCAAATCAGACCCAGGTGATGCGATTCCTCCAGGATCTGGCTTCTCGATTCGAGCAGCTTCAGGTCTCCTTGGGAACCCCGAATCCGCAACCCCAAGTACAACCAGCGGCTGTACCTATCGCACCAGTCGCAGCCTCACACTCACTAAGATTGCCAGCTCCGTTCCGTTTCTCTGGGGACTCCAAGGCCTGCAGGGGGTTTCTCAGCCAATGCACTATTCATTTTGAGCTTCAGCCTCAAAGCTTCCTATCTGACCGGGCTAAGGTAGCCTATATCATTTCCCTCCTCTCCGGTGAAGCTTTGGCCTGGGCTGCCCCCCTGTGGGAGAGGAACGATCCGGTGGTTTCCAGTCTGTCCGAATTCTTGAAGCTCTTTCGTAATATCTTCGAAGAGCCGGCTCGGGCTTCTTCAGCGGCTAGTGCTGTCTTACGTCTTCGCCAAGAATCTAGTTCAGTGGGGCAATATGCTCTTCAGTTCCGTATCCACACAGCTGAATTGAGCTGGAATAATGAGGCCCTGGTCGCTACCTTTTTACATGGCCTCTCTGACCGAGTGAAAGACGAATTAGCGGGAAGAGCCATTCCCGTCGGTCTGGACGATGTAATTTCATTATGCAACCAGATCGACATTCGTTTTCAAGAGAGGTCCTTAGAAAAAAGACGCCAGCACTCTCTGGGTCCTAGCCAGTCTGAGCTCCCCTCCCTTCATTCCGTGGAGCATCCTCTTCCTGCTGAAGAACCTATGCAGCTGGGCCGGACCAGACTAACCCCCGAAGAACGTGCTAGGCGCAGAACTCTGGGCTTGTGCCTCTATTGTGGGGGCAAGGGTCATTTTCGTGACTCCTGCTCGCTTCGTCCGGGAAACGCTCGGGTCTAATACATTTGGAAGGTGGAGTATTGGACCCAGAAACATCACCTTCTCGCCTGCTCTTGCCGGTGTCCCTTCATGTAGGCACTTCTCCTCAGTCAACCCTTGCATACCTGGATTCCGGGGCTGCCGGCAATTTCATGGATTGGAGAACTGCTTCTTCTATGAAGCTTACCCTTTCACCTCTCACTACCCCATTGGTAGTCTCGGCAATTGATGGCACTGTTCTCCCAGGGGGCCCTATTCGCTTCCAGACGCTACCCATTAGGATGTCGGTAGGGATTCTCCACCAGGAGTGGATATCCTTTCTTATTCTACCCAAGGCCTCTACCCCAGTTGTATTGGGCCTCCCTTGGCTACAGCTCCACTCTCCACATGTGGACTGGGTCTCTGGGCAGATCCTGGCCTGGGGTTCCTCATGTTTCTCGTCGTGTCTTCTCAAGGTGACCCCCAAGGAGAGTCTTCCGGTTGCTGCCACTTCTGTTTCTTCTGATCTTCCCGCCGCATACAGCGATTACCGGGATGTGTTCTGTAAAAAATCAGCTGAGGTGCTTCCTCCCCACAGGTCTTTTGACTGTGCTATTGATCTTGTCCCCGGAGCAACTCTACCCAGGGGTCGTACCTACCCTCTGTCCATCCCAGAGACCCAGGCCATGTCGGAGTATGTAGCAGAGAATCTGGAGAGAGGGTTCATCCGGAAATCCTCATCGCCTGCAGGGGCAGGGTTCTTTTTTGTTGCCAAAAAGGATGGTACCTTAAGACCCTGCATCGATTATCGGGGTTTAAATGCGGTTACTATTAAAAATCGATACCCCTTACCCTTAATATCTGAGCTATTCGATAGGTTGAAGGGTGCCTCCATTTTCACCAAGTTGGATCTCAGAGGCGCGTACAATCTCATTCGAATACGGGAGGGTGACGAATGGAAGACTGCATTTAACACTAGAGACGGGCATTACGAATATCTGGTGATGCCTTTTGGTCTGTGTAATGCTCCAGCCGTGTTTCAAAACTTTGTCAATGAAATCTTCAGAGATCTGCTGTACCAGTTTGTTGTCATCTATCTGGATGACATTCTGATCTTTTCTGAAAATCTGCTCGTCCACAGAAACCATGTCCGCACTGTACTTCAACGTCTTAGAGAGAACAATCTCTATGCCAAGCTGGAGAAATGTTCCTTTGAATGTTCTGAGGTCCTGTTTTTGGGGTGCTTTGTCTCATGTTCGGGGCTTCGTATGGACCCTGGGAAGGTCTTGGCTATCACCAACTGGCCTCTTCCTGCTAGCCTCAAGGCCACACAGCGCTTTCTTGGCTTCACTAATTATTATAGGCAGTTCATAAGGAATTACTCTTCCATTGCCGCGCCTATTATCGCTTTGACCAAGAAGGGTGTGAATGCCAGAGACTGGCCTCCCGAAGCTGTCTCTGCATTTCACAACCTGAAACAGGCCTTTGTTTCTGGCCCCCTCTTGAGGAGACCAAATCCTGGGAATGCATTTTTTATTGAAGTGGACGCTTCCTCAATGGGGGTGGGAGCTGTGCTTCTTCAAATCTTTGAGAAGAGACGCCAACCATGTGCGTTCTTCTCCAAAAAAATTTCTCAGGCAGAGAGGAATTATGCCATCGGTGATCGGGAACTTCTCGCAATTAAATTGGCGTTAGAGGAGTGGCGTCATCTCTTGGAGGGTTCCCCTCACTCCATAACGATCTTTACCGATCACAAGAATTTACAGTATCTACAGAATGCTAAACGTCTGAATCCTAGACAGGCCAGGTGGAGTCTCTTCTTTGCCCGTTTTAATTTCACGATTACCTACAAACCTGGTTCCTGCAACGGTCGGGCTGATGCGCTCTCTAGGTCATTTGACACTTTGGACGAGGAGTCCGCCCCTGAACCTGAGCCGATCATTCCCACCTCATGCATTGTTGCCCACTCTACCACCCTGAAGTCTAAAATTCCGCCTGGTAAGACCTTTGTCCCCACTGGGCTAAGAGCTAAGATCCTTCGTTGGGGACATGATTCCAAGGTGGCAGGGCATTCTGGATTCCTCCGATCCTTCCTACTCATCAGTCGTCACTACTGGTGGCCTAATCTCCGCTCAGACGTCAAAGACTACGTTAAAGCTTGTCATGTCTGTGCTCAGTCCAAATCCTCCACACAAGCTCCTGCTGGTCTCCTCATGCCCTTGCCTATTCCTAAGGAACCCTGGGCCCATATTGCCATGGATTTTATCACCGATCTCCCACTGTCTGAGAATAATACAGTCATTTGGGTGGTAATCGATCGATTCTCCAAGATGGCTCATTTTGTTCCTCTTCCTGGTCTTCCTTCTGCCCCTGCCTTGGTTCCCATTTTCATTCGAGAAATTCTCCGCCTACATGGGGTCCCTTCTCATATTGTTTCCGACAGGGGAGTCCAATTCACGTCTCGTTTTTGGAGAGCCTTTTGCAAATCCCTCAATATTGTCTTGGATTTTTCTTCTTCTTACCATCCCCAATCCAATGGACAGACTGAGAGGGTTAATCAGGAGTTAGAGGTCTTTCTTCGCACCTTTGTGTCTTCTCACCATGACGATTGGTCCTCTCTACTCCCGTGGGCAGAATTCTCCCATAACAATCATGTGAATACCAGTTCGCAGAAGACACCCTTTTTCACAGTTTATGGAAAACACCCTCAACTTCCTCTTCCTATGATCTGTTCTCCAGACATTCCAGCTTTGGCTTCGGTTCAGGAGTCTCTCAATTCCGTTTGGGGTCACGTTCATGATTCCCTCCGGGCAGCTGCTGAAAAATTCAAAGGCTTTGCCGACCGCCGCAGGCGTAAACCGCCTTCTCTTCAGCCAGGGGACAAAGTCTGGCTCTCTACCAGGAACATCAAGCTCCGAGTTCCTTCTCTGAAGTTTGCTCCACGATTCATCGGTCCATACACGGTAACTGCTAAACTGAATCCGGTTTGTTTCAAACTCCAGATTCCTAAGAGCCTTAAAATCACTAACTCCTTTCATGTTGCTCTTCTAAAGCCTTTAGTCCTCAATAAATTCTCTCGTCCTCTTCCTACCGTGGCGCCTGTCTCTGAGGATAATCAGGAGTACGAGATCAGTCAAATTCTGGACTCCCGACTCTGTAAAGGCGTTCTTCAGTACCTCGTTCATTGGAAAGGGTTTGGTCCTGAGGAGAGGTCTTGGATCACTGCATCTGAGGTCTTTGCACCTCGTCTGTTAAAGGAGTTTCATCTGAAGTTTCCCTCTAAACCTGGGCCCAGGCGGGGAAGGGGGAGGCCTCGTAAGAGGGAGGGTACTGTCATGGATATGCATTAATGTCTGTCTGCCATCTTACCTTCCTCCTCATGTGTTCATCTAGAGACCAGACCTCCTTCACCTGGCTTCCTTTATAATCTCCTCCCAGCCTGACTCCACCCCAGGCCCTATCACTGAACACTATATTAACCTGTGCACTGCAAGCCTGCTTTGCTGATCAACGTGTTTGTTAGGCATTGTGTGTTTGGGTTCCTGCCTGCCGTGTGCTACGTCTGTCTCTCTGTTACGTTATTGGCTTGTCCCCGACCATCCCTGTCTGCTCGTGACCCTTGACCTTCGGCTCGTTCTTCGTTATCCTTGTCTGCTTGTGGCCCCTGACCTTCGGCTTGTTATTCGGTTCTCTCTATCGTGTGCTGCTGCTTCCCCTTATCCTACGGGGCGTGAGCTAGGAAACTCCAGGGGCCGCGACCTGGTCCCAGCCTGCAGCGTAACATCCTCACCACTAGAGGCCCTGGAGAAGACCAGCTGGGTCTTAGACTCCGCGCCCTGGGGAATCTTGGCTCTCGCTTCCGTTGGGATCCCGGTTGTGCTCCTCTGGTCCCGCTTTCCACAACCACCCAGTTTCCTATCCACAGAAGCCAGCCATAGGGTTCACTACCTCGCGGTGCACTCCTGTCCCCCTACGGTGTGCATCTGTCACCTGGCCACAGGTGACCCTGACACCTTTATCCTGGGGATATGGGAATACCAGCTCACAGGGGAGTTCTTGAATGATGAAACAGGATATACACCAGGAACCACTATACCTCAGTGTCTCCAGTGCTTATAAGCATAAACCAGATGCGTATACCCAGAAATGAAAAAAGCTCACCATAGTGTAAATCAGACAAAAAAAAACATTACACGTTGCACTTAGATAAAAAGCATAAAAGGAAGCATTGGATGTAAAAAAAAGCCGGCCGGCTCGCGAACACCCGTCCTCTCGGGACCGCTACGCAATGACGTCAGCACGCCACTCCTCCCGACGTACATTTCCTGACAAACTGACATCATCCAGTGCCCCTGTGAGCTGGTATTCCCATATCCCCAGGTTAAAGGCCCTAGCTGGGTTGATAGCTGCAAACACGATTTGCTTGCCTTCTGGTAAGCACGCACTCTGTGTGGTGGAGGTGCACACGTTTGTTGTGGTGTTTTTCGACATCTTTCACCAATTCAAATATCAAGCTACATTTTTATTTATTTTTATGGACTGGTTATGCACAATATTTTGAGTTTATATGTATTTTAAGTGTTTTCAATGCTCACTTGTAGGGATGAGCCGAACACCCCCGGGTTCGGTTCGCACCAGAACCTTCGAACGGACCGAAAGTTCGCGCGAATTTTCGAAACCTATTCATTATAATGGACGCGAACGTTCGAAATCAAAATTGCTAATTACAACGGCCAATATGCATGTTAATGTTATAAAACAGGTTTGGGGACCCGGGTCCTGCCCCAGGGGACATATATCAATGCAAAAAGAAATTTTAAAAACTAAAGTTTTTTCGGGAGCAGTCATTTTAATGATGCATAAAGTGAAAAAAAAAAAGTGAAATTTTCCTTTAAATATGGTACCTGGGGGGTGTCTAAAGTATGCCTGTGAAGTGGCATGTGTTTCCCGTGTTTAGAACTGTCCTTGCACAAAATGACATTTGTAAAGGAAAAAAAGAAGCCATTTAAAACCACTTGTGGCTTTAATGTCATGTCTTGTCCTGGCCGCCATATGGCTGAAAATCCTTGAGAAAAATGGCATGGCTACCCCATCACCCCCCCCCCCACCCCAGCCCCTTTGGGTCTTGTATGGATACTAAGGGGGACCCCGCACCCAAAATAAAACCCTATACCTACAACCCTATATACTCTGAACAGCAGTATATAGGTGGTGCAAACAAGACATGGACTGTAGGTTTGTTCTTAAGTAGAATCTGAACAGGTACATTATGAAGTGTAGCTACATCCCAAAAAAATCAATTTTTAAGCTTTTTGGAGAACATAGGGAGGGGTTATCACCCCTGTAACATTTGCTGTCTTTGCACATCTGTTCAGAACATGTCACCTCACTTTCCGTCCCAATGACAAATGTTTTTGGAAAAGTGGGGTTTTAATTGAAACAAGGATTGGTGATAAAGCATCAGTAGAGAGGAGATACCTTTTTCCCAAATTAAATCTAACAGGATAGAATTTTCCTTCCTAGGGGTAGATTTCCTCTCACTTCCTGTTTTCTCTTGCCGTTTGCAAGTAGGAGTCGTTTGTAAGTTGGATGTTTGAAAGTAGGGGCCTGCCGTATATACTCTGCAGAAATTTGCCCTATTAGATGTTGGTGTAGCCACAAGACTGGTGGGCACAGGAATGGGCCCTGCTGTGAGTTAATAGATCAAGATTTGTACTTGCATGCACCTGTTGAACCGGGCAGAAAAATTGGGCCTTTGGTGGTGGTGGTGGTGGTGGTGGACGGTGTTGCCACAAGACTGTAAGCCCTCACAGTTACTCTTGGTGGGTGCAGGAATGGGCCCTGCTGTGAGTTATTAGATCAAGATTTGTAATTGCATGCACCTGTTGAACAGGGCAGAAAAATTGGGCCTTTGGTGGTGGTGGTGGTGGTGGACGGTGTTGCCACAAGACTGTAGGCCCTCATAGTTACTCTTGGTGGGCGCAGGAATGGGCCCTGCTGTGAACTATTAGATCAAGATTTGTAATTACACGCCCCTGTTAAACAGGGGCTGAAAAATTGTGCCTTAGGCATTGGTGCTGGTGCCACAACACTGCAACCCCTCACAGATACTGTACTTGGAGCACAGCAGTCACACCTGTTGCGAAGCATCTTTTTAAAAAATTGTAATTACACGCCCCTGTTATACAGGGGCTGAAAAATTGTGCCTTAGGCACTGGTGCTGGTGCCACAACACTGCAACCCCTCACAGATACTGTACTCTGAGCACAGCAATGAGACCTGTTGCAAAGCATTGCCTAAAAATTGTAATTACACGCCCCAACAGGGGCTGAAAAATTGTGCCTTAGGCACTGGTGCTGGTGCCACAACACTGCAACCCCTCACAGATACTGTACTCTGAGCACAGCAGTCACACCTGTTGCGAAGCATCTTTTTAAAAAAATTTAATTACACGCCCCTGTTATACAGGGGCTGAAAAATTGTGCCTTAGGCACTGGTGCTGGTGCCACAACACTGCAACCCCTCACAGATACTGTACTCTGAGCACAGCAATGAGACCTGTTGCAAAGCATTGCCTAAAAATTGTAATTACACGCCCCAACAGGGGCTGAAAAATTGTGCCTTAGGCACTGGTGCTGGTGCCACAACACTGCAACCCCTCACAGATACTGTACTCTGAGCACAGCAGTCACACCTGTTGCGAAGCATCTTTTTAAAAAATTGTAATTACACGCCCCTGTTATACAGGGGCTGAAAAATTGTGCCTTAGGCACTGGTGTGGTGGCATGGATCATTGAGGAGGAGGAAGAGGATAGTCAGTGAACATAACAGGACAGTCACTCAGCATCAGCATAGGCAGTCTTGAAGGGATGTGACATTATAAATTATTCCGTTATATCCGCTTCAGGTGTCTGGTAGCTGGTGGTGATCCAAGACTGATTCATTTTTATGAAGGTCAGTCGATCAACCGAGTCGGTGGACAGGCGCACCCTATGATCGGTGACAAATCCTCCAGCAGCACTGAATGTGCGTTCGGAAAGAACGCTGGATGCAGGACAGGCCAGTAGCTCAATTGCATACTGTGCAAGCTCTGGCCAGTGATCCATCCTCAGGACCCAGTAAGCCAGAGGATTTTCGGTGGGAAAGGTGTCCAAGTCTGACCTTGCCCCTAGGTATTCCTGCACCATGTATATCAGACGCTGGCGATGGTTGCTGGAACCGATCATACCTTGGGGCTGCGGACTAAAAAATTGTCTGAACGCATCGGTCAGACGTCCACCTTCCCCACCGCTCCTTCTGCTACTGACCGAAGCCTCAGCAACTTGTCGTCCAGGACCAGGAGTTTGTAACCTCCCAGTTTCTGGGAACGCGTTGCACAGACCTTTCTGCAAGGCCTCCCTGAGATGTCTCATCCTCTGCTCCCTCTGCGACGGCAAGATAAGGTCCGCAACCTTACCCTTGTACCGTGGATCAAGGAGAGTGGCCAGCCAGTAATGGTCACTCTCCTTGATCCGAAGAACACGAGGATCCTTCCGCAGGCTTTGCAGGATCAGGGAGGCCATGCAGCGTAGGTTAGCTGAGGCATTCGGTCCGGAGTCTTCTGGGTCACTGAGGATGACATGATCGCCAGCCACCTCCTCCCAGCCACGTACAAGTCCACTGGTTTGTTGGGACTGTACATCATCCCTAAAAGACTGCTGCTGCTGATGCTGAGTGCCAGGCTCCACCTCCATGCTCACACAATCCTCCTCCTCCTCCTCCTCCTCCTCCTCTTCCTGTGTGATGGGTGGGACAGAAGGAACATTGTCTGGATAAAGGGGGCCTTGAGAGACAAGGAAGTCCTCCTCTTCCTGCCTCTGTTCTGCCTCAAGTGCCCTGTCCATTATCCCACGCAGCGTATGCTCCAACAGGTGGACAAGAGGTACAGTGTCACTGATGCATGCACTGTCACTGCTCACCATCCTCGTGGCCTCCTCAAATGGTGAGAGGACAGTGCATGCATCCCTGATCATGCTCCACTGGCGTGGGGAAAAAAAGCCAAGCTCCCCTGACCCTGTCCTGGTGCCGTAGTCGCAAAGGTACTCATTGATGGCCCTCTGCTGCGTGTGCAGTCGCTGCAGCATGGCCAACGTTGAGTTCCACCTGGTGGGCATGTCACATATTAGGCGGTTCTTGGGCAGGTTCAGCTCCTTTTGCAGCTCAGTCAGCCGAGCACTGGCATTATAAGATCGGCGGAAATGCACACAGACTTTCCTGGCCTGCCTCAGGACATCCTGTAAGCCTGGGAACCTGCCCAAGAACCGCTGCACCACCAGGTTGAGGACGTGAGCCATACAGGGCACATGGGTGAGCTGCCCCTGTCGCAGGGCGGAGAGGAGGTTGGTGCCATTATCAGAAACGACCATTCCTGGCTTAAGCTGGCGTGGCGTCAACCACCTCTCGGCCTGCCCCTGCAGAGCTGCCAGAACCTCTGGCCCAGTGTGGCTCCTGTCCCCCAAACACACCAGCGCAAGCACGGCATGGCATCTTTTTGCCTGCGTACTCGCGTAGCCCCTTGTACGCCTACGGAGCACCGCTGGTTCCGAGGACAGAGCACTCGAAGAGGACATGGAGGAAGAAGAAGAGGAGGGGGTGGAGGAGAGAGGTGTGTCACAACCAGTAGTAGCATTTTGGAGGCGTGGTGGCGGAACAACCTCCAACACTACTGCACCTTGTCCTGCATCCCTCCCAGCTACCAATAGAGTGACCCAATGGGCCGTGAAAGAAAGATAACGTCCCTGTCCATGCCTGCTGGACCATGAGTCAGCGGTAATATGCACCTTACCGCTGACCGCCCTGTCCAGCGAGGCATGGACATTGCCTTCCACATGCCAGTAGAGAGACGGAATCGCCTTCCGTGAGAAAAAGTGGCGTTTGGGAACCTGCCACTGAGGAACCGCACATTGAACAAACTCACGGAAGGGGGCCGAGTCTATCAACTGAAAAGGCAGCAGTTGAAGTGCTAGCAATTTAGCCAAGCTAGCATTCAACCGCTGGGCATGTGGATGGCTGGGAGTATACTTCTTTCGACGGTCCAGCAGCTGGGGCAGGGAAATTTGCCTGCTACAATCGGACGTCGGTGTACTGCAAGTACTTGGTTGTGACACACCTAATTCTACACCTTCAGTCCTCTCAGAGCAGCTTTCAGAGAGGACTGAAGATATAGTGGGGATGGAGATCCCAGCTGATGAGGAGCAAGGAGAGGTCCGCTTTGTTCTTTGGTGTGGGTCTTTTATGTGTGCTTGCCAACGAGCTGCATGGCAGGTCGACATATGTCTGCTCATGCTTGTGGTGCCCAAGCGGCTGATGTTTTGGCCACGCGAGATACGCTTGAGACAAATATTGCAAATAGCAGTGGTGCGATCTGATGCACTCGTCTCAAAAAAGGCCCACACCAAAGAACTTTTGTGATAACGTGCAGAGGCAGCGCCCTGCACAGGCGGAGCTCTGCGGTGTGGTACAGTTGCTGTGCTGGCCTCTAGCTGGCCTCCAGGGGGCATCCTGCCTCGTTGGACATGTGACGCTGCATCCTCCTCCTCCTCCTCCTCTCTCCCTTCAGGCACCCACGTGGAGTCAGTGACCTCATCATCCCCTCCCTCTTCACCACTAGAGCAAACCTGGCAGTAAGCTGCAGCTGGTGGAACACTACTGCCAGATTGCTGTCCTTCAGCATCCCCTCTCTCTGCGCACACACTACTGACTTCCTCAAGCTGGGTATCATCATCCGAGCCTTCGAATCGTTGGGCATCCTCCTGGAGCATGTACCCAACACTGTGCTCAAACAGTTCGGGGGACTCCTCAGGAGGACATGGTGGGTCTAGGGAAGGGGTGGCTGATGATGCCATTGAGTACGCGTTGGCAGCTGCTCTGACAGTACCCTGAGCCTGGGTGAGAGAGGATGAGGAGGATGAGGAGGGCTTGGTCATCCATTCTACCAAGCCTTCGGCATGATGCGGCTCCACATGTCCAGCTGCCGAAAACAAAGACAAGCGTGTCCCATGGCCACGTGCTGATGACGATGCACGACCACGTCCACGGCCAGCACTGTTGTCTCTAGAAACAGAGCCTGCCTGCCCTGTGTTCTTGCCTCGGCACGCTCTGCCTCTCCTTGGCGGTCTTCCAGCCATTGTAGTCGGTAGTGTATATAGTATAAAAAATAGAACTCCTATGTGTGCTCACAACACACTGTAGGTCCTATGGGTGCTGACACTAACACACTATAGGTACTATGTGTGCTGCTGACAAGAAAATATAGGAGCTCTGTTTGCTGCCACTAACACACTAGAAGTCCTATGGGTGCTGCTGAGAAGAAAATATAGGAGCTCTGTTTGCTGCCACTAACACACTAGAAGTCCTATGGGTGCTGCTGAGAAGAAAATATAGGAGCTCTGTGTGATGCCACTAACACACTAGAAGTCCTATGGGTGCTGCTGAGAAGAAAATATAGGAGCTCTGTTTGCTGCCACTAACACACTAGAAGTCCTATGGGTGCTGCTGAGAAGAAAATATAGGAGCTCTGTTTGCTGCCACTAACACACTAGAAGTCCTATGGGTGCTGCTGAGAAGAAAATATAGGAGCTCTGTTTGCTGCCACTAACACACTAGAAGTCCTATGGGTGCTGCTGAGAAGAAAATATAGGAGCTCTGTTTGCTGCCACTAACACACTAGAAGTCCTATGGGTGCTGCTGAGAAGAAAATATAGGAGCTCTGTTTGCTGCCACTAACACACTAGAAGTCCTATGGGTGCTGCTGAGAAGAAAATATAGGAGCTCTGTGTGATGCCACTAACACACTAGAAGTCCTATGGGTGCTGCTGAGAAGAAAATATAGGAGCTCTGTTTGCTGCCACTAACACACTAGAAGTCCTATGGGTGCTGCTGAGAAGAAAATATAGGAGCTCTGTTTGCTGCCACTAACACACTAGAAGTCCTATGGGTGCTGCTGAGAAGAAAATATAGGAGCTCTGTTTGCTGCCACTAACACACTAGAAGTCCTATGGGTGCTGCTGAGAAGAAAATATAGGAGCTCTGTGTGATGCCACTAACACACTAGAAGTCCTATGGGTGCTGCTGAGAAGAAAATATAGGAGCTCTGTTTGCTGCCACTAACACACTAGAAGTCCTATGGGTGCTGCTGAGAAGAAAATATAGGAGCTCTGTTTGCTGCCACTAACACACTAGAAGTCCTATGGGTGCTGCTGAGAAGAAAATATAGGAGCTCTGTTTGCTGCCACTAACACACTAGAAGTCCTATGGGTGCTGCTGAGAAGAAAATATAGGAGCTCTGTTTGCTGCCACTAACACACTAGAAGTCCTATGGGTGCTGCTGAGAAGAAAATATAGGAGCTCTGTTTGCTGCCACTAACACACTAGAAGTCCTATGGGTGCTGCTGAGAAGAAAATATAGGAGCTCTGTTTGCTGCCACTAACACACTAGAAGTCCTATGGGTGCTGCTGAGAAGAAAATATAGGAGCTCTGTGTGATGCCACTAACACACTAGAAGTCCTATGGGTGCTGCTGAGAAGAAAATATAGGAGCTCTGTTTGCTGCCACTAACACACTAGAAGTCCTATGGGTGCTGCTGAGAAGAAAATATAGGAGCTCTGTTTGCTGCCACTAACACACTACAAGTCCTATGGGTGCTGCTGAGAAGAAAATATAGGAGCTCTGTGTGATGCCACTAACACACTAGAAGTCCTATGGGTGCTGCTGAGAAGAAAATATAGGAGCTCTGTTTGCTGCCACTAACACACTAGAAGTCCTATGGGTGCTGCTGAGAAGAAAATATAGGAGCTCTGTGTGATGCCACTAACACACTAGAAGTCCTATGGGTGCTGCTGAGAAGAAAATATAGGAGCTCTGTTTGCTGCCACTAACACACTAGAAGTCCTATGGGTGCTGCTGAGAAGAAAATATAGGAGCTCTGTTTGCTGCCACTAACACACTAGAAGTCCTATGGGTGCTGCTGAGAAGAAAATATAGGAGCTCTGTGTGATGCCACTAACACACTAGAAGTCCTATGGGTGCTGCTGAGAAGAAAATATAGGAGCTCTGTGTGATGCCACTAACACACTAGAAGTCCTATGGGTGCTGCTGAGAAGAAAATATAGGAGCTCTGTTTGCTGCCACTAACACACTAGAAGTCCTATGGGTGCTGCTGAGAAGAAAATATAGGAGCTCTGTTTGCTGCCACTAACACACTAGAAGTCCTATGGGTGCTGCTGAGAAGAAAATATAGGAGCTCTGTGTGATGCCACTAACACACTAGAAGTCCTATGGGTGCTGCTGAGAAGAAAATATAGGAGCTCTGTGTGATGCCACTAACACATTAGAAGTCCTATGGGTGCTGCTGAGAAGAAAATATAGGAGCTCTGTTTGCTGCCACTAACACACTAGAAGTCCTATGGGTGCTGCTGAGAAGAAAATATAGGAGCTCTGTTTGCTGCCACTAACACACTAGAAGTCCTATGGTTGCTGCTGAGAAGAAAATATAGGAGCTCTGTGTGATGCCACTAACACACTAGAAGTCCTATGGGTGCTGCTGAGATGAAAATATAGGAACTCTGTGTGATGCCACTAACACATTAGAAGTCCTATGGGTGCTGCTGAGAAGAAAATATAGGAGCTCTGTTTGCTGCCACTAACACACTAGAAGTCCTATGGGTGCTGCTGAGAAGAAAATATAGGAGCTCTGTGTGATGCCACTAACACACTAGAAGTCCTATGGGTGCTGCTGAGAAGAAAATATAGGAGCTCTGTTTGCTGCCACTAACACACTAGAAGTCCTATGGGTGCTGCTGAGAAGAAAATATAGGAGCTCTGTTTGCTGCCACTAACACACTAGAAGTCCTATGGGTGCTGCTGAGAAGAAAATATAGGAGCTCTGTGTGATGCCACTAACACACTAGAAGTCCTATGGGTGCTGCTGAGAAGAAAATATAGGAGCTCTGTTTGCTGCCACTAACACACTAGAAGTCCTATGGGTGCTGCTGAGAAGAAAATATAGGAGCTCTGTGTGATGCCACTAACACACTAGAAGTCCTATGGGTGCTGCTGAGAAGAAAATATAGGAGCTCTGTGTGATGCCACTAACACACTAGAAGTCCTATGGGTGCTGCTGAGAAGAAAATATAGGAGCTCTGTTTGCTGCCACTAACACACTAGAAGTCCTATGGGTGCTGCTGAGAAGAAAATATAGGAGCTCTGTTTGCTGCCACTAACACACTAGAAGTCCTATGGGTGCTGCTGAGAAGAAAATATAGGAGCTCTGTGTGATGCCACTAACACACTAGAAGTCCTATGGGTGCTGCTGAGAAGAAAATATAGGAGCTCTGTGTGATGCCACTAACACACTAGAAGTCCTATGGGTGCTGCTGAGAAGAAAATATAGGAGCTCTGTTTGCTGCCACTAACACACTAGAAGTCCTATGGGTGCTGCTGAGAAGAAAATATAGGAGCTCTGTTTGCTGCCACTAACACACTAGAAGTCCTATGGGTGCTGCTGAGAAGAAAATATAGGAGCTCTGTGTGATGCCACTAACACACTAGAAGTCCTATGGGTGCTGCTGAGATGAAAATATAGGAACTCTGTGTGATGCCACTAACACATTAGAAGTCCTATGGGTGCTGCTGAGAAGAAAATATAGGAGCTCTGTTTGCTGCCACTAACACACTAGAAGTCCTATGGGTGCTGCTGAGAAGAAAATATAGGAGCTCTGTGTGATGCCACTAACACACTAGAAGTCCTATGGGTGCTGCTGAGAAGAAAATATAGGAGCTCTGTTTGCTGCCACTAACACACTAGAAGTCCTATGGGTGCTGCTGAGAAGAAAATATAGGAGCTCTGTTTGCTGCCACTAACACACTAGAAGTCCTATGGGTGCTGCTGAGAAGAAAATATAGGAGCTCTGTTTGCTGCCACTAACACACTAGAAGTCCTATGGGTGCTGCTGAGAAGAAAATATAGGAGCTCTGTGTGATGCCACTAACACACTAGAAGTCCTATGGGTGCTGCTGAGAAGAAAATATAGGAGCTCTGTTTGCTGCCACTAACACACTAGAAGTCCTATGGGTGCTGTTGGGGTGCAATGCTGTGCTAACAGCACTGCGGTTGGTACTACTGCAATACTGTACTAACAGTAAGCACGCACCAGACTAATCCCCAGCAGCAGCTAATAACACACTAACTGTGCAATCAGCAGCAATGAACGATCAATGACTTAGGTAGCAATGGTTTAGCAAAGAAATAGCCAATGGTTTAGCAAAGAAGAGCAAATCTTTCAGTATCAAGCAAAGACAGAATCAGCAGACTAATCTCTCCTAAAGCCGGAACTCATGTGACCGGGGCCGATGGCGTGGCGGCCTTTTAAATGGTGGGGCGTGTACTAAAGCCCCTGAGCTGTAATTGGCTACAGCCGTCCTGCCTGTAGCCAATTATTGCTCTCCGAGTTTCGGGCGCTGTGATTGGCCAAGCATGCGGGGTCACAGTGCATGCTTGGCCAATCATCAGCCAGCAATGCACTGCGCCGGCCGCGCCGGCCGCAATGCATTGCGGGGCCGCTCGCATCACACGAATGTGATGCGAACGGCCCAAATAGTTCTGGGCTCGACGAGCGAGCGAAAGCCCGATGCTCGATTCGAACATGGGTTCGAATCGAGCACCGGGCCCATCCCTACTCACTTGTATATAATTATTAGCGCAGCTCCTTTTTTAAGAGTTATATTAATTGGGTGCCAGACACTACTTGCAAAAAAGATTTTATTTCTCTTAACAGAACTTTTGGAGAGAGGTGCAATTGCAATTGCAAGGTTAATTGGCAGACTCCGAGACTTCGACAGAAGGACAGCCATGCAGGAAAAGGCATCCACAAAGACGCCACACCTGCATGTGTAGGAATGCTGTCTCCTATGACAACAGCCTCTAACAGTTCTGACACAAAGTGTGAAGCCCCGTACACACGATCGGTTTGACTGATGAAAACCGTCCGATGGATGGTTTTCATCAGACCAACCGATCGTGTATGGTACCCATCGGTCTTTTTTCCATCGGTTTTAAAAAATAGAACTTGTTTTAAAATTTTCCAATGGATAAAACTCATTGGTTCCTGTCAGTCAGTAATTTCCGATTGTCTATGGGCAAGTCCATTGGTTAAAAAACCCACGCATGCTCAGACTGAATTAGGAGACGGGAGCGCTCGTTCTTGTAAAACTAGCGTTCCTAATGGAGAGAGCACATTCGTCATTCTGCAAGTTATTGCTTCGTTTAATGCAGCGCATGTTTTGTTGCTTTAGAACGGTGTTTAAAATGTCATTTTTGCTGCAGATCTTTATCACGAGTTCTGACAAACGTATGTCTTTCTTCTTTCTTGTGATCTTAGGAATAATTAGTTTAATTCTTAAAGGCCGACCTCACAAATTACACCTTTTTTTTGTTTTTGTATTTAAATTTGTTGTGCATTTTTTGGTGTGTCAATTTCTCAGAACAACATTTTATATTTTCACGTTTCCTCATGGAGGTTGGTGTCCCTTGTTATTAATTACACATTGTATTTATGAAATGTTATTGCTACTCCAAAAAAAAACGCATCAGGCATGTATGTTGGCTGAAATCAAATTTCCATTTATTTTGTAAAAAAAGCAAACAAAAAACGAAGGGCAACTATTCCGAAATTAGCAGAAAATATCAAGTCATTAGATCCCAAATGCAGACATGACTATGATGAATAATAAAATCAACAACAGCATGAAATCAGGAGCAGCAGCCCAAGACATACATCATCCCAAGCTGTGGTACTCCATCACCCTGCAACTTCTGGAAGAGCAGCTCGAGGCCAGAGAATCACCTCCTGCTCTTCCCTGTAGCCTTCCTTCCACGCTTCCCTGCAGCGTTCTCTCCATGGCCCTGTCCACGCACCCTTGCAGGCTGGGCCACTGTGGGTGGTGATGTGGCAGGAGGAGGAGAAGGAGGAGAGGGATTGGCCTGATGTGACAGATGGGTGGCCTCAGTCAGCTGCCCCCTCACCCCCATGTGTACGGACATGTACAGGTCCTTCTCAAAAAATTAGCATATTGTGATAAAGTTCATTATTTTCTGTAATGTACTGATAAACATTAGACTTTCATATATTTTAGATTCATTACACACAACTGAAGTAGTTCAAGCCTTTTCTTGTTTTAATATTGATGATTTTGGCATACAGCTCATGAAAACCCCAAAATCCTATCTCAAAAAATTAGCATATTTCATCCGACCAATAAAAGAAAAGTGTTTTTAATACAAAAAAAGTCAACCTTCAAATAATTATGTTCAGTTATGCACTCAATACTTGGTCGGGAATCCTTTTGCAGAAATGACTGCTTCAATGCGGCGTGGCATGGAGGCAACCAGCCTGTGGCACTGCTGAGGTGTTATGGAGGCCCAGGATGCTTCGATAGCGGCCTTAAGCTCATCCAGAGTGTTGGGTCTTGCGTCTCTCAACTTTCTCTTCCCAATATCCCACAGATTCTCTATGGGGTTCAGGTCAGGAGAGTTGGCAGGCCAATTGAGCACAGTAATACCATGGTCAGTAAACCATTTACCAGTGGTTTTGGCACTGTGAGCAGGTGCCAGGTCGTGCTGAAAAATGAAATCTTCATCTCCATAGAGCTTTTCAGCAGATGGAAGCATGAAGTGCTCCAAAATCTCCTGATAGCTAGCTGCATTGACCCTGCCCTTGATAAAACACAGTGGACCAACACCAGCAGCTGACATGGCACCCCAGACCATCACTGACTGTGGGTACTTGACACTGGACTTCAGGCATTTTGGCATTTCCCTCTCCCCAGTCTTCCTCCAGACTCTGGCACCTTGATTTCCGAATGTACTTTGGACCACTGAGCAACAGTCCAGTGCTGCTTCTCTGTAGCCCAGGTCAGGTGCTTCTGCCGCTGTTTCTGGTTCAAAAGTGGCTTGACCTGGGGAATGCGGCACCTGTAGCCCATTTCCTGCACACGCCTGTTCACGGTGGCTCTGGATGTTTCTACTCCAGACTCAGTCCACTGCTTCCGCAGGTCCTCCAAGGTCTGGAATCGGTCCTTCTCCACAATCTTCTTCAGGGTCCGGTCACCTCTTCTCGTTGTGCAGCGTTTTCTGCCACACTTTTTCCTTCCCACAGACTTCCCACTGAGGTGCCTTGATACAGCACTCTGGGAACAGCCTATTCGTTCAGAAATTTCTTTCTGTGTCTTACCCTCTTGCTTGAGGGTGTCAATGATGGCCTTCTAGACAGCAGTCAGGTCGGCAGTCTTACCCATGATTGCGGTTTTGAGTAATGAACCAGGCTGGGAGTTTTTAAAAGCCTCAGGAATCTTTTGCAGGTGTTTAGAGTTAATTAGTTGATTCAGATGATTAGGTTAATAGCTCGTTTAGAGAACCTTTTCATGATATGCTAATTTTTTGAGATAGGATTTTTGGGTTTTCATGAGCTGTATGCCAAAATCATCAATATTAAAACAAGAAAAGGCTTGAACTACTTCAGTTGTGTGTAATGAATCTAAAATATATGAAAGTCTAATGTTTATCAGTACATTACAGAAAATAATGAACTTTATCACAATATGCTAATTTTTTGAGAAGGACCTGTATATGAGGTGCTCACAAAGGGCACGTTGTCCCGCCTCCATTTGGAGCAACTTATCCGCCAGATAGCTGCTAAACCCCTCCGTAGGGTTGAGGGGGGCCCTCATAATGGCAGCAGCCTCCCGAATCATCTTTAGTGACTCCTCCTCTACTTGTGTCATCCGCCGTTGTTTTGGCGGTCTGACGTGGAGGGGAGCCACTTGGGAGACGGTGCTGCCACTAGGCCTGGGGACCTGCTGAGTCCCACTTGGCCCTGCCTCCTCCTGCCTGCCACACTCCTGAGCCTCTTCCTCCTGGCTTGCCTCATCCTGTTTTTAAAATAAAATTTAAAATTGTATTATTTGGGGAATCTATCACACACAATTTGGATATCATTACTGGTGCATATTTTTTTTTTTGGGGGGGGGGTGATATCATTTATGGCTAATCCAACCATTTCAACACAATATTACTTAGTGGACAATAATTATCAGCAAAAATACTATACCTGGCTGAAGATGCTAAGATCTGGCTCTTCAAGTTCAGGTGGCTCCTCCTCCGCCTCTGCAGGGGTGGAGGGAAGGGTGGAAGGAACGCTGGAGGGAAGGGTGGAAGGAAGGGTTGATGGAAGGCTGGAAATAGATTCCCTGGCCTCGATCTGGTCATCCAGAAATTGAAGATGTTTGTAGTACCACAGCTTGGGCTTTACTACATCGTCGGCTGCTGCTCCTGATCTCTTTGACTGGCGCACTTCCTTGTATTTTTTTTTATAGGAATTACGCAGGTTGTTGATTTTATTATTGATCATAGTGTAGTCTGCATCTGGGATCCATGGCTTCATATCCTCTGCTAATTTGGTAATAGTTGCCCGACGTACATCACTCTTGTGGTACGCTGGGTGTTTCAGTTCCCACAGGTTGCGCTGTTCCTTATATTTGTCTATAAAAATCAGCATCACCTCCGGCTCACGTAGTTTATGCATCTTTTTGGATCAGCAAGTAAAAAAACAATAAAAAAAAAAAAACTGATCAGATTTGATTCTCCTCAACTTATCACAATATTGCCCTTTACAATCATGAACCATTATAGGCCACTGCAGGCCCGAGTTCCCTTCTTACCTTAGTTGAGTTCGTTTGTTCACTTCCGGTCGTCCTTACTCCATGCATCCCTAATAACTTCTTTCCTCTTTTTATACCCTGCGCATGCGTGTAACTCCGCCCTCGTCGCCCGCCCATGACGGACTTTTTCTGCATTTCCCTGCCCTTTAACGATCGGCGCACAGTGTGAGACGGCGACATGTCGCAGACACAGGTGGCTTCTTTCTTAGAAATTACCGACGAGGAAAGCCCGGAGGCGGAAACGTCCCGATCCAGTAAAAAAAGATACAAGGCGACTAATATGTCTTTTGCTGAGATGGCGGAGATGGTGGACATTCTGCGGAGGAAGGATTACGACGGCAAGCATGGCCCATACGACACCCCTAATCTCCGGAAGTCACAAATTATGGACAAAGTGGCGAAGACTCTCTATAAAAAATATGGGGTCAGGAGATCCAAGGAACAACTCCGTGAAAGGTGGTCTGACCTGAAGCTCAGGGAGCCGGAGCAGTATAGGAAGCTTCTAAAAAGCATAGAAAAAAGTAAGTTTTTTTTTACTGTGTTCTTTCACATTGTAATATGTATTCTTCCATGTTTTGCAACATGTGCTTAGCTTGACTGGTTTCACATTTTAAAATGTCAACTTTTATGTTAAGTGGAGAGTCCACTTATTTGGTAAATGTGTGTTTAAAAAAAATTGCTTCTCTTCCCCCAAACATGTTTGGCACATATCCACGTAAACTACATGTGGGCATGCCTCATTTTACGTAAACAATGTTTATCTACACATTGTTGGCTAGATGATGTGTTGTAAGGAAAACTAGAATGTGAATGAAAGGCTAAACTGTATTCTGGGTAAAGGAGATGACACTCCAGCAGTTGTGTACTCTTTTTTGTTCTTCATCAAGATACTATACTCTGGGCCACATGACCAAATTTCTTAACGGTGTCACACACAGGTGGTCCAGTGGATACCTTGGTGGTTATCCAAGTGTATTTGTGAGTGTACTCAAAAATAACATCATGTTGCTTTGTAGAGTTTGCAAGATCTCATATGTTCATCTTGAAACTCAGGGCCAAATATCAATTGTACCCCACTTCAAAATAATGAGAATCCATTTTCAGGCCTAATAACTCTGTGTGCTAAAGCAGTGTTTCTCAACTCCAGTCCTCAAGGCGCCCCAACAGGTCATGTTTTCAGGCTCTCCATTGTTTTGCACAGGTTATTTGATCAGTTTAACTGCTTTAGTAATTCCCACAGCTGTTTCATCTGAGGGAAATCCTGAAAACATGACCTGTTGGGGCGCCTTGAGGACTGGAGTTGAGAAACACTGTGCTAAAGGATACATTATTTTTGACATTCCCATAGGGGAGAGGAGACTGGGAGGACACCATGCTCAGGAGACGAGGAACCAAACACCACAGGAACTCCCCGAAGATCACAAAGCAGACCAAGATCAGCATGTTCAGGAAGCAGAGGGGGAGGAAGCGGAGGTGGAGGAAGGGGAGGTGGAGGAAGGAGAGGTGGAGCTTATCAGCACAACAGGTCAGTGTCTGTCACCACAACTTCAAGGTAAATACAGATGTAGGCCTGCATAGTTCAAATATTTTTTTCTTTTTTTAGGGACTGAACGTGGGGGTGTGTCAGGAAGTCCAAATCCTCCATTCTCGAGTGCCAGCGCCAAAATGATCATTCAGGAAATCATGGAATGCAGTAGCGAAATGGACATTATGAGAAAGAGAATGAATGTGATTGAGCAAAAATATAAAAACATTATAGATATTTTGGGGAGAATAGTGTGAACCCCCCCTGTTCTTGTGTTTTGTTATGCGTCAGAAATTTGCAATGGGATTTCCACCAGCCCAAATGTGAAGATGCACACAGTGACTCAACATGTGCTATCTGCCGTCACAGGATATCTATGTCCCTGTTTTGGGGGTGCAACCTCTTCCTCCCTACTCAAGTAGGTGAGAGGAAGGGTTTTCACCCCCAAAGCACGGCCATTGATCCCCCATGATGGCAGATAGCACATGTTTACCTTAGCCATGGGATCATGTTGAAGATACCCATTTGAGCCCCAAAAAGAAAGTGTGGTTTTTCACATTTGGGATGGATCAGGGGTAACATCACCCCATCTCATGTTTGTATTTTTCACTGTGTTATTTTGTTACTTTTTCATAAAAAAAATTTGGGCTTTTGACCCATGCATGTTTCTGCAAAAAAAGCCGCCCAAAAAAAAGGCTTGAATATCGCAAACCACCCAAAAATGTGGTGCAATCAATAAAAACATTCGGGAAGTCTAAAAAAGGTGTGGCTTGTTCTTTCTATGCTCAATAGCAGTTCTGAAGATGCAAAATCAAGGTTTTTACCTGTGAGATTTGAGGCTATTTACTAAGGACAAATACACTTGGCACTACTAGAACCTGGGAGACACATAAACCCAAAATACAAGAATAACAACACAAGTTTGTAGTAAATATAATTTTTATTTTATTTTAAAAAGGTTATACAATGTCAGATGTGGTCTGGCATTGCGATGGTCCCCCTACCCGCGAAGTACTCTACGTATTTCTGACGTACTTCACGGGCACTTTGGGGGGCCAAGCTAGTATGGGCAGTGTTGAGGCCGGTCAGAATTGTCATTTCGGATGGACCGGCCTCAGGCCCAACTGATGACACATAAGTAGCTGAGAATTTTCTTAAAAAGTTGTGCAATATGCAGCAGCAGTACACAATGTGGTTCAGTTTGTATTCCGCCAAATGGATAGCTGTTTGAAACAGGCGGAACCGGCTGGCCATTATCCCGAAGGCATTCTCCACAACTCTCCGGGCTCTGGCCAGCCGGTAATTAAAAACCCTCCTCTCCGGGATGAGGGTGCGTTGGGGAAACGGCCGCATGAGGTGTGGTCCAAGTCCAAAAGCTTCATCCGCGATGAAAACAAACGGTAGCCCTTCCACGTTCTCTGCATCTGGAGGCAGTGCAAGACCCCCAGCCTGCAGATGGTGAGCGGACTCCGTCTCAGCGAATACTCCGCCATCGGACATCCGGCCGTTCTTCCCCACGTCCACATACAGGAACTCATACCGTGCCGACACCACCGCCATTAACACAATACTATTAAAACCTTTATAGTTAAAATAGTATGACCCCGAACGGGGTGGCGGCACTATGTGGACGTGCTTCCCATCAATTGCCCCTCCGCAGTTGGGGAAATCCCACCGCTGGGCAAATTGGGAGGCCACAGTCAGCCATTCCTGTGGTGTGCTAGGGAACTGTGGAGTCAAACAAAAAGAAGACATTAGTACGGTTTATGTTTACAGTGCAAGCAGATTACACACAAAAACATTGTTGACCAACATCATTCTAACATTATTATTTAAGGGAGTATTTCCTACCAATAAACAAAAGGCCCACTTAGCAGATGCCTCACCCCATGGGCTTGAGGTGATTGTGGGGGATACAAAAAAGGCTCTACCACTCTGCTGAGCTTGATTGAGAACTAAAACTATTTTTACATCTTTAGGGGGGGGGGGAGAGGGTTGTCAAACTACGAGGGCACTGACCCCAAAAATTGGAAAAGGAAAATAGAAGGCTAGCTGGGTTTGGGCCCAGGATAGCATGCTGGAGAGGTTAGTGAAGGGAAATAGGCATGTAGGGCCCAAAAAAGGCCTTTACAGGTAAAAACATGCATGGGGAAAATGGGGACATTACCAGGATATTACAAACAGGCAAATTTGGGTTAGGAGGAAAAAATAATAGAACATTATAAAACAATAAAAACATATAATGTGATGTTAAAGGAGCAAAATTACCTTCATATAGTCCTTCTGCAGGACCTGAATAATGGCCGAACACGTCTCAGGGATAATGATCCCGAGAGCCTGGGGGAAGATGCCTGTTGTGAACTTGAGGTCCTGCAAGCTTCTCCCAGTCGCCAGGTATCTCAACGTGGCAATAAGCCTCTGCTCGGCAGTGATGGCCTGGCGCATCACAGTGTCCTGCCTCGTTATATAGGGGGACAGCAAATCCAACAGACGGTGAAAAACGGGGTCCGTCATCCTGAGATAATTCCTGAAATCATCAGGATTATTCTCATGGATTTCCCGCAGCAGAGGCATATGAGAGAATTGGTCCCGCTGGAGCAACCAATTCTTAGTCCATGAACTCCTACTCACCCTGTTCACAGACTGAACTCGTGTTACAGTGTTAACTGCAACACCAAGTCCAAAGCCAGCACGAGCTCGAACGAGAACGCACTTCAAACATGGTCTTAAACCGGTCGGCTGGTCAGAACGCACTCAAACAGAACGCACCGTGGAACAGCAAGGCCTGAGAAGAACGACCTGAAAAACAGTAAACGAACGGCCAAGAAGGCACTGCAAGGCAGTAACGACCTGACTGCACGCACTGAATCACAAATACGAACCCACAAGCACAAACTGAACACCAGGAAACGATCTGCAAAGCACGGAGACTGAAAAGCGCGAATCGGCTCTCACCAAACTTTTACTAACACGCGGTAACACAAAATCAGCAAAAGCAGCCCAAGGGGTGGCGCCATTAGATTTGTTCGGCCCTTTTATAGCGCGTCGTAAGTTTTGTATGTGCCGTCGTTTTCTTGCCGTCGGTTTTTTGACTGATGGTGTGTGGCCAAGACTGATGAAAAACAGTTTCATCGGATTTCCGATGGTCAAATCCATCGGACGAAAATCCATAGGTTATCCGATCGTGTGTACAGGGCTTAACAGTTCCTTCACTTCCACTATGATCACTTCCTGTAGTTCTTCAGCCCACTGAGCTCCCAGTCTCTCTGTCACTAGACTAGATAATTTACTGCCACTGAATCCCTTGAGCTCCTCCAATCTTCACTGTAATATCTTCCTCAAGTGTCACCCCCGTTTCTCTGCTGGGTCCCTAGCTTGGCACTCAAGATACTTCTCAAGCTTCACCCCACTGGCCTGCTCGGTCCCTGGCTTGACACACAAGGCTGCTCTACAAGCTTGATACCTGCTGAAGTTTCCAGATTCTTCATCGTCCCTGGTTGGTGAGAATACTGCTCTGGTACTTGCTTCAGCTATTCACTGTGGTCCCCGGTAATAAGGTGGTTGGTCCCTTAGTGGCGACAGCTTTCCCACTACCTCTGACCACGAAAGGTTCTCCAGTCGGCAGAACCGTCACTTCTAGTTGGACCGCAAGCCACAATCCCAACACTACACTGCTCTCTTTCTTTTGGATAGGCCCTCAGATAACCTAGCAGCCAGATGTGCCCGGGATAGGCCCAAACTCCAGCCTAGCAGCCCGGGCAATACAACACACGTCCACCCAAACAGCTGTCCAGGTGGCACAGAAAACTAGAAACAAAACAAAATTGTTGCACACTGGAGTCTTGAATTGCTTGATAAAATTCTTTATTGTCAAAGCCAGACAAATAACAGAGAATGCAGTTAACACGTTTCACAAGAATGGGTCTTGTTTGATCACCCAAGCAAGACACTTTCTTGTGAAACGTGTTAACTGCATTCCCTGTTATTGGTCTGGCTTTGACAATAGTGTGCAACCATTTAGTTTTGTTTCTATTGCTGTGGTGGACGGTGGTGAGCCGAGGTCTGCACCTGGTTTCTATTTGCACCCGTGGTCAGCTTGGAGTGGTGTGTTCTTCTCTCATTTGGCACAGAACACTGATCACCTGACTCCACCCAAATATATAGGTTCTCCCAGCAGGCCAAAGGATTCAAGAAAACCCCTGCCCATTGGCTGAGACACCCCATATACCCAAAATCTGACCTTGCAGTGCCCTTGTCTTAAATAATGTCACCAAGTGCCCGGCCACCTAGTGAAAAAAAAGAAAAGTGCAGCTATCACAGACAGAGTGAAATCAATTGATCCTCAACAATTAGCCAAGGTAGCTACTCCTGGCAGGTAAATTTAGGAGCAACCCTGCCTAAACACCAAGGTGTTACATCTAATACATATGTAAAGCGTCACAAACTGAAGTCTAACCCAGGGTAAATAACACAGGTCTGTGCCCACTACTTATTTTTTTGTTTTATAAAAGAAGAATTGGAGAGGAAACAGATGAAGAAAGAGGTAGAAAAGGGGGGGGGGGTGTTGTTCCCTTATTTAAAAACTATCAACACTGATAAGAAATCTATTACTTGTTTAACCACTTCCTAAAAATTTTCACTACAAACAATTTCAGTTGAAAGTGAACAGTGGTAGATTTTTCTAAGATTCTATTGGAATATCAGCTGATAAAATTGATCAAACAACTGGATTGTGTTTGGGTACCTTGGCACCTTTAGCTAGAAGCTACCATATTAAGCAGGATTGTGTTAGAGGTGCCAATATACTTTCTTGATCCAATTCTATCATACGTATAATGAAAATACGTTATTTGCATGCATAATAGAATACAACACTCTGCCAAAGAAAATGTGATTTTTTTCCATTATTTGTGTTTTTTGTGTGATTTAAAAATAGCATCATTGACATGCACGTCATGTCATAAGTCATCTAAATGTCTTTTTATACATTATTTCCTAAAATGCCAAGCTGTCTATAACTACGGAGCGATGTCAGTAAGAGATAGCACGGCTATATACATTTAATTTATGTGTTATGCTTTATGCAGTGCACACCCTCAGGCGGTTACCCACAATGCACCAGTGTGCTGAATTACTAAGGGGTAGCAAGTCATTCCTTTGCCAAGACAGTCTCCAAACTTGGCTGACAACTCAGCAGAATATATTTATTCATGGGTCAAGAGATATAGCATAACTGATAAATTCAGTAGCAGTTCCAGCCAGACTGGCTGCCAAATTGTTGCCATTTACAATCAGTTAAAGCGAACCTGTCATTTAGTAGCATAATGCCTTCATGGAAGTTTTACTATTTTGTACAGTAAAACCTTGGTTTGAGAGTAACTTGGATTGAGAGCGTTTTGCAAGACAAGCAAAAAATGTTAATACATTTTGACTTGATAAACAAGCGATATCTTGATATACAAGCGATGTCTTGATATACAAGTACCGTCATCTCACAAGTGAGTATAAAAGAGAAGAGAGGCCCCACTAAGTGTAGCAATATGGTTACATTTAATGAAGGTACAACATTTAGCAACTCACGTGGTTGATGATTAAAACAGGCACATCTAAGTATGCAGGGATCCGGGGTAAAGCTGTCCACTCTTTTAACCTCCCTGGCGGTATGATTCTGTCTGGAATTTTGTACCAAAAGCGGTACAATTATTTTGCATGGAAATTTGGTGTTATGTATTGTAGGCCTGCAATTCTTAGTAATTACTTACTTAAACCTGACCAAACAAGAGTCTAGTAGACATCCCGGGTATGATAAAGTTTGAAACACAAAATTATAAATTATAATATAATAAATAACTATAAATAATTATAACAAATAGTAATGTAATTATAATAAAAATGATTCAATAATGTAATCAAATCAAAAACACTGAAATTTGCTTAGTTGCAGAATTGTCGCTGTCATTACTTTCAGTGTTTGATGACGAATTTCCCCACAAATCACTATCGCTCAATTCTGCAAGTGATTCTAATTTATTATCACTGTTTTCTAGCTGGTCTAAAACCACTTTTGACGTAAATGGACACTTTTTGGTTGCTATGGACAATCTCCAGTTTCCAGGCAGAAAGAACAGTTTTTATAATATAAAACTGCATGCAGGGCACTGGACTAACCACTAGGGAAAAAGGGGATGTGTAATTTTTTTATACAGTACTGTAATCTGTAAGATTATAGTATACTGTATGTGTATTGTGTTCTAACTTTTTTGAATTTGGCGCCGATCTCCGCCCCCGTGCGCCGCAACGTCGCAGGGAACGGAGCTCGGCACTCAGCAGTGTGAATCGAGCGAGGAGACAGCTCGTACACACTGCGGGGGACATCGCAGGATCCAGGGAACAAGGTAAGTAAGTCTCCCTGTATCCTGCAATGCAGCCCGAGTCTGGCTCGGGGTTACCGCTTATGGTATGAAAAATTCACCCCGAGCCTGACTCAGGATTATCGCTAAGGGGGTTAATCATCAACCATGTGAGTTGCTAAATGTTGTACCTTCATTAAATGCGACACTTAGAGGCGCCTCTCTTCTCTTTTATACTCTGTAGCTCCTGCTGGATTTTGCTTCTAATCCCCTTGTGGAGGCTTCCATTTATGGATAGACGTGTTATGGTTATACAACCTATCACATTGCTATAATCTTTTTATATGGACTACAAACTGAAGGATTTATGAATAAATGGTTGTGGAACGAATCATCTGAGTTTCCATTATTTCTTATGGGGAAATTTGCTTTGATATACAAGTGCTTTGGATTACAAGCATGCTTCCGGAACGAATTATGCTCGCAATCCAAGGTTTTACTGTAAATGAATGAATGCTTAACGCAGAAATCCTAACACAATACATATCTCTCTTCTGGGTGGACTGGATTCAACCAATGTCCCATGGTTTCTTTAAATGTATGTGGGATGCTTAGTGACATCTGTGACAATCTGAGTTATTTCTGTTGTCACTCGCTGAAGTAAATTCTCCATATTTGAAGTAACTTTTGAGTCTCAAAGAACCCCAGTTAAAAAATTTCTTTGCACAGTTCACAGTACAATACAATGATCTGTAAGTTGTAGACAAATAAAAAAGAAAAGCATAAGAAAGTACGTCTACTTAGTATATTAACTAATTAATTAATTAATTATTAATTAATTATGTCTACTTAGTATATAACACCTATTTTTTTTTAACAACCCCATGGTCTATGCAACTAAATTATTTTCAGTAACATTCATATTATTAAATAAATATTAATAATAGTCAGAAAAAAGCAAACAGTACAAATTGTAGTGTCTCTTCACATTGATGGTCAGTGGCTTATACACTGACTACTGCCGGTCAATAGATTTCTTGCTTATATTGGTGACCAGTGTAGGCACCTCTTACTGTTTTGGTTGATGGAAAGGTGACTCCTTACATTACTATTCAGAATGGTAAATGGGTGCCTCTGGATCCCAAGAGCTGTATCTGTTTATTACAGCAATCTGATAAAATTTATTCTGGGGCACTCTTCTTTATTTAATCATAGATTTCAAAGACTAAGCCCAGGTTCACACTGGGCTGCGGGAGTGAAGCCATGCGAGTTCAGCTGAACTCGCACGATTTCACTCCCGCCTGTCAGTCCCGATTTGGGCCGCGATTGCAGAGACATCTGTGCAGATGTCAATGTAAATCGCGGGCCGAAATCGCAAAAAGTAGTACAGAAACAACTTTTTAAAATTGGTGCAGCGCCGCAGATGCGGCGTCGCACCATCATTAGGACGGTGCCATTGCCGGCAAATGCCACCGTTTTGACATGCGATTTGACATGTCAAATCGCATGTCAAAACGCACCAGTGTGAACCAGGGCTAAAAACAATGAAAACACATCCAGTCGATGAACGATAAACAAAACACTATGTCCATGTACAGTATACTTGCTCTGAAAATAATCAAAATCAGTGGCGGGAGTAAACAAATAAAGTGCCAACCCATATAATCTGTGACCACAAAATGTGATAACAAAACATGCATTGTCCTATAGATATAAATGTCAGCGGCCGTGCAAATATATTCCACCTTCCAAGACTTCACTTGTGGGAATATCAAGACAAGACACTTGAAATGCTCTATATAAGAGCTGGGATTTTTTAGGTGCCAGTAATTTGAGTCACAAACATGTCTTAAAATTCAATCAATTTATTAATATATTTCATATTAAAAAATGAAGGGGAAAAAAATATAGATATATTAAAAACATGGAAACAATTCATGTTTGATGTCCACATTGTGAATTAATTACAGTTGCTTGTCATGGTGTAGCAATCCCGAAATTTTTCGCCATTTGGTAGGCTTCTTCAGGGGATATTTGCTACCACACCTAGACAGATACAGCAGATCAAATACATGGGTAGGAAAATAAACATAGAGATTGTACATCAAAATTCACACTGAGTGTGTGATAGTATATAACAGCATCTATGTTAGTATAGTAAGTTTACAATATCAACGGGGTTCATCATGTAAGAATATCAAGATAAACATTAATAAACATATTGAGCATAATAAGCACAACGATTTGTGAAGGGCATCTTACCAAATTAGCAAATAGCCCTAATAAGCCCTAATCCACAAGGGTTTTTTTTTTTAACAAAGGGTTCAAATCCAAATTCCGCACCAAGGAGGAAGGGAAGGGAGAAAGTGCCCCTCCCCATGGGCCTAAGATGGAGCTGTAGTGAAGTTAGCCACAGGAGGAGCAATCAAAGCAGGCAGGGGGCTGAAAGGTGCAACTTTTTGGTGCTAGGTTCCTACACATGAAGTCTATAAATATGTGTCTGTAAGAGAATGAACCAGTGTAAGCATTCAAGGATATAGCATACAAGGAAATACCTTTAGTATGGCCAAAGTACTGACAACAAAGAGACCAGAGCTCAGGGGTAACCCTCAATTGAAGAGTCTGATCCAAAGGATAGTTCCAAAGAGACTTGTCATTTCATATGCTACAAAGTAAGACAGAAAACAAATATTTCAATGCTCCAAAGGAGGGGCTGCATCAAACTTTCTAATACACTCCACTCATGGGGCAAAAAGTGATAGTTAGAGACCAAACTTCAAAGTGCAGTAAGATAATTAAAATATTTAAAAGATAAATAATGCACTCACATTAAAGTAATAAAATACATATCAGATGTTGCTGCTGCACCAAACAATCAAAATTCCAGTCCACTGGATGGATTGAAACTTAAATCTCTTCATAACACCATAAAAACTTCATAAAATAGTTCAAAAAGTCAATCAATATATTTTAATCCTTTTACATCAGTGGTAGCCACACCCTGTAATGGGAGTGATCTCTTTAGGGCATAAAAGAAAACAACAGGGGGTGCCAACTAAGCGCAGTATTAAGGTTGCTCTTTTTAGCAAAAAGACAAAAAACAAGGGCTGGACAATTTTGGAGTGGCCTCTGTATGTGATAAGGCAAGCGATTATTTGTTTTTAACAAGTTGCCATTTGTTCTTTTTAGTAAAAAGAGCATCCTTAAAGCAGAGTTCCAACCATATATATGATTTTTTTTTTAATCTATCTCTTACTATTACACAATGTATATTTACCATAGGTTAGTCTTGTCATTAGCGCAGCATTTATTAATATTTTATTTAAAAAGTTACCCTTGATCCATCCTGCTCGGGCATTCCCATCTTAATTGTGGGCAGGTGAAGCCCACAAGCATAAACTTCCGAGAGACGGTGCTGTTGTATTCCCAGCAGTATACCCGTTCTCGTGCAATAGCAGTATGAGCACGTAGCGGCACAGGAAACTTCACAGGTTGCCATCACAATGTGCGGCTTCGTCGGAAGTGCCCGCCCAGTTGTGATGGCAACGAAGATAAGCCATCTTTGCCCGCGTCACTTCCGGTTTTGAAATACCCACTGACTCCTGGGAAATGATGACACACATCTCCCAGGAGCACTAGCGAGCACAGGCGCCGAGGGAAATTACGTCAGGCGCCGCGGAGAGGAAGGGCAGATCACAAGGGACCACATAGCAACAAGCATGAAAAAGTAAGTACAAAAATAAATAATAATCCAAATGTTGTTGGTTATGTTTATTGCTTCTGAATAATATAAAGTTCATTTTATGGGTGGAACTCTGCTTTAATACTGCACTTAGTTGGTGCCCCGTGTTGTTTTATTTTAAAAACTAGAAAGCAACTTAAAAAAAAAAAGGTTTAAAATAAGTAAATATAATATACCTCCCTATCTATTTACTAATGCTAGCAGCATATGGAATACAAATAGTTAATGTTGATTGAGAGAGTTTAGTTCCGCTTTAAAGACAATCTATAGCAAAAAAATAAATAAGAGGCTGCCTGTAAGGTCTTTCTCTTAAGAATACTAGTTACCTGGCTGCTTCTAACTTTAGTCACTGACTTGTGATTTGTTCCAGGTCAGTGACTCAGAAATGACTGAAGCTATTGGAACCCCAATGCCAGCCAGGAAATTTACACTGTTTTTAAACAGTAGAAAGGTTTTACAAAAAATTGTCACGTTATAATATAACAAGGCGACAAAATGTGAAAAGTTCATACCACAAATCATATACAATGTACAAAGAGTGTCATATAAAGAGATAGAGTACCTGTACAAGCCTCATAGAGACTACATTTTATAAAGTCATACAAACTGATGTTAAAGGGGTTGTAAAGGTTCATTTTTTATTTTCTAAATAGGTCCCTTTAAGCTAGTGCATTGTTGGTTCACTTACCTTTTCCTTCGATTTCCCTTCTAAATGTTTTTTTTCTTTGTCTGAATTTCTCACTTCCTGTAAGCTTGCCCCCATCATCCGAGCCGTGCTTGCGTGGGGTTAGTCAGCATGCTCGGCCCCTCCCTTGGGACTACATCCCTGCGGGGAGCCTTCCGTGCCTGTAATTGTACAGAGCGTCTCCCCGCAGGGATGTAGTCCCAAGGGAGGGGCCGAGCATGCTGACTAACCCCCCACCAGCACGGCTTGGATGATGGGGGCAAGCTTACTGAGGAGGAACAGGAAGTGAGAAATTCAGACAAAGAAAAAATAATTTAGAAAGGAAATTGAAGGAAAAGGTAAGTGAACTAACAATGCACTAGCTTAAAGGAACCTATTTACAAAATAAAAAACAAACCTTTACAACCCCTTTAAGTTAGTATACAACAGCAGCAGGCCAAGCATATTAAACTCTTGAGAAAGAAGGTAGAGAGAAGGGGAAATGGGGGAGGGTCAAGTGGAATGTATTCATGTGGACCAGATTTTGTCATATTTGCAGGGGCAGCCTCTACTTATACTGTATATGTTCATTGGTACGTAGGAAGTGCAAAGTTAATCGCTGAGCACCATTCAATATAGGAAAGCAGGGAGGAGAGTTTCCACTTATGAAGAATTTCTTGCCTGTCATAGTAAGATGCATAAAACAGTAGTAATTTAGCATGTTTTTGAATTGGAAAAGCACCATAAATATTCAACAGTAGAACAAGGGGATCAAGTAATACAGGTACATAAAGTGCTTTGGACATTCTAGTAAGCAAAAACTAGGGGACAATTCCATACCATATAATAAAAAATGCCAACGGCACTTTGGCATTTGTTAAAAGAGGGGGAGAGTGTTGGGTGGAAACGGTGCACCTGCTGGGATGTAAAATACTGTATATTCTATGCAGGGCTTTTTTTTTAGCAGGAACGCGGGGGAACTCAGTTCCATCACCTCCAGCACTGAATGTATGTAATGGCAAAGGGTGCTGGGTTGTGCTACAGTTTCTATTGATGCTGGCTGCTGGGGGATCTATTGTTGCTGGAGGGGATATATTTTTACGGAGGGGGGTTTGTTGCTGACCTATTGTCTCTGGAAGGGATCTATTTTTGCAGGGGGAGGCCTATTGTTGCTGAGGACGTGTATTTTTGCTGGTGGGGGATCTATTGTTGCTGGGGTTGGTCTTATGTTGCTGGGGGAAGAGTTGTCACTGGAAGTGATCTACTGTTGAGAGAGCAGTCTATTGTAGTCAGCTGCAGGAGGGTCTACTGATGCTGTCTGTGGGGAGATCTGTTGTTGCTGCTAAGGGTCTATTGTTGCGGGTGGTCCATTGTTGCTGGGGAGGTCTATTGGTGTTGGCTGCAGGGGATCTATTTTACTGCTTTTCTTGTTATCATTAACAAGTTCCATACAAATTACTTAGTACCACAAATGTTACTTGGTTCTGTATTCTCTAAAAGAGGCAGTACTGGGAGGTGGGTAGGGGGTGGAACCAAGGAACGGTGCTCAGAGGTGGGTAGGGGGGGAAACAAGGGGTAACCCTCGAAAGCGGGAGTTCCTGCACCTTTTCTCTGAGAAAAAAAGCCCCGATTCTATGTAAAAAAATTTGCCCTTAGCAGAAATCAGGAGAAAGCCTATGAAAACTGTCAGGTATTAAAGTTTTACTAAGCCCAGGACCCTGCATTCACTATAGCTGGTCTCCCACAGTACACAGAACATGGAAATGCAGTTATTTTAGTACATAAAAACTGCTAAATACCTTTTCTCATCAGCAGTATGTAGCAGTCGTGTGACTTCTATCAGTGACTGGCAGAGAACTGGTTAAAGCTTGTAGGAGGAGTTTTCATTCTCCTCTGACTGGCCTATGAGGCTGCAGCTATGAGTAAGCACTAACATTTGTAGTGTGAAACGCGTCAGCTGATCCCTGCCTTGCTGTGACCTGTGATGCATGTGTTTTATCTTTTTTACAATAAAAGCAACCTTTAAGGTTTTTTTTGGAGTGCGGCTGTCCATCCCTTCCTTTCTGCTGTTCCTGTTTGCCTTGTGCATTGCCAGCACCCATGGTTTCCTGATTGTTGAAGGATTAACAGAACTCACTCACCTGGAGCGGTCATTTTCTCTCTACCCCTGATCCTCTGTCTGGACAGCGCTTATTGGCCCTGTGCTAATCACATGCACCGTCCCAAGAAAAAAAAAAACTCTCTAGCAATACACACCAAACTGAGCATGTGCAGAGTGCCACCAAGGCTCTGTACTATCAGCAGATGGATTGGGGACAGTAAAAAATAAAGGGGGGGGGGTCAGAGAAGACAGGATCAAACAGTCTTTTTATACAATGCGCAGGATTAACCCCTTAGGTTCCACAGTGAGTAGCATGCTTTACTGCATATACAGACTGATTTTACAGTCGTGGGTTTAGTAACACTTTAAACAGCATTTGATAGCAGTTTAGGCAGAAGGAGGGGGGGGGGGGGGGTTAAAGCAGGCAAGAGCTACTAGACGACAGGTCAATTTTAGAAACTTTTTTTTCTAGCTTTTGTTTTCCCTTCTGTCTTCTTTTTACAGCTCATTTTCATTTCACACCACCATCTCATGACACAATTGCCTGTCACGCCTAATTTTCCTATAACCTAATCTATTTGCAATGCCATGGAAACGTGCATACAAGACAGCGCTAACTAATCAGCAACTAATCAGATTAGAGTTGTCATTTTTCTAGTGCGGACTTGAAAACTGGAGGATAAACTCTTACTGGCTTCCCTGAGCAACATCTCAGCATTTTCATTCTTCTATTTTTTTTTTTATTCTTTAAATCAGTTCCAGCAAAAGCCACTTCACATACGCCTCATAATTGTTTTTCCCCCTCTGGATAAAAGCATCAGATCACTTTCAACTCCGACAACAAAACGAGGCAGTATGTGTCAGTCTAAAGACACAGGAAATATTTTGTTACTGTGTTTGGAGTGTGAGGATTTATAATAGTGATTATCACCTCTGGGAAGTTCATATAGCGGCAGTTACACACTCCACCATCTGTGGTTATTGCTTAATTACTGGCAAGAAGATTCAAGCTCCAGATCAGCGCCGCTTCCTGCCTGCTCCCGACTCCGATCTGTTTGCATCATCCCTCAGAATTTTACAAATTAGGTGAACACAACGGAACTGTTACCAGAACAAATCTGGACATTAATATTCAAATGTTTTTTCTGGGGAGCCCTAATTGCCTATAACATGAAAGTCACATGTTCCCGTCGCCTACAGTAAAAGTAAAGCGCAGGTTCACATTTTTGCTTATTTTCCTTTCAGCTGTTTCAAAATCTGCTTGTTTGAATGTTGCAATCTTGATTTGGGCAGTTTTCCCATCACCCCCTGTCAGTCTTATGTTGATTTAACCACTTCAGCCCACGGAAGATTTTCGCCCTTAATGACCAGGCCATTTTTTGCGAAACAACGCTTTAACTGACATCTGCGTGGTCGTGCAATGCTGTACAAAAACAAAATTGCCGTTCTTTTTTCCCCACAAATATAGCTTTCTTTTGGTGGTATTTGATCACCTCTGCGGTTTAAATTTTTTGCGCTATAAACAAAAAAGACCAACAATTCATTGAGCCAGGGAATCGTAGAATTTTTTTTAAATGATGCTTTTTTATCAAATAAAACTAAACAGTGACACCCAAGAATAGTCCAAGCAGGTTCTTCCTGTACTTATATTCAGGAAGGCTGAAAACAAACAGAGTTTTAATGCAAAAGGGCTTTGTACAGCAAGTCATAGAAAAAACAAACAAAATATCTGCACAGCTGCTAAGTGGTTGTAAACACTTACAGACCACTTTTTGCCACCGGTAAACCTATAATAAGGCTGACCTGTAGCTATCCTGGATATCTCCTAAACCTGCACGGTTTAGGAGATATCCCCCTGTATCTGCATGTGCCGAAGACATCGGCACATGCGCACTGAAGCAATGGCACGTCGTTTCCTGCGGCTCCCGCGTGCGGGAGTGATGTCACGCAGCCCTGGCAAATCACAGAGCCGGAGTCCGCGGCCCCGGAAGGAAGAATGGCGGGAAGATGGATGCAGCCTGCACAGGGGACAGCGCTGGATTCGTTTGCAGGTAAGTGTCACATAATGGGCCAGTATGCGATGCATACTAGCCCATTATGCTTTTAATTGGCAGGTTTTGCAGGGAGCAAAAGAGGAAATAAATCATCAGGGTTTATTTCCTCTTTAAACTCTAGTTCGTTCCTGACTAAGAGGATGCTCCCTTATGGGTTTCAACACAAACAGGTAGCATGTGTACCTTTTTAGTGTTCTGTCAGCACTCAGCCTTTTCACCTAGCAGATGGCTCATACAGTAGACTGTGTGAGAAAGAGAGAAAGCCCTGAAAATCAGTCAGCCCACATATATAAAGGCCTTTGGACAGCTGAGACTAATAATGAGGTCAGATTACCAGGTAAGATGTGGACCTAGGAATATAAGCTCTATTCCACCCAAAGTTCTACAAAGCCCTTTTTCTCCAGGACCCAGCTGTCAGGATCCTTGTGCAGCAAATGGACATTTTCATGTGCATGTGCAGGAACATGAGCATAGAAGCTTAAGAAGTTGTGTACATGCATTGGAGCCCCACAGATTCTGGTGCCCAGTGATCTATTTTAACCTTAGGTCTGTCTAGCCTTATTACTGGATTGTCTTCAGTCCTGATCCCTGTGTTCTGTTCTCCTGAAAACCTGTCAGGAACTTGGTAGGAGGCCGAGATGCTGGGAGGGCTCCCCTTGCGGCCAAGTGCAGCACACCACTGAAGATGACACAGCAGGTGTAGTGCCCACAGAAGCACAGGTGCCTGGTAGCTGAAGACAGACGTGCTTGGAAGGTCCAGGAGACAGAGACCAGTGGAGCAACTGGAAAACTGAGCCGAGAGCCAGGCCAAGGATCATTCACAGGAAGACAGTCGGTAATCAGAATGACCAGGGGTGAGCCGAGTCTTCGTACAGGGAGCATGATATGCAGAGTTCAATAGACAAGCCGGGGTCAGATGCAGGGAGCAGGCAGAAGGACGTCAGGTGCAAGCCAAGAGTCGAGCCAGAGGATCAGGAAGAGCGGGTCAGAACAAGCCGGGTCGGTACACAGGAGATCAGATCAACAGGTGATTCAGGATACAGGAACACAGGGGGAGCTGAAGATAAACCAGCAAATGCAGACACTAGCAGACTTCCTTATATAGGCCCATGTGACCTGCTGGTAGAGATACTGGGTCCTAAAGTCCTTCTCCTGCCAGAGATGCTGGGTCCTAAAGTCCTTCTCCTGCTGTTGGTTCCCTGACAGTGCTTTTGCCTATGCAGGTTTGCCAACCCTGCACTATTATGCACAGGGATGCGCCTATTTCCCTGACAGTGCCCCCCCCCCCCAACGGGCAGCCTCCGGATGCCCAGTTGCGCCCATTTTGCGGGATGACTGGTGCAAAATCTTTGTATAAGCCTATGGGCGTGTACATGACTCGCAGGTTCCCAAGAGCTCTCTTCTGCAGGGTATCCTTTCCACTTAATTAAAAACTGAATTGTCCTACTTCTCCGATGACAGTCAAGGATGGACTCCACTTCGAATTCAGTCTCGTCTCCAACCAGGACCGGAGGTGGGGGTATTTCTTCTCTCCCTGAAAAAGGACTGGAAATTACATGTTTAAGAAGTGCAACATGAAATACAGGGTGGATTTTATACGATTCAGGCAAGGCAAGTTCGAAGGCTACTGGATTTATTTCCCGTTTTATTTCAAAAGGGCCAATAAACTTCAGTCCCAATTTTTGGGAAGGACAAGGCAGTTTGAGGTTTGCAGATGAGAGCCACACCTTGTCCCCCACCTTAAAGGCAGGGTTTCCTCTCTTCTTCTTGTCATACTGTCTCTTATATCCTTCTTGGGCTTTCCGCATTGTGTCCTGGAGAATCTGATAATTGGTTTGGATGGAATTTATTCTGTCCTGGACTGCCGGGACTGAGGATTCGGGAATAACATTGGGTAAAAATGAAGGGTGGTAGCCATAGTTCGCCCAAAAGGGTGACTGGTTGGTAGCAGTGTGCACAGAGTTGTTATATGCGAATTCCGCACAGGGCAATAATGAGATCTAATCATCCTGAGAAAAGGAACAAAAACAACGCAGGTATTGCTCTAAGGTCTGGTTAGTCCTTTCTGTTTGGCCGTTACTCTGGGGATGGTAAGCTGTGGAAAAACATGTCTCAATTGATAGTGATTTGCAAAGGTTCCTCCAGAACCTAGAGGTGAATTGTACACCTCTGTCTGACACAATGTTATCTGATACTCCGTGTAGTCTGACTACTTCTTTAATGAAAATTTCTGCTGTGTCCATGGCAGAAGGTGTGCCCATCATTGGTAAGAAATGCGCCATCTTGGATAGCCGGTCTACCACTACTAGAATGGTTGTAAACTCTTCTGAAGGGGGTAAATCCACAATAAAGTCTAAAGAAATATTTTTCCAAGGTTGTTCTGGAACTGGCAGTGGTCTTAACAGGCCCCAGGATTTCGTGTTGGACCCCTTATTCCTTTGGCATATTGTGCAGGAGTTGACATAGTCCTTACAATCGGCTCTCAGAGTGGGTCACCATAAAGACCGTTGGACCAGTTCGGTCGTTTTCGGACCCCAAAGTGGCCAGCCAGCTGGTGATCGTGGAAAGTTTTTAGGACCTGAAGCCTGGCTTGCTGTGGGACAAAAATCCTGTCTTGATTCCAAAGGAGTCCCTCCTGGCTTCTGAGGGAGGAGATTTCTGTTTCCGTGCACTGAGTGGATGCTTGTTCAATTGAAGCTCTTAAATCAGGCTGGAACAAGAGGAAGTTTTGAGGGGACAGAATTGGACTGGGTGTGATCTCTTCAGGGGTATCAGGAAACATCCTGGACAAGGCATCGGCTTTTCCATTTTTAGACCCTGGGCGGAAGGTGATATGGAAATTGAATCGAGAAAAGAATAAAGCCCATCAAGCCTGCCGGGGTCTCAGTCGCTTGGCCGTGCGGAGATACTCCAAGTTCTTATGATCTGTAAAGATCAAAATAGGGTGGACGGCACCCTCCAGGATATATCTCCATTCCTCCAGGGCGGTCTTTATTGCCAAGAGCTCTCGATCCCCTACGTCGTAGTTCTTCTCAGGCTGGGTCATCTTCCGTGAAGAGAAGGCCACGGGATGAAGTAGGGCTTTGGGCCCCTGACGCTGGGAAAGAACTGCTCCTGTGGCTACTTCGGAGGCATCAACTTCCAGAACATAGGGCAAGGCAGTATCGGGATGCTGTAAAACAGGTGCAGAGGTAAAGAGGACCTTTAGTTGATCAAAGGCCGTTTGTGCTGCTTCGGACCACTGGAATCTGGTATGCTGACGTGTTATCTGGGTAATTGGTGCTACAATGGTAGAAAAGTCTCTTATAAATCTTCGGTAAAAATTTGCGAAGCCGATGAACCTCTGAACACTCTTCTTATCAGAAGGGGCCGGCCACTCAAGAATGACTTTCACCTTCTGAGGATCCATGGCTATCCCATTGGTGGTGATAAGGAGTCAGAGGAACTGGATTGTCGTCTTCTCGAAGTCGCATTTTTCGGCTTTTACATAAAATCCGTGTACCCTGAGGATGCCCAGTACCCTTTTTACATGTGTTCTGTGAAGCTCCAGAGTAGCTGAGAATATGAGGATATCATCAAGGTAGACGATAATGAAGTGGTCTAGGTACTGCCGGAAGATATTGTTTATGAAATGTTGGAATGTGGCTGGGGCGTTGCATAATCCAAATGGCATTACTAAGTATTCAAAATGTCCAAACCTTGTTCTGAACGCTGTTTTCCACTTGTCCCCCTCCCGGATGCGGACAAGATTGTAAGCTCCACGTAGGTCTAGTTTAGTGAAGACATGAGCTGTACGGAACATCTGGAAGAGTTCTGGGATGAGGGGGAGCGGGGTAGCGATTTTTAAGAGTAACTCCATTCAATTCTCTGTAATCCACACATGGCCTCAAAGTTTTATCCTTCTTCTCAACAAAGAAAATGCCGGCACCGGCAGGAGAGGAGGGAGGGCGTATAAATCCCTTTTCAAGGTTTTCATCAATATACTGTCTCAAAGTCTCAAGTTCAGTCTCAGAGAGGGGAAAAATACGGCCAAAAGGAATCTCAGCCCCCGGTAACAACTCGATGGGGCAATCGTAGGGACAATGCGAGGGTAGAGTATCTGCTTTCTTCTTGTCAAAGACATCCTTGAACTCCTGATAGGCTGCTGGTATATTGGGATCCACACTGGGTGTGGGTAGAACAGAAATGCAACTGGAAGAGTCCTTGGTTTCAGGATCAAGACAATGCTGCCGGCAGTAGGGAGAGGTGAAGAAAACTTCCCTTTTGGACCAGTCAATCTGAGGGTTGTGCGCCTGTAGCCATGGGGTTCCCAAGATGACAGGGAATATGGGAGACCTCAGTGTCAGGGAACCAACAGCAGGCGAAGGACTTTAGTACCCAGCATCTCTGACAGGAGAAGGGCTCTAGGACCCAGTATCTCTACAAGCAGGTCACATGGGCCTATATAAGGAAGTCTGCTAGTGTCTGCATTTGCTGGATTATCATCAGCTTCTCCTGTGTTCCTGTGTCTTGCATCTCCTGCCTGTCTGATCTCCTGTGTACCAAACCCGGCTTGCCTGACCTGCTCCTGTTGACTTCCTAGCGTATACCTGACCCCGGCCTGGCTAACGGACTCCGCTTACCTTGTCTTCTGTGCTAAGACTCAGCTCTGCTGTGTTCTCGGACTGTCTTGCTGTGTTTGACCCTCTGGCCTGGCTTTGACCCTGTTATCGGAACATTCCATTGGTCCTTACCCTTTGGACCTCCTAAGCACGCCTGCTGTCCTGCAGTCTGCCTGTCCTACCAAGTTCCTGGCAACCAGCACTACCTACCAGGCAACCCGTGCTTCTGTGGGCACCACATCCCCTGTGTCATCTTCAGGGCTGTGCTGCACTCGGCCGCAAGGGGCGCCCTCTCTGCTACTCGACCTCACATCAGAGACTTGACAGTATAATCCAGCCATGTCTGAGGCCGGCAGAGGTGCGTCCCCGTTAGAGGCATTATGTCAACAGGCCGCTACTCTGACCCAAGCAATCCAGACACTGCAAGAAGGATACCTCCAGCTAGAGGAGAGATTGCAACACCTGTCAGAGTCATCTGCTTCTGCGGACCCGGTCCCAGCTTCTCCCAGTTCCACCCACGTACGTTCCTCTGTGGCTCCTACGATGGTGTTCCCTCCTCCAGAACCCTGTGTTCCTGTCCCTGAACGGTTTTCCGGGGATCGAAGAAAGTTTAGATCCTTCAGGAATGCCTGCCTATTGTACCTATCCTTGCAGCCCCGGACTTTTGCTTTAGAAACTGTTAAGGTCGGGTTCCTCATCTCCCTGCTATCTAATGAACCCCAGACCTGGGCCCACAGTTTATGGGAACAAAGAAGCCCAGTCATTAACACAGTGGACACATTCCTGGCAGCCATGTCACAACTCTACGAGGACCCCCAGCGTACAGCCACCGCCGAAGCCGCTCTGCATTCACTACAGCAGGGTAGTCGACCAGTGGAGGACTATACCGTGGACTTCCGTCGGTGGTCTGCAGACACAGGCTGGAACGAGGCTGCCCTCAAGCACCAGTTCCGCTTAGGACTTTCTGAGTCTCTCAAAGATGAGCTGGCCAGGATTGGGGTCCCCACTACACTTGAGGATCTCATCCAGTCATCCATCCAGCTGGATCGACGTTTACATGAGAGACAGTCCGAACGAGCTCAGTCCTCCAGGCCCGCCATGATGCCGCCTAAGGTTTCCACTTCATCAGTGCCTGCTCCCACTGGTACTTCTATCCCAGTTCCTAGACAAATCGGCCTGCTACGTTCCGCATTATCCCCTGATGAAAGGCGTCATCGTATGCAATCAAGGCTCTGCCTCTATTGTGGAGGAAGCGGACATTTCTTGTATAACTGCCCCAGAAGGCCCAAGAAGCCACCTTCCTACCCTCCGGTGTATTTCCAGGTTTCCGGAGCTTCTCCTTCACACCTAGTGCTACCCATTACGCTGCAATTTGGAAAAGAAGAGATCCGGCTGCAGGCCATTATTGATTCTGGAGCATGCAGCTGCTTTGTGGACTTGAACCTGGTGAGAAACCTGAAGCTGCCCCTCCTCCAAAAGAAACAGGGACTTGAAGTCCGCCTGGCCGATGGCACATTGCCTAGTTCTGGCCCTGTTACCCAGGAGACTGTCCCTCTGCTTATCACCACTCCTGATGGCCATCAGGAATTCATACGCTTTGACGCTCTAAGCTCGCCTATGTCTCCAGTTATCCTAGGAATTCCATGGCTCCAAGCCCACAACCCTCAGATCAATTGGATCAAGAAGGAGGTCCTGTTCACCTCTCCCTATTGCCAGCAGCATTGCTTTATTCCTGAACCCAGAGACATTACCAGTTGCTTGACAGTCCACCCTGTATCTACCACTAACCAGAATATACCCCAGGCATACCAAGAATTCCTGGATGTTTTTGATAAGAAAAAAGCTGACGTTCTACCACCACATCGGCCATATGACTGTCCAATAGAATTACTTCCAGGGGCCGAGATTCCATTTGGACGAATATTCCCTCTCTCTGAAATGGAATTGGGAACTCTGCGACAATATATCGATGAAAATTTGGCTAAGGGCTTCATCCGAGCTTCCTCCTCTCCTGCCGGTGCCGGAATCTTTTTTGTCGAGAAGAAAGACAAGTCTTTAAGACCATGCGTGGATTATAGGGAGCTCAATAAAATCACAATAAAGAACCGCTACCCACTGCCATTAGTTCCTGAACTTTTCCAGAGATTCCGTACGGCCCAAGTATTTACCAAGCTCGACCTCCGGGGTGCCTATAACCTTGTTCGGATCCGTGAGGGCGATGAATGGAAGACAGCATTCAGAACGAGGTTCGGACACTTCGAGTATCTTGTAATGCCCTTTGGGCTCTGTAATGCCCCGGCGACGTTTCAGCACTTCGTCAACGATATTTTCCGGGAATATCTTGACTACTTCGTCATCATCTATCTGGATGACATTCTCATATTTTCGGCTACTCTGGAGCTCCACCGGACCCATGTAAAGACAGTGCTGCTCACACTAAGAAAACATGGACTTTATGTGAAAGCGGAAAAGTGTGACTTCGAGAAGAAATCAATACAATTCCTAGGACTGATCATCTCCACGGGCGGTGTAGCTATGGATCCACAGAAAGTGCAGGCAATCCTGGATTGGCCAACTCCATCAGATAAGAAAGGGGTGCAAAGGTTTGTGGGCTTTGCGAACTTCTATAGGAGGTTTATAAGAAACTTCTCCTCCATCATCTCACCCATTACCCAGTTGACCCGCTTACATACCCGTTTCCAGTGGTCCTCCGAAGCCCAAACTGCTTTCGAGAGACTAAAGTTATTGTTTACCTCTGCACCAATCCTTCAACACCCTGAGCCTGCCCTGCCATACATCTTGGAGGTCGATGCCTCAGAAGTAGCTACAGGGGCAGTCCTTTCACAACGCCAGGGACCCAAGTCCTTGCTTCACCCCGTGGCCTTCTCCTCGCGGAAAATGAGCCAGCCCGAGAGGAACTATGATGTAGGAGACCGCGAGCTCTTGGCCATTAAAACAGCCTTAGAGGAGTGGAGATACCTTCTTGAGGGGTCTGCTCACCCCATAATGATATTTACAGATCATCGGAACCTCGAATACCTCCGTACTGCCAAACGTCTGAGACCCCGTCAAGCCCGCTGGGCTCTGTTCTTTTCAAGGTTCAACTTCCACATCACCTACCGTCCCGGCTCCAAGAACGGAAAGGCCGATGCTTTATCCCGAATGTTTCCCGATACTCCGGAGGAGACAATATCTAGTACAATCCTGTCACCTCAGAACTTTCTTCTGATCCAACCCGATCTAAGATCTTCTCTTGAACAGGCTTCCCTCCAATGCCAGGAACCAGAAGCATCCTCTCTAAGAAACCAGGAAGGGTACCTCTGGCATCAGGACAAGATCTTCGTTCCGCAACAAACCCGAATACAGGTACTGAAGACCTTGCATGACCACCAACTCGCTGGCCACTTCGGAGTGCGGAAAACTACGGATCTTATCCAACGATCCTTCTGGTGGCCTACCTTGAAATCTGATTGCAGGGAGTTTGTTAGCTCCTGCACTACCTGCCAGCGAAATAAAGGGTCCAATGTCAAGTCGTGGGGTCTGTTACGTCCTCTGCCAGTGCCAGAACTACCATGGAGAAATATATCTATGGACTTTATAGTAGAGTTGCCCCCATCCGAAGAATCTACAACAATCCTGGTAGTTGTGGACCGTCTATCCAAAATGGCGCACTTCTTGCCCATGGCAGGAACTCCTTCTGCTGCAGAAACAGCAAAAATTATCATAAGGGAGATAGTCAGGCTCCATGGCCTTCCTGACAGCATTGTGTCTGATAGAGGGGTACAATTCACCTCCCGGTTCTGGAGAGAGCTCTGCAAAGCACTATCAATCAAGGTGTGCCTGTCCTCAGCCTATCACCCCCAAAGCAACGGTCAAACTGAAAGGACCAACCAGACCTTAGAACAATATTTGCGTTGCTTCTGCTCCTTCTCCCAGGACGACTGGATCTCTCTACTCCCTTGTGCAGAGTTTGCTTACAACAATGCAGTACACTCAACCAACAATCAATCTCCGTTTTGGGCCAACTACGGTTTCCATCCTTCATTTCTACCTAATGTCATTCCGGAAGCCTCAGTTCCAGCAGTTCAAGACAGGATAAGCTCCATTCAGGCTAATTATCAAACCCTCCGGCTAACCATGCAGAAAGCGCAAGAGGACTACAAGAAACAATATGACAAGAGGAGAGGAGAGAGTCCTAGCTTTGAGGTTGGAGATAAGGTCTGGCTCTCTTCAGCAAATCTCAGGCTCCCTTGCCCCTCCCGGAAATTGGGTCCAAGATTTATCGGTCCATTCGAAATTAAACGAAAAATTAACCCAGTAGCTTTTGAACTGTTACTACCAAGTTCGTATAAAGTGCATCCTGTGTTTCACGTTTCTCTTCTTAAATCTGTTGTCTCTAGTCCTTTTCCAGGAAGAGAAGAAGACCCTCCGCCTCCAGTCTCAGTGGGAGATGAAGCCGAATTCGAGGTAGAATCCATCCTGGACTGTCGCAAAAGAGGTAGGACTATTCAATTTCTTATTAAATGGAAGGGTTATCCAGCAGAAGAGAATTCTTGGGAACCTGCAGGCAACATACATGCTCCTAGACTTCTCCAGAGATTCCGTGCCAGATACCCTGAAAGATGGGCCCGGGTGGGCATCCGGAGGCTGCCCCTTGGGGGGGGGCACTGTCAGGGAACCAACAGCAGGCGAAGGACTTTAGGACCCAGCATCTCTGACAGGAGAAGGGCTCTAGGACCCAGTATCTCTACAAGCAGGTCACATGGGCCTATATAAGGAAGTCTGCTAGTGTCTGCATTTGCTGGATTATCATCAGCTTCTCCTGTGTTCCTGTGTCTTGCATCTCCTGCCTGTCTGATCTCCTGTGTACCAAACCCGGCTTGCCTGACCTGCTCCTGTTGACTTCCTAGCGTATACCTGACCCCGGCCTGGCTAACGGACTCCGCTTACCTTGTCTTCTGTGCTAAGACTCAGCTCTGCTGTGTTCTCGGACTGTCTTGCTGTGTTTGACCCTCTGGCCTGGCTTTGACCCTGTTATCGGAACATTCCATTGGTCCTTACCCTTTGGACCTCCTAAGCACGCCTGCTGTCCTGCAGTCTGCCTGTCCTACCAAGTTCCTGGCAACCAGCACTACCTACCAGGCAACCCGTGCTTCTGTGGGCACCACATCCCCTGTGTCATCTTCAGGGCTGTGCTGCACTCGGCCGCAAGGGGCGCCCTCTCTGCTACTCGACCTCACATCAGAGACTTGACACTCAGGACATCAAAACATAGAAATTCCTGGTGACCAGAATTGATGGAGGTAAGGATAGGTGCCGTTTCCTGGGTGACATGCCCGGAACTGGGCATTGAGCCGTCGGCCAGGTGGACAGTCAGTCTTTGGCTCTTGTGGTGGAGGGGAATAGCGAGTCTCTTTGCCAGTGTCAGATCCAAAAAGCAACTACATGCCCCGGAATCCAGTATTGCTTGGAGGTGAACTTCTTGTCCTGCTATCAGTCATGTGACAGGAAGAGTGATGTGAGAGGAGGAGGACCTGGACATCTGACAGTTGACCGGAGTGCGGAGGACCGATTTCCTGGGTCTTATGGGGCAAAAGGTTATATAATGACCGGTTCCCCCGCAGTAGAAGCAAAGGTTCGCCTGTCGGCGACGAAGTCTCTCCCCTGAGGTTAATGCTGGATGGGCCAGGCCAAGCTGCATAGAACTAGATGTGGGCGGAGCTTCGAGCAGTTGGGGGGTTTGGATGCGTTCAGACTGACGCTCTCGTAAGCGTCTGTCGAGTTGAATAGTCAGTAGGATGAGACCCTCTAGAGTTGAAGGGGTCTTGACTCTAGACAGTTCATCCTTGAGTGATTCAGACAGTCCCAGCCGATACTGATAACGTAACGCTGCCTCGTTCCATTCTGAGTCTGAGGACCAGGTACGGAATTCCACTGTGTAATCTTCCGCAGGGCGCTGACCCTGCCGTAGGGCATGTAGAGCAGCTTTAGCAGTGGCCACCCGCAGGGGATCGTCATATAACTGGGCCATGATTTCAAAGAACTGGTCCACAGAATTGATGAGGGGACTCTCCTGCTCCAGTAAGCCATGAGCCCATACTTGGGGTTCGTCAGTCAGCAAAGAAATGATAAATCCCACTTTCACTGCTTCAGAGGAAAAGGTCCGTGGTTGCAGAGCCAGGTACAGGTAACAGGCGTTTTTAAAGGATCTAAATTTCTTCCGATCACCGGAGAAGCGTTCAGGTGTTGGCACTCGTAGTTCCGGAGGGGGCATCACCACAGCAGGAGTGGTTGCCAAGGAACTAGTTAAAGATGACCCTTGACCTGCGGGAGAAGGTTTCACAGGCCGGTGCTGCAGTCGGCCCTCTAATTGGCGGTACTCTTTCTGGAGTTCTTGGATGGCCTGGGTGAGGGCTGTTATCTGTAGGCTGGCGGCTTCCAGCGGGGAGACACCTCCGTCGGCCTCTGACATGGCTGGTTTATACTGTCAGGAACTTGGTAGGAGGCCGAGATGCTGGGAGGGCTCCCCTTGCGCCCGAGTGCAGCACACCACTGAAGATGACACAGCAGGTGTAGTGCCCACAGAAGCACGGGTGCCTGGTAGCTGAAGACAGACGTGCTTGGAAGGTCCAGGAGACAGAGACCAGTGGAGCAACCACTGGGGTGAGCCGAGTCTTAGTACAGGGAGCATGATATGCAGAGTTCAATAGACAAGCCGGGGTCAGATGCAGGGAGCAGGCAGAAGGAGGTCAGGTGCAAGCCAAGAGTCGAGCCAGAGGATCTGGAAGAGCGGGACAGAACAAGCCGGGTCGGTACACAGGAGATCAGATCAACAGGTGATTCAGGATACAGGAACACAGGGGGAGCTGAAGATAAACCAGCAAATGCAGACACTAGCAGACTTCCTTATATAGGCCCATGTGGCCTGCTGGTAGAGATACTGGGTCCTAAAGTCCTTCTCCTGCCAGAGATGCTGGGTCCTAAAGTCCTTCTCCTGCTGTTGGTTCCCTGACAGTTCCCTGACAGTGCCTTTGCCTATGCAGGTTTGCCAACCCTGCACCATTACACACAGGAATGCGCCTATTTCCCTGACAAAACCTGCCGATCTTGCTACTGACCCGACTATGTGTGACAATTCTCTACTGATTCTCTTGTCTATTATGTCTTCTATTGATCCGTGTTATCGACCCCTGTCTAGACTTTTGACTAAAACTCTGTATATATATATATAACACAAGTTTTCTGACTTCTAGCCGTGATTGCATAGTATTTTCTAGATTTTCAAAACTACGGTTCTTTTCTCTATAATACTTCAGCTTGATCTGCTACTCCAGCCCCATCGCTTTCTATAAGAGATGGTGGATTTGCTGAGACAGCAAATGCATTGTTTGCTACTTTTTTCAGGTTTTCGTTTGGTAGTTGAAGCTCACATCACAGGATTTAATGATACTGAGATTGTGTTAGATGGGAAGGAGAGGATGAAAATATTTTTTTATTTGTAGTTCTAAGGAAATTGTCTGATAAACTAGAGCTATGCATACAGTATAGTATACTCCTATCCCCCAAACCTCTCCATTTTTTTTTTTTAAAGAACTAATAAAATGAAAATGCTTTAAACCTCAGTATCTAGTACAGTGATTCGAAACAGCGGCATGCTGGCTCTCTGTGTGCAGCCTGCCATGTCCTGGACTGGGCCACCACCTGTTGGACACCTATGAACTTTGCAGAGTGGTCAGGTGCTGAAACAATAAAGACAGTACAATCAGGTGGACTGGTGGAGTGATCTCCAGCTCTATCTGACAGTACAAGCATGCTTTACAGAGTGGAAGCAGGGTGCTGCCCAAATGCTGAAACACTGTAATTCAGCACCCAGCACTGAAATTAAAGAGGTTGTAAAGTTTTAGAGTTTTCACCTTAATGCATAGAATGCATTAAGGTGAAAAATCTTCTGTGCTGCAGCTGCCCCCCAGAGCCTCCCCCCCCCCATTTTTCCTACCTGAAACCAATCATTCCAGCGACGAGCAAGAGCCCAGGGGCTCCAGTCGCTGTCTTCACTAGATAGATTGATAGCAGCAGGAGCCATTGGCTCCTGCTGCTGTCAATCAAATCCAGTGACACGAGAGCGGGGGAAAAGGCCAAGTCCTGCTGTCTGTGTCAATGGACGCAGCAGTGGGACTCGTGAGTGTGCCCGCACAGGTGCCCCCATGGAAAGTGGCTCACTTTGGGGGCACTCGATGAAGAGGAGGCGCCAGGAGTGCCACCGGAGCACCCCAGAAGAGGAGGATCGGGGCTGCTCTGTGAAAAACCCTTGCACAGAGCAGGTAAGTATAACATGTTTGTTATTTTAAAAAAAAATCTTTACAATCACTTTAACAGTACAGTCAGGTGGAGTGTGAGAAAAACTGTAGTCCTGGCCTTGTTGAAGGGAGAGAGAAAGCATGGCACAGGAGCATGTGATTAAAGGGGGTAAATTTGCTACTGCACTGGCCACCAAAGCCAGGGAAGAGGGGAGAAATACTTCCAATGACCAGAAATGTTGGAAGAGGGTTAAACAGCACTGCCTCTGAGCATCAGTGCAAGAAGCGGGATTAAGAGCACTGTCACTGCCACCAATGCTGGGGGGGTAATTATCAAGGTCACTAACATCAGTGTTAGGGGTTATTACTGTGGTGACCTACACGAATGCTGGGGACTTTTATTGCAGCCAAGGAAATCAATGATGACCTTAAAGTCCTTAAAAAACCTTCTGTGCTAGAGGAGATACCCAGCCCCCCTTAGTCTTTCCTGAGCATGATCCGATCCAGTGGCCTGCACAAGAGCAGCGGCTCTTGCCGCTGTCTCCCTCCTCATTGGGCAGATAATAGCAGTGTCAGTCATTGACTCCTGCTGCTGTCAATCAAATGCCGTGATGAAGGAGCGGGCCCGAGTCAGATGGTCAATAAAGACACTCGCCAATAGATGGGGGCACTGGCCGAAGAGAAGGAGACTGGAGTGCGGGCGGTGGACTCTAGAAAAGAAGGATCTGGGCTGCTCTGTGCAAAACCATTGCACAGAGCAGGTAAGAACATGTTAACATGTTTGTTATTTTTTATGATTAAGCACAAGATTTGAGTGTGAAACGCGTTAACAGTTTATCCTGTTTGGTTTCTCTGACTGTGAGGGCAATAAAGGGTACATTTTGAATCAGTTCTGTGGTGGTGTGTGGCCAAGTTTTCTCTTTATCCTAAGAACTTTGAGGACTAAACCAGTCCTTGAGATATCACAAGACACAGGATAGCCATGAATTTCTGACAAGATCAACATTTTTTTTTTTATTTATTTATTGTACAGATATAATAAAACGCTTCCATTGGTATTAATAACAGACCAAAAAGGAAGCAAATAATAGAATAGAAGTTAACCGTTAAGGTTTGCATACACTGTAATTTAGGGTTGAAAATATATTTATTGGTATTTTAACAGAGTATACATTAAAACAATATTGTGCAGGAGGAAGAAAAGCCCTAAGGCTAACGCTGCGCTATATGATAAGATGTAAAAATGTGTTTGTTTAACCACTTAACGACCGCCCACCGCCGATTTACGTCGGCAGAATGGCACGGACAGGCAGAATCACGTAGATCTACGTGATCGCCTTTGTGCAGTTGGGGGGTCCATCCGGACCCCCCTTCACTGCAGTGAGCGGCCGTTAAGTGTTCGGGAGCGATCAGGCATGAGGGGGGGCGCTCGATTCCGCCCCCCCCCCCTCGCGATCGCTCCCGGCCAATGAAAATGCTTCCTCCGCCATGTGATGTAAACAAGGCTGGAGGAAGTGATGTCATCTCCCTCGCCGCGGTCTTTCCGTTCCCGGCGCCGAGCAGAGAGGAAGCAGGTTAGTGCACTAACAGTCCACTGACACGTAGGTACACATAGGCACACAAATCACCCCCCAGTCACCCCCAGATCACCCCCCAGGTCACCCCAAAGCCCCCAATCACAGTGTCACTGATTGCAGTGATCATTTATTTTACTGATCACTGCATTTAGTGTCATCTGTGATTGTAAAAAGTTGCAGGGCAGTTAGGATTAGGCCCCTTTAGGTCCAGGGTAGCCCCCTAACCCCCCCTAATAAAGGTTTAACCCCTTGATCACCCCCCAGGTAACCCTTTCACCCCCTAACTTCAGCGTCACTAAGCGATTGTTTTTCCGATCGCTGTATTCGTGTCGCTGGTGTTTTAGATAGGCAGTTATTTTTTTTTAGGTTCGCCGCAGGTTTTTATTAGTGTCAGGTACCCCCATATATTATTTTAACCCCCTGATTGCCCCTAGAGTTAACCCTTTCACCAGTGATCGCCGTATAAGCGTCACTGGTGTCACTGGTTAGCCAGTAAGTTATTTAGTTATTTAGGTTACCCGTCAGGTTTTTATATAGTGTCAGGTACCCCCATATTTAACCTAATAAAGATTTTAACCCCCTGATTGCCCCTAGTTAACCCTTTCACCAGTGATCACCATATAAAGGTTACGGGTGACGCTGGTTGATTAGTTTGCTTTTTATAGCATCAGGGCACCCGCCGTATATAACCCAATAAAGGTTTAACCCCCCTGATCGCCCGGCGGGTGAGATCAATTAGGTTTTAGCGCCAGAGAGGGTCTGCGTCGCCCCAGGCAGTGTTAGGTTAGTGACAGTAACGCTAACACCCACGCGCAAAGCATACACCCCCCTTAGTGGTATAGTATCTGATCAGATCTGATCAGATCTATACTAGCATCCCCAGCGGTTTAGGGTTCCCAAAAACGCAGTGTTAGCGGGATCAGCCCAGATACCTGCTAGCGCCTGCGTTTAGCCCCTCCGCCCAGCCCAGCCCAGCCCAGCCCACCCAAGTGCAGTATCGATCGATCACTGTCACTTACCAAACACAACACACATAACTGCAGCGTTCGCAGTGCTTGGTTTTTGGGGCCCTGTACGCGGCTAGGCTCCCAAAAAGTCCCACACATGTGGTATCCCCGTACTCAGGAAAAGCAGCAGAATGTATTTTGGGGTGCAATTCCACATATAACCATGGCATGTGTGAGCAATATATCATTTAGTGACAACTTTTTGTACATTTTTTTTTTCTTTTTGTCATTATTCAATCATTTGGGACAAAAAAAAAAATATTCAATGGGGTCAACATGCCTCTCAGCAAATAGCTTGGGGTGTCTACTTTCCAAAATGGGGTCATTTGGGGGGGTTTTGTGCCATCTTGGCATTTTATGGCCTTCAAAACTGTGATAGGTAGTGAGGAGTGAAATCAAAAATTTATGCCCTTAGAAACCTTGAAGGCGGTGCTTGGTTTTTGGGGTCCCGTACGCGGCTAGGCTCCCAATAAGTCCCACACATGTGGTATCCCCGTACTCAGGAGAGGCAGCAGAATGTATTTTGGGGTGTAATTTCACATATGCCCATGGCATGTGTGAGCAATATATCATTTAGTGACAACTTTGTGCAAAAAAAAAAAAGTTTGTCATATTCCCGCAACTTGTGGCAAAATATAAAATATTCCATGGACTGAACATGCCTCTCAGTAAATAGCTTGGGGTGTCTACTTTCCAAAATGGGGTCATTTGGGGGGGTTTTGTGCTATTTTGGCATTTTATGGCCTTCGAAACTGTGATAGGTAGTGAGGAGTGAAATCAAAAATTTGCGCCCTTAGAAATCCTGAAGGCGGTGCTTGGTTTCCGGGGTCCCGTACGTGGCTAGGCTCCTAAAAAGTCCCACACATGTGGTATCCCCATACTCAGGAGAAGCAGCAGAATGTATTTTGGGGTGCAATTCCACATATAACCATGGCATGTGTGAGCAATATATCATTTAGTGACAACTTTTTGTAATTTTTATTTATTTTTATTTTTTTTTGTCATTATTCAATCACTTGGGACAAAAAAAATAAATATTCAATGGGCTCAACATGCCTCTCAGCAATTTCCCTGGGGTGTCTACTTTCCAAAATGGGGTCATTTGGGGGGGTTTTGTACTGCCCTGCCATTTTAGCACCTCAAGAAATGAGATAGGCAGTCATAAATTTAAAGCTGTGTAAATTTCAGAAAATGTACCCTAGTTTGTAAACGCTATAACTTTTGCGCAAACCAATAAATATACGCTTATTGTCATTTTTTTTACTAAAGACATGTGGCTGAATACATTTTGGCCTAAATGTATGACTAAAATTGAGTTTATTCGATTTTTCTTATAACAAAAAGTAGAAAATATCTTTTTTTTTCAAAATTTTCGTTCTTTTTCCATTTATATCGCAAAAAATAAAAATCGCAGAGGCAATCAAATACCATTAAAAGAAAGCTCTATTTGTGGGAAGAAAAGGACGCAAATTTCATTTGGGTACAACATTGCATGTCCGCACAATTTACAGTTAAAGCAGCGCAGTGCCGAATCCCAAAAACAGGCTTGGTCCTAATGGCCCGAAATGGTCCGGGGCTTAAGTGGTTAAATAAACATTTCAATAATAGCTGCTAGCACTATAAGTTCAATACAAAAAACTTATAAGGTAAACAAGAAAAAAAGGGAGTGGGAGTGCAGCGCTAAAAAAACACCAATTAAAAAATTAAAAATAGGTGATTAATTATGCAAAAAATATATATGAATTATATGCAATAAATTGATGTTTGAAACCAAAACTTTAAAAAACTTTGAAAGAGGAAGAGGAAAACTAATGCAGAGTCTCCAAATGAATAAATATACAATTAGTGACAAGTGACATAAAAATGTAAGTAAAAAAGGAGAATAAAGTCCCAAGCAAAAAATAGTAGTAAAAATTCTAAAAAAAGTGTCCACAGTGAAAGTAGAAATGAATCAATCTTCCCAAGGAAACTTCAGGTGTATCACCCTTGTGATAAAAGATCTGCTTACCAGAATGTCGTGACTAGGGATGAGCCGAACACCCCCGGGTTCGGTTCGCACCAGAACCTTCGAACGGACCGAAAGTTCGCGCGAATTTTCGAACCCTATTCGTTATAATGGACGCGAACGTTCGAAATCAAAATTGCTAATTACAACGGCCAATATGCATGTTAATGTCATAAAACAGGTTTGGGGACCCGGGTCCTGCCCCAGGGGACATATATCAATGCAAAAAGAAATTTTAAAAACTAAAGTTTTTTCGGGAGCAGTCATTTTAATGATGCATAAAGTGAAAAAAAAAAAAGTGAAATTTTCCTTTAAATATGGTACCTGGGGGGTGTCTAAAGTATGCCTGTGAAGTGGCATGTGTTTCCCGTGTTTAGAACTGTCCTTGCACAAAATGACATTTGTAAAGGAAAAAAAGAAGCCATTTAAAACCACTTGCGGCTTTAATGTCATGTCTTGTCCTGGCCGCCATATGGCTGAAAATCCTTGAGAAAAATGGCATGGCTACCCCATCACCCCCCCCCCCACCCCAGCCCCTTTGGGTCTTGTATGGATACTAAGGGGGACCCCGCACCCAAAATAAAACCCTATACCTACAACCCTATATACTCTGAACAGCAGTATATAGGTGGTGCAAACAAGACATGGACTGTAGGTTTGTTCTTAAGTAGAATCTGAACAGGTACATTATGAAGTGTAGCTGCATCCCAAAAAAATCAATTTTTAAGCTTTTTGGAGAACATAGGGAGGGGTTATCACCCCTGTAACATTTGCTGTCTTTGCACATCTGTTCAGAACATGTCACCTCACTTTCCGTCCCAATGACAAATGTTTTTGGAAAAGTGGGGTTTTAATTGAAACAAGGATTGGTGATAAAGCATCAGTAGAGAGGAGATACCTTTTTCCCAAATTAAATCTAACAGGATAGAATTTTCCTTCCTAGGGGTAGATTTCCTCTCACTTCCTGTTTTCTCTTGCCGTTTGCAAGTAGGAGTCGTTTGTAAGTTGGATGTTTGAAAGTAGGGGCCTGCCGTATATACTCTGCAGAAATTTGCCCTATTAGATGTTGGTGTAGCCACAAGACTGGTGGGCACAGGAATGGGCCCTGCTGTGAGTTAATAGATCAAGATTTGTACTTGCATGCACCTGTTGAACCGGGCAGAAAAATTGGGCCTTTGGTGGTGGTGGTGGTGGTGGTGGTGGACGGTGTTGCCACAAGACTGTAAGCCCTCACAGTTACTCTTGGTGGGTGCAGGAATGGGCCCTGCTGTGAGTTATTAGATCAAGATTTGTAATTGCATGCACCTGTTGAACAGGGCAGAAAAATTGGGCCTTTGGTGGTGGTGGTGGTGGTGGACGGTGTTGCCACAAGACTGTAGGCCCTCATAGTTACTCTTGGTGGGCGCAGGAATGGGCCCTGCTGTGAACTATTAGATCAAGATTTGTAATTACACGCCCCTGTTAAACAGGGGCTGAAAAATTGTGCCTTAGGCATTGGTGCTGGTGCCACAACACTGCAACCCCTCACAGATACTGTACTTGGAGCACAGCAGTCACACCTGTTGCGAAGCATCTTTTTAAAAAATTGTAATTACACGCCCCTGTTATACAGGGGCTGAAAAATTGTGCCTTAGGCACTGGTGCTGGTGCCACAACACTGCAACCCCTCACAGATACTGTACTCTGAGCACAGCAATGAGACCTGTTGCAAAGCATTGCCTAAAAATTGTAATTACACGCCCCAACAGGGGCTGAAAAATTGTGCCTTAGGCACTGGTGCTGGTGCCACAACACTGCAACCCCTCACAGATACTGTACTCTGAGCACAGCAGTCACACCTGTTGCGAAGCATCTTTTTAAAAAATTGTAATTACACGCCCCTGTTATACAGGGGCTGAAAAATTGTGCCTTAGGCACTGGTGTGGTGGCATGGATCATTGAGGAGGAGGAAGAGGATAGTCAGTGAACATAACAGGACAGTCACTCAGCATCAGCATAGGCAGTCTTGAAGGGATGTGACATTATAAATTATTCCGTTATATCCGCTTCAGGTGTCTGGTAGCTGGTGGTGATCCAAGACTGATTCATTTTTATGAAGGTCAGTCGATCAACCGAGTCGGTGGACAGGCGCACCCTATGATCGGTGACAAATCCTCCAGCAGCACTGAATGTGCGTTCGGAAAGAACGCTGGATGCAGGACAGGCCAGTAGCTCAATTGCATACTGTGCAAGCTCTGGCCAGTGATCCATCCTCAGGACCCAGTAAGCCAGAGGATTTTCGGTGGGAAAGGTGTCCAAGTCTGACCTTGCCCCTAGGTATTCCTGCACCATGTATATCAGACGCTGGCGATGGTTGCTGGAACCGATCATACCTTGGGGCTGCGGACTAAAAAATTGTCTGAACGCATCGGTCAGACGTCCACCTTCCCCACCGCTCCTTCTGCTACTGACCGAAGCCTTAGCAACTCGTCGTCCAGGACCAGGAGTTTGTAACCTCCCAGTTTCTGGGAACGCGTTGCACAGACCTTTCTGCAAGGCCTCCCTGAGATGTCTCATCCTCTGCTCCCTCTGCGACGGCAAGATAAGGTCCGCAACCTTACCCTTGTACCGTGGATCAAGGAGAGTGGCCAGCCAGTAATGGTCACTCTCCTTGATCCGAAGAACACGAGGATCCTTCCGCAGGCTTTGCAGGATCAGGGAGGCCATGCAGCGTAGGTTAGCTGAGGCATTCGGTCCGGAGTCTTCTGGGTCACTGAGGATGACATGATCGCCAGCCACCTCCTCCCAGCCACGTACAAGTCCACTGGTTTGTTGGGACTGTACATCATCCCTAAAAGACTGCTGCTGCTGATGCTGAGTGCCAGGCTCCACCTCCATGCTCACACAATCCTCCTCCTCCTCCTCCTCCTCCTCCTCTTCCTGTGTGATGGGTGGGACAGAAGGAACATTGTCTGGATAAAGGGGGCCTTGAGAGACAAGGAAGTCCTCCTCTTCCTGCCTCTGTTCTGCCTCAAGTGCCCTGTCCATTATCCCACGCAGCGTATGCTCCAACAGGTGGACAAGAGGTACAGTGTCACTGATGCATGCACTGTCACTGCTCACCATCCTCGTGGCCTCCTCAAATGGTGAGAGGACAGTGCATGCATCCCTGATCATGCTCCACTGGCGTGGGGAAAAAAAGCCAAGCTCCCCTGACCCTGTCCTGGTGCCGTAGTCGCAAAGGTACTCATTGATGGCCCTCTGCTGCGTGTGCAGTCGCTGCAGCATGGCCAACGTTGAGTTCCACCTGGTGGGCATGTCACATATTAGGCGGTTCTTGGGCAGGTTCAGCTCCTTTTGCAGCTCAGTCAGCCGAGCACTGGCATTATAAGATCGGCGGAAATGCACACAGACTTTCCTGGCCTGCCTCAGGACATCCTGTAAGCCTGGGAACCTGCCCAAGAACCGCTGCACCACCAGGTTGAGGACGTGAGCCATACAGGGCACATGGGTGAGCTGCCCCTGTCGCAGGGCGGAGAGGAGGTTGGTGCCATTATCAGAAACGACCATTCCTGGCTTAAGCTGGCGTGGCGTCAACCACCTCTCGGCCTGCCCCTGCAGAGCTGCCAGAACCTCTGGCCCAGTGTGGCTCCTGTCCCCCAAACACACCAGCGCAAGCACGGCATGGCATCTTTTTGCCTGCGTACTCGCGTAGCCCCTTGTACGCCTACGGAGCACCGCTGGTTCCGAGGACAGAGCACTCGAAGAGGACATGGAGGAAGAAGAAGAGGAGGGGGTGGAGGAGAGAGGTGTGTCACAACCAGTAGTAGCATTTTGGAGGCGTGGTGGCGGAACAACCTCCAACACTACTGCACCTTGTCCTGCATCCCTCCCAGCTGCCAATAGAGTGACCCAATGGGCCGTGAAAGAAAGATAACGTCCCTGTCCATGCCTGCTGGACCATGAGTCAGCGGTAATATGCACCTTACCGCTGACCGCCCTGTCCAGCGAGGCATGGACATTGCCTTCCATATGCCAGTAGAGAGACGGAATCGCCTTCCGTGAGAAAAAGTGGCGTTTGGGAACCTGCCACTGAGGAACCGCACATTGAACAAACTCACGGAAGGGGGCCGAGTCTATCAACTGAAAAGGCAGCAGTTGAAGTGCTAGCAATTTAGCCAAGATAGCATTCAACCGCTGGGCATGTGGATGGCTGGGAGTATACTTCTTTCGACGGTCCAGCAGCTGGGGCAGGGAAATTTGCCTGCTACAATCGGACGTCGGTGTACTGCAAGTACTTGGTTGTGACACACCTAATTCTACACCTTCAGTCCTCTCAGAGCAGCTTTCAGAGAGGACTGAAGATATAGTGGGGATGGAGATCCCAGCTGATGAGGAGCAAGGAGAGGTCCGCTTTGTTCTTTGGTGTGGGTCTTTTATGTGTGCTTGCCAACGAGCTGCATGGCAGGTCGACATATGTCTGCTCATGCTTGTGGTGCCCAAGCGGCTGATGTTTTGGCCACGCGAGATACGCTTGAGACAAATATTGCAAATAGCAGTGGTGCGATCTGATGCACTCGTCTCAAAAAAGGCCCACACCAAAGAACTTTTGTGATAACGTGCAGAGGCAGCGCCCTGCACAGGCGGAGCTCTGCGGTGTGGTACAGTTGCTGTGCTGGCCTCTAGCTGGCCTCCAGGGGGCATCCTGCCTCGTTGGACATGTGACGCTGCATCCTCCTCCTCCTCCTCCTCTCTCCCTTCAGGCACCCACGTGGAGTCAGTGACCTCATCATCCCCTCCCTCTTCACCACTAGAGCAAACCTGGCAGTAAGCTGCAGCTGGTGGAACACTACTGCCAGATTGCTGTCCTTCAGCATCCCCTCTCTCTGCGCGCACACTACTGACTTCCTCAAGCTGGGTATCATCATCCGAGCCTTCGAATCGTTGGGCATCCTCCTGGAGCATGTACCCAACACTGTGCTCAAACAGTTCGGGGGACTCCTCAGGAGGACATGGTGGGTCTAGGGAAGGGGTGGCTGATGATGCCATTGAGTACGCGTTGGCAGCTGCTCTGCCAGTACCCTGAGCCTGGGTGAGAGAGGATGAGGAGGATGAGGAGGGCTTGGTCATCCATTCTACCAAGCCTTCGGCATGATGCGGCTCCACATGTCCAGCTGCCGAAAACAAAGACAAGCGTGTCCCATGGCCACGTGCTGATGACGATGCACGACCACGTCCACGGCCAGCACTGTTGTCTCTAGAAACAGAGCCTGCCTGCCCTGTGTTCTTGCCTCGGCACGCTCTGCCTCTCCTTGGCGGTCTTCCAGCCATTGTAGTCGGTAGTGTATATAGTATAAAAAATAGAACTCCTATGTGTGCTCACAACACACTGTAGGTCCTATGGGTGCTGACACTAACACATGTGACAGCAGGAAGGTAAAGTCACCTGGTTGCATCCAGGGGGGTAGATATATTTCGCCCAGATTCAGGCTTTACGCCGACTTATACAACTAGGTGGAGAGTTGTATAAGCCCAGCTAAGGCTAGTGGGCTCATGGATGACTCATACCTCTAGGGAGAGTGCTGGGCGTCGTGCAGACAGGGAGTTGATGAGACCAGCTGAAGCTTGTCAGCTCATTTAGGCCTCTATAAGAACTCCCAGCTTCATTAGATGTTAGCTCATGCCTGGAACCAGACCTGTGTGGACTGTCTAGGGAGAGTGAACCCCTGTGCGGTGAGACAAAGCCTGTGTGGCTATTTGCTTGGACATTTAAAACCAGGGACTTAGGGACTAGGACAGCACTAGGCTGATCCCAGTTGTTAGTTAGGAAACCTGTATGTTTAGTCAGAGGTCAAGTTGACCAGGATTTATTTTGTTTATGTTTCTTTTGCTTTGCTGTGTTTTGTCACTGTAAACAGAAAATAAACTGCACCTTTTTGATTTTGAAAACCACAACCTCCGTTTGCTGGGCCTGTTTTGTGTGGGGAGCCCATCCCGGGGGTCACACACACCCGCTGCCGAGCTAACCCCCTCACAGTTGGTGGAGAACCAGTGGCAGTTTTTTTTAAGCCAGCATGGAGGAGATACTGAAACAGCTGGCTCTAGCAAATGCCAATCAACAGCAGACAAATGCAGGTTTGCAAAGGAGCCTTGCAGCTCAGCAACAAGCCCAGCAGCAATCTGAGGCCCGCTTCATAGACCTGTTACAGAAGCAAGAGCAGAGACTACAACAAATGGAAGCAGTAATGCAGCAACGTCCGCAGACCAGTGAGGAAAGCCGTCCCACTAATACCGCGTCCTTTGGGGTGAGTCGTTTATTGACAAAAATGACTGGAGAGGATGATCCAGAGGTATTTTTGACCACATTTGAAAGGACCGCTGAAAGAGAAAAGTGGCCTGAGGAGCAGTGGGCTGGACTGGTGGCTCCTCTGTTAACTGGTGAATCGCAGAAAGCTTACTATGACCTAGAGCCTAACCAAGCAAAAGACTATGTGATGCTAAAAGCTGAAATTTTGGCAAGGCTGGGTGTCACCCAGGCTGTCCGGGCTCAGCGTGTGCATAACTGGACTTTCCAGCTTGGAAAACCCCCCAGGTCTCAAATGTATGATCTCATTCACCTGAGCAGAAAGTGGCTACAGCCAGAGACTTTGTCCGCACCAAAGATTGTGGAACGTGTTGTAATGGATCGGTTTTTGAGAGCTCTTCCTACTGCCATCCAAAAGTGGGTAAGCCATGGAGACCCAGAGACGGCCGATGGTCTTGTGGAACGTGTGGAGAAATACTTGGCTACAGAGAACCTGACGGCCTCTTCCAGAGACACTCGGACTTTCCACCCTAAGACCAGACCATCCCCAGGGGCGGATAAGAGGATTCCAAGGGGTGAGGGTGGAGAGAGTGAGAGGGTGGGAGCTCTACCCCAAGTTTGGCGAGAACAGCCTGGGAAATCAGCGGCTCAAGAGGCGGCAAGAAGGATCGTTTGCTACCGCTGCCGGCAAGCGGGACATATTGCAGCCAATTGCCCGGTTGTGGAGGAACCCATGCAGTGTGACTTTCTGACGGGCAGACGTCAGTCGCTGTGTGCGACAGTCGCATGCACTGCCATTCGAGGAACTGAGAAACATTTATGCAAAATGTGTGTTAATGGTAGAAATGTTGTGGTATTGCTGGATTCAGGTAGCCTTGTGACCCTGATAAAGGCTGAGTTAGTTAAAACAGAGGTCTTTGGGAATAGCAAGGTAGCTGTTATTTGTGTGCATGGGGACACCCGAGAGTATCCAGTGACTACAGTGTGTTTCGAGACCCCCAAAGGTACCCTCTCTCATCCAGTGGGCTTAGTATCTCAGTTACCGCATGACGCCATTGTGGGAAGGGATTTTCCGAAGTTCTGGGAACTGTGGGATGATCCTGAGCCCCCCACTGGTGCCCCTATGTACCAGGAATGTGATAGCCAGAACTCCCCTGAGAGTGGTGAGGACTCTCCGGAATTTCCCTTATCAGTATTGGCAGGGGAGACTCAAGAAACTGGAGAGGAGCCCACCTCCTCAGACGAAAACCTACCGTCTGTGGAGTTTTCTGATCTTGAGGTTCACAGGGAAAACTTTGCCACAGAACAATTGAAAGACCCCGCCCTAATAAAGGCACGGGAAAACGTAGTGAAAATAGATGGCGAGTTAGTGAACCCAGATAATACCTGCACTTACCCATACTTCAGCGTAGAGAAGGACCTACTGTATCGGGTGGCAAAAAGGGCAGAAGAAACCGTTGAGCAGCTTGTGGTGCCCAAACCTTACAGGAAGTTGGTGTTGGAGTTGGCCCATGGGCACATTCTTGGAGGTCATCTGGGGACAGAGAAAACCCGAGAGAGGGTATTACAGAGATTCTATTGGCCGGGGGTGATGAAGGACATAGAAAATTATTGTTCCTCCTGCCCTGTGTGTCAGAGGTCGGCCCCGATGCCACATTTCCGTAGCCCGCTGGTCCCTCTACCCATCATTGAGGTCCCGTTTGAGAGGATCGCCATGGATTTGGTAGGGCCTATAATCAAGTCCGCTAGGGGGCACCAGTACATATTAGTTATAATGGACTATGCCACCCGTTATCCAGAAGCGATCCCTCTCCGAAATACCTCGGCCAAAACCATAGCCAAAGAGCTATCTCTTGTGTTTAGCCGGGTGGGTATTTGTAAAGAACTGCTTACGGACCAAGGTACACCCTTTATGTCCCGGGTTATGAAGGAGCTGTGTAAATTGTTCAAAGTGACGCAATTACGTACATCTGTGTATCACCCCCAAACCGATGGGCTGGTTGAAAGATTCAACAAAACCCTAAAACAAATGTTGAAGAAAGTGGTGGCTAGAGATGGAAAGGATTGGGACTGTCTACTTCCTTATCTGATGTTTGCTATTAGGGAGGTGCCCCAATCCTCTACGGGATTCTCCCCCTTTGAGTTACTGTATGGGAGACACCCAAGAGGGCTGTTGGATATTGCCAAGGAAACTTGGGAAAGTGAGAGTTCTCCCCACAGGAGTGTGATTGAGCATGTCGCCCTGATGCAAGACTGAATTGCACAGGTAATGCCCATCGTGAAGGAACATTTGGCCCAAGCGCAGTTAGCACAGCAGAGAGTGTACAACCGTGGAGCCAAGACCCGTACCTTTTCCCCGGGGGATAGGATACTGGTACTTGTCCCTACGGTTGAAAGTAAATTCCTTGCCAAATGGCAAGGCCCCTATGAGATAATGGAAAAAGTGAGCGAAGTGAATTACAAGGTCAGACAACCAGGAAGGCGAAAGCCCGAACAGATCTATCACGTTAATCTGTTGAAAGCCTGGAGGGATAGAGAGTCCCTAGTCGCAGACACTTGGTCACCAGCTCAAACTGGTTGCGTGATTCCTGAGGTTGGAATAGCAGCCACCTTGTCACAACCCCAACAACAGGAGGTTAAGGAGTTTGTGCTTCGCAACAAGGAGGTATTCTCTGAGCTGCCGGGACAAACATCTGGGGTAGAGCATGACATCATTACCCCGCCCGGTGAAAGGGTGAAGTTAAAACCCTATCGGATCCCAGAGGCCCGACGGGAGGCAATACGGGAGGAAGTACAGAAAATGCTGAACTTAGGGGTGATAGAGGAGTCCCAAAGTGATTGGTCTAGTCCCATTGTGTTGGTGCCTAAACCGGATGGGAGCTGGCGATTTTGTAACGATTTTCGTCAGTTGAACAAAGTTACAAAATTTGACACCTACCCCATGCCACGTATAGATGAGTTGATCGACCGGCTGGGAACAGCCCGATACATGACGACTCTTGACCTCACAAAAGGGTATTGGCAAATCCCCCTGGCCAAGTCGGCCAAAGAGAAAACCGCATTTGTAACCCCAGACGGGGCGTTCCAATATAAAAGAATGCCGTTCGGGTTACAGAATGCGCCGGCCACATTCCAGCGGAAAATGGACCAGATGCTGAGGCCCCATCGGAAGTATGCTGCGGCTTACCTGGATGACGTAATTGTCCATAGCACAGATTGGGCCTCACATCTGCCAAAAGTGCAAGCAGTCCTGGACTCTGTTCGGGAAGCGGGGTTTACGGCTAACCCCAAGAAGTGTACCATTGGGCAGGAGGAGGCCAAATATCTTGGGTACACCATTGGGAGGGGAGTAATAAAACCCCAACTCAACAAAGTCGAGGCCATCCAGAGTTGGCCACGTCCCAACAGCAAGAAGCAGGTACGAGCCTTTCTGGGAATCGCTGGGTATTATCGGCGATTCATTCCCCACTTTGCTTCTAAGGCTGTGCCCCTAACCAACCTGACGAAGGGGAAAGGGTCGGTCATGATTAAATGGACCCCCGAGGCTGAGGCAGCATTCCAATTCTTGAAACAAGCCTTATGTAGCCAGCCAGTGTTGTACTCACCCGACTTCTCTAAAGACTTTGTCGTACAAAGTGATGCGTCAGATGTGGGGTTAGGAGCAGTATTGTCCCAGGTCTGGAACGGGGAAGAGCACCCAGTCATTTACCTCAGCAGGAAGTTGAAGTCCCATGAGGTAAATTACGCCACCGTTGAAAAGGAGTGTTTAGCGGTGAAGTGGGCTCTAGATTCCCTTCGGTACTACCTGCTAGGTAGGCACTTTGACATGGTTACGGATCACGCTCCGTTAAAGTGGATGGCTCAAAACAAGGAAACAAATAGAAGAGTGAATAGGTGGTTCCTGGCCCTCGAGGAATTCAACTTCACAGTAAAGCATCGCCCTGGCGTTCAAATGGGGAATGTGGATGCTTTGTCTCGAGTACATGAATGCCTGATTGCTGGTGTTCCAACCCCGAGGTTAAAACAAGAGGGGGGGTATGTGACAGCAGGAAGGTAAAGTCACCTGGTTGCATCCAGGGGGGTAGATATATTTCGCCCAGATTCAGGCTTTACGCCGACTTATACAACTAGGTGGAGAGTTGTATAAGCCCAGCTAAGGCTAGTGGGCTCATGGATGACTCATACCTCTAGGGAGAGTGCTGGGCGTCGTGCAGACAGGGAGTTGATGAGACCAGCTGAAGCTTGTCAGCTCATTTAGGCCTCTATAAGAACTCCCAGCTTCATTAGATGTTAGCTCATGCCTGGAACCAGACCTGTGTGGACTGTCTAGGGAGAGTGAACCCCTGTGCGGTGAGACAAAGCCTGTGTGGCTATTTGCTTGGACATTTAAAACCAGGGACTTAGGGACTAGGACAGCACTAGGCTGATCCCAGTTGTTAGTTAGGAAACCTGTATGTTTAGTCAGAGGTCAAGTTGACCAGGATTTATTTTGTTTATGTTTCTTTTGCTTTGCTGTGTTTTGTCACTGTAAACAGAAAATAAACCGCACCTTTTTGATTTTGAAAACCACAACCTCCATTTGCTGGGCCTGTTTTGTGTGGGGAGCCCATCCCGGGGGTATCACACCCGCTGCCGAGCTAACCCCCTCACACACACTATAGGTACTATGTGTGCTGCTGACAAGAAAATATAGGAGCTCTGTTTGCTGCCACTAACACACTAGAAGTCCTATGGGTGCTGCTGAGAAGAAAATATAGGAGCTCTGTGTGATGCCACTAACACACTAGAAGTCCTATGGGTGCTTCTGAGATGAAAATATAGGAGCTCTGTGTGATGCCACTAACACACTAGAAGTCCTATGGGTGCTGCTGAGAAGAAAATATAGGAGCTATGTGTGATGCCACTAACACACTAGAAGTCCTATGGGTGCTTCTGAGATGAAAATATAGGAGCTCTGTGTGATGCCACTAACACACTAGAAGTCCTATGGGTGCTTCTGAGATGAAAATATAGGAGCTCTGTTTGCTGCCACTAACACACTAGAAGTCCTATGGGTGCTTCTGAGAAGAAAATATAGGAGCTCTGTTTGCTGCCACTAACACACTAGAAGTCCTATGGGTGCTGCTGAGAAGAAAATATAGGAGCTCTGTGTGATGCCACTAACACACTAGAAGTCCTATGGGTGCTTCTGAGATGAAAATATAGGAGCTCTGTGTGATGCCACTAACACACTAGAAGTCCTATGGGTGCTGCTGAGAAGAAAATATAGGAGCTATGTGTGATGCCACTAACACACTAGAAGTCCTATGGGTGCTTCTGAGATGAAAATATAGGAGCTCTGTGTGATGCCACTAACACACTAGAAGTCCTATGGGTGCTTCTGAGATGAAAATATAGGAGCTCTGTTTGCTGCCACTAACACACTAGAAGTCCTATGGGTGCTGCTGAGAAGAAAATATAGGAGCTCTGTGTGATGCCACTAACACACTAGAAGTCCTATGGGTGCTTCTGAGATGAAAATATAGGAGCTCTGTGTGATGCCACTAACACACTAGAAGTCCTATGGGTGCTGCTGAGAAGAAAATATAGGAGCTCTGTTTGCTGCCACTAACACACTAGAAGTCCTATGGGTGCTGCTGAGAAGAAAATATAGGAGCTCTGTGTGATGCCACTAACACACTAGAAGTCCTATGGGTGCTGCTGAGAAGAAAATATAGGAGCTCTGTTTGCTGCCACTAACACACTAGAAGTCCTATGGGTGCTGCTGAGAAGAAAATATAGGAGCTCTGTGTGATGCCACTAACACACTAGAAGTCCTATGGGTGCTTCTGAGATGAAAATATAGGAGCTCTGTGTGATGCCACTAACACACTAGAAGTCCTATGGGTGCTGCTGAGAAGAAAATATAGGAGCTCTGTGTGATGCCACTAACACACTAGAAGTCCTATGGGTGCTTCTGAGATGAAAATATAGGAACTCTGTGTGATGCCACTAACACACTAGAAGTCCTATGGATGCTGCTGAGAAGAAAATATAGGAGCTCTGTTTGCTGCCACTAACACACTAGAAGTCCTATGGGTGCTGCTGAGAAGAAAATATAGGAGCTCTGTGTGATGCCACTAACACACTAGAAGTCCTATGGGTGCTTCTGAGATGAAAATATAGGAGCTCTGTGTGATGCCACTAACACACTAGAAGTCCTATGGGTGCTGCTGAGAAGAAAATATAGGAGCTATGTGTGATGCCACTAACACACTAGAAGTCCTATGGGTGCTTCTGAGATGAAAATATAGGAACTCTGTGTGATGCCACTAACACACTAGAAGTCCTATGGGTGCTGCTGAGAAGAAAATATAGGAGCTCTGTTTGCTGCCACTAACACACTAGAAGTCCTATGGGTGCTTCTGAGAAGAAAATATAGGAGCTCTGTGTGATGCCACTAACACACTAGAAGTCCTATGGGTGCTGCTGAGAAGAAAATATAGGAGCTCTGTTTGCTGCCACTAACACACTAGAAGTCCTATGGGTGCTGCTGAGAAGAAAATATAGGAGCTCTGTTTGCTGCCACTAACACACTAGAAGTCCTATGGGTGCTGCTGAGAAGAAAATATAGGAGCTCTGTGTGATGCCACTAACACACTAGAAGTCCTATGGGTGCTGCTGAGAAGAAAATATAGGAGCTCTGTTTGCTGCCACTAACACACTAGAAGTCCTATGGGTGCTTCTGAGATGAAAATATAGGAGCTCTGTGTGATGCCACTAACACACTAGAAGTCCTATGGGTGCTGCTGAGAAGAAAATATAGGAGCTCTGTTTGCTGCCACTAACACACTAGAAGTCCTATGGGTGCTGCTGAGAAGAAAATATAGGAGCTCTGTGTGATGCCACTAACACACTAGAAGTCCTATGGGTGCTGCTGAGAAGAAAATATAGGAGCTCTGTTTGCTGCCACTAACACACTAGAAGTCCTATGGGTGCTTCTGAGATGAAAATATAGGAGCTCTGTGTGATGCCACTAACACACTAGAAGTCCTATGGGTGCTGCTGAGAAGAAAATATAGGAGCTCTGTTTGCTGCCACTAACACACTAGAAGTCCTATGGGTGCTGCTGAGAAGAAAATATAGGAGCTCTGTGTGATGCCACTAACACACTAGAAGTCCTATGGGTGCTGCTGAGAAGAAAATATAGGAGCTCTGTTTGCTGCCACTAACACACTAGAAGTCCTATGGGTGCTGCTGAGAAGAAAATATAGGAGCTCTGTGTGATGCCACTAACACACTAGAAGTCCTATGGGTGCTTCTGAGATCAAAATATAGGAGCTCTGTGTGATGCCACTAACACACTAGAAGTCCTATGGGTGCTGCTGAGAAGAAAATATAGGAGCTCTGTGTGATGCCACTAACACACTAGAAGTCCTATGGGTGCTGCTGAGAAGAAAATATAGGAGCTCTGTTTGCTGCCACTAACACACTAGAAGTCCTATGGGTGCTTCTGAGATGAAAATATAGGAGCTCTGTGTGATGCCACTAACACACTAGAAGTCCTATGGGTGCTGCTGAGAAGAAAATATAGGAGCTCTGTTTGCTGCCACTAACACACTAGAAGTCCTATGGGTGGTGCTGAGAAGAAAATATAGGAGCTCTGTGTGATGCCACTAACACACTAGAAGTCCTATGGGTGCTGCTGAGAAGAAAATATAGGAGCTGTGTTTGCTGCCACTAACACACTAGAAGTCCTATGGGTGCTGCTGAGAAGAAAATATAGGAGCTCTGTGTGATGCCACTAACACACTAGAAGTCCTATGGGTGCTTCTGAGATGAAAATATAGGAGCTCTGTGTGATGCCACTAACACACTAGAAGTCCTATGGGTGCTGCTGAGAAGAAAATATAGGAGCTCTGTGTGATGCCACTAACACACTAGAAGTCCTATGGGTGCTGCTGAGAAGAAAATATAGGAGCTCTGTGTGATGCCACTAACACACTAGAAGTCCTATGGGTGCTGCTGAGAAGAAAATATAGGAGCTCTGTGTGATGCCACTAACACACTAGAAGTCCTATGGGTGCTGCTGAGAAGAAAATATAGGAGCTCTGTTTGCTGCCACTAACACACTAGAAGTCCTATGGGTGCTTCTGAGATGAAAATATAGGAACTCTGTGTGATGCCACTAACACACTAGAAGTCCTATGGGTGCTGCTGAGAAGAAAATATAGGAGCTCTGTTTGCTGCCACTAACACACTAGAAGTCCTATGGGTGCTTCTGAGAAGAAAATATAGGAGCTCTGTGTGATGCCACTAACACACTAGAAGTCCTATGGGTGCTTCTGAGATGAAAATATAGGAGCTCTGTGTTATGCCACTAACACATTAGAAGTCCTATGGGTGCTGCTAAGAAGAAAATATAGGAGCTCTGTGTGATGCCACTAACACACTAGAAGTCCTATGGGTGCTGCTGAGAAGAAAATATAGGAGCTCTGTTTGCTGCCACTAACACACTAGAAGTCCTATGGGTGCTTCTGAGAAGAAAATATAGGAGCTCTGTGTGATGCCACTAACACACTAGAAGTCCTATGGGTGCTTCTGAGATGAAAATATAGGAACTCTGTGTGATGCCACTAACACATTAGAAGTCCTATGGGTGCTGCTGAGAAGAAAATATAGGAGCTCTGTTTGCTGCCACTAACACACTAGAAGTCCTATGGGTGCTGCTGAGAAGAAAATATAGGAGCTCTGTTTGCTGCCACTAACACACTAGAAGTCCTATGGGTGCTTCTGAGATGAAAATATAGGAGCTCTGTGTGATGCCACTAACACACTAGAAGTCCTATGGGTGCTGCTGAGAAGAAAATATAGGAGCTCTGTTTGCTGCCACTAACACACTAGAAGTCCTATGGGTGCTGCTGAGAAGAAAATATAGGAGCTCTGTGTGATGCCACTAACACACTAGAAGTCCTATGGGTGCTGCTGAGAAGAAAATATAGGAGCTCTGTGTGATGCCACTAACACACTAGAAGTCCTATGGGTGCTGCTGAGAAGAAAATATAGGAGCTCTGTGTGATGCCACTAACACACTAGAAGTCCTATGGGTGCTGCTGAGAAGAAAATATAGGAGCTCTGTTTGCTGCCACTAACACACTAGAAGTCCTATGGGTGCTTCTGAGATGAAAATATAGGAGCTCTGTGTGATGCCACTAACACACTAGAAGTCCTATGGGTGCTGCTGAGAAGAAAATATAGGAGCTCTGTTTGCTGCCACTAACACACTAGAAGTCCTATGGGTGCTGCTGAGAAGAAAATATAGGAGCTCTGTGTGATGCCACTAACACACTAGAAGTCCTATGGGTGCTGCTGAGAAGAAAATATAGGAGCTCTGTTTGCTGCCACTAACACACTAGAAGTCCTATGGGTGCTGCTGAGAAGAAAATATAGGAGCTCTGTGTGATGCCACTAACACACTAGAAGTCCTATGGGTGCTTCTGAGATGAAAATATAGGAGCTCTGTGTGATGCCACTAACACACTAGAAGTCCTATGGGTGCTGCTGAGAAGAAAATATAGGAGCTCTGTGTGATGCCACTAACACACTAGAAGTCCTATGGGTGCTTCTGAGATGAAAATATAGGAACTCTGTGTGATGCCACTAACACACTAGAAGTCCTATGGGTGCTGCTGAGAAGAAAATATAGGAGCTCTGTTTGCTGCCACTAACACACTAGAAGTCCTATGGGTGCTTCTGAGAAGAAAATATAGGAGCTCTGTGTGATGCCACTAACACACTAGAAGTCCTATAGGTGCTTCTGAGATGAAAATATAGGAACTCTGATGCCACTAACACATTAGAAGTCCTATGGGTGCTGCTAAGAAGAAAATATAGGAGCTCTGTTTGCTGCCACTAACACACTAGAAGTCCTATGGGTGCTTCTGAGAAGAAAATATAGGAGCTCTGTGTGATGCCACTAACACACTAGAAGTCCTATGGGTGCTTCTGAGATGAAAATATAGGAACTCTGTGTGATGCCACTAACACATTAGAAGTCCTATGGGTGCTGCTGAGAAGAAAATATAGGAGCTCTGTTTGCTGCCACTAACACACTAGAAGTCCTATGGGTGCTGCTGAGAAGAAAATATAGGAGCTCTGTGTGATGCCACTAACACACTAGAAGTCCTATGGGTGCTTCTGAGAAGAAAATATAGGAGCTCTGTGTGATGCCACTAACACACTAGAAGTCCTATGGGTGCTGCTGAGAAGAAAATATAGGAGCTCTGTGTGATGCCACTAACACACTAGAAGTCCTATGGGTGCTTCTGAGATGAAAATATAGGAACTCTGTGTGATGCCACTAACACACTAGAAGTCCTATGGGTGCTGCTGAGAAGAAAATATAGGAGCTCTGTGTGATGCCACTAACACACTAGAAGTCCTATGGGTGCTTCTGAGAAGAAAATATAGGAGCTCTGTGTGATGCCACTAACACACTAGAAGTCCTATGGGTGCTGCTGAGAAGAAAATATAGGAGCTCTGTTTGCTGCCACTAACACACTAGAAGTCCTATGGGTGCTGCTGAGAAGAAAATATAGGAGTTCTGTTTGCTGCCACTAACACACTAGAAGTCCTATGGGTGCTGCTGAGAAGAAAATATAGGAGCTCTGTGTGATGCCACTAACACACTAGAAGTCCTATGGGTGCTGCTGAGAAGAAAATATAGGAGCTCTGTTTGCTGCCACTAACACACTAGAAGTCCTATGGGTGCTGCTGAGAAGAAAATATAGGAGCTCTGTTTGCTGCCACTAACACACTAGAAGTCCTATGGGTGCTGTTGGGGTGCAATGCTGTGCTAACAGCACTGCGGTTGGTACTACTGCAATACTGTACTAACAGTAAGCACGCACCAGACTAATCCCCAGCAGCAGCTAATAACACGCTAACTGTGCAATCAGCAGCAATGAACGATCAATGACTTAGGTAGCAATGGTTTAGCAAAGAAATAGCCAATGGTTTAGCAAAGAAGAGCAAATCTTTCAGTATCAAGCAAAGACAGAATCAGCAGACTGATCTCTCCTAAAGCCGGAACTCATGTGACCGGGGCCGATGGCGTGGCGGCCTTTTAAATGGTGGGGCATGTACTAAAGCCCCTGAGCTGTAATTGGCTACAGGCGTCCTGCCTGTAGCCAATTATTGCTCCCCGAGTTTCGGGCGCTGTGATTGGCCAAGCATGCGGGGTCACAGTGCATGCTTGGCCAATCATCAGCCAGCAATGCACTGCGCCGGCCGCGCCGGCCGCAATGCATTGCGGGGCCGCTCGCATCACACGAATGTGATGCGAACGGCCCAAATAGTTCTGGGCTCGACGAGCGAGCGAACGCCCGGTGCTCGATTCGAACATGGGTTCGAATCGAGCACCGGGCCCATCCCTAGTCGTGACTGTAAAACAGTCTCTCCCAGCACAGGGAATAGGTTTCCCCAAGACCTCAGAGTCTACACCTAGATACAAGAGTTTCATTTGGCCCCCACTGTGAAGGAGTGTATGAGGACCACTGTTATCTGCAGTACTGCTGTGAAGACTCTGAGGTCTTGGGGAAACCTATTCCCTGTGCTGGGAGAGACTGTTTTACAGTCACGACATTCTGGTAAGCAGATCTTTTATCACAAGGGTGATACACCTGAAGTTTCCTTGGGAAGATTGATTCATTTCTACTTTCACTGTGGACACTTTTTTTAGAATTTTTACTACTATTTTTTGCTTGGGACTTTATTCTCCTTTTTTACTTACATTTTTATGTCACTTGTCACTAATTGTATATTTATTCATTTGGAGACTCTGCATTAGTTTTCCTCTTCCTCTTTCAAAGTTTTTTAAAGTTTTGGTTTCAAACATCAATTTATTGCATATAATTCATATATATTTTTTGCATAATTAATCACCTATTTTTAATTTTTTAATTGGTGTTTTTTTAGCGCTGCACTCCCACTCCCTTTTTTTCCTATTAAAACAATATGCAAGGTTACAAACTGAAGACATTTACGGGTGAATCGGCGTGATGAGTCAGCAAAATGGCTATCGCCCACATTGCCACGTATAACAGTGATAACAACAATGACCGTAAATCAACAAAAGAGGTAGAGTTGGCTAAAATAGCCTTGTCAATTATGGTAAGATTATAACCACCAGATGCCGTATAAGGAGGGGATGGCAAAAACGAAAGGGTAGGGTGAAACAATAAAAATAAAAATAAAAATAAATTTGGAATTAGTGGATCAGGTGATGGGGGTGGGGTAGGGTAGGAAAGAACAGAGAGGCGAGGAAAAGACGGAAAAGGAGGAAGAGAAGAGACAGACAGTAGAGAAATGAGAGGGGAGAGAGTAAAGAAAAGTTTAAGAGCTGCTGAGGAGACCGTCCTGGAAGGATGATGGTGTTGTGGGGTGGGGGGGGGGGACTCTAAAGTGGAAGCCCAGATCATTTCAGTGGCTCGTAACGTGCAAGAATGATCACGTCGGAGCAGTCAACATATTCATGAGAGTATCGGAGGAGTAGAAGCGAAGCCAGATGAGCCACAATAAGTTATATTTGTCAAAGGTGTCGTTGTCAAGGGCCAGCATTTCCTCCATTATCATAGTGTCGTTCATAATCGAGACCCAATGTGACAAGGGAGGAATGGTGGTTGTTTTCCAATAGGATGGGATGAGCTGTCTGGCCGATGACATAAAGAAACGGAGTAGATTCTGTTTCTGTGAGGTGATCGATCCCGGGAGTAAAGAGAGAAGGGCAATCTTAGGGGAGGGAGTCAAAGATTCATCGTACAGTGTGTTATAGCAATCAAATACCTGATTCCAGAAGGGGCGGATCCTCTTGCATTCCCACCAGACATGGAAGTAGGTCCCCGTAGCGGCAGAACAACGCCAGCAAGACGCTGAGGTGGACGGAAAAATCTTATGTAGTCTGGAGGGGTCTCTGTACCACCTTGACAGTATCTTGTAGTTTTTTTCCTGGGAGTAACAGGAAATTGTGGACTTATGGGTAAAATGGAATGAGGTCTGCCAATCAGGTCGCGAGATGTCCTCACCTAAGTCTGCAGACCACAGCCTGGTGTAAGAAGGTAGATCAGTGTGCGTAAGGGTTTGTAAGAGGCAATATATGGATGAGAGAAGGTGTCTGGGCGTCTCCGAGAGGGAACATAGCCGTTCAAACTCAGTTCTAGGTCGATGTATTTGGGATGAAGAATGTAAATGTTTCGTGAGAGTAGACAAGTGTAGTGTAGTGAGCCAATCGCAAGGTCCGGTTGATGTCACAGGTGTCCCTTGTGTCGGGTGTATAAAGGAGTGCGCTTGGGGCCAGTCAGTCCTCTTGTAGGGGCCTATCGTCGCTGCCCCTACACCCTGGGGGAAGGCGGGATTATCAAATAGGGGAGACAATGGTGAGGGTTCGGAGGATAGAGTGGAATTCAGTCCCCTATAATACCACAATCTGAGAGAGGCCAATGTCAGAGGGGAGCAAGAGGGAATACGAGTGAGTTCATTTTTGTATCCCCATAGTAATGCTTGGAGATCTACGGGAGCTAAATCCTGTTCTATTGCGACAGAGGCCTTTAAGAAGGGACGAGGGAACCATTCAAGGATGCGCGCTACGTGGGCGGCCTTATAATAGGACTCAAAGTCAGGGAGGCCTGCTCCACCCTGCATTTTTGGGCCGGTGAGCAAATTACCCCTCACTCTAGGTTACCTCCGGCTCCACATAAATCTAACAGCGAGGGAGCGTAGAGAGGCAAAGAAAGATTTGGGGACCAGGATAGGAACAGTTTGCAGTAGATACAGAAGTTTGGGTAGGGTGTCCATTTTCAGGGTATTGATTCGTCCAAACCATGGTAAAGAAGACCCCCCCCATTCCCCCAGGTCCTTCCGCAGACGGGAGAGTAAGGGAACATAGTTTAAAGAAAAGAGATTGGAGAGATCAGAAGGTATGATGACCCCTAGGTACGAAACACCCTTCGTCTGCCACTGGAAAGAGAAGTTCGCCCTGAGTACAGACATCGTGGTGGGGGGAAGGGAGATATTGAGAGCTTCAGTCTTAGAAATGTTAAGTTTGAAATTGCTGAACGAGCCAAAGCGATGGAATTCTGAGAAAAGGGATGGCAAGGAAATATGGGGGTGTTGTATGTAGACCAGGAGATCATCGGCATAGAGGGACAATTTGTAATGAGAGGAGGGTGTTTGGATACCGTGTATAGAGGTATTTTGTCTAATGGCGCAGGCTAGGTGTTCTATAACAATGACAAATAAGAGGGGGGAAAGGGGGCAGCCCTGTCGGGTACCGTTGAAGATATCAAACGGCTCAGAGGCGGTGCTATTGACTAGGACCGAGGCCGAGGGATGGGAGTAAAGAGACAGTACCTTAGAGATAAAGGTCGTGCCTAAGCCTAACTGTTCTAATGAGAGCTGAAGAAATCTCCAGTTGACCCGATCGAACGCTTTCTCAGCGTCGAAAGAGAGGAGGCAGGCTTTTAGACCTTTGTGCCGAATAAGAGAGATTAGGTGAATAGTCTTGCTGGTGTTGTCCCGCGCCTCACGGCCTGGGACGAATCCCACTTGGTCATTATGGATTACTCCTGGGAGTAGAGGGGATAAGCGATTGGCCAATACCTTTGCGAACAGTTTCAGGTCGACATTGAGCAGAGATATTGGCCGGTAACTGCTACATTGAGATGGATCCTTGCCCTGTTTGGGAATGACGGAGATGTTGGCGGACAGTAAGCTTTTAGGAGGTGGGTTGGATTCATCTATGGCATTGAACGTCTTTGCCAAAAGTGGGGCCAATAGGGGGGCAAAAGTTTTATAAAAACGGGGAGTGTACCCATCCGGGCCCGGGCATTTACCAATCTTCAAGTCTCTGATGGCGCCCATAAATTCGGCCGCGACCAGGGGCCTGTCTAGTTCCTCGACCTCTGGTGAGGCAATGGGGGGTAACGCCGTCTCCATAATATAATCTCGCATGTCATCAGTCGTGGGGGTGGTGCGTGCAGGTGGGGTAGCGGGCTGTAGGTTGTAGAGTCTGGAGTAGTAGTCCCGGAAGGCAGAAGATATGCCGTCCATACACTGTAATTTAATGTAATGCTCCAGCAAGTGTAAAAACGACTCTTTTCCATAATTTCTAGTTACCTGTAGAGGAAAAGCTCTAGTAACTCCACTGAAACACACTAACTGGTACACTACCAACATTGTAATTTTATGTAATTAAAACTGACAATTAATTTTTAATCTGCAGCCATATCTGATTTTCTATAACTACCAACAAAGGCAGTTTTCACATTCTTGCAATCATAGCAAGATTTTTCAATTCGTAACTATGATTTTCCAGAATGCTCATTCCTCCATCACAAAATATTCCTAATCTGGTACTCCGATTCAGCAGTCTTCTCACAGGATAGGAGTGCAACTTCTTATTGCAGCATTCTCATGCCTTATTGTGTTTAAATCAGACTTTATTCGGCAGAAAAATGAGAGGGCAGTGCTGGAACCAGTGAGCACTAGACCTTCAATTTTCAGAGACTCACAGTCAGGAACATTCAGGTGATGAGAAAACCAGAAATTATTAATTATTATACAAGCAGGTCAGCCAGCTGCATAACATGAATGCCGATAATATTTTTTAACTATTACCTATTTTACCAGCATCTAAGCTGTGTTCGCCAAGTTGCCACTTGTCACCCAGGCCAATTCTGACATTTCTCTCCTACATGTAAAAATCCTCATTATTTGCTAGAAAATTACATAGAACCCCCAAACATTATACATAGACCCTAGAGAATACAATGGCGGTTGTTGCAACTTTTTATCTCACATGGTATTTGCGCAGCAATTTTTCCAACGTGTTTTTTTGGGGAAAAAAACTGTTTTGTGCTTTAAAAAAAAAAAAACAGTAAAGTTGGCCCAATGTTTTTGCATATTGTGCAAGATGAAGTTACGCCGAGTAAATAGATACCTAACATATCACGCTTCAAAATTGCACACACTCGTGGAATGGTGCCAAACTTTGGTACTTAAAAATCCCCATAGGTGACGCTTTAATTTTTTTGACTGGTTACATGTTTTGAGTTACAGAGGAGGTCTAGAGCTAAAATTATTGCTCTCGCTCTAAAGTTCGCGGCAATACCTCACATGTGTGGTTTGAACACCGTTTTCATGTGTGGGCGGGACTTACGTATGCGTACGCTTCTGCGTGCGAGCACACGGGGACGGGGGCACTTTAAAAAAAAAAATGTATTGTTAATTATACTTTCTTTTTTTTACTTTGATCACTTTTATTCCCTTGTAATAGGAATAAGCATGACAGGTCCTCTTTACAGTGAGATATGGGGTCAATAATACCCCACATCTCACCTCTAGGCTGGGAAGCCTGAAATCCCCCTAAAAAAATAAACCAATCTCAGCTTCCCAGCCGAGGCGGCGCCGTTTTTTTGAATGCAGACGCCGGGCGTGGCGTCATAACATTGCATCCGGCCTCCGACAATCATAGACTCCAGCGACCATCGGGCCCGCCGGAAATCTCTATCGTCAACATCCGGGGCCGGCGGATACGTTCTCTGACTCACCGATCGCAGTGGTGAGTCAAGAGAAGCACCAGAGGGCGGCGGGAGAGGGGAATGTCCCCTCTCGCCTCCCGTAAGAACGATCAAGCAGCGGAACAGCCGTTATGATCGTTCTTATGGTGTAGGGAATCGCCGGCTATAAAAAATGATATCTGAATGATGCCTGTAGCTGCATTCAGATATCCCCGCTCAAAGTCCAGGACGTCATATGACGGCCAGTGGGCGGGAAGTGGTTAAAGAGTGACTCCACTTTTGTTGAGAAAAAAAGAATACTCTCAGGGTGATCAATGTACATTGTAAGGATTTTGAATACTTGATCTCCGAAAGTGCTATTCAGCACTGTGCTACTTTAACCACTTCAGCCCCGGAAGAATTTACCCCCTTCCTGACAAGGCCATTTTTTGTGATACGGCACTGCGTCGCTTTAACTGACAATTGCACGGTCGTGCGACGTTGTACCCAAACAAAATTTGTGTCCTTTTTTTCCCACAAATAGAGCTTTCAGTACATCGTTCAGCCTGGAGCTGCCCCCCCCCCCAGTAAATGTACTGTGGGCAGGCGGCAAGTGGTTAATAAACTTTGTTGCAGATTCCAAACTGTTTCTGCTCTGAAGAAAAAGCAGTTTGTTACATTATGTCATTGGATACTGATTATGAACAGAAGTGACCAATTTATGTTAAGCAGCTGGTGTACTTTATGTGCTCTGATGAGAAAAGGTACAGTGTCTGCATCCCTTTAGAAGTGATTAACCCTTAGGAAGCATCTAGTCAAAAATTACATTTTTGTTGCAGAGGATGCCTAAAACCTGACTTGTATCTTAGTGCAGATTTGTTCACACAAGCAGGAAATTACAATTCTTATGGGCGTTGTGTAAACAAACTATGTGTACAGAAGGCCTCCAGGTAGCCATATTGCATTGAATTCTACTGAAAATTACAGTGCTGCAGATTGAAAAGGAAAGGTCATTTTAAATCACATTAAATTAGAATATCACTTGTGTATGCTATATGAACTTTTTTTCAATTTGCTAATTTTTTTTCCATGAAAGTGGAGTTACCCTTTACAGTATACCTGCAACTTAGGTCAAAATCCATCAGCTGTCATTGCCCATGCAGGATGCACAAAAACCTAAATGGGACTCTGTCCCAACCACCTGTCTGCTACTTGTATCCTGATGTACTGCCGAAGAAACCTCTCGGTACTGCCAGTAGTGGAAGCTCTTAGAAAATGGGAGAGGGGTGTTTCATGAGACTGAATGAGCAGCCTGCCTTCCATGTTCTCTCTCTAGTAAGTAAGAAAACTTCCAGCATTTTAATAGTTATAGTAATTTGTAATGCTAATAAAATTTGACAGTCTTTATCAAGCACTGATATAGGTCTCCTATTGCATCCCATCAGGATTCTAATTGCATCTCTTCCTTTAGCCCTGAGGAAACGGAAGGCCTTTTCCCCAAAGTGCTTTACGTGATGCTCTTTTCCTTTCTTTCACTTTTCCCTTCGGTCTCAATGTCCATAACACCATTGGCTTAGGCTGGTTCATTTGCATATAGATATATACTACTATATATTTATGTATCCCCTGGCCCAGCAACTTTCAAGTTTTTACTGTTGCTCATTGATGTATAACATTTGTAATAAATCTTTATACATTTACTTTCATCTGTGCTGTGTACATTGGCTATTATGCCGGGTAACTCACAATCATTGTTGTTGCCGCTTCGTTAAATAACACTTTGAAACAAATTAATTGATTTTGTCTCATTGTTTGCTGTGAACATTGGCTAAACCTCTCTCACCTCATTCAAAGTCCCAGGGCGACCTCTTTTGTCTTTTTGTGTACTATTAGGGATGGAGGTGTCAGAGGGGTCACACCAGACCTTTATTTTCTTTTTCTGATTGAACCCGGGTAGAAGACACCCATTTAGCCCACAAACCGGTCTGTTGTTACCATTAGCCATTGTCCATCATTACATCCAGTGCATCATCACCCTTTGGCCAGGCATTTGCATATTACTCTCAGGGGGCCTTGCTGGGCTGATCTGTTCATCTTTCGCTGTCTGTATTTGATGGCGGTGGTTTCCATCCAGCTCAGGGGCTGCGATGTGCATAGGGGAGTTCTTTTTCTGATCTCTTGTTATCCTCCCCTTTCTGCAGACGGGGTTGGCCACCTGCACATCGGCGCCATGTTTTCCATGCCCACACACGGACGTATCCCTGATGTCACTGATGTGTGGGCTGTGTGGGTCATCCTGGACGGCTGGGTGGTTGCTGCAGTTGTGCACCACCTCTGGTGGTGAACGTCTCACTGACGCCTATGCCTCACCGCCCGTACATGACTCTGGGGGCGGAGCCTTCGGGCCCTTGTGGGCATATCTGGACGTTCAGCACGGCTGGGACTTTGATTCACAACTTGATGGTGGGATAGAGCGGTCACATCCTTAAGAACAAACTGAGGTACAACTTTTATACTTTCTTGACACCCATTGGGTCTGTTACATTGTTCTTTTACACATGTAATATTTATATAATTTCTACATTGTCCCGTAGTCTCCCTGCCCATACCAACTTTGTAACCATGTTGATTTGTATTCATGTATATACCATATCCCATATCTCAGATAGTCCTTAATACCAACATACTGTAGTAAGCTTAATTCATTTATTTACACATTTATATATAGATTAAATCTTATCTAGTAGAGCCTTACACATTAAGCTCATTTTGCAACCATGATGCCTTCTGATACATGTGCATCCTTGCAGATATTTTCTAGACATGATTTCAAGGGGCTTAGTGGAGACTGCAGTGAGAAATACCCCTATCCAGACCATGCTGATCCTCCGGATGTTCCCCTGTTGTAGCTTTTGTTTGCTCCGTCTCCTCAGCTCCCGAGCTGGATGCACTACACGGCCACCATCTTGATATCCAGTGTTTGGCAATTCATTTCAGCCCGTCGGTAAGTATGAGGTCCCTCTTCAGACCTCTCTTGCCAATCATTCCGCCTGCCCCCATTTATTAACAACATACATCTATTGATTTTATCACTTACATTGCAGATACAACATTCATGCATCCGCCCCTGAAGAAGCGAGCAGGGTCTCGCGAAACTGGTAGGGCTTCATTGATGCTTGTTTTAAGCCTGTACATGCTGGGTATTATCGATGTCTGCATTATGTCTACATATTTCCCTGTTTATATGTATGTACATTTTATTTCCTTATTGTATATGTGTATCCACTGGCCCAGCAACTTTCAAGTTTTACTGTTGCTCATTGATGTATAACATTTGTAATAAATCTTTATACATTTACTTTCATCTGTGCTGTGTACATTGGCTATTATGCCGGGTAACTCACAATCATTGTTGTTGCCGCTTCGTTACATAACACTTTGAAACAAATTAATTGATTTTGTCTCATTGTTTGCTGTGAACATTGGCTAAACCTCTCTCACCTCATTCAAAGTCCCAGGGCGACCCCTTTTGTCTTTTTGTGTACTATATATTTATGATTACTCTGCTACTTTAGTTCATTTTGACATATATACTTTTGTTTACAGCTGACATCTCCAATGGACATTGTGAGACCTTTAGGGACACACATCTTTTATCCGTGCCATGCTCGTCCTCCGTTTGGCCCTTGGTGGGGTCATGCTTGGTTCCACCTCCTCAGCTCCCGGGCCAGACACTTGTCGTTGCCGCCCCCTGGGAATTGCGCATTTAGTGTTCTGGCCTTGCCCATTGGTGAGTATGGGGTCCCTTACATCAAGGCCCCTCTTACCAGGTGTTTATACAATTAACATCATGATATACATTTACTTTGTCCTTCATCTTAGGTACATCTCACATGCATCCAACCCTGAAGAAGCGTGCAGTGTCTCGCGAAAACCGTCGGGTATACTAGATCCTTGTGTGTTATTTTACTGTTATTTTATAAAGGTACTATTACCCTATACAACGGGCATCACTAAATGGCGGACCGCGGGCCGGATCCGGCCCCAGTGGCCATTCTGTCCGGACCGCAGCCTCGCCAAGTAGCGTCCTCTCCCTGTCGCCGGCTCACCCGGCTCGCCCGCCTGCCGCTGCCGATGCTGCTATATACACAGCATGGCAGGCGCAGCGGGTCCGTGCCTTCTTTAATATCTCTGCACTGCCCCTCCCCATACTGCCTGTCTAAAATCACACAAAACATGAGGCGCGGCCGCTCTGGACAAAGGGCGGGACTTTTAAGTTAAAAAGTGGGTGATTGGTTGCTAGGCAGCGGGGCGGTCCCAGCAATAAATCACTTTAATGTGAAAAGTCCCGCCCATTGTCCAGAGCGCCCACGCTTCATGTCCTGTGTGAAAAAGGTAGGGTTTTGTGGGGAGGGGAGAAGTGCTGTGCTGTGCTGTAAAGGACAGTGGTTTTTGATATCGAGAGAGGTCTGTGATGGGGGGTCAGTCTGTGATGGGGGGGGGGTCAGTCTGTAATAAGGGGTCTGTGATGAGGGGACTGTGATGGGGGGTCAGTCTGTGATGAGGGGACTGTGATGGGGGGTCAGTCTGTAATAAGGGGTCTGTGATGGGGGGTCAGTCTGTGATGAGGGGTCTGTGATGGGGGGTCAGTCTGTGATGAGGGGTCTGTAATAAGGGGTCTGTGATGGGGGGTCAGTCTGTGATGAGGGGACTGTGATGGGGGGTCAGTCTGTGATGAGGGGACTGTGATGGGGGGTCAGTCTGTGATGAGGGGACTGTGATGGGGGGTCAGTCTGTGATGAGGGGTCTGTGATGGGGGGTCAGTCTGTGATGAGGGGACTGTGATGGGGGGGTCAGTCTGTGATAAGGGGACTGTGATGGGGGGTCAGTCTGTGATGAGGGGACTGTGATAGGGGGTCAGTCTGTGATGAGGGGACTGTGATGGGGGGGTCAGTCTGTGATGAGGGGACTGTGATGGGGGGTCAGTCTGTAATAAGGGGTCTGTGATGGGGGGTCAGTCTGTGATGAGGGGTCTGTAATAAGGGGTCTGTGATGGGGGGTCAGACTGTAATGGGGGTCAGTCTGTGATGAGGGGTCTGTAATGGGGGGTCAGTCTGTAATGAGGGGTCTGTGATGGGGGGTCAGTCTGTAATGAGGGGACTGTGATGGGGGGGTCAGTCTGTAATGAGGGGACTGTGATGGGGGGTCAGTCTGTGATTTGGGCGGTCAGTCTGTGATGGGGGGTTTGTGATGAGGCAGGGGGGATGCGACGTAAGTGGGGGCTGAGGACACTGATGTAAAGGGGGGGCTGTGATGTGAAGTGGGGGACTGAAGACACTGATGTAAAAGGAGGTCTAATTTCTGCACTAGCAAAACACGTCTCTGCAAGGGCAATAGAAAACAATTGTTTTCTATGTGTCCTGTTCACACTGAAACAGCGCCCCTGCGTACTGAGCAGTGTGGTGCAAAATGCATACTGTTTCTATGCACCGCAACTGAGCTGTGGTGCATGAAAATGAATTAAATGTATTTTGACATTTCAATAAAGTTGAAAGAAAAAAAGCACAAATTGATGTGTGTGGATCGTAAAGGTGTGTGCATGTGTGTGGTGGTGGGGGGGGGGCGCTGTGAAGTGGAGGACATCATGTGGAGTCATAGCACCAATATGGCATTCGGACCTCCGCTGGAACAAAATTTTTCCGACCGGACCCCCGTGAATTTTAATTCAGTACCCCTGCTATACAATATGTACCTCTTATTGGCTTGGCATTCAATTTATGCTATTTATGCTTGTATGATCTTTTTTGAATAAATTCTTAGACTGTGTTTACTACTTTTATGTTTATTGGCTTAGTCCCGGGCGATTTTCTGTTTTGTTGCATATTTCAGTGAGGTGTGTTACTGATAACACCAGACCTTTCTCTTTTGTTCATACATTATGCTCTTAACCAATGAACATTTCAAAAAGTAATATGAGCCGTTGTACTGGGCCCTCCTCAGTACCCACCCCATGCGTTTTAATGATATTCTTTTAAGGCACAGAAAGATTAATGTGTTTTATGTTGATTCCAGATGGTTTAGCAAGTAATTACATGAATTAGAAATTAATGTCTTATAGGCACTTGCGCTTGTTGCGCTTGTTATTGCTCATCCATGCCATCATTTAGGTGACCCGCACTTCATAGAAAACTGTTGCTCCAGTTAATGTTAACCTATGACCTCTGGGCCCTTAATTATGCATTACAGCTTGCAGAATTATCTCATGTCAAGCAGCCTTTATTACCTTTAATTCCTATTTTATAACTTTTTGTTTGATCTTTCCCGGGATTTAATCTGATAGAATTCAGCAGAATAAATTACCGTTCCTCCCGATCATTTTACTGTGGCTTTTAATATATAATTTATCTGCTGCTGTATATAATTTATGAGAGATTGATTACTCTTTCATCTCTATATCCTTTTTCTATGTCAGGGGAGTCTCGATTTTAACACTTTCCATTTGGAATTATTAGGGATGATGTGTGTGGCGAGGACGGCATGTTAATGGGTGAAGGATGAAAAACCTCTTATGTTACACTAAGCTGACAGGTTTTTCCGAGCAAATGCCCAGTTTAAATGACAGAGTGAATGAGTGTACAGGGAAAGAGTGGATATTTACTGTGAAATTCTGACTGGTCAATGTTTCTGCAGAAAAAGCAGGTAAATGATAAGAAATCATTACAGGAGCGCAAAGAGCAATTTACTGCACAGTAAGCTATAGCAACCAATTAGATTTAAGTTTACCAATATCAGATTGATGCAAGATGCTTTCTGATTGGCTACAAATTTTCAGGAACAAATAAAGGTAAAAAGGTAACATCAGCAAACTTCTGCTATGTAAGATCTCTGACTTTTTGTAATGATCTTTCTGATTTAGAAAGAATATTAGAGTCCCTATGGATGGACCTACAGCTCCTTGTTGCATGATATATGTTTGGAGCTAGTGAACACTACTGACATTTTTGGGTCTCATCCCATATAATAAATTCCAGGATTCCAGAATAAAGTTTAGAACCACTGAGCAAGTAGATTAGGTTGTGTGTTTTGAGTATGCTTAAAGTGGATGTAAACCCTCCATACACCCAGTGAAGTGAACAGCCTCAGATGATACACAGAGATTAACCAAATCTCCCTACATAGGTTTTACATGTATATCTGCTGTCTTTACATTTATATACTGTTTAGAATGTGCACATCATGTTAGGAAATTTTCTCTTCCTGTTTAACACAAAGTGTGATGTCTGGGCATACAGCCAAGATAGCTAACATTGCTGATCGGAGGAAAGGCACACACCACCTTTCATCATAGGCAGAGACTCTCAGGGGGGTTTTGTAACAGGGACAGCTCCCTGCTAATCTATGTATAGCATCCTTCCCGGGCAGAAATTTCAGGCTGCTTTTATCTGATGTTTCCAAAAATTTGTCAGGAGTTATCAGGCTGATAACAGAGGAACAGGCCAGGAGAGAGCTAACAAAATACTGCAGATATATGTGCCCAGCTCAAATTTCCCTTTCTTGACCAGGCCATTTTTTGTGATACGGCACTGTGTCAATTTAACTGACAATTGTGCGTATGTGCGACGTTGTACCCAAACAAAACTGATGTCCTTTTTTAGACACAAATAGAGCTTTCTTTTGGTGGTATTTGATCACCTCTGTGCTTTTAATTTTTTGTGCTATAAACATAAAAAGAGTGACAATTTTGAAAAAAATAATATATTTTTAACTTTTTTGCTATAATAAATAAAACAATTTAAAAAAACGAATTTCCATATTCGTTTAGGCAGATATATATTGTTCTACGTATTTTTGGCAAAAAAAAATAATTATTATGTTTGTTTTTTTTACTAGTAATGGCGGCGATCAGTGATTTTTAGCGGGACTGTGACATTGCGGCGGACTGGTCACTTTGACACTTTTTTTGGACCATTGACATTTATACAGCGATCAGTGATATAAAAATGCACCGATTGGGAGGCCCAGCTGGACAGATCTATTGAGACGAAGAGTTGGGAACGGGTCCATTGGTATATACATAAAGGTTCGCTCAATGTGAACACTCAGGAAAATGGGTACAAGATCAGAACGCGGTGGTACAGGACACCGGATCTCGTCCACAAATTTTGCCCGACTGTGTCAGATCGGTGCTGGAGATGTGGAAGGGACTTGGGTACTTTCCTCCATGTGTGGTGGGAGTGTCCATTAATTCAGCCCTACTGGCAGGGGGTACATGACGTGACCACTGTAGTCTCCTCACTACCCCTGGAGTTTTCACCAGCGCAGTACCTTCTCCAACTTTCTAAAATTTCCAAAAAGACATACCGCACCTCGGTTGCGATCCATATGGTCAATGCAGCCAGACTGTGTGTTCCCATCCACTGGAGGGATACGGTGCCTCCGTCGATAAAAGAACGGTTGACACGCCTTAATCGTATTGCAGCGATAGAGGAACTAATTCACATTGCTCAAGATAGCATTTCTACTTTCACTACTATGTGGGATGACTGGTTTAAATTCCGGAACTCTTCAGAATACCAGACTCTCATGCTGAATGCGGATTGATTAGGGCTCTGCGAAGTAGCTTTGATTTAACAGAGGCTGGTTCACGATTTCAGGTGCGAGTTGTTCTCACCTAGAGATGGAATGAACGGAGAGGGTAGCTGGTGGTTACCCCATCCCCTCTTCAAGCTTCCGCATTTCAGTGGAGCGTTCCTTATGCCCTCCCCTTCTTCCCCCCCCCCCCTTTTTTTATTTTGTGTTGTTTTGTCTCCCTCTCTCTTGCCCATCCCCCTCCTTCTTACTCTTGAGCCCTTTCTGATCTTTCCTCTTTTCTTTTCCTTACCTTATGTATGACCCTGACAGGCGGAGAGCATGGGGGCTGGGGTCACGGTTAGTGACCCCTACGCCCATACTCTTCTGAATTTGCAGATCCCTAGATTGCATTTAGCCTTTAAAACTAGGCTCTGAACTACAGTGGCAAGGGTTCTGAGGTGCTATTTTTCCGATGGTAGATTTCAAACCATCAGTTGCATTCAATAGGGCAGGTCCCCTCACCGATTCTGAAGCATTTCTCTCTTAGTAGGCGAGGGGAGGCTATGTATGGTGTATGTTAGTATGCTGCCCAGACCTTGCAACGTTTGTTTGTCATTTGACTGTTCCATCTGTGGAGCCGGAGCTCCTTTGTTTGATCTGTATCTCTTGAGGTTACTGTGGATATTTCTGTGATATCTGTAAATTGTTTCCTTCAATAAAAACTTTTAATGGAAAAAAAAATGCACCGATTACTGTATAAATGTCACTGGCAGGGAAGGGGCTAACACTAGGGAGCGATCAAGGGGTTAAATGTGTTACCTCACGAGTGTTTCTAACTGTGGGGGGATGGGACTCACTGGGGGAGAAGACCGATCGCTTTTCCTGATTAGTAGGAACAGACGATCTGTCTCTCCTCTCCTGTCAGATAGTGGATTTGTGTGTGTAGCGGGGTGTTCAATTTAGGGGTAGTGTCTGCGTGGTAACCAGGCTCAGACACATTAAATTGATAGGATTCATGGACCATTTTTGTTCTCAGGGGTTAATGCTGGTGATGTGATCCCTGTGGCCGGTGGGTGGCGCTGCCATTCTGGGCCAGGGTTGAACCGCGAGCGAAGTGCTGTGCCTTTTGTGTCCCCTCTCGGCAGCCATACAGTGGGGCGGGGAACCTGCTGTGCATGGCGGGAGAGGATATAAAAGGGGCAGACATCTTCTGAGAAGGGTCTACGTCTGTCCACACCCAGGCACCTTCAGCCTGGGTGTGTGTGTGTGTGGTTCATCATGTCCGGGTGCCCTAGGCCCTGAGGCCTTGTTCCAGTTCCACCTCAGGCACCTTTAGCCTGGGGTGAGGTACTACCTCACCGTTCCTGTTCACCTGGGCATGGAGGCCCAGGAGTTGCAGTAACGGCCTGGAGCCCATTAGCCTACGGCTGGGGTCCGCAAGGGATCGAGGAGTCCAGGGTGCCGCCTTGCGAGGGGACCCACACCCTAAGAGAAGGGAGGACCTGTTCCGAAGGACCAGTGCTGTGGACACGGTGAAGGAAGGGGTCTGTTGACTCTCTGGGGGGGATGTCTTCTCCCTGAAAGGGGCTATGTCCAAGAAGGAAATCAAGATTCACTCGGGCAATGGCAGTGACCCTATTCACTCGGTCAGTGGCAGTGACCCTACTCACCAGGTCAGTGGCAGTGACCCTATTCCCAAGGTCTGTGGCAGAGACCAACCTCATGGTCTGTGGCAGAGACCATGCGCCAAAACTGTTTGAGAATCTGAACAGTCCTAAGAGCTTGAGCTACGTTTGTGCCTGGACCTCCTCTACACCTTAAAGCTGTCCTGTGTCTTTGCTCCAACCTTTTGTCTATCCAAGAGAATATGTGTTGTGCAAGCGGAAAATAAATATTGAGTTGGACTTTCAGCAGGTGTGGACATTTACATTCCTGGGGAAGTCAAGGACTTGCATCTACACACTGTAGAGGTGAGAATCATTCTCAGGAGGACTTTATGCTCCGGGTGCAGACAAGGCCCAAAAACAACACCGCCTAACCTCTTAACACAGGAGGGTACGGGCTTGTGGTGTGGTGTGCCCCTTTCTCCTGAGAGGAGCCAAAGCAGACAAGGAGAAGGGGGTGTGTGCGCTATATGTGTTTACGCACATCCCTGTTCTGGCTCTTGTGCCCACGATTGCGGGTGGCCGGCGGTCATCGCGACCCCTGGCAACATGCATCGGGGTCCCTACGGCGATTCGCAGGATTCATACCGACCTGCTGCGGTATAATGACGGCTGGTCGGCAAGTGGTTAAAGAGGAACTACGGTCTGCTCACATAATTTGTAATAAAAACATCTTTGCCATTCTGAAGCTTCCCTCCAACCACTTTGTATATTATTTTATATATGCTGTGATTCTGTACTTGCCAAATATGCTGCAGAAATCTCCCTCCACTGAGTCTGGCTGCAGTCATTTTAACTGTGGGCAGCTGAAGCTGCTGTCTGTTCACTTCCTGGATTTACAGAGGCAGACACACACCGACACACACACAGACAAAAACATAAGCACATACCTCCCAACTGGCACGGATTGTGCGGGTTTTACCCGCAGAGGCTCCTCCTTCCCGCACTCCCACGAGACTATCAGGTTTCCAGGTTTCCCGCACAGCAGGAAACATGAAGAGAAGAAGAGGAGCAGCAGCAGCAGGTAAGAGCCCCCCCCCCCCACGATCGGCGCACTAGTATGCGGCAACCATCACCCCCCCCCCCCCGCTCAACAACTTCTGTGGCAATTCCCGTTTTTTTAGCCAATGTCCCCCCCCCCCCCGCTCAACAACTCTGGTTGGCAGGGGAGAGGGGACATCAGAATGTCCAGCGAAGGGACTTTACAAAATTGGGAGGTATGTAAGCACACAGACACCACAGAGAGAAACACAGACACACGTAGTTACATAGTAGGTGAGGTTGAAAAAAGACACAAGTCCATCAAGTCCAACCTATGTGTGTGATTATATGTCAGTATTACATTGTATATCCCTGTATGTTGTGGTCATTCAGGTGCTTATCTAATCGTTTCTTGAAACTATCGATGCCCCCCGCTGAAACCCGCACCGCAGGAAAGTTTTATCCCTATTGTGGGGTCACCAGTACGGTATTTGTACATCATATCCCCTCTCAAGCGTCTCTTCTCCAGAAAGAATAAGTTCACACACAAAAACACACACACACACAGACACACACACACACACACATACAGAGAGACAGACAGACTCACACCACTGCTTGCCTGTACATTTCTCCTCTCCCGATGAATACACATGGATCTCTGCAGTTTCCTGTTATCTCCACTATCATCCAGCCCCCTCCAGCTCTGCATCTCTCCTTGGTTCCACTGTGACTCATCCCTCTTCCACTCTCCTGCCCCCCCCCTATGATTAAGCACTGACCTTCAGTGTGAAACATGTAAGCTGTTACCCCGGCTATGCTGTGAAGATTTTTGGTGTGATCTTCCATTTTTTACAATAAAGGCGATCGTCAAAGTTTTTTTGGAGTGCGGCTGTCCATATTTTTTATTTTCTTCTCTATACCCCCCCCCCCCCCATGTTGGCAATTGTGCATGATATCATCAGCCTAGGCAAATTACTAGACAAGAAAGAGGAAGTGGGCTGTATAAGGTATTTACTATCCAAAGTTAAAACAACAAGGGTAGAATATTTATTAGATGGAAAGATGAAAAAATGACTGAAGTTCGCTGGCTGTGTGATGTCCCGGATCTTACTGCTGAAAATTGTCAGGAATTGTTTAATTCTTATTCTAGTATGGTGATCTTGGGCAGGGACAGACGTATCCAGTTATAATATTTACACAGGGTGTACTATACACCAGTGCATTTACTTAACCACTTCCCTACCCAGCCATAGTCATATGACGTCCACAGATGGGATCTCCCATCCTGGGTGGGCGTCATATGACATCCTCGGGTTTGTGGGGGGCTATCTGAATGATGCCTGCAGCTAGAGGCATCATTCAGATATCCTTTTGTTGTGCCGGCGATTCTGTGCACCATAAGAACGATCATAGCGGCGGTTCCGCCGCTTGATCGTTCTTATAGGCGGCGGGAGGGGACATCCCCCCTCCCGCCGCCATCCGGTGCTTCTCCGGGCTCTCCCGTGCCATCGGGGACCCGGAGAGAATCGTCCGGCACCGGTGGTGGGTCACATGACGAGCATAGAGATGACTGGTGACCAGATGGTCACCAGTTATATCTATGATTGTCGGAGGCCCGGGCGCGATGTGATGACGTCACGCCCGGGTCCTCAGATGTAAACAAAGCCGCCATTGCGGCTAATAAGTATGAGATGAGTGAAAAAAAAGATTTTTAAGTACCGAAGTTTGGCGCCATTCCATGAGTGTGCGCAATTTTAAAGCGTGACATGTTAGGTATCTATTTACTCTGCGTAACATCATCTTTCATATTTTCCCCAAAAATTGGGCTAACTTTACTGTTTTGTTATTTTTTAATTCATGAAACCATTTTTTTCCCCAAAAAAGCGTTTGAAAAATTATTGCGCAAATACCGTGCAAGAAAAAAAGTTGCAATGACCGTCATTTTATTCCCTAGGGTGTCTGCTAAAAAAACATATATAATGTTTGGGGGTTCTGAGTAATTTTCCAGCAAAAGAATGATGATTTGTACATGTAGGAGAGAACTGCCAGAATAGGCCCGGTATTGAGGTGGTAAAAAAAGCCTGGGGTTGAAGTGGTTAAAATGCATAGATGGGACAACCCTACATGCCACAAATTTGAAAGTTAACAGGGTTACCACATGGTCTGGGGTTTTGTAATAGTATCCAACCTTTTTTGGTCACAAGTCACAGCATTTATTGCCACTACTGTAACTAAACATTTTCTTTGTCTTTTACTGTATTACGCCAGGAAGATAATTTATGGACCCATACTGAAGTTTTACATATCGGTATATGGAAAAAACTTGTCAACCAAAACTTGCTCCTGTATAAACTACCATATGAGGCTAGAGGATGCCTAAGAAAATTTTATAGGATCTGGGGTCCCTGATGGATACTCAGGATATCAGTGACCAGTCCTTCTTTTCTCAGAGAATAGGTGCAGGAACTCCCCCCTTTCCAAGTCACTTCATGTCTCCGCCCCGAGCACCTCCGAGCACTGACCCTTGGTTCTGCTCCTACCCACCTCCGAGCACTGACCCTTGGTTCTGCCCCTACCCACCTCTGAGCACCGACTCTTAGTACTGCTCCCTACGCAGCTCCCAATACAGCCCTTTTAAGAGAATATAGAGCCAGGTATCATTTTGTAGTGCTAAGTAATTTGTATGGAATTTGTTTTTAATAACAAGAAAAGTAATAACTAGATCCTCTGCAGCCAGCAGAAATACTTGATATTTTCTATGTGCACCTAATTTTGCCACAGACCAACCTTTTCTCTACAATACCATGATGCTTGGGGCATGAAGATCACAGACCATTGACTGTATGACCAGGTGAATATGTTGTTGACAACTCACTAACCTTTGTGGGTTATACCTGTTTGTCAGTGTTTAAATAGGATTTTCTATTTTATCTGTTCATTTCTGTCAGACAACAGGGTGATCTCGTTGACACATTGGATTGCGTATGCCTTAATGTCTATTTTCCCATTTTACATGTGTAGCGGGTATGCACTTTCCCTGTGTATTTAAACTGGCAGAGACACCAGTAATGTGCAGTTCCCTGCAGCTCAGCGGGTGGCGCTGTCGCCTTGGGCTGGGGTTGAACCATTGCTGTGTGCCGTACCCCTTTTTGTCCTCCCTCAGCAGTGGTATGGTGGGGCAGGGAACCCGCCGTGCTTGCTGGGAGAGGGTATAAAGGGGGCGGCCATCTTTGTCACGAGGTGGAGTCCCGGGCACCTTCAGCCTGTGGGCGGTGGTTCGTTTCGGTCCTCTAGGCGGCCTAGGCCTGGAGGATGTTCGGAGATCGTGTTCCATCCCAGGCACCTTTGGCCTGGGGTGAGGTACTCGGATGGAGGTCTGGAGCTCAGTGCCCACCACTGAGTTCCGCGAGGGAAGGAGACCCTTGGAGTGGGTACCCGAATCCAGAGGTGTAATGGACCGGGAGGGGGTACTTGCTTGAAGACCTGGTGCAGCATATCGCCAGTGACGGGTGAGCCTCCACCGGAGACCGCCTGGAAGGATATTCCCCCTCGATTGGAGACCGCAACCCACTTTCAGGAAGGAAAGTGGAGAGTTCATTGTGTCTGGGCCTACTCGTATCCACACCCCTTTATCTGTTCTACTCATTGAGGGAGTCCAACTGTCTGTGCATTACTCTGTTATCGGAAGAATAAAGGAGTGTTGGACTTTATTGGTGTGGGGCTCATTTTCTGGCAGACATTGTTCAAGAAACCACCAGGAGGAGGCTCCAGATGCAGAACACCGACCCGAAGGTAAAAGAGGATTGTCTCTCACTGCACATACACCTGCAGGGGAACTTGGCGTGGTGACCTCGCACTCTCTCCTCAGAGGTACCCCTAGACCAGAGCCAGAAGAACTGATACAGAGAGAGAGAGAGAGAGTGGAGGCCGCTACACATGAATGACAAAGTGTAACATGATCTTTTGTATGATAAAAACACTCTGTATTTGTGCCATTTATTTTATTTATTTATTTCAGGTACTTGTATAGTGCCGTCAATTTATGCAGCACTTTACATTGTATATTCACATCAGTCCCTACCCTCAAAGAGCTTACAATCCATTGTCGCAATGATCTTCAGTTATGTACTTGTCCTTGAATTATTTCAATAAGATAAGTTAAAGGGAAAAAAAAGAAAAAGTGGTTTAAATACAGTATATACAATGTTTTTCATGTCTGGGAAAATTAACGTAATTTTGATCAGGCATGTAGGCTTTTTCAGTTAAAGGAGTAGTAAAGTTACATGTTTTTTCACCTTAATGCATCCTATGCATTAAGGTGAAAAAACATTCGACAATACCGCCCCCCCCCCCAGCCCCCGTTTTTCTTACCTGGCCCCTCGAAAGTCCCATGCTCGTCCCCGTCATCCTCTTCGTTTTTCAGCCTGGCCGCCGATTGGCTACACTGGATGGATTGAAAGCAGCGCAGCCATTGGCTGGCGCTGCTGTCAATCACATCCAATGACGCGGCACGCGGGGGGCGGGGCCGAGTGATACAGTCGGCGGCTATGGCCGCCGCTGTATCACGGGAGCGCGCCCGCAATCACTCCACACCATGCGAGCTCACTCGCATTATGGTGTGGAGTCCTTGCGGGGAGGAGCCAAGACAGCCGCCGAGGGACCCCAGAAGACCAGGATCGGGGCCACTGTGTGCAAAACAAGCTGCACAGTGGAGGTAAGTATAACATGTTTGTTATTTTTAGGCAAAAAAAAGGGAAGCTTTAGTGCTCCTTTAAGCTTTGACAATAAGCCCCTGTTCACATTGTCGGACGATTTCAAAGCAGCAGGCAATGTGAACTGAGGGGCTAAAACCTGGAAGCTGATTGGTTTCTATGCAGAGTTGCACCAGATTTTGCACTCTCCAGTTTTAGTAAATCAACTTGATGGTGTTTGAGCACCAAGGACAGAGAAAAACACAGGCCTAGTGGTTTTTGTATTTGTTCTTTTTTTTTTCTAAAAAGGGTGTATGTTTTTCACGGTTTCAACTCTTGTTATCCCTGGAATTAATAAAGACTGGAGAAGGCGGATTTTGTGAAAGTGTCTCTCATGCATTCTAAAAGTGGTGAAGAATGCACCAACTTCCTGTACATGTCTAGGACGTATACTTGAATTTGGCTCATGCTGCACCACTATTATAATTAGGGATGAGCCGAACACCCCCCGGTTCGGTTCGCACCAGAACCTGCGAACCCTATTAAATACAATGGACGCGAACGTTCATTATTGTCCTAAAAAGGGTTTGGGGACCCGGGTCCTGCCCCAGGGGACATGTATCAATGCAAAAATACGTTTTAAAAACGTCAGTTTTTTCGGGAGCAGTGATTTTAACCCTTTCAATGCAGGGCTTTTTATACCACTTCCATACCGGGCCTATTCTGGCACTTCTCTCCTACATGTACAAATCATCATTCTTTTGCTAGGAAATTACTCAGAACCCCCAAACATTATATATGGTTTTTTTAGCAGACACCATAGGGAATAAAATGATGGTTGTTGCAACTTTTTATCTTGCACGGTATTTGCGCAATAATTTTTCAAAAGCCTTTTTTGGGAAAAAAAATGGTTTCATGATATAAAAAATAACAAAACAGTAAAGTTAGCCCAATTTTTTTGTAAAATATGAAAGATGATGTTACGCCGAGTAAATAGATACCTAACATGTCACGCTTTAAAATTGCGCACACTCATGGAATGGTGCCAAACTTCGGAACTTAAAAATCTTAGACGCTTTGAATTTTTTTACAGGTTACCATGTTATAGTTACAGAGGAGGTCTAGTGCTAGAATTGTTGCACGCGCTCTAACGCACATGGCGAAACCTCACATATGTGGTTTGAACAGCGTTTACATATGTGGGCGGGACTTACGTGTGCGTTTGCTTCTGAGCGCGAGCTATTGGGGACAGGGGCGTTTTAAATTATTTTTTTATAATTTTTTTATTTATTACTTATTTTTTTTATTTTTACACTTTTTTTTTGATCACTTTTATTAACCACTTAACGACCGCCCACCGCCGATTTACTTCGGCAGAATGGCACGGACAGGCAGAATCACGTAGATCTAAGTGATCGCCTTTGTGCAGTTGGGGGGTCCATCCGGACCCCCCTTCACTGCAGTGAGCGGCCGTTAAGTGTTCGGGAGCGATCAGGCATGAGGGGGCGGCCGCTCGATTCCGCCCCCCCCCTCGCGATCGCTCCCGGACAATGAAATTGCTTCCTCCGCCATGTGATGTAAACACAGGCTGGAGGAAGTGATGTCATCTCCCTCGCCGCGGTCTTTTCGTTCCCGGCGCCGAGGAGTGAAGACAGAGGTTAGTGCTCCAACAGTCCACTGACACGTAGGTACACATAGGCACACAAATCACCCCCCAGTCACCCCCAGATCACCCCCCAGGTCACCCCAAAGCCCCCAATCACAGTGTCACTGATTGCAGTGATCATTTATTTTACTGATCACTGCATTTAGTGTCATCTGTGATTGTAAAAAGTTGCAGGGCAGTTAGGATTAGGCCCCTTTAGGTCCAGGGTAGCCCCCTAACCCCCCCTAATAAAGGTTTAACCCCTTGATCACCCCCCAGGTAACCCTTTCACCCCCTAACTTCAGCGTCACTAAGCGATTGTTTTTCCGATCGCTGTATTCGTGTCGCTGGTGTTTTAGATAGGCAGTTATTTTTTTTTTAGGTTCGCCGCAGGTTTTTATTGGTGTCAGGTACCCCCATATATTATTTTAACCCCCTGATTGCCCCTAGAGTTAACCCTTTCACCAGTGATCGCCGTATAAGCGTCACTGGTGTCACTGGTTAGCCAGTAAGTTATTTAGTTATTTAGGTTACCCGTCAGGTTTTTATATAGTGTCAGGTACCCCCATATTTAACCTAATAAAGGTTTTAACCCCCTGATTGCCCCTAGTTAACCCTTTCACCAGTGATCACCATATAAAGGTTACGGGTGACGCTGGTTGATTAGTTTGCTTTTTATAGCATCAGGGCACCCGCCGTATATAACCCAATAAAGGTTTAACCCCCCTGATCGCCTGGCGGGTGAGATCAATTAGGTTTTAGCGCCAGAGAGGGTCTGCGTCGCCCCAGGCAGTGTTAGGTTAGTGCCAGTAACGCTAACACCCACGCGCAAAGCATACACCCCCCTTAGTGGTATAGTATCTGATCAGATCTATACTAGCATCCCCAGCGGTTTAGGGTTCCCAAAAACGCAGTGTTAGCGGGATCAGCCCAGATACCTGCTAGCGCCTGCGTTTAGCCCCTCCGCCCAGCCCAGCCCAGCCCACCCAAGTGCAGTATCGATCGATCACTGTCACTTACCAAACACAACACACATAACTGCAGAGTTCGCAGAGACAGGCCTGATCCCTGTGATCGCTAACAGTTTTTTTGTAGCGTTTGATATATTTGCTGACGACAGTCAGGTGCTTTTTTTCCTGTGAATCTTACTAGTGTACCCCTAAATTTAGAGCCCAAAATGGCAAGACGAGGGTACACTAGTAAAGAGGCCTACGAGATTCTGAGCATGACAGATAGTGAAGAGGAGGTCACGTATCTGTCAGATTCAGGCTCAGAATATCTTCCCGTAGAAGACAGTGACGTCAGCGGCCCCACGTCAGATAGCTCTGACGACGAAGTTGAGGTCCCTGCTAAGGTCAGGCGTACCCGATCCCGATCTTCTGAGGTTGTTGAGGAGCAAGAACCGCAGGTCTCTCGTATCATGGAGCAGAGTAGTACTAGCGCCGCTATTCCTTCTGGTGAACTGGCAAGCACCAGCGGCCTAGTACAGCCTGGACGTACATCCAGCACTGCAGTAACACTTGGTGACGTGGCGAGTCCCATAAGTGCAGTTCAAGCTGGCGAGGTGGCAAGCACAAGTAGTGTCCCGCTGCCACCAAGAAGACAAAGGCAGGCCCGTCGTGCCCATACTGCCCTTCCTGCAGAATTTGCCTATCCTGATTGGGTCCCCACCACTTCTGCAGAACTCGTACTTCCCCCATTCACTGCCCAACCCGGTATTCAGGTGGAAACAGCTGATTTTATTCCAATTGATTTTTATTCGCTGTTTTTCACGGAAGATCTCTATAGATCTATTGTGGACCAGAGTAATTTATATGCTGGTCAATTTATCGCCGCTAACCCCCAGTTGCCTAAAATTGCCAGAAATTGGAAACCAATTACGGTTTCCGAATTTAAGACCTTTCTGGGCCTTTCCCTCAACATGGGCACACATAAATTTCCGTCATTGCGTGCTTATTGGTCCACGCACCCAATTGACCACATGCCCGTGTTCTCTGCCTCCATGTCCAGGGCACGATACGAGCAGATTTTGCGGTTCATGCACTTCAACGACAATGAACTTTGTCGTCCACGTGGGGACCCTGAATACGACCGGCTCTATAAAATTCGGCCCCTCATAAACCACTTGTCATGGATATGCATTAATGTCTGTCTGCCATCTTACCTTCCTCCTCATGTGTTCATCTAGAGACCAGACCTCCTTCACCTGGCTTCCTTTATAATCTCCTCCCAGCCTGACTCCACCCCAGGCCCTATCACTGAACACTATATTAACCTGTGCACTGCAAGCCTGCTTTGCTGATCAACGTGTTTGTTAGGCATTGTGTGTTTGGGTTCCTGCCTGCCGTGTGCTACGTCTGTCTCTCTGTTACGTTATTGGCTTGTCCCCGACCATCCCTGTCTGCTCGTGACCCTTGACCTTCGGCTCGTTCTTCGTTATCCTTGTCTGCTTGTGGCCCCTGACCTTCGGCTTGTTATTCGGTTCTCTCTATCGTGTGCTGCTGCTTCCCCTTATCCTACGGGGCGTGAGCTAGGAAACTCCAGGGGCCGCGACCTGGTCCCAGCCTGCAGCGTAACATCCTCACCACTAGAGGCCCTGGAGAAGACCAGCTGGGTCTTAGACTCCGCGCCCTGGGGAATCTTGGCTCTCGCTTCCGTTGGGATCCCGGTTGTGCTCCTCTGGTCCCGCTTTCCACAACCACCCAGTTTCCTATCCACAGAAGCCAGCCATAGGGTTCACTACCTCGCGGTGCACTCCTGTCCCCCTACGGTGTGCATCTGTCACCTGGCCACAGGTGACCCTGACAGTTTGATCAGCCATGAACCCGGCTGACATCCCGCTTCCCGCGGATGATCCATTGCAGGGCATAGTTCGCAGACTTGAGACCCAGGAATCAAATCAGACCCAGGTGATGCGATTCCTCCAGGATCTGGCTTCTCGATTCGAGCAGCTTCAGGTCTCCTTGGGAACCCCGAATCCGCAACCCCAAGTACAACCAGCGGCTGTACCTATCGCACCAGTCGCAGCCTCACACTCACTAAGATTGCCAGCTCCGTTCCGTTTCTCTGGGGACTCCAAGGCCTGCAGGGGGTTTCTCAGCCAATGCACTATTCATTTTGAGCTTCAGCCTCAAAGCTTCCTATCTGACCGGGCTAAGGTAGCCTATATCATTTCCCTCCTCTCCGGTGAAGCTTTGGCCTGGGCTGCCCCCCTGTGGGAGAGGAACGATCCGGTGGTTTCCAGTCTGTCCGAATTCTTGAAGCTCTTTCGTAATATCTTCGAAGAGCCGGCTCGGGCTTCTTCAGCGGCTAGTGCTGTCTTACGTCTTCGCCAAGAATCTAGTTCAGTGGGGCAATATGCTCTTCAGTTCCGTATCCACACAGCTGAATTGAGCTGGAATAATGAGGCCCTGGTCGCTACCTTTTTACATGGCCTCTCTGACCGAGTGAAAGACGAATTAGCGGGAAGAGCCATTCCCGTCGGTCTGGACGATGTAATTTCATTATGCAACCAGATCGACATTCGTTTTCAAGAGAGGTCCTTAGAAAAAAGACGCCAGCACTCTCTGGGTCCTAGCCAGTCTGAGCTCCCCTCCCTTCATTCCGTGGAGCATCCTCTTCCTGCTGAAGAACCTATGCAGCTGGGCCGGACCAGACTAACCCCCGAAGAACGTGCTAGGCGCAGAACTCTGGGCTTGTGCCTCTATTGTGGGGGCAAGGGTCATTTTCGTGACTCCTGCTCGCTTCGTCCGGGAAACGCTCGGGTCTAATACATTTGGAAGGTGGAGTATTGGACCCAGAAACATCACCTTCTCGCCTGCTCTTGCCGGTGTCCCTTCATGTAGGCACTTCTCCTCAGTCAACCCTTGCATACCTGGATTCCGGGGCTGCCGGCAATTTCATGGATTGGAGAACTGCTTCTTCTATGAAGCTTACCCTTTCACCTCTCACTACCCCATTGGTAGTCTCGGCAATTGATGGCACTGTTCTCCCAGGGGGCCCTATTCGCTTCCAGACGCTACCCATTAGGATGTCGGTAGGGATTCTCCACCAGGAGTGGATATCCTTTCTTATTCTACCCAAGGCCTCTACCCCAGTTGTATTGGGCCTCCCTTGGCTACAGCTCCACTCTCCACATGTGGACTGGGTCTCTGGGCAGATCCTGGCCTGGGGTTCCTCATGTTTCTCGTCGTGTCTTCTCAAGGTGACCCCCAAGGAGAGTCTTCCGGTTGCTGCCACTTCTGTTTCTTCTGATCTTCCCGCCGCATACAGCGATTACCGGGATGTGTTCTGTAAAAAATCAGCTGAGGTGCTTCCTCCCCACAGGTCTTTTGACTGTGCTATTGATCTTGTCCCCGGAGCAACTCTACCCAGGGGTCGTACCTACCCTCTGTCCATCCCAGAGACCCAGGCCATGTCGGAGTATGTAGCAGAGAATCTGGAGAGAGGGTTCATCCGGAAATCCTCATCGCCTGCAGGGGCAGGGTTCTTTTTTGTTGCCAAAAAGGATGGTACCTTAAGACCCTGCATCGATTATCGGGGTTTAAATGCGGTTACTATTAAAAATCGATACCCCTTACCCTTAATATCTGAGCTATTCGATAGGTTGAAGGGTGCCTCCATTTTCACCAAGTTGGATCTCAGAGGCGCGTACAATCTCATTCGAATACGGGAGGGTGACGAATGGAAGACTGCATTTAACACTAGAGACGGGCATTACGAATATCTGGTGATGCCTTTTGGTCTGTGTAATGCTCCAGCCGTGTTTCAAAACTTTGTCAATGAAATCTTCAGAGATCTGCTGTACCAGTTTGTTGTCATCTATCTGGATGACATTCTGATCTTTTCTGAAAATCTGCTCGTCCACAGAAACCATGTCCGCACTGTACTTCAACGTCTTAGAGAGAACAATCTCTATGCCAAGCTGGAGAAATGTTCCTTTGAATGTTCTGAGGTCCTGTTTTTGGGGTGCTTTGTCTCATGTTCGGGGCTTCGTATGGACCCTGGGAAGGTCTTGGCTATCACCAACTGGCCTCTTCCTGCTAGCCTCAAGGCCACACAGCGCTTTCTTGGCTTCACTAATTATTATAGGCAGTTCATAAGGAATTACTCTTCCATTGCCGCGCCTATTATCGCTTTGACCAAGAAGGGTGTGAATGCCAGAGACTGGCCTCCCGAAGCTGTCTCTGCATTTCACAACCTGAAACAGGCCTTTGTTTCTGGCCCCCTCTTGAGGAGACCAAATCCTGGGAATGCATTTTTTATTGAAGTGGACGCTTCCTCAATGGGGGTGGGAGCTGTGCTTCTTCAAATCTTTGAGAAGAGACGCCAACCATGTGCGTTCTTCTCCAAAAAAAATTCTCAGGCAGAGAGGAATTATGCCATCGGTGATCGGGAACTTCTCGCAATTAAATTGGCGTTAGAGGAGTGGCGTCATCTCTTGGAGGGTTCCCCTCACTCCATAACGATCTTTACCGATCACAAGAATTTACAGTATCTACAGAATGCTAAACGTCTGAATCCTAGACAGGCCAGGTGGAGTCTCTTCTTTGCCCGTTTTAATTTCACGATTACCTACAAACCTGGTTCCTGCAACGGTCGGGCTGATGCGCTCTCTAGGTCATTTGACACTTTGGACGAGGAGTCCGCCCCTGAACCTGAGCCGATCATTCCCACCTCATGCATTGTTGCCCACTCTACCACCCTGAAGTCTAAAATTCCGCCTGGTAAGACCTTTGTCCCCACTGGGCTAAGAGCTAAGATCCTTCGTTGGGGACATGATTCCAAGGTGGCAGGGCATTCTGGATTCCTCCGATCCTTCCTACTCATCAGTCGTCACTACTGGTGGCCTAATCTCCGCTCAGACGTCAAAGACTACGTTAAAGCTTGTCATGTCTGTGCTCAGTCCAAATCCTCCACACAAGCTCCTGCTGGTCTCCTCATGCCCTTGCCTATTCCTAAGGAACCCTGGGCCCATATTGCCATGGATTTTATCACCGATCTCCCACTGTCTGAGAATAATACAGTCATTTGGGTGGTAATCGATCGATTCTCCAAGATGGCTCATTTTGTTCCTCTTCCTGGTCTTCCTTCTGCCCCTGCCTTGGTTCCCATTTTCATTCGAGAAATTCTCCGCCTACATGGGGTCCCTTCTCATATTGTTTCCGACAGGGGAGTCCAATTCACGTCTCGTTTTTGGAGAGCCTTTTGCAAATCCCTCAATATTGTCTTGGATTTTTCTTCTTCTTACCATCCCCAATCCAATGGACAGACTGAGAGGGTTAATCAGGAGTTAGAGGTCTTTCTTCGCACCTTTGTGTCTTCTCACCATGACGATTGGTCCTCTCTACTCCCGTGGGCAGAATTCTCCCATAACAATCATGTGAATACCAGTTCGCAGAAGACACCCTTTTTCACAGTTTATGGAAAACACCCTCAACTTCCTCTTCCTATGATCTGTTCTCCAGACATTCCAGCTTTGGCTTCGGTTCAGGAGTCTCTCAATTCCGTTTGGGGTCACGTTCATGATTCCCTCCGGGCAGCTGCTGAAAAATTCAAAGGCTTTGCCGACCGCCGCAGGCGTAAACCGCCTTCTCTTCAGCCAGGGGACAAAGTCTGGCTCTCTACCAGGAACATCAAGCTCCGAGTTCCTTCTCTGAAGTTTGCTCCACGATTCATCGGTCCATACACGGTAACTGCTAAACTGAATCCGGTTTGTTTCAAACTCCAGATTCCTAAGAGCCTTAAAATCACTAACTCCTTTCATGTTGCTCTTCTAAAGCCTTTAGTCCTCAATAAATTCTCTCGTCCTCTTCCTACCGTGGCGCCTGTCTCTGAGGATAATCAGGAGTACGAGATCAGTCAAATTCTGGACTCCCGACTCTGTAAAGGCGTTCTTCAGTACCTCGTTCATTGGAAAGGGTTTGGTCCTGAGGAGAGGTCTTGGATCACTGCATCTGAGGTCTTTGCACCTCGTCTGTTAAAGGAGTTTCATCTGAAGTTTCCCTCTAAACCTGGGCCCAGGCGGGGAAGGGGGAGGCCTCGTAAGAGGGAGGGTACTGTCATGGATATGCATTAATGTCTGTCTGCCATCTTACCTTCCTCCTCATGTGTTCATCTAGAGACCAGACCTCCTTCACCTGGCTTCCTTTATAATCTCCTCCCAGCCTGACTCCACCCCAGGCCCTATCACTGAACACTATATTAACCTGTGCACTGCAAGCCTGCTTTGCTGATCAACGTGTTTGTTAGGCATTGTGTGTTTGGGTTCCTGCCTGCCGTGTGCTACGTCTGTCTCTCTGTTACGTTATTGGCTTGTCCCCGACCATCCCTGTCTGCTCGTGACCCTTGACCTTCGGCTCGTTCTTCGTTATCCTTGTCTGCTTGTGGCCCCTGACCTTCGGCTTGTTATTCGGTTCTCTCTATCGTGTGCTGCTGCTTCCCCTTATCCTACGGGGCGTGAGCTAGGAAACTCCAGGGGCCGCGACCTGGTCCCAGCCTGCAGCGTAACATCCTCACCACTAGAGGCCCTGGAGAAGACCAGCTGGGTCTTAGACTCCGCGCCCTGGGGAATCTTGGCTCTCGCTTCCGTTGGGATCCCGGTTGTGCTCCTCTGGTCCCGCTTTCCACAACCACCCAGTTTCCTATCCACAGAAGCCAGCCATAGGGTTCACTACCTCGCGGTGCACTCCTGTCCCCCTACGGTGTGCATCTGTCACCTGGCCACAGGTGACCCTGACACCACTTCAACGAACGTTTTGCAGCCTTGTTTACTCCCGATCAAGTTATCTGCGTTGATGAGTCCCTGATTAAATTTTCTGGCCGCTTGTCTTTCAAGCAGTACCTTCCCAGCAAGCGTGCCAGATACGGGGTCAAGCTCTACAAGTTCTGTGACAGGGCAACAGGCTATGTAGTGAACTTTACGGTTTATGAGGGAAAAGACAGTCAGATTGAGTCGGTCAACTGCCCGGATTACATAGGGAGCGCTGGCAAGATAGTGTGGAACTTGGTGTCACCCTTATTCGGAAAGGGGTACCACTTGTATGTGGACAATTATTACACGAGCGTGCCACTGTTTAGTCACTTGTTTGATCATAAGATTGGAGCATGTGGCACCGTGCGACCTAATCGCCGGGGCTTTCCCCAGCGGCTTGTAGATGCCCGTCTTAGGCTGGGGGAGAGAGCCTGCTTGAAGTGTAATAACTTGCTCGCTATGAAGTGGAGGGACAATAAGAATGTTTTCCTTCTTACCTCCCTTCATGCAGACACGACAGTCCAAATTCGTACGGCGACTGGTGTTGTGGAGAAACCCCTCTGTGTCCACGAATATAACCAAAATATGGGAGGGGTGGACCTCAACGACCAGTTGATGGCGCCGTATCTAATTGACCGTAAGGCGAGACGCTGGTACAAAAAAGTGTCTCTATCATTATTCCAATTGGCTTTGCTGAACGCTCATGTGCTATACAGAGCTTCAGGCGGGACGTTATCTCTTCTAAAATTCCAGAATGAGATAGTCACAGAACTCCTGTATCCAGGCGGTTCTGCACCTCACCATCCCCAACCAAATGCAGTAAGCCGGCTGCATGAGAGGCATTATTCGTATGTCCTCCCGAGTACCCCTACCCAAAGCCACCCCCAAAAAAGATGTCGTGTCTGTAGCAAGCGCGGATTTAGGCGTGACACCCGTAGTTTTTGTCCACTCTGTCCTGACAAGCCTGGTCTTTGCCAAGGTGAATGTTTTGAACGCTACCACTCAAAAGTGAAGTTTTAGCGTAGGGTACAGCATTTCACAGACAAGGACACACTTACACAGGGTCTCCCAAGATGCCATTACATTTTGAGAGACCCGAACCATTACAGTTGTAAAGTTACAAAAAAAAGTGTAAAAAAGAAAAAAAAAAACGTAAAAAACAAAACACAAAAAAATATAAAATAAAAAAACCAAAAATAGTTGTCGTTTTATTGTTCTCTCTCTCTCTATTTTCTCTCTATTGTTCTGCTCTTTTTTACTGTATTCTATTCTGCAATGTTTTATCATGCTTGCTTTTCAGGTATGTAATTTTTTGTTTTCAGGTGCGCCATTCAACTGCAGCGCGGAATTATTTATCTTGACAGCAACAGCGTTTGCTCCCACGATACATAAAGCCGTGACTCCAGTGCTGTAGGAGGTGATTTCACCACCACAGTTAAAAAAAGAGCATATATGCCGAAGCATGGGGGCAGCAGGGGCGGAGGAGCGATTTTGCTCCTAATGCCGCGTACATACGGTCGAAATTCCGACGGAGGCCTGCCCGTGGAAAATTCCGACCGTGTGTACGCGGCATAACTTTTTTGCGGGAGGATGCCCCCATGCTTCGGCATATATATATTTTAGGCACAGGTTGCGTTAAAAAAATTTTTTATTTTTTACTAGGTTTTGTTTTGGTATTTGCTTTGCAGGTATGGCATGGTAAGGTCTTACTGTTGTACTGTAATGTTACTTTGTTTTAATGTTAACCACCATTTGCTTAGCAGGTACGCCATTCAGTTGCAGCGCGGATCTATTTATCTTGACAGCAACAGCGTTTGCTCCCACGATACATAAAGCCGTGACTCCAACGCTGTAGGAGGTGATTTCACCACCACAGTTAAAAAAAAGAGCATATATGCCGAAGCATGGGGGCAGCAGGGGCGGAAGAGCGATTTTGCTCCTAATGCCGCGTACATACGGTCGAAATTCCGACGGAGGCCTGCCCGTGGAAAATTCCGACCGTGTGTACGCGGCATAACTTTTTTGCGGGAGGATGCCCCCATGCTTCGGCATATATATATTTTAGGCACAGGTTGCGTTAAAAAATTTTTTTATTTTTTACTAGGTTTTGTTTTGGTATTTGCTTTGCAGGTATGGCATGGTAAGGTCTTACTGTTGTACTGTAATGTTACTTTGTTTTAATGTTAACCACCATTTGCTTAGCAGGTACGCCATTCAGTTGCAGCGCGGATCTATTTATCTTGACAGCAACAGCGTTTGCTCCCACGATACATAAAGCCGTGACTCCAACGCTGTAGGAGGTGATTTCACCACCACAGTTAAAAAAAAGAGCATATATGCCGAAGCATGGGGGCAGCAGGGGCGGAGGAGCAATTTTGCTCCTAATGCCGCGTATATACGGTCGAAATTCCAACGGAGGCTTGCCCGTGGAAAAGTCCGACCGTGTGTACGCGGCATAACCTTTTATGCCGCGTACATACGGTCGAAATTCCGACGAAGGCTTGACCGTGTGTACGCGGCATAACTTTTTTGCGGGAGGATGCCCCCATGCTTCGGCATATATGCCCATCATTAGAAGTGGGTGGATGAAGGGAGGTATTCTAATGGTGGGCATACCCACCAATCAATCTCTTTTTTTCGTTCAGCCAATAGGCTGTATGAAAAAAAAGATTACAATACATGTCCAACAAGGACCAGCAACGTACTGGTATGTTGCTGGACTTTGAATGTTTATACCAGAATGATGCCTGCGGGTTTAGGTATCATCTTGGTATCATTCTTTTCAGCCAGCAGCCGGCTTTCATGTAAAAGCAATTCTAGCAGATAATTAGCCTCTAGACTGCTTTTACAAGCAGTGGGAGGGAATGTCCCCCCCCCCCGGATATAAAAAGCGCCATTGGGAAATTGGGAAAGCATTTTATCACACCGATCTTGGTGTGGTCAGATGCTTTGAGGGCAGAGGAAAGATCTAGGGTCTAACCCCCCAATTTTTTTCAAAAAAAGAGTACCTGTCACTACCTATTGCTATCATAGGGGATATTTACATTCCCTGAGATAACGATAAAAATGGTAAAAAAATAAAATATGGAAGGCACAGTTTAAAAATAAAATAAAAAAGCCAAATAAATAATAAAAAAAAAAAAAAAAAAAAAAGCACCGCTGTCCCCCCCTGCTATTGCGCAAAGGCGAACGCAAGCGTCGGTCTAGCGTCATATGTAAACAGCAATTGCATCATGCATGTGAGGTATCACCGCGAAGGTCAGATCGAGGGCAGTCATTTTAGCAGTAGACCTCCTCTGTAAATCTAACGTGGTAACCTGTAAAGGCTTTTAAATGCTTTTAAAAATGAATGTAGTTTGTCGCCGCTGCGCGTTTGTGCGCAATTTTAAAGCATGTCGTGTTTGGTATCCATGTACTAGGCCTATGATCATCTTTTTTATTTCATCAAACATTTGGGCAATATAGTGTTTTTTAGTGCATTAAAAATAAAAAAAGTGTGTTTTTCCCCCAAAAAATGCGTTTGAAAAATCGCTGCGCAAATACTGTGTGGAAAAAAAAAATGCAACACCCACTATTTTAATCTGTAGGGCCTTTGCTTTAAAAAAATATATAATGTTTGGGGGTTCAACATAATTTTCTTGCAAAAAAAATGTTTTTTTCATGTAAACAAAAAGTGTCAGAAAGGGCTTTGTCTTCAAGTGGTTAGAAGAGTGGATGATGTGTGACATAAGCTTCCTAATGTTGTGCATAAAATGCCAGGACAGTTCAAAACCCCCCCAAATGACCCCATTTTGTAAAGTAGACACCTCAAGCTATTTGCTGAGAGGCATGTTGAGCCCATTGAATATTTTTTTTTTTTTGTCCCAAGTGATTGAATAATGACCAAAAAAAAAAAAAAATGTACAAAAAGTTGTCACTAAATTATATATTGCTCAAACATGCCATGGGCATATGTGGAATTACACCCCAAAATACATTCTGTTGCTTCTCCTGAGTACGGGGATACCACATGTGTGGGACTTTTTGGGAGCCTAGTCGCGTACGGGACCCCAAAAACCAAGCACCGCCTTCAGGATTTCTATGGGTGTAAATTTTTGATTTCACTCCTCACTGCCTATCACAGTTTCGGAGGCCATGGAATGCCCAGATGGCACAAAACCCCCCCAAATGACCCCATTTTGGAAAGTAGACACCCCAAGCTATTTGCTGAGAGGTATGTTGAGTATTTTGCAGATCTCGCTTTTTGTCACAAAGTTTTGAAAATGTAAAAAAAGAAAAAAAAAAGAAAAAAAAATGTCTTTCTTAATTTTCAAAAACAAATGAGAGCTGTAAAATACTCACCATGCCTCTCAGCAAATAGCTTGGGGTGTCTACTTTCCAAAATGGGGTCATTTGTGGGGGTTTTGGGCTATTTTGACATTTTATGGCCTTCAAAACTGTGATAGGTAGTGAGGAGTGAAATCAAAAATTTATGCCCTTAGAAACCTTGAAGGCGGTGCTTGGTTTTTGGGGTCCCGTACGCGGCTAGGCTCCCAAAAAGTCCCACACATGTGGTATCCCCGTACTCAGGAGAAGCAGCAGAATGTATTTTGGGGTGTAATTTCACATATAACCATGGCATGTGTGAGCAATATATCATTTAGTGACAACTTTTTGTACATTTTTTTTTTCTTTTTGTCATTATTCAATCATTTGGGACAAAAAAAAAAAAATATTCAATGGGCTCAACATGCCTCTCAGCAAATAGCTTGGGGTGTCTACTTTCCAAAATGGGATCATTTGGGGGGGTTTTGTGCCATCTTGGCATTTTATGGCCTTCAAAACTGTGATAGGTAGTGAGGAGCGAAATCAAAAATTTATGCCCTTAGAAACCTTGAAGGCGGTGCTTGGTTTTTGGGGTCCCGTACGCGGCTAGGCTCCCAAAAAGTCCCACACATGTGGTATCCCCGTACTCAGGAGAAGCAGCAGAATGTATTTTGGGGTGTAATTTCACATATGCCCATGGCATGTGTGAGCAATATATCATTTAGTGACAACTTTGTGCAAAAAAAAAACAGTTTGTCATATTCCCGCAACCTGTGGCAAAATATAAAATATTCCATGGACTCAACATGCCTCTCAGCAAATAGCTTGGGGTGTCTACTTTCCAAAATGGGGTAATTTGGGGGGGTTTGTGCTATTTTGGCATTTTATGGCCTTCGAAACTGTGATAGGTAGTGAGGAGTGAAATCAAAAATTTACGCCCTTAGAAATCCTGAAGGCGGTGCTTGGTTTTTGGGGCCCTGTACGCGGCTAGGCTCCCAAAAAGTCCCACACATGTGGTATCCCCGTACTCAGGAAAAGCAGCAGAATGTATTTTGGGGTGCAATTCCACATATAACCATGGCATGTGTGAGCAATATATCATTTAGTGACAACTTTTTGTACATTTTTTTTTCTTTTTGTCATTATTCAATCATTTGGGACAAAAAAAAAAAATATTCAATGGGGTCAACATGCCTCTCAGCAAATAGCTTGGGGTGTCTACTTTCCAAAATGGGGTCATTTGGGGGGGTTTTGTGCCATCTTGGCATTTTATGGCCTTCAAAACTGTGATAGGTAGTGAGGAGTGAAATCAAAAATTTATGCCCTTAGAAACCTTGAAGGCGGTGCTTGGTTTTTGGGGTCCCGTACGCGGCTAGGCTCCCAAAAAGTCCCACACATGTGGTATCCCCGTACTCAGGAGAAGCAGCAGAATGTATTTTGGGGTGTAATTTCACATATGCCCATGGCATGTGTGAGCAATATATCATTTAGTGACAACTTTGTGCAAAAAAAAAAAGTTTGTCATATTCCCGCAACTTGTGGCAAAATATAAAATATTCCATGGACTGAACATGCCTCTCAGTAAATAGCTTGGGGTGTCTACTTTCCAAAATGGGGTCATTTGGGGGGGTTTTGTGCTATTTTGGCATTTTATGGCCTTCGAAACTGTGATAGGTAGTGAGGAGTGAAATCAAAAATTTGCGCCCTTAGAAATCCTGAAGGCGGTGCTTGGTTTCCGGGGTCCCGTACGTGGCTAGGCTCCTAAAAAGTCCCACACATGTGGTATCCCCGTACTCAGGAGAAGCAGCAGAATGTATTTTGGGGTGCAATTCCACATATAACCATGGCATGTGTGAGCAATATATCATTTAGTGACAACTTTTTGTATTTTTTTTTTTTTTGTCATTATTCAATCACTTGGGACAAAAAAAAAAATATTCAATGGGCTCAACATGCCTCTCAGCAATTTCCTTGGGGTGTCTACTTTCCAAAATGGGGTCATTTGGGGGGGTTTTGTACTGCCCTGCCATTTTAGCACCTCAAGAAATGAGATAGGCAGTCATAAATTTAAAGCTGTGTAAATTTCAGAAAATGTACCCTAGTTTGTAAACGCTATAACTTTTGCGCAAACCAATAAATATACGCTTATTGACATTTTTTTTACTAAAGACATGTGGCTGAATACATTTTGGCCTAAATGTATGACTAAAATTGAGTTTATTCGATTTTTCTTATAACAAAAAGTAGAAAATATCATTTTTTTTCAACATTTTCGGTCTTTTTCTGTTTATATCGCAAAAAATAAAAATCGCAGAGGCAATCAAATACCATTAAAAGAAAGCTCTATTTGTGGGAAGAAAAGGACGCAAATTTCATTTGGGTACAACATTGCATGTCCGCACAATTTACAGTTAAAGCAGCGCAGTGCCGAATCCCAAAAACAGGCTTGGTCCTAATGGCCCGAAATGGTCCGGGGCTTAAGTGGTTAATATTACAAGGAATGTAAACATCCCTTGTAATAGGAATGGTGTGTGACCGGTCCTCTTTATGGAGAGATGCGGGGTCAATAAGAAAAGAAAATCACTGATCTCATGCTTTCAGCTGCAATCACGGCTTTGTTTACCTTTGGGAATCCAGTCGTGACTTCATCACATCGCGCCCGGGCCTCCGACGGTCATAGAGATGACTGGTGACCATCTGGTCACCAGTCATCTCTATGCTCGTCATGTGACCACCGGCGCCGGGCGATTCTTTCTCTGGGCCCCCGTTGGCACAGGAGAGCCCGGAGAAGCACCGGATGGCGGCGGGAGGGGGGAGGATGTCCCCTCCCGCCGCCTAAAAGAATGATCAAGCAGCAGAACCACCACTATGATTGTTCTTATGGTGCGCAGAATAGCTGGCTGAAGAGAAGGATATCTGAATGATGCCTCTAGCTGCAGGCATCATTCAGATATCCCCCCACAAACCCAGGACGTCATATGACGTCCACCCGGAGGGAGAGAGGGTTCCTGCTGGCGTCATTTTACAATGACCTGGTATGGAAGTGGTTAATGATGCATAAAGTGAAAAAAAAGTGAAATATTCCTTTAAATATTGTACCTGGGGGGTGTCTAAAGTATGCCTGTGAAGTGGCACATGTTTCCCGTGTTTAGAACTGTCCCTGCACAAAATTACATTTCTAAAGGAAAAAAGTCATTTAAACTGCTTATATGGATGAAAATAATTGAGAAAAATGGCATGGGTACCCCCCACCCCCAGCCCACTACCAGCCCCTTTGGGTCTTGTATGGATATTAAGGGGAACCCCGCACCCAAATTTGAAAAAGGCCCTATATACTCTGAACAGCAGTATACAGGCGGTGCAAACAAGACAGGGACTGTAGGTTTGTTCTTAAGTAGAATCTGTTTATAATTTGGAACAGGTACATTTTTTAAATGTAGCTCCAGCCAAAAAAATCTATTTTTAAGCTTTTAAGAAAACATAGGGAAGGGTTATCACCCCTGTAACATTTGTTTTGCTGTCTGTGCACCTGTTCAGAACATTTCACCTCACTTTCCGTCCCAATGACAAATGTTTTTTGAAAATTTGGGTTTTTTATTGAAACAAGGATTGGTGATAAAGCATCAGTGGAGAGGAGACACCTTTTTCCCATATTAACTCTTACAGGAGAGATTTTCCCTTCCTAGGGGTAGATTTCCTCTCACTTCCTGTTGTCTCCTTCTGTTTGCAAGTAGGAGTCGCTTGTAAGTTGGATGTTTGAAAGTAGGGGCCTGCCATATATACTCTGCAGAAATTTGGCCCTTAGGTGTTGGTGTTGCCACAACACTGTAAGCCCTCACAGTTACTCTTGGTGGGTGCAGGAATGGGCCCTGCTGTGAATTATTAGATCAAGAATTGTAATTACATGCCCCTGTTGAAATAGGATTTTTTACTCACTGTAAAATCCTTTTCTCTGAGTCCATGGACCGACACAGCTTCTCTATTGACAAAGTGGGTATTATCCGTTAATTAGGAGTGACTAGGCAGAAAAACTTGTAAAAAGTGTTGCATCACACCTTCTACAGTACCGCCCAGGGGGCGGACCCTCTGGGTATAACCTCTCAGTCTGCATCTCGCAGATCAGTTAGTCAAAAAGCAGTACAAACTTAAAAGGAGGGGTGGGTGCTGTGTCGGTCCATGGACTCAGAGAAAAGGATTTTACGGTGAGTAAAAAATCCTATTTACTCTTTCGTCCATGGACCGACACAGCTTCTCTATTGACAAAGTGGGACGTCCCAAAGCAGTGTCAGAGAAAAAACGAGGGGTGGTAACAGCATAAAAACAAACTTCACCCCAAAACACAAAACAGCACTACTCCAACGGAGGAGTTGCAACTCTAAACAGCCGCTTGCAAAACCTTGCGGCCGAAAGAGGCATCCGAAGATGCACCTACATCAACTTTGTAGAATTTTGTGAAAGTGTGAGCGGACGACCAAGTCGCCGCTTTACATAATTGGGAAACAGACGCTTGATGTCGGAAAGCCAAAGAGGCACCTATTGCCCTGGTCGAATGCGCCGTGACAGGAAAGGGGGGCGCTTGACCCTTTAAGGCGTAAGCCTGGATTACTATCTGTCGGATCCACCTAGAGATGGTGGCCGATGAGACTGCTTGGCCCTTCTTGGGACCAGCCACCGAAACAAACAGTGAGTCTGACTTCCGGAACAGGGAAGTAGCAGATAGGTATACTCTCAAAGCTCGGACAACGTCCAAGGAATGCAACGCCGACTCCTTCGGATTCGACGACTGAGGACACAAGGATGGAAGTACAATGTCTTCGTTGAGATGAAAAGCCGAAACGACTTTCGGAAGAAAGGAAGGCTGCGGCCACAGCACCACCTTATCCTTGTGGAAAATCAAATAGGGAGCCTTGCAGGACAAGGCTGCCAGCTCAGAGACTTGTCTAACTGATGTAACAGCCACCAAAAAGACCACTTTCTGAGAAAGTGTCAACAGGGGAATATCTCTAATCTTCTCAAATGGTGCCTTCTGAAGCACCGAGAGGACCAGGTTCAAGTCCCACAGAGGTAACGGGGGACGGACCGGAGGGGCCACATGTCGAACCCCCTGCACAAATGTACTCACGAGAGAGTGAGTCGCCAGGGGTCGCTGAAAAAAGACAGCCAGGGCAGATATCTGACCCTTAATCATACTTAGGGCAAGTCTTTGGTCCACCCCATGCTGTAAAAACAGCAGGATTCTGGAAACCAAATAGGTACGCGGATGCCATTTCATTTCCTCACACATGGAGATGTAGGCCTTCCAAGTGCGGTGATAAACCTTCCTAGAGGACGGTTTTTGAGCACTTCTCATAGTAGAGATTACTGAGTCTGACAGGCCGGTCTCTCAGTACCTGGTTCTCAACAGCCATGCCGTTAAAGCCAATGACTGTAAAGCAGGATGGAGTATGGGACCTTGCGATAGCAGGTCCTTCTGTAGTGGTAGGCGCCAGGGGACGTCTGCAACCAGACGTACTAGATCGGCGTACCAAGGACGCTGAGGCCAATCTGGAGCGATTAGGATCATTGGAATTCCCTCTGCCTCCACTCTGCGGAGCAGAAGAGGAAGAAGTCTTAAGGGAGGGAAGGCATAGATTAGCCGATACTGACCCCACGATGCTACCAACGCGTCCGTTGCGTCTGCCCATGGGTCTCTTCACCGGGCCACAAACCTCAATACCTTCCGATTGAGTCGGGAAGCCAGAAGATCTACGTCTGGTGTGCCCCATCTTTGGCAGAGGAGTTGGAACACCTCCGGGTGTAAGGACCATTCTCCCTGGTCCAGCATCTGGTGGCTCAGGTAGTCCGCCTGCCAGTTTTCCACACCCGGAATGTACACGGCCGATAGTGCCGGTACGCTCTTCTCTGCCCACTTCAGGATGCGAGCAACCTCCGATGCTGCAGCTGAGCTTCTTGTTCCTCCTTGATGATTGACATATGCCACCGCTGTGGCGTTGTCTGACTGGATCCTGACTGGATGCCCTTGCAGCCTCTGAGACCATTTGAAGAGGCACAGCTTGATCGCCCGGATCTCCAGGACATTGATCGGCAGGAGGGCTTCCTCTGGGGTCCAGCGACCTTGCGCCGACTGGACACCCCAGACTCCCCCACAACCTGTAAGGCTGGCGTCCCTCGTGATCACTATCCAGTAAACCGGAAGAAATTACTTCCCGGCCATTAGAGCTGGTGCTGTCAGCCACCATACTAGGGATCTCCTGACTAGGTGGCTCACTCGGATTGGATAATCCAGAGATGAAGGGCATCTGTTCCATCTGGACAGAACTTCCTTCTGTAACACTCGAATGTGGTATTGAGCATATGGGACCGCCTCGAAGGAGGCTACCATGAGGCCCAACACTCGCATGCAAAAACGGAGTGACGACCAATTCCTGGAAGTCAGCTGCCGTACTGCAGCCCGGAGGGTCTGCAACTTCTCCACAGGGAGGAATACCTTTGCCTCTGAGGAAACCAGAATCAACCCCAGGTACACTAGGCGTTGAGTGGGCACCAATACTGACTTTTGCATGTTTAGTATCCAACCACAGTCTTGAAGAGTCTGACAGGTAATGGACACGCTTACCTCTAATTCTGAGCTTGAAGGGGCCTTCCGCAGAAGGTCGTCCAAGCAACCTGTGATAGCGATACCCTGCTGTCTTAGAAGTGTCAGAATCGGAGCGAGCACCTTGGTGAAAGTCCTGGGTGCTGAGGCAAGGCCAAACGGGAGGGCCACAAACTGGTAGTGGTTCTTCCCGATAGCAAATCGCAGAAACCTCTGGTGTCTGGAGTATATGAGGACATGTAGGTATGCATCCTTTATGTCCAAGGAGGCCAGAAAGTCCCCCGGATGGAGAGCCGTGACTACAGATCGAACCGACTCCATCAGAAATCTTTGTACTTTCACAAAGCAATTGAGGGCTCTGAGATCCAAGATTGGCCGAACCCCCTCCTTCTTCAGCACAATGAACAGATTTGAGTAAAAACCCTGACCCCGTTCCTGTTCTGGAACTGGAATAACTACCCCGCGTTCCAGTAGACCCTGGACCGCCCCATACAGGGCCTCCCGACGGGTCGGTAGTAGCTGGAGATTGGAGGTGATGAATCTGTCCGGTGGACAAGAGAGAAATTCTATCTTGTAGCCTGAGGAGATTACTTCGCAAACCCACCTGTCAGAGACTGAGTCGTGAATTTGCGAAGACGTCCCCCCACCCGAGAGCTGGGTGGGGGCGGACCTTCATGCGGACACAGATTTGTCCGCAGGCTTGTTGGGTTTTTGTCCTTGGGCAGGCACTTTATTGGCCTGGGGTCTTTTCCCTGTCGCCCTAAGGGGGCGAAAAAAAACGCTTGCGTGCAGTAAAGGAGGGCCCTTGCCCTTGGCGTGGCCCCTTACCCTTGCTAGTTTGGGGAAGCAAAGTGCTTTTACCTCCTGTGGCATCCTTGATGATGTCATCCAGAGAAGCCCCAAAAAGTCTGTCGCCCTTAAAAGGAAGACCCAACAGGGCTTTCTTGGAAGTCTGGTCCACAGACCAGCCCTTTAGCCAGATCAGGCGGCGTATTGCTACTGCATAAACCAAAGCTTTTGACAGCAGGGGAATAGTATCCATGTCTGACTCGCAGACAAACTTAAGGCCCTGGACCAACTGGTCGGCCAAAGTTATCTCATTAGGAGGAGCATCTCGCTCCTTTAACCCCTGGAGTAGCAATTTTGCCCATTCAGTCTGAGACACTAGGGCCACCGCCAATGCTGGGCGTACTGCCGAGCCTACCACTGAGTATAGGTAGCGAGCGAGTGCTTCAGCCTTCTTATCCACAGGGTCCTTGAAAACAGGAGCCCCTTCTACTGGAATAGTGGTGGCTCTATTAAGTCTGGACACCAAAGGTCTACTATAGGGGGAGAGGTCCATATCTTCAGAAAACTCTCCTCAAAGGGGTACCGTACTGCAAACCTCTTTGCGGCTGTAAAGACCCTCAGTGGGTTCTCCCATTCCTTGTATAAGAGTTTGTCAAAATAAGACACACAAGGGAACACCTTAGCAGTGCGGGCAGGTTTACGAAAACCAAAGGGGACTGGAGTATCTGCTACTTCTGCAGTATTTTCCAACTTTAGCTTATCCCGCACTGCAGTAATAAGGTCAGATACCAAAGCCGTCTCGCGTACTGACCTGGACTTGGAGTCATCCTCACTGTCCGATCGGTCACGGTCTGCAGTCTCTGATGCATCAGAATCTGGGCCATGAGCCGTAGCTGGACCTGGTTCTGCATCAGAAATATCCCCAGAAGATTGCAGGGGACGGGGGCATTTATTACCCCCTGTATTCCCATGTGCTGCTTCCACCCTGGCAGCAAACGCCTCTAGGATTGCCGACATAGCGTCCATAGACACCTCAGGGACACCAGCTGCTAAATCTGGCGTTTCAGGGGAGAAGACATCTGGCTCAGATGCCATGCTGACCACACGCTGACACCCACAGGGCTCCAGGCAAGATATCAATAGGTCACCCTCCTGTGCTGCAGAGATGCTGGGTCACCCAGAGGACTCACCACCCTGGATAGGTACTGCTATGCTGCAGTGTGCTGCGCCTGTGATGCTGTCCCACTGCTGCTGTGTCAGTCTGCTTCTTTTATCAGCACTTCCTGTGTGAATTTTCGTGCCCGTGTAATGCACCCTAGAGGCCGGAGGCTCTCACAAAATGGCTGCCAAAAACGTCTGTATGGAAGATAATGTGGGCTCCAAGAAAATGGCCGTGGAGCCAAAGATAGAGGTCAAGCAGCCGTAGCCCACAAAAAGATGGCCACCGAATGGCAATATATACATACAGGGTGGACAAACATGGCCGCCGATCACCTGATAGGGGCCAGTGGGTGTGGCCGAACCACAGGAAGATGGCCGCCGGGCAGTCACAAGAGGCCAAACTTGGCACGGACCACCTCAAAATGGCCGCCGACAGCATGGAGGAGGAAGCACACACACACACACACACAGGTAAGCAGAAATGACATTTCTTTTAAATGTTAGTTACATCCAGCCCCGCTCCAGTGGAACCCCTTAGGTGACCCCCAGCACCCAGCAACCTTTAGCTAGAAGCCCAGGGAGGAGGGAAAGGCAGGGAGAGAGGGAAGAAAGGGGCCACAACCACTTACTTGATCTCTCCAGGAATGTCCAGCTAAAATCACCCAGCCGAAGCAGGGGAGTTTTACTTACCTATCCTGCATGTATTATGCTGGAAGACATTCCAAACAGATCATCGTCCGCGCACGGAAGGTGACTGTTGGCCAGGCATGCTGTGACTGGACCCAAAAGGGACGATCATATGTATGCCCTGGAGCATGACGCTCACCGGACAGGCTGCTGTGACTCGGCCGTAAGGTCAGCCGAAGCTGAGCGGTCCGATGCAAGCCTTGGAGCGTAAGCTCACCGGCCAGGCTGCTGCGACTCGGCCGCAAGGTCAGCCGAAGCTGAGCGGTCCGATGCAGGCCCTGGAGCGTAGGCTCAGGGTCGGCACACGCTCGATGGCCGAAACTGGGGAGACTACAAGGATCGAGGATCCAGCCTGTCACCCAGTCGGCAGTTGATCGAAGATCGCAGGAAACAACAAATGTAGCAAAAAAAATAAATATATATATATATATATATTTTTTTTTCCCCCCGGACCAATGGGCCCGAAGGGATCCATGTCCTACTCCTTGCTAGACAGAAAAAAACTGATCTGCGAGATGCAGACTGAGAGGTTATACCCAGAGGGTCCGCCCCCTGGGCGGTACTGTAGAAGGTGTGATGCAACACTTTTTACAAGTTTTTCTGCCTAGTCACTCCTAATTAACGGATAATACCCACTTTGTCAATAGAGAAGCTGTGTCGGTCCATGGACGAAAGAGTAATTGGGCTGTTGGTGGTGGTGGTGGTGGTGTTGCCACAACACTGTAAGCCCTCACAGTTACTCTTGGTGGGCGCAGGAATGGGCCCTGCTGTGAATTATTAGATCAATAATTGTAATTACATGCCCCTGTTGAACAGGGGCAAAAAAATTGGGCATTTGGTGGTGGTGGTGGTGGTGTTGCCACAACACTGCAAGCCCTCACAGTTACTCTTGGTGGGCGCAGGAATGGACCCAGCTGTTAAATATTAGATCAAGAATTGTAATTACATGACATTGTTGAACAGTGGTAGGAAAAATTGGGCCTTTGGTGGTGGTGCTGGTGCCACAACACTAAGTCCTCAGAGTTACTCTTGGTGGGCGCAGGAATGGGCCCAGCTGTGAAATATTAGATCAAGAATTGTAATTACATGCCCCTGTTGAACAGGGGCATAAAAATTGTGCCTTAGGCACTGGTGCCACAACACTGCAAACCCTCACAGATACTGTAGTTGGAGCACAGCAATGAGCCCTGCTGCAAAGCATTGCATCAAAAATTGTAAATACACGCCCCTGTTAAACATAAGATGTAAAAATTGGGCCTTAGCCACTGGTGGCGGTGCCCAGAACCAAAAATGTTCTTTCAAGCTATCAGCACGATTATGGAGGAGGAAGAGGATAGTCACTCAGCATAACAGGATAGTCACTCAGCATCAGCATAGGCAGTCTTGAAGGGACTTAACATTTCCAAAAAAAATATTCGGTTACATCAGCATCAGGTGCTTGGTAGCTGGTGGTGATCCAAGACTGATTAATTTTTATTAAGGTCAGTCGATCGACCGAGTCGGTGGACAGGCGCACCCTGTGATCGTTTACAAAGCCTCCAGCAGCACTGAATGTGCGTTCCGAAAGAACGCTGGATGCAGGACAGACCAGTACCTCAATTGCATACTGTGCAAGCTCTGCCCAGTGATCCATCCTCAAGACCCAGTAACCCAGAGGATTTTCGGTGGGAAAGGTGTCCAAGTCTGATCTTGCCCCTAGGTATTCCTGCACCATGTAAACCAGATGCTGGCGATGGTTGCCGGAAGCGATCATACCTTGGGGCTGCGTACTAAAAAATTGTCTGAACGCATCGGTCAGACGGCAACCTTCTCCACCGCTCCTTCTTTGACTGACCGGAGCCTCAACAACACATTGTCCAGGACCAGGAATTTGTAACCTCCCAGTCTCTTGGAACGCGTTGCACAGACCTTTCTGCAAGGTCTACTGAAGATGCTTTATCCTCTGCTCCCTCTGCGATGGCAAGATAAGGTCCGCAACCTTACCCTTGTAACGTGGATCAAGGAGGGTTGCCAGCCAGTAATGATCGCTCGCACGAATACGAGAATCCTTGTGCAGGCTTTGCAGGATCAGGGAGGCCATGCAGCGTAGGTTTGCTAAGGCATGCAGTGCAGAGTCCTCTGGGTCACTGAGGACGACATGATCCGCAGCCACCTCCTCCCAGCCACGTACAAGTCCATGGGTGTCTTGGGACTGTAATTGATCCCTTGAAGACTGCTGCTGATGCTGAGTGCTAGGCCCCACCTCCATGCTGACACAATAATCCTCCTCCTCCTCCTGTTCCGGTGTGATAGCCGGGCCAGCAGGAACACTGTCTGGATAAAGGGGGCCTTGAGAGGTAAGGAAGTCCTCCTCTTCCTGCCTCTGCTCTGCCTCAAGTGCCCCTCCATTATTTCACGCAGCATGTTCTCCAACAGGTGGACAAGAGGGACAGTGTCACTGATGCATGCACTGTCACTGCTCACCATCCTTGTGGCCTCCTCAAATGGTGACAGGACAGTGCATGCATCCCTGATCATGGCCCACTGGTGTGGGGAAAAAAATCCAAGCTCCCCTGACCCTGTCCTGGTGCCATATTGCAACAGATACTCATTGATGGCCCTCTGCTGTGTGTGCAGCCGCTGCAGCATGGTCAACGTAGAGTTCCACCTGGTGGGCATGTCACAGATTAGGCGGTTCTTGGGCAGGTTGTAATTCTTTTGCAGGTCAGCCAGCCGAGCACTGGCATTATATGACCGGCAGAAATGCCAACAGAGTTTCCTGGCCTGCTTCAGGACCTCCTGTAAGCGCGGATACCTGCCCAAGAACCGCTGCACCACCAAATTAAGGACGTGAACCAAACAGGGCACATGGGTCAGTTGTCCCTGTCGGAGGGCAGAGAGGAGGTTGGTGCCATTGTCAGAAACCACCTTTCCTGGCTTAAGCTGGCTTAAGCTGGCGCCCTGCAGAGCTGACAGAATCTCTGCCCCAGTGTGGCTCCTGTCCCCCAAGCACACCAGCTCAAGCACCGCATGGCATCTTTTTGCCTGCGTACTTGCGTAGCCCCTTGAACGCCTATGGAGCACCGCTGGTTCCGAGGACAAAGCACAGGTAGAGGCCATGGAGGAAGAAAAAGAGGAGTGGGTGGAGGAGAGAGGTGTGTCAGAATCACCAGTAGTAACATTTTGGAGGCGTGGTGGCGGAACAACCTCCAACACTACTGCACCTTGTCCTGCATCCTTCCCAGCTGCCAGCAGAGTAAAACAATGCGCTGTGAAAGATAGGTAACGTCCCTGTCCATGCCTACTGGACAATGAGTCAGCGGTAATATGCACCTTTCCACTGACCGCCCTGTCCAGCGAGGCCAAGACATTGCCTTCCACATGCCGGTAGAGGGCCAGAATAGCCTTCCATGAGAAAAAGTGGCGTTTGGGAACCTGCCACTGAGGAACCACACATTGCACAAACTCACGGAAGGGGGCAGAGTCTACCAACTGAAAAGGCAGCAGTTGAAGTGCTAGCAATTTAGCCAAGCTAGCATTCAACCACTGGGCATGTGGGTGGCTGGGAGCGAACTTCTTTATGCGGTGCAGCAGCTGGGGCAGGGAAATTTGCCTGGTACAATCGGACGTCGGTGTACCGAAAGGAGATTGCCCGCAAGTACTTGGCTGTGACTGTGACACAGCTAATTCTACACCTTCATTCCTCTCAGTGCAGGTTTCAGAGAGGACTGAAGGTATAGTGGGGTTGGAGATCCCAGCTGATAAGGAGCAAGGAGAGGTCCGCTTTGTTCTTTGGTGTGGGCCTGCCAACGGACTGCATGGCAGGTTGACATGTGTCTGGTCAAGCACGTGGTGCCCAAGCGGCTGATGTTTTGGCCACGTGAGATACGCTTCAGACATATGTTGCAAATGGCAACGGTGCGATCTGCTGCACACGTCTGAAAAAAGGCCCACACCAAATAACTTTTGGAATAATGCGCAGAGACAGCAGCGCCCTGCACATGCGGAGCTCTGCGGTGTGATGCAGTCGGTGTGCTGCCCTTAAGCTGGCCCCTGGAGGGCATCCTGCCTCGTTGGAGATGTGCCTCCTGCTCCTCCTCCTCCTCTCTCCTATCAGGCACCCATGTGGAGTCAGTGACCTCATCATCCCCTCCCTCCTCATCACTGGAGCAAATCTGGCAGTATGCTGCAGCTGGGGGAACATGACTGCCAGATAGCTGTCCTTGTTGGGCACCCCCTCTCTCTGGGCTCACGTTACTACCCCCTCTCTCTGGGCTCACATTACTGCCTTCGTCTAGCTGGGTTCCATCATCGGACACCCTTCAAAACGCTAGGCATCCTCCTGGAGCATGTACCCAACACTGTGGTCAAAAAGTTCGGGGGACTCCTCAGGAGAACATGGTGGGGCTAGGGAAGGAGTGACTGATGCCATTGAGCCGAGGGAAGAGGCCGCTTTGGCTGCTGCTTTGCCAGACAAAGTACCCTGAGCCTGGGTGAGAGAGGATGAGGAGGATGAGGACGGCTTGGTCATCCACTCTACCAAATCAAAGGCATGTTGCGGCTCAATATGGCCAGCTGCCGAAAAGAAGGACAAGCGTTTCCCACGGCCACGTGCTGATGAGGATGCACCATGTCCACGACCAGCACTGTTGCCTCTAGAGACAGAGCCTGCTTGCCCTCCTTTATTGCCTCGTGACTGTCTGCCTCTCTTTGTTTGCCCTCCAGACATACTAATGGCCTGCAGTGAGATGTAGCTGCACAAAGGTGGGATATATATATACATACAGTCAGGTCCATAAATATTGGGACATCGACACAATTCTAATCTCTTTAGCTCTATACACCACCACAATGGATTTGAAATGAAACAAACAAGATGTTCTTTAACTGCAGACTTTCAGCTTTAATTTGAGGGTATTTACATCCAAATCAGGTGAACGGTGTAGGAATTACAAGAGTTTGTATATGTGCCTCCCACTTTTTAAGGGACCAAAAGTAATGGGACAGATTAACAATCATAAATCAAACTTTCACATTTTAATACTTGGTTGCAAATCCTTTGCAGTCAATTACAGCCTGAAGTCTGGAACGCATAGACATCACCAGACGCTGGGTTTCATCCCTGGTGATGCTCTGCCAGGCCTCTACTGCAACTGTCTACAGTTCCTGCTTGTTCTTTGGGCATTTTCCCTTCAGTTTTGTCTTCAGCAAGTGAAATGCATGCTCAATCGGATTCAGGTCAGGTGATTGACTTGGCCATTGCATAACATTCCACTTCTTTCCCTTAAAAAAATCTTTGGTTGCTTTCGCAGTATGCTTCGGGTCATTGTCCATCTGCACTGTGAAGCGCTGTCCAATGAGTTCTGAAGCATTTGGCTGAATATGAGCAGATAATATTGCCCGAAACACTTCAGAATTCATCCTGCTGCTTTTGTCAGCAGTCACATCATCAATAAATACAAGAGAACCAGTTCCATTGGCAGACATGCATGCCCATGCCATGACACTACCACCACCATGCTTCACTGATGGGGTGGTATGCTTTGGATCATGAGCAGTTCCTTTCCTTCTCCATACTCTTCTCTTCCCATCACTCTGGTACAAGTTGATCTTGGACTTATCTGTCCATAGGATGTTGTTCCAGAACTGTGAAGGCTTTTTTAGATGTTGTTTGGCAAACTCTAATCTGACCTTCCTGTTTTTGAGGCTCACCAATGGTTTATATCTTGCGGTGAACCCTCTGTATTCACTCTGGTGAAGTCTTCTCTTGATTGTTGACTTTGACACACATACACCTACCTGGAGATTGTTCTTGATCTGGCCAACTGTTGTGAAGGGTGTTTTCTTCACCAGGGAAATAATTATTCGGTCATCCACCACAGTTGTATGCCGTGGTCTTCCGGGTCTTTTGGTGTTGCTGAGCTCATCGGTGCGTTCTTTCTTTTTAAGGATGTTCTAAACAGTTGATTTGGCCACACCTAATGTTTTTACTATCTCTCTGATGGGTTTGTTTTGTTTTTTTCAGCCTAATGATGGCTTGCTTCACTGATAGTGATAGCTCTTTGGATTTCATATTGAGAGTTGACAGCAACAGATTCCAAATGCAAAAAGAACACTTGAAATGAACACTGGACCTTTTATCTGCTCCTTGTAAATGGGATAATGAGGGAATAACACACACCTGGCCATGGAACAGCTGAGCAGCCAATTGTCCCATTACTTTTGGTCCCTTAAAAAGTGGGAGGCACATATACAAACTGTTGTAATTCCTACACCGTTCACCTGATTTGGATGTAAATACCCTCAAATTAAAGCTGAAAGTCTGCAGTTAAAGCACATCTTGTCCGCTTCACTTCAAATCCATTGTGGTGGTGTATAGAGCTAAAAAGATCAGAATTGTATTGATGTCCCAATATTTATGGACCTGACTGTATATCTGAATATATATATATATATATATATATATTGTGACAGCAGGAAGGTAAAGTCACCTGGTTGCATCCAGGGGGGTAGATATATTTCGCCCAGATTCAGGCTTTACGCCGACTTATACAACTAGGTGGAGAGTTGTATAAGGCTAGTGGGCTCATGGATGACTCATACCTCTAGGGAGAGTGTGGGGCGTCGTACAGACAGGGAGTTGATGAGGCCAGCTGAAGCTTGTCAGCTCATTTAGGCCTCTATAAGAACTCCCAGCTTCATTAGATGTTAGCTCATGCCTGGAACCAGACCTGTGTGGACTGTCTAGGGAGAGTGAACCCCTGTGCGGTGAGGCAAAGCCTGTGTGGCTATTTGTTTGGACTTTTACTAAACCAGGGACTTAGGGACTAGGACAGCACCAGGCTGATCCCAGTTGTTAGTTTAGGAAACCTGCATGTTTAGTCAGAGGTCAAACTGACCAGGATTTATTTTGTTTATGTTTCTTTTTGGCTTTGCTGTGTTTTTGTCACTGTACATAGAGAAATAAACCGCACCTTTTGATTTTGAAAACCACAACCTCCGTCTGCTGGCCCTGTTTTTGTGTGGGGAGCCCAACCAGGGGGTCACACACACCCGCTACAGAGTTAACCCCCTCACAGTTGGTGGAGAACCAGTGGCAGTTTTTTTTAAGCCAGCATGGAGGAGATACTGAAACAGCTGGCTCTAGCAAATGCCAATCAACAGCAGACAAATGCAGGTTTGCAAAGGAGCCTTGCAGCCCAGCAGCAAGCTCATCAACAAGCCCAGCAGCAATCTGAGGCCCGCTTCATAGACCTGTTACAGAAGCAAGAGCAGAGACTACAACAAATGGAAGCAGTAATGCAGCAACGTCCGCAGACCAGTGAGGAAAGCCGTCCCACTAATACCGCGTCCTTTGGGGTGAGTCGTTTATTGACAAAAATGACTGGAGAGGATGATCCAGAGGTATTTTTGACCACATTTGAAAGGACTGCTGAAAGAGAAAAGTGGCCTGAGGAGCAGTGGGCTGGACTGGTGGCTCCTCTGTTAACTGGTGAATCGCAGAAGGCTTACTATGACCTAGAGCCTGACCAAGCAAAAGACTATGTGATGCTAAAAGCTGAAATATTGGCAAGGCTGGGTGTCACCCTGGCTGTCCGGGCTCAGCGTGTGCATAACTGGACTTTCCAGCTTGGAAAACCCCCCAGGTCTCAAATGTATGATCTCATTCACCTGAGCAGGAAGTGGCTACAGCCAGAGACTTTGTCCGCACCAGAGATTGTGGAACGTGTTGTAATGGATCGGTTTTTGAGAGCTCTTCCTACTGCCATCCAAAAGTGGGTAAGCCATGGAGACCCAGAGACGGCCGGTGGTCTTGTGGATCGTGTAGAGAATTACTTGGCTACAGAGAACCTGACGGCCTCTTCCAGAGACTCTCGGACTTTCCACCCTAAGACCAGACCATCCCCAGGGGCGGATAAGAGGATTCCAAGGGGTGAGGGTGGAGAGAGTGAGAGGGTGGGAGCTCTACCCAAAGTTTGGCGAGAACAGCCTGGGAAGTCAGGGGCTCAAGAGGCAGCCAAATGGATTGTTTGCTACCGCTGCCGGCAAGCGGGACATATTGCAGCAAATTGCCCGGTTGTGGAGGAACCCACGCAATGTGACTTTCTGATGGACAGACGTCAGTCGCTGTGTGCGACAGTCGCATGCACTGCCATTCGGGGAACTGAGAAACATTTATGCAAAATGTGTATTAATGGTAGAAATGTTGTGGTATTACTGGATTCAGGTAGCCTTGTGACCCTGATAAAGGCTGAATTAGTTAAAACAGAGGTCTCTGGGAATAGCAAGGTAGCTGTTATTTGTGTGCATGGGGACACCCGAGAGTATCCAGTGACTACAGTGTGTTTCGAGACCCCCAAAGGTACCCTCTCTCATCCAGTGGGGTTAGTATCTCAATTACCGCATGATGCCATTGTGGGAAGGGATTTTCCGAAGTTCTGGGAACTGTGGGATGATCCTGAGCCCCCCACTGGTGCCCCTATGTACCAGGAATGTGATAGCCAGAACTCCTCTGAGAGTGGTGAGGACTCTCCAGAATTTCCCTTGTCAGTATTGGCAGGGGAGACTCAAGAAACTGGAGAGGAGCCCACCTCCTCAGACGAAAACCTACCGTCTGTGGAGTTTTCTGATCTGGAGGTTCACAGGGAAAATTTTGCCACAGAACAGTTAAAAGACCCCGCCCTAATAAAGGCACGGGAAAACGTAGTGGAAATAGATGGCGAGTTAGTGAACCCAGATAATACCTGCACTTACCCATACTTCAGCGTAGAGAAGGACCTACTGTATCGGGTGGCAAAAAGGGCAGAAGAAACCGTTGAGCAGCTTGTGGTGCCCAAACCTTACAGGAAGTTGGTGTTGGAGTTGGCCCATGGGCACATTCTTGGAGGTCATCTGGGGACAGAGAAAACCCGAGAGAGGGTATTACAGAGATTCTATTGGCCTGGGGTGATGAAGGACATAGAAAATTATTGTTCCTCCTGCCCTGTGTGTCAGAGGTCGGCCCCGATGCCACATTTCCGTAGCCCGCTGGTCCCTCTACCCATCATTGAGGTCCCGTTTGAGAGAATCGCAATGGATTTGGTAGGTCCTATAATCAAGTCCGCTAGGGGGCACCAGTACATATTGGTTATAATGGACTATGCCACCCGTTATCCAGAAGCGATCCCTCTCAGAAATACCTCGGCCAAAACCATAGCCAAAGAGCTATCTCTTGTTTTTAGCCGGGTGGGTATTTGTAAAGAACTGCTTACGGACCAAGGTACACCCTTTATGTCCCGGGTTATGAAAGAGCTGTGTAAATTGCTCAAAGTGACGCAATTGCGTACATCTGTGTATCACCCCCAAACCGATGGGCTGGTTGAAAGATTCAACAAAACCCTAAAACAAATGTTGAAGAAAGTGGTGGATAGAGATGGAAAGGATTGGGACTGTCTACTTCCTTATTTGATGTTTGCTATTAGGGAGGTGCCCCAATCCTCTACGGGATTCTCCCCCTTTGAGTTACTGTATGGGAGACACCCAAGAGGGCTGTTGGATATTGCCAAGGAAACTTGGGAAAGTGAGAGTTCTCCCCACAGGAGTGTGATTGAGCATGTCGCCCTGATGCAAGATCGAATTGCACAGGTAATGCCCATCGTGAAGGAACATTTGGCCCAAGCGCAGTTGGCACAGCAGAGAGTGTACAACCGTGGAGCAAAGACCCGTACCTTTTCCCCGGGGGATAGGATATTGGTACTTGTCCCTACGGTTGAAAGTAAATTCCTTGCCAAATGGCAAGGCCCCTACGAGATAATGGAAAAAGTGAGCGAAGTGAATTACAAGGTCAGACAACCAGGAAGGCGAAAGCCCGAACAGATATATCACGTTAATCTGTTGAAAGCCTGGAGGGATAGAGAGTCCCTAGTCGCAGAAACTTGGTCACCAGCTCAAACTGGTTGCGTGATTCCGGAGGTTGGAATAGCAGCCACCTTGTCACAACCCCAACAACAGGAGGTTAAGGAGTTTGTGCTTCGCAACAAGGAGGTGTTCTCTGAGCTGCCGGGACAAACATCTGGGGTAGAGCATGATATTATTACCCCGCCCGGTGAAAGGGTGAAGTTAAAACCCTATCGGATCCCAGAGGCCCGACGGGAGGCAATACGGGAGGAAGTACAGAAAATGCTGAACTTAGGGGTGATAGAGGAGTCCCAAAGTGATTGGTCTAGTCCCATTGTGTTGGTGCCTAAACCGGATGGGAGCTGGCGATTTTGTAACGATTTTCGTCAGTTGAACAAAGTTACAAAATTTGACACCTACCCCATGCCACGTATAGATGAGTTGATCGACCGGCTGGGAACAGCCCGATACATGACGACTCTTGACCTCACAAAAGGGTATTGGCAAATTCCCCTGGCCAAGTCGGCCAAAGAGAAAACCGCATTTGTAACCCCAGACGGGGCGTTCCAATATAAGAGAATGCCGTTCGGGTTACAGAATGCGCCGGCCACATTCCAGCGGAAAATGGACCAGATACTGAGGCCCCATCGGAAGTATGCTGCGGCTTACCTGGATGACGTAATTGTCCATAGCACAGATTGGGCCTCACATCTGCCAAAAGTGCAAGCAGTCCTAGACTCTATCCGGGAAGCGGGGTTTACGGCTAACCCCAAGAAGTGTACCATTGGGCAGGAGGAGGCCAAATATCTTGGGTACACCATTGGCAGGGGAGTAATAAAACCCCAACTCAACAAAGTCGAGGCCATCCAGAGTTGGCCACGTCCCAACAGCAAGAAGCAGGTACGAGCCTTTCTGGGAATCGCGGGTTATTATCGGCGCTTCATTCCCCACTTTGCTTCTAAGGCTGTGCCCCTAACCAACCTGACGAAAGGGAAAGGGTCGGTCATGATTAAATGGACCCCCGAGGCGGAGGCAGCATTCCAATTCTTGAAACAAGCCTTATGTAGCCAGCCAGTGTTGTACTCACCCGACTTCTCTAAAGACTTTGTCGTACAAAGTGATGCGTCAGATGTGGGGTTAGGAGCAGTATTGTCCCAGGTCTGGAACGGGGAAGAGCACCCAGTCATTTACCTCAGCAGGAAGTTGAAGTCCCATGAGGTAAATTACGCCACCGTTGAAAAGGAGTGTTTAGCGGTGAAGTGGGCTCTAGATTCCCTTCGGTACTACCTGCTAGGTAGGCACTTTGACATGGTTACGGATCACGCTCCGTTAAAGTGGATGGCTCAAAACAAGGAAACAAATAGAAGAGTGAATAGGTGGTTCCTGGCCCTCCAGGAATTCAACTTCACAGTAAAGCATCGCCCTGGCGTTCAAATGGGGAATGTGGATGCTTTGTCTCGAGTACATGAATGCCTGATTGCTGGTGTTCCAACCCCGAGGTTAAAACAAGAGGGGGGGGTATGTGACAGCAGGAAGGTAAAGTCACCTGGTTGCATCCAGGGGGGTAGATATATTTCGCCCAGATTCAGGCTTTACGCCGACTTATACAACTAGGTGGAGAGTTGTATAAGGCTAGTGGGCTCATGGATGACTCATACCTCTAGGGAGAGTGTGGGGCGTCGTACAGACAGGGAGTTGATGAGGCCAGCTGAAGCTTGTCAGCTCATTTAGGCCTCTATAAGAACTCCCAGCTTCATTAGATGTTAGCTCATGCCTGGAACCAGACCTGTGTGGACTGTCTAGGGAGAGTGAACCCCTGTGCGGTGAGGCAAAGCCTGTGTGGCTATTTGTTTGGACTTTTACTAAACCAGGGACTTAGGGACTAGGACAGCACCAGGCTGATCCCAGTTGTTAGTTTAGGAAACCTGCATGTTTAGTCAGAGGTCAAACTGACCAGGATTTATTTTGTTTATGTTTCTTTTTGGCTTTGCTGTGTTTTTGTCACTGTACATAGAGAAATAAACCGCACCTTTTGATTTTGAAAACCACAACCTCCGTCTGCTGGCCCTGTTTTTGTGTGGGGAGCCCAACCAGGGGGTCACACACACCCGCTACAGAGTTAACCCCCTCACAATATATATATATATATAAAGCGAGGTAAATCAATAAAACAGATGAAAAACTGCAACATTAATTTACACCAAACAGCGCTAAAAAATTAAACCTAAAATAATAAATAGACTCGTGGGCAAGCCACTGATAAAAGTCTCAAACGTAGTGTTATGACAGAGTCAGTCCAGAGAATAATGAGGTGAGTATCAACAATTGTCCATATGTGTGCACCTTCCACCAACACAGAAATCAATTGTAATCCACCGCGTGATGTAATAATTCCCTCTGGGGTTCAAACTCACCGGAACCACAATAAAAATGTGCCTTCAGTAATAAGGAAACATCTGCTACTCTGTTGTGGCTCGTCACTCCTTACAAAGATCCACCAATGCACTGGGCTCCACAGCAGCTCATATAATAATAGAAAATAACAGCAAACATAGCGTAATCCTGTTTATTAAACAAACTGCTTCCCATACATCAGGAGACCCCTTTAATAAACTACGTACAAAAATTAAGCATAAAATGAGCATATCGTGGCCTCAGAGGGCACTATCACCGTAATCAGCCGTCACTCAGAGCGTTCGCAAGTCCTGCCCGGAAGTGACGAGTGCGCTCCAAGGTTGCGTTCCACCGCCCTTCACCTCTACCCAGGAAGTGTCTGCAGGACTTGCGAACGCTCTGAGTGACGACTGATTACGGTGATAGCGCCCTCTGAGGCCACGATATGCTCATTTTATGCTTAATTTTTGTACGTAGTTTATTAAAGGGGTCTCCTGATGTATGGGAAGCAGTTTGTTTAATAAACAGGATTATGCTGTTTGCTGTTATTTTCTATTATTATATGAGCTGCTGTGGAGCCCAGTGCATTGGTGGATCTTTGTAAGGAGTGACGAGCCACAACAGAGTAGCAGATGTTTCCTTATTACTGAAGGCACATTTTTATTGTGGTTCCGGTGAGTTTGAACCCCAGAGGGGATTATTACATCACGCAGTGGATTACAATTGATTTCTGTGTTGGTGGAAGGTGCACACATATGAACAATTGTTGATACTCACCTCATTATTCTCTGGACTGACTCTGTCATAACACTACGTTTGAGACTTTTATCAGTGGCTTGCCCACGAGTCTATTTATTATTTTAGGTTTAATTTTTTAGCGCTGTTTGGTGTAAATTAATGTTGCCGTTTTTTATCTGTTTTATTGATTTACCTCGCTTTCTACATTTTGTCTCTTTTTCAACGGCTGCTTAGTTATTTAAAATATTTTGAGTTGATCATTATATTTTATGTATATTTAGATATACTGCTGCTAATATTGTGGGATTGAATTGGCGCTAAGTGTGTGCTCCACTAGGCCTTTCATTGAACATACATCCTCCATATATATATATATATATATATATATATATATATATATATATATAGTGCAGCTATCACTGCCTGCTGTGGTATTAGTATGAGAAAAGCAGCAAAGGTCTTCTTCAGTTAGTTTTAGGTGAACACTGTGCAGAGGACACAGTACACCAACTGAAAATACTAGCAGCTCTCTGCCTGTGGTACGAGAACACCACAAATTTTATTCAGGTTCCTTTAACCACTTAAGCCCCGGACCATTTGGTAGCTAAAGGACCAGAGGTGATTTCAGAATTTTGCACTGCGCTGCTTTAACTGTAAATTGTGCGGACATGCAATGTTGTACCCAAACGAAATTTGCGTCCTTTTCGTCAGACAAATAGAGCTTTATTTTAATGGTATTTGATTGCCTCTGCAATTTTTATTTTTTGCGATATAAACGGAAAAAGACCGAAAATTTTGAAAAAAAATGATATTCTCTACTTTTTGTTATAAGAAAAATCGAATAAACTCAATTTTAGTCATACATTTAGGCCAAAATGTATTCAGCCACATGTCTTTAGTAAAAAAAATGTCAATAAGCGTATATTTATTGGTTTGCGCAAAAGTTATAGCGTCTACAAACTAGGGTACATTTTCTGGAATTTACACAGCTTTTAATTTATGACTGCCTATCTCATTTCTTGAGGTGCTAAAATGGCAGGGCAGTACAACCCCCCCCCCCCCAAATGACCCCATCTTGGAAAGTAGACATCCCAAGGAAATTGCTGAGAGGCATGTTGAGCCCATTGAATATTTTTATTTTTTGTCTCAAGTGATTGAATAATGACTAAAAAAATAAAAAAATTAAAAATAAAAAGAATATACAAAAAGTTGTCACTAAATGATATATTGCTCACACATGCCATGGTTATATGTGGAATTGCACCCCAAAATACATTTTGCTGCTTCTCCTGAGTATGGGGATACCACATGTGTGGGACTTTTTGGGAGCCTAGCCGCGTACGGGCCCCTGGAAACCAAGCACCGCCTTCAGGATTTCTAAGGGCGCAAATTTTTGATTTCACTCCTCACTACCTATCACAGTTTCGAAGGCCATAAAATGCCAAAATAGCACAAAACCCCCCCAAATGACCCCATTTTGGAAAGTAGACACCCCAAGCTATTTGCTGAGAGGCATGGTGAGTATTTTACAGCTCTCATTTGTTTTTGAAAATGAAGAAAGAAAATATTTTTTTTTTATTTTTTTTTTAATTTTCAAAACTTTGACAAAAAGCGAGATCTGCAAAATACTCACAATACCTCTCAGCAAATAGCTTGGGGTGTCTACTTTCCAAAATGGGGTCATTTGGGGGGGGTTTGTGCCATCTGGGCATTCCATGGCCTCTGAAACTGTGATAGGCAGTGAGAAGTGAAATCAAAAATTTACACCCTTAGAAAGCCTGAAGGCGGTGCTTGGTTTTTGGGGTCCCGTACGCGGCTAGGCTCCCAAAAAGTCTCACACATGTGGTATCCCCGTACTCAGGAGAAGCAACAGAATGTATTTTGGGGTGTAATTCCACATATGCCCATGGCATGTTTGAGCAATATATCATTTAGTGACAACTTTGTGCAAAAAATAAATAAATAAATTGTCTTTTTTCCGCAACTTGTGTCAACATATAAAATATTCCATGGACTCGACATGCCTCTCAGTATATAGCTTGGGGTGTCTACTTTCCAAAATGGGGTCATTTGGGGGGTTTTGAACTGTCCTGGCATTTTATACACAACATTAGGAAGCTTACATCCACTCTTCTAACCACTTGAGGACAAAGTCCTTTCTGACACTTTTTGTTTACATGAAAACATATTTTTTTTTGCAAGAAAATTATGTTGAACCCCCAAACATTATATATTTTTTTAAAGCAAAGGCCCTACAGATTAAAATGGTGGGTGTTGCATTTTTTTTTCCACACAGTATTTGCGCAGCGATTTTTCAAACGCATTTTTTTGGGAAAAAATACACTTTTTTTAATTTTAATGCACTAAAACACACTATATTGCCCAAATGTTTGATGAAATAAAAAAGATGATCTTAGGCCGAGTACATAGATACCAAACACGACATGCTTTAAAATTTCGCACAAACGCGCATTGGAGACAAACTACATACATTTTTAAAAGCCTTTAAAAGCCTTTACAGGTTACCCCGTTAGATTTACAGAGGAGGTCTACTGCTAAAATGACTGGCCTCGATCTGACCTTCGCGGTGATACCTCACATGCATGGTGCAATTGCTGTTTACATATGACGCCAGACCCACGCTTGCGTTCACCATTGCGCAAGAGCAGGGCAGGACAGGGGTGCTTTTTTTTTTTTTTATTATTAATTTTGCTTTTTTATTTTATTTTTAAACTGTTCCTTCCATATTTTTTTTTTTAATCATTTTTATTGTTATCTCAGGGAATGTAAATATCCCCTATGATAGCAATAGGTAGTGACAGGTACTCTTTTTTTGAAAAAACTGGGGTCTATTAGACCCTAGATCTTTCCTCTGCCCTCAAAGCATCTGACCACACCAAGATCGGTGTGATAAAATGCTTTCCCAATGGCGCTTTTTATATCCGGGGAGGGACATTCCCTCCCACTGCTTGTAAAAGCAGTCCAGAGGCTAATTAGCCACTAGGATTGCTTTTACATGAAAGCCGGCCGCTGGCTGAAAAGAATGATACCAAGATGATACCTAAACCCGCAGGCATCAATCTGGTATAACCATTCAAAGTCCAGCAACATACCAGTACGTTGCTGGTCCTTGTTGGACATGTATTGTAATCTTTTTTTTCATGCAGCCTGTTGGCTGAACGAAAAAAAGAGATTGATCGGTGGGTATGCCCACCATTAGAATACCGCCCTTCATCCACCCACTTCTAATGATGGGCATACATGCACCATTTATATATGGCGAAGCATTGGGGCATCCTCCCGCAAAAATTATGCCGCACACACATGGTCAGACTTTTCCACGGGCAAGCCTCCGTCGGAATTTCGACCGTATGTACGCGGCATTAGGAGCAAAATCGCTCCTCCGCTCCTCCGCCCCTGCTGCCCCAATGCTTCGGCATATGTGCTTTTTTTTTTTTAACTGTGGTGGTGAAATCACCTCCTACAGCACTGGAGTCGCAGGGATCAGGCCTGTCTCTGCGAACGCTGCAGTTATGTGTGTTGTGTTTTGCAAGTGACAGTGATCGATCGATACTGCACTTGGGTGGCCTGGGCTGGACGGAGGGGCAAAACGCAGGTGCTAGCAGGTATCTGGGCTGATCCCGCTAACACTGCGTTTTTGGGAACCCTAAACTGCTGGGGACGCTAGTATAGATCTGATCAGATCAGATATTGATCTGTTCAGATACTATACCACTAAGGGGGGTGTATGCTTCACGCGTGGGTGTTGGCATTACTGACACTAACCTGACGCTGCCTGGGGTGTGACGCAGGGTTACTAGGGGCAATTAGGGGGTTAAAACCTTTATTAGATAATATATGGGGGTACCTGACGCTATAAAAACCTGCGGCGAACCTAAAAAAAATAACTGGCTATCTATCGGCACCAGCATAACTAATACAGCGTTTAGAAAAACGATCGCTTAGTGACACTGGCAATAGGGGGTGAAAGGGTTACCTGGGGGGGCGATCAAGGGGTTAAACCTTTATTAGGTAATATATGGGGGTACCCGACGCTATAAAAACCTGCGGCGAACCTAAAAAAAATAACTGGCTACCTATCGGCATCACTGACAATAAGACAGCGATCAGAAAAACGATTGCTTAGCGACAGTGGTGATAGGGGGTGAAAGGGTTACCTGGGGGGCGATCAAGGGGGTTAAACCTTTATTAGGTAATATATGGGGGTACCTGACGCTATAAAAACCTGCGGCGAACCTAAAAAAAATAACTGGCTACTGATCGGCATCACCGACAATAAGACAGCGATCAGAAAAACGATCGCTTAGCGACAGTGGTGATAGGGGGTGAAAGGGTTACCTGGGGGACGATCAAGGGGGTTAAACCTTTATTAGGTAATATATGGGGGTACCCGACGCAATAAAAACCTGCGGCGAACCTAAAAAAAATAACTGGCTACCGATCGGCATCACTGACAATAAAACAGCGATCAGAAAAATGATCGCTTAGCGACGGCGGTGCTAGGGGGTGAAAGGGATATCTGGGGGGCGATCAGGGGGTTAAACCTTTATTAGGGGGGGTTAGGGGGCTACACTGGACCTAAAACTAAACTGTAGTGACACTTTTACAGTCACAAATGTCACTGATTGCAGTGATCAGTAAATAAATGGTCACTGCAATCAGTGACACTGTGACTGGGGGGTGATCTGGGGGGTGATCTGGGGGGGCGATTTATGTGCCTATGTGTCCTGGTGTCAGTGTGCTGTTTGTGCACTAACCTGTGTGTCTTCTCCTGTACGGCGCTCGGTATATGTGAGCGCCGCAGGAGAGATGACATCACTTCCTCTGCCTGTGTAAACATTACACAGGCAGGGAAGCTTTCTCATTCGACGGGAGCGATCGAAAGGGGGTGGCAGGAATCGAACGGCCGTCCCCTCATCCCGGATCGCTCCCGAAGAAATAACCACCGCTCACTGTAAAGAAGGGGGGTCCGATCGGACCCCCCAACTATACAAAGGCAATCACGTATATGTACGTGTTTGTGCCTGTCGGTGCCATTCTGCCGACGTATATTTACAGTGGGCGGTCATTACGTGGTTAAGTGAACGCTCTGCAAAGGACAGAAGTACTGCAGTACACTACATGAAATTAATGCAGCACTCTGCCTGTGGTTTTATTATGAGAACACCACTAACTGTATTCAGGTAAGCTTTAGGTGAACGCTATGCAAAGCACACAGTACACTAAGTGAAACTCTGCTGCATGCTAGCACAATCACCTGCCTGCCTGTCACAGTATAGAGAACAGCAGAAACTAATCTAGCTAAACTAAATACAGTGTATAAATATATATACACAACACATAGGATGCATATATGTCCTCTACACACTGTAACAGCAGCTAACAGACTCGCCTACCTGCTCTATTTAACTCAATATAAATGACACTGTCTCTCTCTCTTTAACAAACGACAACATACTACCCAAGGCCGACTTCCAGGCGGCCCTATATAGTGTGGGGCGTGTACCTACTCCTCTGAGCCATGATTGGCCAAAGCCACCCTTGGCTTTGGCCAATTACGGCTCTCCGTTATTACCGCGCTGTGATTGGCCAAAGCATGCGGGTCATAGTGCATGCTTGGCCAATCATCAGCCAGCAATGCATTGCGATGCCGCAGTGAATTATGGGCCGCGACGCGCCACTCGAATTTGGTGCGAACGGCCCATAATGTTCGATCTTCGTCGAACGATCGAACAGCCGATGTTCGAGTCGAACATGGGTTCGACTCGAACACAAAGCTCATCCCTAATTATAATGCACACTTTTGCTAAATTTGTTTGAGCCAGGTTTCTCTCTGTATGCCTAAAGATTTTTTTTTAATACATTTTTTTTTTTTTTCATAAGTCTGCATTTACATCAAAACACAACATAGCATTTCTTCATCAAATCTTTTTTCCATTTCATATTAATAAATGCAAACCACACATCAAAAGGAGAAAAAGTCCATATATTTTACATTCTACCTTGAAAAGCAAAACAAAGAACAAAAGTAGAAATAAGGTCTCAACAAAAATAATAAAAAAAATACCCATTTACCCTGGTTGCAGCATTATTTCTATCTATGTCCCTCTTATACTTGTTTGTCACCGCTAAGAGTTAAAACTGAGTTCAACCACTCATCCCAAATTCTATGATATTTTTGGGGTGTTCCTCTATGCTTGTACATTAACTTCTCATAAGGGAGTATATGATTTACCGCTTTGAGCCATTGTTCCTTAGAGGGGGATGTTTGTTGCAGCCATCTAAGCACTATTTGCTTGCGTGCCATAAATAAAGCTTCCTGCAGACAGGTCTTAGTATATCCATTCCACCTCTGACTCTCGACCAGTCCTAACAGACATACTTCTGGGGTGAATGGAACAAATCCTCCCAGCACTTCCGATAATATATCGAAGACCTGTCTCCTGTGTAGCGGGGTCTTCAGATTTAGTGGGATACACCTGGGGGTAGTGTGACCCAGGTGTGTAATTGTGATAGGGTTTAGACCCCTTTTTGTTATTCGTGGAGGATTGGGTGGTGCAATATTCTCCTTGGCCTGTGGGTGGCGGGGTACCTACAGGCTCCAGGCAGAATCACTACCGCAGTGCTACCCTTTTTGTCCCTTTCCGGAGATGGTACGGCTGGGGCGGGGAACCCGCCGTGGTGTCGATGGGAGGAGATAAAAGGGGGAGACGCCCTCACCACGAGGTCTTCGAGGATCATCTCTTCACGCACCCAGGCACCTTAGGCCTGGGTGCGGGCGGTTCGGGGTTCCGGCCCAGGCCCCTAGGCTTGGCCGGAATGGAGTTGGAGTCCATCCCAGGCACCTTCAGCCTGGGGTGAGGTACTATGTCGTGGGCCTGGGACCTGGTGACTTCGACTGGGTCCCGCGAGGGTGAAGTGATTCCAGGGTGCCCCTTGCGAGGGGACCCGCATCTGAGGTGAGGAGGCCGGGGAGGTCACCCGTCTGAAGATTCCGGAGCAGCGTCAACCCGGTGACGGACGGGCCTCCGGTAACTCCCTTGGAGGGTCATCTTCCCCTGATAGGGGCCCCAGCGCAGCAAAGTTGTTCTAATCAAGACTCCTGCAACCCTTGGTCATAGCACAGGGGGTGTAGGGACTACAATCAGGATAGTGCCTCGGCCTGCTCATCCCACCGTATCCTGCCATTACCCTGTTGTTGTGGAGCTAAGAAATAAAACTGAGAGTTGTACTGTGATCGGTGTATGGACTCTGTTAATGGGAGCAAAGGGAGATTCCAGCATAGCAGGGCTAAGTTCCGCAACCCAATGCACATTTGGCCCGAGGAAGATAATGAAATTGGCCTTCACCTCAACCACAGCCATGGGGAGGACATGGGCCGTGGCGCACCTCACTCTCGAAACCCAGGTACCCCTAGACAAGAGCCATCGGATGACCGATAAACATGTAGAGGGGGTGAGACCGCTACACCAGTATCTACTGATGCCCGGGCAAGACCACATTACGTGCTCGAAATCAGCCCCGGGTAAGTGGCACCTTGCACATTCCGCGTTTACTGTTCGCCCCATCAAGCTTAGTTTATACGGTGTAAGGTAAACCTGATGTGTTATATAAAACTGTATCAACCTATTATTGCTTGCAGGTGAGACAGTCAAATGTGATTTGCACGCTTCCCTCCATGTCTCATCTGTCTCATCTGTCATAGATGTACATATGGTTTGCCACTTCCTCTTGATCTGAAGCGGGGTATACCGTATTTTAGCCTGCATCAAATATGTGTACAATTTGGATACTAGTCCCTATGGCCCCTGAGTTCTCAATATTCCTATAAGGGGGAACTTAGATATATCCATACTTTTGCTACCAAACTGAGCACATAACGCATGTCTTAACTGTAGAAATCTATACAAAAAATTATCTACTAGATTATATTGTGTTTTTAAATAATCAAATGAGCATATATTCCCAATTTGGTATACCTGAGCTACTATTCCCTTTTGCTTCCAGAATATACTATCTTGAAATGTATTTAATTCTTCAAACAATGGGTTATTCCACATAGATAGTTCAGCTGGAATATCCCTGAAGTTTGTTCATTTTTTAACCTCGCGCCATACTGGTCGTACCAATAAAAGCATAGGAATCTTGACCCTTGGTAGATGTGTACGCCTTACCTCTAATGCTGTCAATAGATTCTCAGCCTGTAAAATATTTAACAGGTACTTCTCTACTCCCAGGTTTTGTTCCTGTATAAGCCAGTTACGCAAGTGTCTCACTTGTCTTGCCAAGTAATACAAGTACACATCTGGCAATGCCAACCCTGCTTCCAGTTTTGGTGAGCTTTACTTTACATCTACCTTTGGCCCATATAAATTTTGTAAATTGTGAGTTCAAATTTTTAAAGTACTTTTTAGGTAGTGTAAAAAAAATATACAAACATTTTGGTAGTAGAATCATCTTAATTAAATGTATTCTTCCCACCACAGACAGGGGTAATTTACTCCAAATCCTTAACTTGGTTTTAATATAATCCATCAGTGGGTAAACATTAGCTGCCAAGGCGGCCGAAGGTTGTCTTGTTATATAGATCCCTAAATACTTAAAAGAGGCAACTAATTTAAGTAAGGTGTCCCCTCCATCCCTCGATGCAATGGCATAAGGAAAGGCTTCTGCCAATTAATCTTGAGTCCTAAAAACTGTCCAAAACTATCTATTATACTCATAGCCTTCCCCAGGGTATTCTGTGTGTCCCGCATATACAATATAATATCATCTACGTACAGTCCAATCTGTTCTATGCTATCTCCCATTTCTATCCCCTGATATCCTTCAGACTGCCGAAATCGTAGGGCCAATGCCTCAATAGTAATGGCGAATAAGAGAGGAGATAACGGGCAACAGGCTCGGACTGGCCATAGGGCATACCGGGCATATGCCCGGTGGGCCGCGGTGGCCCGCGGCTGCCGCCGATGGGTCGCGACGGCCCGCGGGCCGCAATTCACGTCTCCCCCAGTGCACTCTCAGCTGCGAGTCGGAGCCGCACTCGAGTGACAGTGACACCGGTCGGCACATCAGGGGGCTGGGACCCACAACTATCCCCTTCTCTCTGGCAAGGTGGCCGCGGCACTGATGATCTGATCAGTCTCGACTCGGCTGTCTCACACATCCCCCTCTGAGGGGTATCTCCCTTCGGGCAGTGGGCCCCGGGAATTGGAATGCAGTGTAATGGCATCTGCCCCTTATATATCCTCTCCCGGAATGCACGGTAGGCCAGAACCGCACACCAATGGCAGCCGAGAGAGGACATCCAATACCTACTCCATCACCTGTGGTTCAACCCCGGGTATTGGTGACAGCACCACCTATATTCCCAAAGGGGAACTGCACACCAGATGACACAGCAGTAAGGCAGAGTCCAAATAATTAAGAGACCCGAGCCAACTATTGCTCTGGTCACCCCTAAATTTAGGTATAGCGGGGTTAAATTTGGGGACCCACTACATACACCCCCCTCTAAATGAGACACTGTCCCCAGTGTCTGGAATAAATTCACACACTCAGTCCTGAGCAAGCACAGATTTATTCCTGGAACTATGTACAATGCAAGGATGGTGCCTGAATCAAGACCTGAAATATAGCAAAGAGGGAGAAGGACAGAAAAAAACTGTTTTCAAATGTACATACACATTATGTAACAATCCCTCCCATCATCCTATCACAACTGTATCCCACCCTTTCTCGGGTGTAGTTGCATGATGGTCTTCCTGCAGGGAAAGAAAAAAATTACACACGCTAAATATTCTACACGCTATAAACATTCTATCACTATTATTCAGAAGTGAACTATCTCTCCAAGGAAAGATAGCTCCCTTTACTACTTTACTAAAGCTGCATACACTAATGCCCCATACACACGATCGTTTTTCTTGCCATTTTTTTTCTTGCCGTTTTTCACGTCGTTTTTTTCATGTTTCCTCTCAAGCCTGTCTTGCGTACACACGATCATTTTAAAAAACGATCAAGCAAAGCGCAGTGACGTATACCACGTACGACGGCACTATAAAGGGGAAGTTCCGCTCGAATGGCGCCACCCTTCATGTTAGTAAAGTTTGTTGAGCAACGATTCGCGCTTTTCAGCCTCGTGCTTTTCAGTCCGTTACTGCGTGACGAATGTGCTATCTCCATTACGAACGCTAGTTTTACCAGAACGAGCGCTCCCGTCTCATACTTGATTCTGAGCATGCACGTTTTTTTTTCACGTCGTTAAAGCATACACACTATCGTTTTTCACGTCGTTAAAAAAAACGACATGAAAAACGACGTGAAAAAAGAGAGCATGTTCGAAATTTTTAATGCCCGTTTTTCACGTCGTTAAAAATGCTCTGGAGCATACACACGATCATTTTTAATGGCCATTTTTAAAAATGGCATTTTTAACGGCATGAAAAACGATCGTGTGTATGGGGCATAAGCCTAGTGTATGAAATAACATTTCCAAAATAAGTGCATAAAATAAAAAAAAGTCCGGCAAACCACTACCACCTAGTGGCAGCACACATCATTACCTAGCCTAAGTGCGGACAGATGCACCACAACACAAAGTTCTCTTTGGTTGATCATGGCGGCTTCCAGCTTTGCCCTGACTAACTCTACCCCAAAGTTCAGCTCTTTTTTTCTTTTGTGCCGACCCAGAGTCCAGAGGAGTAGGTACTCAGAGGGGGATGCGCCCCATCTTGATCGAGGAGTCTCGGCACCTTCAGCCCAAGGCCGTAGAGTTCCAGGTAGGCCCAGTACCTTTAGCTGGGTCTACAACCGAAAAGGAGTCCCAGGGAACCCGTGTAAGGGTGTAAGGGTGACTGCTCTGACACAGAGGAAGCCTAGGGAGGATCGATCCCATAACAAGAGGGCGAGTAATAAAGTATTGCTGACTCGGGAAAGGCCTGGTGAGCTGCTAGTGCTATTGAGTGACTATCCGGGTGAGCTGTACCTACTCGGGACCTAGTGGCGACGAAGCCAAGAGTGTGCCTGAATTCACTTCTATCTGCTACCCTTTTCTCACTTCAACTCTCTGGTTCCTGAAAGCAAGATAAAATAAACTCAAGTTGGAGTTGATATGTTGTGTGGACATTGACCTCATTTGGGAAAGATAAAGATTCCCCTCTATAAACATAGAGGGGAAAACCAGAAGAAGGAAGCAACTCGCTGTGGGACCCAAGTATGTAACACCGCCTGACCTCTATAATCTAGAGGACACGGGCATGTGGCATGGTGTGTCTTATCCCCCTGCTTGAGAAGGTAAGAGGGGGAAAAGGATCCGTGTGCTACATTAGGGGTGGTCTGAAATGTAGGGGGGTTCTGTATTGTAGGGGGGTTCTGTATTGTAGTGGGGTCTGAAATGTAGTGGGTGTTCTGTATGGTAGGGGGGGGTTCTGTATTGTAGGGGGAGGTCTGAAATGTAGGGGGTTCTGCATTGTAGGGGGTCTGAAATGTAGGGGGGTTCTGTATTGTGGGGGGGGTCTGAAATGTAGGGGGATTCTGTAATGTAGGGGGGTCTGTAATGTAGTGGGTTCTGTATTGTAGGGGGGGCTGAAATGTAGGGGGGTCTGTATTGTAGGGGGGGTCTGAAATGTAGGGGTTCTGTATTGTAGGGGGGTCTGAAATGTAGGGGGGTTCTGTATTGTAGGGGGGTTCTGTATTGTAGGGGGGTCTGTATTGTAGGGGGGTCTGTATTGTAGGGGGGTTCTGTATTGTAGGGGGATCTGTATTGTAGAGGGGGTCTGTAATGTAGGGGGGTCTGTATTGTAGAGGGGGTCTGTATTGTAGGGGGGGTCTGTACTGTAGGGAGGGGCCCTGTATTGTAGAGGGGGTCTGTAATGTAGGGGGGTCTGTATTGTAGAGGGGGCTATATTGTAGAGGGGGGCTGTAATGTAGGGGGGTTGTAATGTAGGGGGGTCTGTATTGTAGAGGGGGTCTGTAATGTAGGGAGGTCTGTACTGTAGGCAGGGGGTCTGTACTGTATTGAAGGTGTCTGCACTGTAGGGAGGGGGTCTGTACTGTAGGGAGGGGGTCTGTACTGTAGGGAGGTATGTGCAACATGCAGGGGGTCCAGAACTGTTAGGGGGTGTCTGTGTAACAAACTGCAGGGGGCTGTGTAATATAAAGGGGTCCAGAGGTGCGGTGCTATGTAATGTAAAGGGGTCCAGAGGTGCAGGGTGCTGTGTAATGTAAAAGGGTCCAGAGGTGCAAGGTGTTGTGTAATGTAAAGGGGTCCAGAGGTGCAGGGTGCTGTGTAATGTAAAGGGGTCCAGAGGTGCAGGGTGCTGTGTAATGTAAAGGGGCCCAGAGGTGCAGGGTGCTGTGTAATGTAAAAGGGTCCAGAGGTGCAAGGTGTTGTGTAATGTAAAGGGGTCCAGAGGTGCAGGGTGCTGTGTAATGTAAAGGGGTCCAGAGGTGCAGGGTGCTGTGTAATGTAAAGGGGCCCAGAGGTGCAGGGTGCTGTGTAATGTAAAAGGGTCCAGAGGTGCGGTGCTATGTAATGTAAAGGGGTCCAGGGTGGGGGCGTGGCCTGGAGCGGCATGAGATAGGACGCTATGGTACTGAGCTCCGCCGGCCGGTTATCCTGATCCGCATATCCTGGGACCCGTTGTACAGACAGACACCGCCGGACGATAGATACTGCCAGGGGAACCTGCAGGGAACATGTCCCCACCAAAGAAAGCTGCAGACGCGGTAGCCAAGTTAGGTAAATACCGCCGAATGGATCCGGACCTTCAGGCCCAAGATGGCGCCTCGCCGAGGGGGGGGAGTCCTCCACGAGGGGAGACACAGCAAAGGTGCTGGAGGCCATCACAGCCTGCCAGGAGGCAGTTACAGCGTGCCAATCTAACCTCACGGCCAAGATTGATGAGGTGAAGGTGGATATCTCCCTGGTGCGGCAGGACTTCCAGAAGCTGAGAGAGAGAGTGACAGAGGCTGAGAACCGCATCAGCAGTGTGGAGGATTTCCTACCCCCCCTTCAGAACTCCTCAGAAGCTATGCAGTTGCAGGTCAATCAGCTCCTGCAAAAGCAAGATGACCTAGAGAACAGACTCCGCCGCTGCATTTGCGGTTCATCGGCCTGCCGGAGGGGGTGGAAGGGAAGGACCCCTCTACATTCCTTGAGGGCCTGCTATGTGATACTTATGGCAGGGAGGCATTCTCTCCCACGTTTGTTGTTGAGCGAGCACACCACATGCCGGGGAGGTTGCCGCCGGTCGGGGCACCCCCCCGCACCTTTATCGCTAAATTTCTGAACTTCAGAGATAGAGATACCATTCTCCGCCTCAGCAGAGAGAAAGGAAACATCCCCCTGGGAAACAAGATGGTGGCCGTCTTCCCGGATTTCTCCGCAGAAGTTCAGCGCAGAAGGAAATCGTTCACTGAAGCCAAACGACGCCTCCGCATCAAGAACTTAAAATATGCAATGCTGTTCCCAGCTCGCCTGCGTGTAGAGGGAGAGGACAAAGTCTACTTTTTTGAGGATCCTGAGGCAGCCATAACATGGATGGAACAAGGAGAGGCACACCGCTGAGGAAGTGTGAGTTTTGATATTTTCAGCCCCCTGTTTTATTTTGACAAGGCTCTGTCCTCAGCCTTTCTCCACAACGGAGGCCTGCCAACTACTCCCCTAGATCCCCTAAGTATATCTCCTCTATACATTGAGTGCTAATCAGTACAGTTGCTCCCTCTACAACACCCCGGCCTCCTCCCCTTCTCCTCTCCCCCCCCTTCTAAATTCAGAGGACACTCAAGATTATATTAACTGCCTTCCTTCCACATCCTTCCCTGAACAACAATCTGCCAAGCAGTCCTCCAGCCCTCAGTCCCACCCACGGGTCAGACAAGCTCCTGTGTTTAAAATATTGTATGGACCAATTTTTCTTATTTCACCAGGTCTTTTTTTTTTTTTTTGCACGTCGGAAGATAACATTACCCTATTGATCTCACTGTGTACAGTGAGCACTGTCCTTTAATGATTAACGTTACACAGCGTAGTTTCGCCCCCTTTCACTACGCGTGCACCCTGCGGGGGAACGGCCTGTTATCTCGAGCATGTTCGCTTATGGTTGTTCTCCTCATCTCTATGTTAGGAAATTCTGGAACTGTATTGTTTGATTTAGCTTTTCCCCTACAGGATGGACAATTTCGATGCCATGTTGGCAGTTCAGGGATTATGCCCGCACAAGTTTGGGTCAGTGCAGGGCGGGGTGGGGGGAGGGATGGTTTGCATTTCTGAGAGAAAGGTTCACGTTACATGTTGATGCTACCTATACCTGTTGCTATGTTCAATTTACAGTACCGCTACAGTTTTATTTTTCTTCCTTTATGTGTAAGGGCACGCTGGCTGCTCAGGGGTTCATGAGGTCAGATGCTCCACGCATTATTTTCTCCTCACCCACATGGCCACCTTGAAGTTCCTTTTGTGGAATGTCCGGGGCATGAGAGACCCACTTAAACGGTCGGCAGTGTTCTCAATAGTAAAGAAACAGCATGCCAATGTAGTTGTCTTGGTAGAGACGCATGCTGAGGGACGGGTACAGAGGGCGCTTAAACGCCCGTGGGTTGGATGGGCATACCACTCAGTACACACCTCACATTCTAGAGGGGTGTCTGTTTTGGTGTCAAAATCCACCCATTTTGAGCTCTTGGACTTGGTGACCGACCCTGCCGGTAGATATGTGTTTTTACGGGCTAAATTGCAAGGCGAGGTGTTTTTATTGTTGGCTTATTATGTACTGCCTCCGTTTAGCTCAGCTGTACTGTCAGCTGGGTTGATTTCATGGCACTACACCCCTCAGTCCCGGCAGTGTGGCTGGGAGACTTCAATAATGTCCTTAACCCCAGCCTTGACAGGCTGTGTAAATCCACGACTGCCCCACCACCTACGCACCCTACGAGGTTTGCCAGACTACTAACCGACTTTAACCTCATAGATACATGGAGATCCATGCACCCCACCGACAGGGCCTACTCCTGTTTCTCTCCTTCCCATCACTCTATGTCCCGCATAGATCTCATCCTCCTTCCCCGACCCTTGCTACCATGGCTGGTCGGGGCGGGCTTCTCCCCCAGGTCACTATCGGACCACTGCCCATACTGGATTACGTTATCCCTGCCACATGACAAACCGCCAGCTGCATGGCGGTTGAACCCATTCTGGCTTACCCTGATCTCAGAGGACGATGATATTGCTACCGACTGGGAACAGCACTTAGATAGCAATGAAGGCACATCCACACCACAGATAGTCTGGGACACATTTAAATTGCACGTACGTATGACACTTACCAACCGTATCAATCAAATCAAACGCACTTCTGCCACGGTCATTGACAGGGCGTCGGAGGACTTACTTACAGCGGAGAGGGAGTTTACAAGGGATCCTACTGTAGAAAGGGCTGCTGCCATTAAGCTCAGATCTAGGACAGTTGACCTCCTACAATATGAGAAATCTAAACGCAAAATGTTTTTCCATAGACAAAACTCATTTGAGCATGGGGAGCGAGCTGGCAAAATTTTAGCATATATGATACACTGTGAGGAGAGACCACCTGTGGTGATTTCACTCCGCTCTCCTGGAGGTGTGCTGATAACAGACCCTAGATGTGTGACGTCGCAATTCCGAGACTTCTTCGCCTCCTTGTACGCCACACGGGCCCCGGAGGACACATCCGTGATGGATCTGTTCTTCTCCGATCTACCTATCCCTAGATTGACTGAAGAACAAGTTCAGGAGATGGAAGCACCGCTGACGGCAGATGAGATCTCCGGGGCCATAGCGGAGCTCCCTGGCTCCAAGGCCCCGGGCTCGGATGGCCTACCAGCGGAATTGTACTCCACATATCCGGACCTCTTGGTCCCCAGACTGTTATCCCTTTACAACTCCATCTTTGAGACCTCTGAGCTCCCAGCAACTATGCGTGAAGCCACCATAGTGCTGATCCCCAAACCGGGTAAGGACCCACACCTTCCTGAATCGTACCGACCCATCTCCCTGTTACAGGTGGATGTCAAGATCCTTGCGAAAGTGCTTGCCATCCACCTTAAAAAAGTCATACTCTCCCTAATACATGGGGACCAGACGGGATTCATGCCGGGTAGAAATACGTCCTTTAATTTGCGCCGCCTCTTTATGAATCTCCAGGCTTCACACGATATTCCGGGTTCCAGAATATTAGTAGCCTTGGATACAGCCAAGGCCTTCGACTCCGTCGAATGGGGGTACCTGTGGACATGCCTGGGAAAGTTTGGCCTAGGCCCAAACTTTATAAAATGGGTGCAACTCCTGTACCAAGCTCCGGTGGCGCGGGTGGTGGCTAATGGGTGGCCCTCAGAGCGCTTTCAGCTCTTCAGGGGTACCCGGCAAGGGTGCCCTCTGTCGCCACTGCTCTACGCGCTGGCGGCGGAGCCACTGGCGATAGCCATACGCGCACATCCCGGGATAGTGGGGCTCAGTAAAGGGGACGTGACGGAAACCATCAGTACCTATGCTGACGATACCCTATTGTATCTAGAAGACTCAACCAACTCCCTTCCGACAGTTTTGAGCCTGATAGACCAGTTTGGAGTGTTTTCTGGACTCCGCATCAACTGGGATAAATCCCAGATTCTACCATTGGACAGCTTCCCACCGCCCAAAGACAGAGCTTTGCTCCCTCTTCAGAGAGTAGATACTGTGACAGCAGGAAGGTAAAGTCACCTGGTTGCATCCAGGGGGGTAGATATATTTCGCCCAGATTCAGACTTTACGCCGACTTATACAACTAGGTGGAGAATTGTATAAGCCCAGCTAAGGCTAGTGGGCTCATGGATGACTCATACCTCTAGGGAGAGTGTGGGGCGTCGTACAGACAGGGAGTTGATGAGGCCAGCTGAAGCTTGTCAGCTCATTTAGGCCTCTATAAGAACTCCCAGATTCATTAGATGTTAGCTCATGCCTGGACCCAGACCTGTGTGGACTGTCTAGGGAGAGTGAACCCCTGTGCGGTGAGACAAAGCCTGTGTGGCTATTTGCTTGGACATTTAAAACCAGGGACTTAGGGACTAGGACAGCACTAGGCTGATCCCAGTTGTTAGTTAGGAAACCTGTATGTTTAGTCAGAGGTCAAGTTGACCAGGATTTATTTTGTTTATATGTTTCTTTTGGCTTTGCTGTGTTTTGTCACTGTAAATAGAAAATAAACTGCACCTTTTTTTTGATTTTGAAAACCACAACCTCCGTTTGCTGGGCCTGTTTTTGTGTGGGGAGCCCATCCCGGGGGTCACACACACCCGCTGCCGAGCTAACCCCCTCACAGTTGGTGGAGAACCAGTGGCAGTTTTTTTTAAGCCAGCATGGAGGAGATACTGAAGCAGCTGGCTCTAGCAAATGCCAATCAACAGCAGACAAATGCAGGTTTGCAAAAGAGCCTTGCAGCTCAACAACAGAACTTTGCAGCCCAGCAGCAAGCTCACCAACAGAGTCTGGAAGCTCAGCAACAAGCCCAGCAGCAATCTGAGGCCCGCTTCATAGACCTGTTACAGAAGCAAGAGCAGAGACTACAACAAATGGAAGCAGTAATGCAGCAACGTCCGCAGACCAGTGAGGAAAGCCGTCCCACTAATACCGCGTCCTTTGGGGTGAGTCGTTTATTGACAAAAATGACTGGAGAGGATGATCCAGAGGTATTTTTGACCACATTTGAAAGGACTGCTGAAAGAGAAAAGTGGCCTGAGGAGCAGTGGGCTGGACTGGTGGCTCCTCTGTTAACTGGTGAATCGCAGAAGGCTTACTATGACCTAGAGCCTGACCAAGCAAAAGACTATGTGATGCTAAAAGCTGAGATATTGGCAAGGCTGGGTGTCACCCAGGCTGTCCGGGCTCAGCGTGTGCATAACTGGACTTTCCAGCTTGGAAAACCCCCCAGGTCTCAAATGTATGATCTCATTCACCTGAGCAGAAAGTGGCTACAGCCAGAGACTTTGTCCGCACCAAAGATTGTGGAACGTGTTGTAATGGATCGGTTTTTGAGAGCTCTTCCTACTGCCATCCAAAACTGGGTAAGCCATGGAGACCCAGAGACGGCCAATGGTCTTGTGGATCGTGTGGAGAAATACTTGGCTACAGAGAACCTGACGGCCTCTTCCAGAGACACTCAGACTTTCCACCCTAAGACCAGACCATCCCCAGGGGCGGATAAGAGGATTCCAAGGGGTGAGGGTGGAGAGAGTGAGAGGGTGGGAGCTCTACCCAAAGTTTGGCGAGAACAGCCTGGGAAGTCAGGGGCTCAAGTGGCAGCCAAAAGGATTGTTTGCTACCGCTGCCGGCAAGCGGGACATATTGCAGCCAATTGCCCGGTTGTGGAGGAACCCATGCAGTGTGACTTTCTGACGGGCAGACGTCAGTCGCTGTGTGCGACAGTCGCATGCACTGCCATTCGAGGAATTGAGAAACATTTATGCAAAATGTGTGTTAATGGTAGAAATGTTGTGGTATTGCTGGATTCAGGTAGCCTTGTGACCCTGATAAAGGCTGAGTTAGTTAAAACAGAGGTCTCTGGGAATAGCAAGGTAGCTGTTATTTGTGTGCATGGGGACACCCGAGAGTATCCAGTGACTACAGTGTGTTTCGAGACCCCCAAAGGTACCCTCTCTCATCCAGTGGGCTTAGTATCTCAGTTACCGTATGACGCCATTGTGGGAAGGGATTTTCCGAAGTTCTGGGAACTGTGGGATGATCCTGAGCCCCCCACTGGTGCCCCTATGTACCAGGAATGTGATAGCCAGAACTCCCCTGAGAGTGGTGAGGACTCTCCGGAATTTCCCTTATCAGTATTGGCAGGGGAGACTCAAGAAACTGGAGAGGAGCCCACCTCCTCAGACGAAAACCTACCGTCTGTGGAGTTTTCTGATCTTGAGGTTCACAGGGAAAACTTTGCCACAGAACAGTTGAAAGACCCCGCCCTAATAAAGGCACGCGAAAACGTAGTGAAAATAGATGGCGAGTTAGTGAACCCAGATAATACCTGCACTTACCCATACTTCAGCGTAGAGAAGGACCTACTGTATCGGGTGGCAAAAAGGGCAGAAGAAACCGTTGAGCAGCTTGTGGTGCCCAAACCTTACAGGAAGTTGGTGTTGGAGTTGGCCCATGGGCACATTCTTGGAGGTCATCTGGGGACAGAGAAAACTCGAGAGAGGGTATTACAGAGATTCTATTGGCCGGGGGTGATAAAGGACATAGAAAATTATTGTTCCTCCTGCCCTGTGTGTCAGAGGTCGGCCCCGATGCCACATTTCCGTAGCCCGCTGGTCCCTCTACCCATCATTGAGGTCCCGTTTGAGAGGATCGCCATGGATTTGGTAGGTCCTATAATCAAGTCCGCTAGGGGGCACCAGTACATATTAGTTATAATGGACTATGCCACCCGTTATCCAGAAGCGATCCCTCTCCGAAATACCTCGGCCAAAACCATAGCCAAAGAGCTATCTCTTGTGTTTAGCCGGGTGGGTATTTGTAGAGAACTGCTTACGGACCAAGGTACACCCTTTATGTCCCGGGTTATGAAGGAGCTGTGTAAATTGTTCAAAGTGACGCAATTACGTACATCTGTGTATCACCCCCAAACCGATGGGCTGGTTGAAAGATTCAACAAAACCCTAAAGCAAATGTTGAAGAAAGTGGTGGATAGAGATGGAAAGGATTGGGACTGTCTACTTCCTTATCTGATGTTTGCTATTAGGGAGGTGCCCCAATCCTCTACGGGATTCTCCCCCTTTGAGTTACTGTATGGGAGACACCCAAGAGGGCTGTTGGATATTGCCAAGGAAACTTGGGAAAGTGAGAGTTCTCCCCACAGGAGTGTGATTGAGCATGTCGCCCTGATGCAAGACCGAATTGCACAGGTAATGCCCATCGTGAAGGAACATTTGGCCCAAGCGCAGTTAGCACAGCAGAGAGTGTACAACCGTGGAGCCAAGACCCGTACCTTTTCCCCGGGGGATAGGATACTGGTACTTGTCCCTACGGTTGAAAGTAAATTCCTTGCCAAATGGCAAGGCCCCTACGAGATAATGGAAAAAGTGAGTGAAGTGAATTACAAGGTCAGACAACCAGGAAGGCGAAAGCCCGAACAGATCTATCACGTTAATCTGTTGAAAGCCTGGAGGGATAGAGAGTCCCTAGTCGCAGACACTTGGTCACCAGCTCAAACTGGTTGCGTGATTCCTGAGGTTGGAATAGCAGCCACCTTGTCACAACCCCAACAACAGGAGGTTAAGGAGTTTGTGCTTCGCAACAAGGAGGTATTCTCTGAGCTGCCGGGACAAACATCTGGGGTAGAGCATGACATCATTACCCCGCCCGGTGAAAGGGTGAAGTTAAAACCCTATCGGATCCCAGAGGCCCGACGGGAGGCAATACGGGAGGAAGTACAGAAAATGCTGAACTTAGGGGTGATAGAGGAGTCCCAAAGTGATTGGTCTAGTCCCATTGTGTTGGTGCCTAAACCGGATGGGAGCTGGCGATTTTGTAACGATTTTCGTCAGTTGAACAAAGTTACAAAATTTGACACCTACCCCATGCCACGTATAGATGAGTTGATCGACCGGCTGGGAACAGCCCGATACATGACGACTCTTGACCTCACAAAAGGGTATTGGCAAATCCCCCTGGCCAAATTGGCCAAAGAGAAAACCGCATTTGTAACCCCAGACGGGGCGTTCCAATATAAAAGAATGCCGTTCGGGTTACAGAATGCGCCGGCCACGTTCCAGCGGAAAATGGACCAGATGCTGAGGCCCCATCGGAAGTATGCTGCGGCTTACCTGGATGACGTAATTGTCCATAGCACAGATTGGGCCTCACATCTGCCAAAAGTGCAAGCAGTCCTGGACTCTGTTCGGGAAGCGGGGTTTACGGCTAACCCCAAGAAGTGTACCATTGGGCAGGAGGAGGCCAAATATCTTGGGTACACCATTGGGAGGGGAGTAATAAAACCCCAACTCAACAAAGTCGAGGCCATCCAGAGTTGGCCACGTCCCAACAGCAAGAAGCAGGTACGAGCCTTTCTGGGAATCGCTGGGTATTATCGGCGATTCATTCCCCACTTTGCCTCTAAGGCTGTGCCCCTAACCAACCTAACGAAGGGGAAAGGGTCGGTCATGATTAAATGGACCCCCGAGGCTGAGGCAGCATTCCAATTCTTGAAACAAGCCTTATGTAGCCAGCCAGTGTTGTACTCATCCGACTTCTCTAAAGACTTTGTCGTACAAAGTGATGCGTCAGATGTGGGGTTAGGAGCAGTATTGTCCCAGGTCTGGAACGGGGAAGAGCACCCAGTCATTTACCTCAGCAGGAAGTTGAAGTCCCATGAGGTAAATTACGCCACCGTTGAAAAGGAGTGTTTAGCGGTGAAGTGGGCTCTAGATTCCCTTCGGTACTACCTGCTAGGTAGGCACTTTGACATGGTTACGGATCACGCTCCGTTAAAGTGGATGGCTCAAAACAAGGAAACAAATAGAAGAGTGAATAGGTGGTTCCTGGCCCTCCAGGAATTCAACTTCACAGTAAAGCATCGCCCTGGCGTTCAAATGGGGAATGTGGATGCTTTGTCTCGAGTACATGAATGCCTGATTGCTGGTGTTCCAACCCCGAGGTTAAAACAAGAGGGGGGGTATGTGACAGCAGGAAGGTAAAGTCACCTGGTTGCATCCAGGGGGGTAGATATATTTCGCCCAGATTCAGACTTTACGCCGACTTATACAACTAGGTGGAGAATTGTATAAGCCCAGCTAAGGCTAGTGGGCTCATGGATGACTCATACCTCTAGGGAGAGTGTGGGGCGTCGTACAGACAGGGAGTTGATGAGGCCAGCTGAAGCTTGTCAGCTCATTTAGGCCTCTATAAGAACTCCCAGATTCATTAGATGTTAGCTCATGCCTGGACCCAGACCTGTGTGGACTGTCTAGGGAGAGTGAACCCCTGTGCGGTGAGACAAAGCCTGTGTGGCTATTTGCTTGGACATTTAAAACCAGGGACTTAGGGACTAGGACAGCACTAGGCTGATCCCAGTTGTTAGTTAGGAAACCTGTATGTTTAGTCAGAGGTCAAGTTGACCAGGATTTATTTTGTTTATATGTTTCTTTTGGCTTTGCTGTGTTTTGTCACTGTAAATAGAAAATAAACCGCACCTTTTTTTTGATTTTGAAAACCACAACCTCCGTTTGCTGGGCCTGTTTTTGTGTGGGGAGCCCATCCCGGGGGTCACACACACCCGCTGCCGAGCTAACCCCCTCACAATACTATCAAATACTTAGGAATAAGGACCACCCGAGACCCAGCAGACTATATCCCGCTTAATATAGTCCCACTGTACAACATGCTTAAACACAAGACCCAGATCTGGGCAAGACTCCCCTTGGGAGTGATGGGCCGGATAAACCTGGTAAAGATGGTACTTCTGCCTAAAATCCTCTATGTGCTATGGCATGCACCGGTCTACCTGATACTCAGACACTTTAAACAGATAGAGTCATTGCTGAAGCCGTTTGTTTGGGGTAGTAGTAGACACAAGCTCCCCTGGCAGAAGCTTAAAAATCCCACTGACCTTGCTGGCACAGCCCTACCTGATTTTAATTTATACTACCTGGCAGCTCAACTGTCGCAACTTTTTCATATAGACAAGACAGACATGGAGAGGTTCCTTTGCTTATTGTGTCCAAAGTGGGCCCAGATCCTAGGGGATTCCATTGCGTTTATCGCAGGCAAGGGAGGGGATGTCAATGGCTCAACCGAACCTAAATCCTTGATTTACCATTATAGAAAGATATGGAACATAGCCTCCACTAGGCTTAACATACCTACAATGAACGATTATACTCCCCTATGGCATAATGTGGCCTTATCGGAATTCCTTTCCTTTCCTGACTGTGACCTCTGGAGCTCTAGGGGGATATTCTACCTGAAGCATATAGCGCACAATGGTTCACTCAAATCTTTCGATAGACTTAAAACTGAGTTTGATCTCCCAAATCACATGTCCTTTAGATACCTACAGCTCCGTCATGCCTACCGTGCGCAATTTATGTCGGATGATGTCCCCATGTCTGGCAACCCTCTGATGGCAGCAGTAAAGTGCCCTGACCCCAAAAAATTGATCTCACAGTTTTACTGTATGCTTACACTCCCGCAGGCGACTGTCTCCGCCTATGCAGTGAAGACCAGGTGGGAGGATGACCTGGGACATGTGGGGGATGACGAGTGGAGAGATGCTTTGGACACCTGCAAGATAGTCTCCCCCAAATTGTCCGATCGCCTAACACAAATTTTTATAGTCAATAGGGCCTACCTCACTCCACTCGTGGTCTCCAAATATAAGCCGGAACGATCAAATATGTGTCCCATGTGTGGCCTGGCCCCGGGCACCTTTTTCCATCTTCTCTGGCGCTGCCCCAAAATGCAGGCGTATTGGTCCCAGGTTGTCAGGTTCCTACACGATACCATGGGCTCTCCTGTCACACTAAAGCCCAAACTATGCCTACTAGGGATTTTTCCTGATCCGGAGCTGAATAAGTTCACAAAAATATTTCTCCATGAAACACTGTTTTCCGCAAGGAAGGTTATTGCTAGAGTGTGGATGAGGGCAGAACCACCGAGGCTCTCACATTGGATAGCGGAGATCAATGCTACTCTCCCTTATAAAAAGCTGGTATACTCTCATAGGGGTTGCCCCTCAAAATATGACAAAATATGGGATAGGTGGCTCCGGGCATCAGAGTAACTTGGGAACACACAACAATAATAATTCTTCCTTGAGGTGAATGGTACTGACCGTATTTCTTTCTATGATGTAGTGTACATGTCAGCCACTAGAGTGCCTCATGACCCCAAGCACATTGTACAGGAATGTCATGTCAAGATATTTTCATTGTCACTAACTGTAAATTGTATACCTGCCATGTACAGTTTGAACGTGTAACTATGCTTTCTTCTTCAATAAAACTATGTTTAAGGTAAAAAAAAAAAGGGGTCCAGGGTGCTGTGTAATGTAAAGGGGTCCAGAGGTACAAGGTGCTGGAATCCCACATCCCATCATTAACCGCTGCCACGAAGCGCTGCCGCCGCGCTCCCCCGGGCTGCTCGGTCTAAAATGCCTGGGCCTATTTTTTGTCCCAGTCCGGGCCTGACGGACACCCCCACCTCATACCTCTAAATAAATTAATTGACAGGGTCAGTATACCATTAATCAATAACTTGGATCGCGGATTTACATATAGTATTTTTACCCACTGCTTAAATCCCTTTCCGAACCCAAACTTCCCCAGTGTTGCCTGTAAAAATATCCACTCTACAGAGTCAAATGCCTTGGCTGTATCAAAAGATGTCAAGGCCCCTGTCTCTGGAATATACTCCTTCATCTGTGCTACCAGTTGCGTTATGCGAATGTTTATCAATGTTGATTTCCAGGTATAAAACCTGTCTGATCTGTGTGTACTATAGATGTTATTACAGTATTTAATCTTTTGGCTAGTATCCTGGCCAGAATTTTATAATCAATATTTAGTAAAGATATTGGCCTATATGAGGAGGAGCATTCACATGGGTCCTTATCTGTTTTTAAAAGTAAAATTACCGTGGCCTCATACATTGAGTGTGGGAGTTCTCCCCTAATAAAGGCCTCTCTATATACTTTGGTTAGTATTGGGGCTATCAAATCTACTTATCAGCTGTATACTTTCAGGGGTAGCCCATCTGGGCCTGGGGATTTACCAGTTGCTAATGAAATAATTGCTTCCCTTACTTCATCCTTCCTGATCTCCTCATCCATTAATTTTACATTTTCTCTTGTTATTTTAGGGTACTCTACCTCCTCCAGATACCCTACTATATCATCCTCTGTACATATTAGTGAAGTGGCATACATTCCAACATAATATTCATGTAAGCATTTGAGGATTTCTTCTATTGTGCAGACTAATATCCCCTATTCATTTCGTATCTTAGAGATGACCGAGGTTGTTTGTTGTTTGGCAATAAATGCCAATAGTCTACTAGACTGGTTCCCCTGTTCAAAAAATTTCTGCTGCAAATTTTTTTTTCCATTTAGCCTTTATTTCTATTTGACTTTTATACAGCCTACGAAGACTTTCCCAACTTGCCTGATTTTCACTCGAGGACAGGGATTAGACGAACACCCCCCTGTTCGGTTCGCACCAGAACCTGCGAACAGACAGAATGTTCGCGTGAACTTTAGAACCCTATTAAATACAATAGTGCTAATTATAAAGGCTTATATGCAAGTTATTGTCCTAAAAAGTGTTTGGGGACGTCCTGCCCCAGGGGACATGTATCAATGCAATTTTTTTTTTTTTAAATGACGTTTTTACGGGAGCAGTGATTTTAATAATGCTTAAAATGAAAAAATAAAAGTGAAATTTTCCTTTAAATTTCGTACCTGGGGGGTGTGTATAATATGCATGTAAAGTCGCACATGTTTCCCGTGCTTAGAACTGTCCCTGCACAAAATGTAATTTTTGAAGGAAAAAAAGTCATTTAAAACTCACTCGCGGCTATTAATGGATTGTCGGCTCCCGGCAATACATAGAAAAGTCATTGATAAAAAAAAAAAGCGTGGGGGTCCCCCCAAATTCAATTACCAGGCCCTTCAGGTCTGGTATAGATATTAAGGGGAACCCCGCCGCAAATTTAAAAATAAAATGCGTGCGGTTCCCCCCAAATATCCATACCAGGCCCTTCAGATCTGGCATGGATTTTAAGGGGAACTCCACCCCAAATTAAAAAAAAATGGCGTGGAGTCCCCCCAAAAATCCATACCAGACCCTTATCCAAGCACGCAACCTGGCAGGCCGCAGGAAAAGAGGGGGGGACGAGAGAGCGGTGAAGGAAGTTCCCCATCAGGTCCGCTCAGGCCAATGACGTAGGCGGGGTCTGACATACTGAGGGGGCGGACCTGATGGGGAACTTCCCTCACTGTGTAATTCATGAATAGACCCGCCCCTTCTCATGTTCCGCATCAGGTCCTCAGCCTTACACCTAGTCATTGGCAGAGCGGACCCGATGGGGAACTTTAGAAGGAGCGGGTCTATACATTTAATAGAGTGCGGAGGAAGTTCCCCATCAGGTCCGCTCATGCACAGCCAATGACGGACAGCGCTGGACATCGGATCGCCGCGGGACACTGGATTTCATCGCTGGAATGTTTTTTTTTTTAATAAAAGGACTTTTCCAAGTTGTCGGTGTGTGTTATTTAAAATTTTTTTACACTTTCTTTGTGAAATAGTAGGGGTACAATGTACCCCTTACCAATTCACATAGGGGGGTCGGGATCTGGGGGTCCCCTTTTTTAAAGGGGTCTTCCAGATTCCGATAAGCCCCCTGCCCGCAGACCCCCACAACCACCGGGCAAGGGTTGTGGGGATGAGGCCCTTGTCCCCATCAACATGGGGACATCCTCCCCATGTTGAGGGCATGTGGCCTGGTACGGTTCGGGGGGGGTGCTCTCTCGTCCCCCCCTCTTTTCCTGCGGCCTGCCAGGTTGCGTGCTCGGATAAGGGTCTGGTATGGATTTTTGGGGGGACTCCACGGCATTTTTTTTTTATTTGGGGTGGAGTTCCCCTTAAAATCCATGCCAGATCTGAAGGGCCTGGTATGGATATTTGGGGGGAACCGCACGCATTTTTTTTTTAAATTTGCGGCGGGGTTCCCCTTAATATCTATACCAGACCTGAAGGGCCTGGTAACTGAATTTGGGGGGACCCCCACGCTTATTTTTTATTTTTTTTATCAATGACTTTTCTATGTATTGCCGGGAGCCGACAATTCATGAATAGCCGCGAGTGAGTTTTAAATTACTTTTTTTCCTTCAGAAATGACACTTTGTGCAGGGACAGTTCTAAGCACGGGAAACATGCGCGACTTTACATGCATATTATACACACACCCTAGGTACGAAATTTAAAGGAATATTTCACTTTTATTGTTTCACTTTAAGCATTATTAAAATCACTGCCCCCGAAAAAACGGCCATTTTTAAAACTTTTATTTGCATTGATACATGTCCCCTGGGGCAGGACCAGGGTCCCCAAACACTTTTTAGGACAATAACTTGCATATAAGCCTTTATAATTAGCACTTTAGATTTCTCCCATAGACTTTTCGAATTTGCCGTGAACACCCCAATTTGTTCGCTGTTCGGCGAATGGGCGAACAGGCAATGTTCGAGTCGAACATGAGTTCGACTCGAACTCGAAACTCATCCCTACTCGAGGGATTAGCTATAAATTCATCCACTGCTTTTATACACTGTTTAGCTAGTTCCTCCTCTGCTTGCCTGCTAGATCGTTTAACATAAGATATGGTTGACTTCAATATCCCCCGGAGGTATGCCTTAAATGCATCCCACACCATACCATCCATTGCATGGATCTCATGTGCCTCAATAAAGGTATTTAATTGTTCTGGGATATGATCATGTGGCCCAATCTGCGATAACCAATATGGGTGCATTTTCCAAGTTGGATGACTCCCTCTGGGTCCCATATTTAATCCAAACATTAGTGGAGAATGGTCGGACACCCCCAGAGGAGGTAACTAACCGATTGCACCAATGGTTGGACTTTATCATTCCCACAGACCATATCAATACGAGACAAACAGCTTCCACCTGGGGCTGACCATGAGTAGGCCCTGGTCTGTGGATTCCTGATTCTCCACAGCTCCGACCACCCTATCTCAGCCAAAATCTTTTTAACATATTCTCTCTACTAGCCCACTTAGGGTTCGCCCCCCCATATCTATCTAAAGTTGGATCCAGTAGTATATTGTAGTCCCCCATGCATATCACATAGGCATCAGGGTATTGAGCCAGAAACAGCACTGCCTCCTTTAGAACCTGTATGCCCGCGTGAGGTGGGTTATAGATTCCCATCAATACAAATGGTAGAGAATATAATGTTCCATAAATAAATACATATCTACCCTCAGAGTCGCATTTATAATTAATACACTCCCATGGCACTGAACGATGTATCAACATGGACACTCCCCTTGAGTATGATGTATGATATGAGTGGTAGATATGGTTAACCCACGGCTTCTTTAGATACTTTAAATTATCTTTTATCATGTGCGTTTCCTGCAGACATACTATTTTTGCCTTGGTCTATCCAATAATAGTAAATATCTGGCTTCTCTTAGTGGTTGAGCCCATCCCTCTTACATTCCATGATATAAAAATACATTGTTCACTCATACTTTCCTTTTAAATTTAATAATCTCCAGGGGTGCTATCCTCTCCACTTCCTATCTATTTTTATCTGTATTAAGTGAGGCAGTGGTGCTGCTCCCAGTGGTAACAATTCTGTATCCATTTTAAACCTCCCATCCCTACTAACTTTAAAATATTCCATACTTCAAAGGTGTAAAAAAAAATGAGACATTGCCTGCAACTGGCATTACCTATGTCACAGGTAGGGATGAGCTCGGTGTTCGAGTCGAACATACGTTCGACTCGAACATCGGCTGTTCGATCGTTCACCGAACAACGAACGATTTGGGCCGTTCGCGCCTAATTCGTGGCCCACAATGCACTACGCCATCGCAGTGTCATCCAGGCGCTGTGATTGGCCAAGCATGCACTGTGACCCCGCATGCTTGGCCAATCACAGCGCCGGCAGCGAGGAGAGCAATGATTGGCCACAGGCAGGATGCCTGTGGCCAATTATTGCTGAGGGTGTTTAGTACACGCGCCACACTATAAAAGGCCGCCAGCACGGCGGCCTAGTGTAGTGTGTTCCGGAGCAGGGAAAGAGAAGCATAGGCAGGGACAGTGACATTTTTTTTTCTTGCTTAACCTGGATTCCTTTAGTTTAGGGAAAGAGAAGGATAGGTAGGGAGAGTGTCAGTCTGTTTTACTGTGCTAAACCTTGTTTGTAGGGACAGGGAAGGACAGTGAGGGAAATTCTCATTGTGCTATACTGTGCTAAAGCATTCCTCATCAACCATCTTTAAAAAAAATTTTTTATAGGGACAGAAAACTATAGGTAGGGAGAGTGTCAGTGTGTTTTACTGTGCTAAACCTTGTTTGTAGGGACAGGGAAGGACAGTGAGGGAAATTCTCATTGTGCTATACTGTGCTAAAGCATTCCTCATCAACCATCTTTAAAAAAAAAAATTTTTATAGGGACAGAAAACTATAGGTAGGGAGAGTGTCAGTGTGTTTTACTGTGCTAAACCTTGTTTGTAGGGACAGGGAAGGACAGTGAGGGAAATTCTCATTGTGCTATACTGTGCTAAAGCATTCCTCATCAACCATCTTTAAAAAAAAAAATTTATAGGGACAGAAAACTATAGGTAGGGAGAGTGTCAGTGTGTTTTACTGTGCTAAACCTTGTTTGTAGGGACAGGGAAGGACAGTGAGGGAAATTCTCATTGTGCTATACTGTGCTAAAGCATTCCTCATCAACCATCTTTAAAAAAAAAAAATTATAGGGACAGAAAACTATAGGTAGGGAGAGTGTCAGTGTGTTTTACTGTGCTAAACCTTGTTTGTAGGGACAGGGAAGGACAGTGAGGGAAATTCTCATTGTGCTATACTGTGCTAAAGCATTCCTCATCAACCATCTTTAAAAAAAAAAAATTTTATAGGGACAGAAAACTATAGGTAGGGAGAGTGTCAGTGTGTTTTACTGTGCTAAACCTTGTTTGTAGGGACAGGGAAGGACAGTGAGGGAAATTCTCATTGTGCTATACTGTGCTAAAGCATTCCTCATCAACCATCTTTAAAAAAAAATTTTTATAGGGACAGAAAACTATAGGTAGGGAGAGTGTCAGTGTGTTTTACTGTGCTAAACCTTGTTTGTAGGGACAGGGAAGGACAGTGAGGGAAATTCTCATTGTGCTATACTGTGCTAAAGCATTCCTCATCAACCATCTTTAACCACTTAAGCCCCGGACCATTTCGGGCCATTAGGACCAGGCCTGTTTTTGGGATTCGGCACTGCGCTGCTTTAACTGTAAATTGTGCGGACATGCAATGTTGTACCCAAATGAAATTTGCGTCCTTTTCTTCCCACAAATAGAGCTTTCTTTTAATGGTATTTGATTGCCTCTGCGATTTTTATTTTTTGCGATATAAACGGAAAAAGACCGAAAATTTTGAAAAAAAATGATATTTTCTACTTTTTGTTATAAGAAAAATCGAATAAACTCAATTTTAGTCAGACATTTAGGCCAAAATGTATTCAGCCACATGTCTTTAGTAAAAAAAATGTCAATAAACGTATATTTATTGGTTTGCGCAAAAGTTATAGCGTTTACAAACTAGGGTACATTTTCTGAAATTTACACAACTTTAAATTTATGACTGCCTATCTCATTTCTTGAGGTGCTAAAATGGCAGGGCAGTACAAAACCCCCCCAAATGACCCCATTTTGGAAAGTAGACACCCCAAGGAAATTGCTGAGAGGCATGTTGAGCCCATTGAATATTTTTTTTTTTGTCCCAAGTGATTGAATAATGACAAAAAAAAAAAAAAAAAAAAAAAATTACAAAAAGTTGTCACTAAATGATATATTGCTCACACATGCCATGGTTATATGTGGAATTGCACCCCAAAATACATTTTGCTGCTTCTCCTGAGTACGGGGATACCACATGTGTGGGACTTTTTAGGAGCCTGGCCACGTACGGGACCCCGGAAACCAAGCACCGCCTTCAGGATTTCTAAGGGCGCAAATTTTTGATTTCATTCCTCACTACCTATCACAGTTTCGAAGGCCATAAAATGCCAAAATAGCACAAAACCCCCCCAAATGACCCCATTTTAGAAAGTAGACACCCCAAGGAAATTGCTGAGAGGCCTGTTGAGCCCGTTGAATATTTTTTTTTTTTGTCCCAAGTGATTGAATAATGACAAAAAATAAAAATAAAAAATAAATTACAAAAAGTTGTCACTAAATGATATATTGCTCACACATGCCATGGTTATATGTGGAATTGCACCCCAAAATACATTTTGCTGCTTCTCCTGAGTACAGGGATACCACATGTGTGGGACTTTTTAGGAGCCTAGCCGCGTACGGGACCCCGAAAACCAAGCACCGCCTTCAGGATTTCTAGGCACAAATTTTTGATTTCACTCCTCACTACCTATCACAGTTTCTAAGGCCATAAAATGCCAAAATAGCACAAAACCCCCCCAAATGACCCCATTTTGGAAAGTAGACACCCCAAGCTATTTGCTGAGGAGGCATGGTGAGTATTTTACAGCTCTCATTTGTTTTTGAAAATGAAGAAAGAAAATTTTTTTTTTTTTTTTTTTCAATTTTCAAAACTTTGTGACAAAAAGCGAGATCTGCAAAATACTCACAATACCTCTCAGCAAATAGCTTGGGGTGTCTACTTTCCAAAATGGGGTCATTTGGGGGGGTTTTGTGCCATCTGGGCATTCCATGGCCTCCGAAACTGTGATAGGCAGTGAGAAGTAAAATCAAAAATTTACACCCTTAGAAAGCCTGAAGGCGGTGCTTTGTTTTTGGGGTCCCGTACGCGGCTAGGCTCCCAAAAAGTCTCACACATGTGGTATCCCTGTACTCAGGAGAAGCAACAGAATTTATTTTGGGGTGTAATTCCACATATGCCCATGGCATGTTTGAGCAATATATCATTTAGTGACAACTTTGTGCAAAAAAAAAAAAAAAAAAAAAAAATTGTCTTTTTTCCGCAACTTGTGTCAACATATAAAATATTCCATGGACTCGACATGCCTCTCAGTATATAGCTTGGGGTGTCTACTTTCCAAAATGGGGTCATTTGGGGGGGTTTTGAACTGTTCTGGCATTTTATACACAACATTAGGAAGCTTACATCCACTCTTCTAACCACTTGCAGACAAAGCCCTTTTTGACACTTTTTGTTTACATGAAAACATATTTTTTTTTTGCAAGAAAATTATGTTGAACCCCCAAACATTATATATATTTTTAAAGCAAAGGCCCTACAGATTAAAATGGTGGGTGTTGCATTTTTTTTTTCTACACAGTATTTGCGCAGCGATTTTTCAAACGCATTTTTTGGGGAAAAAATACACTTTTTTTAATTTTAATGCACTAAAACACACTATATTGCCCAAATGTTTGATGAAATAATAAAGATGATCTTAGGCCGAGTACATAGATACCAAACACGACATGCTTTAAAATTTCGCACAAACGCGCATTGGCGACAAACTACATACATTTTTAAAAGCCTTTAAAAGCCTTTACAGATTACCCCGTTAGATTTACAGAGGAGGTCTACTGCTAAAATGACTGCCCTCGATCTGACCTTCGCGGTGATACCTCACATGCATGGTGCAATTGCTGTTTACATATGACGCCAGACCGACGCTTGCGTTCGCCATTGGGCAAGAGCAGGGCAGGACAGGGGTGCTTTTTTTTTTTTTTATTTTTTTTTTATTATTAATTTTGCTTTTTTATTTTATTTTTAAATTGTTCCTTACATATATTTTTTTTTTTATAATTTTTATTGTTATCTCAGGGAATGTAAATATCCCCTATGATAGCAATAGGTAGTGACAGGTACTCTTTTTTTGAAAAAACTGGGGTCTTCTAGACCCTAGATCTTTCCTCTGCCCTCAAAGCATCTGACCACACCAAGATCGGTGTGATAAAATGCTTTCCCAATTTCCCAATGGCGCTTTTTATATCCGGGGGGGGGACATTCCCTCCCACTGCTTGTAAAAGCAGTCCAGAGGCTAATTAGCCGCTGTGATTGCTTTTACATGAAAGCCGGCCGCTGGCTGAAAAGAATGATACCAAGATGATGCCTAAACCCGCAGGCATCAATCTGGTATAACCATTCAAAGTCCAGCAACATACCAGTACGTTGCTGGTCCTTGTTGGACATGTATTGTAATCTTTTTTTTTCATGCAGCCTGTTGGCTGAACGAAAAAAGAGATTGATTGGTGGGTATGCCCACCATTAGAATACCGCCCTTCATCCACCCACTTCTAATGATGGGCATACATGCACCATTTATATATGCCGAAGCATGGGGGCATCCTCCCGCAAAAAAGTTATGCCGCACACACATGGTCAAACGTTTCCACGGGCAAGCCTCCGTCGGAATTTCGACCGTATGTATGCGGCATTAGGAGCAAAATTGCTCCTCCGCCCTGCTGCCCCTGCTGCCCCCATGCTTCGGCATATATGCTTTTTTTTTTTTAACTGTGGTGGTGAAATCACCTCCTACAGCACTGGAGTCGCAGGGATCAGGCCTGTCTCTGCGAACGCTGCAGTTATGTGTGTTGTGTTTTGTAAGTGACAGTGATCGATCGATACTGCACTTGGGTGGCCTGGGCTGGACGGAGGGGCAAAACGCAGGTGCTAGCAGGTATCTGGGCTGATCCCGCTAACACTGCGTTTTTGGGAACCCTAAACCGCTGGTATAGATCTGATCAGATCAGATATTGATCTGTTCAGATACTATACCACTAAGGGGGGTGTATGCTTTACGCGTGGGTGTTAGCGTTACTGGCACTAACCTGACGCTGCCTGGGGTGTGACGCAGACCCTCTCTGACGCTAAAACCTAATTGATATCACCCACCGGGCGATCAGGGGGTTAAACCTTTATTGGGTTATATACGGCGGGTGCCCTGACACTATAAAAAGCAAACTAACTAACCAGCGTCACCCGTAACACTTATATGGTGATCACTGGTGAAAGGGTTAACTAGGGGCAATTAGGGGGTTAAAACCTTTATTAGATCATATTTGGGGGTACCTGACGCTATAAAAACCTGCGGCGAACCTAAAAAAAATGACTGGCTACCGATTGGCATCACCGACACGAAGACAGCGATCAGAAAAACGATCGCTTAGTGACAGTGGTGATAGGGGGTGAAAGGGTTACCTGGGGGGCGATCAAGGGGGTTAAACCTTTATTAGATAATATATTGGGGTACCCGACGCTATAAAAACCTGCGGCGAACCTAAAAAAAATTACTGGCTACCGATCGCCATCACTGATGCTAAGACAGCCATCAGAAAAATGATCGCATAGCGACAGCGGTGATAGGGGGTGAAAGGGTTACCTGGGGGGCGATCAAGGGGGTTTAACCTTTATTAGATAATATATTGGGGTACCTGACGCTATAAAAACCTGCGGCGAACCTAAAAAAAATTACTGGCTACCGATCGCCATCACTGATGCTAAGACAGCATCAGAAAAACGATCGATTAGCGACAGCGGTGATAGGGGGTGAAAGGGTTACCTGGGGGGCGATCAAGGGGGTTAAACCTTTATTAGATAATATATTGGGGTACCCGACGCTATAAAAACCTGCGGCGAACCTAAAAAAAATTACTGGCTACCGATCGCCATCACTGATGCTAAGACAGCCATCAGAAAAATGATCGCATAGCGACAGCGGTGATAGGGGGTGAAAGGGTTACCTGGGGGGCGATCAAGGGGGTTTAACCTTTATTAGATAATATATTGGGGTACCTGACGCTATAAAAACCTGCGGCGAACCTAAAAAAAATTACTGGCTACCGATCGCCATCACTGATGCTAAGACAGCATCAGAAAAACGATCGATTAGCGACAGCGGTGATAGGGGGTGAAAGGGTTACCTGGGGGGCGATCAAGGGGGTTGAACCTTTATTAGATAATATATTGGGGTACCCGACGCTATAAAAACCTGCGGCGAACCTAAAAAAAATTACTGGCTACCGATCGCCATCACTGATGCTAAGACAGCCATCAGAAAAATGATCGCATAGCGACAGCGGTGATAGGGGGTGAAAGGGTTATCTGGGGGGTGATCAGGGGGTTAAACCTTTATTAGGGGGGGTTAGGGGGCTACACTGGACCTAAAACTAAACTTTAGTGACACTTTCACAGTCACAAATGTCACTGATTGCAGTGATCACTAAATAAATGGTCACTGCAATCAGTGACACTGTGACTGGGGGCTGGGGGGTGATCTGGGGGGTGATCTGGGGGGGTCTGGGGGTCCTGGGGGGGGCGATTAGTGTTCCTATGTGTCCTGGTGTCAGTGTAGTGTTGTGCTCACTGACCTGATGTCTTCTCTTGTACGGCGCTCGGTATATGTGAGCGCCGCACAGGAGATGACATCACTTCCTCCTGCCTCCTCTGTCTGAAACAGACAGAGGAGGCATTTCCATTCGCCGGGAGCGATCGCGAGGGGGGGGCCGGAATCGAAAGGCCGCCCCCTCATCTGGGATCGCTCCCGGTGAAGTAACGACCGCTCACGGCACAGAAGGGGGGTCCGGATGGACCCCCCAACTGTACAAAGGCAGTCACGTAGATCTACGTGATTCTGCCTGTCCGTGCCATTCTGCCGACGTAAATCGGCGGTGGGCGGTCGTTAAGTGGTTAAAAAAAAAAATTTTTTATAGGGACAGAAAACTATAGGTAGGGAGAGTGTCAGTGTGTTTTACTGTGCTAAACCTTGTTTGTAGGGACAGGGAAGGACAGTGAGGGAAATTCTCATTGTGCTATACTGTGCTAAAGCATTCCTCACCAGCCATCTTTAAAAAAAAAAAAATTATAGGGACAGAAAACTATAGGTAGGGAGAGTGTCAGTGTGTTTTACTGTGCTAAACCTTGTTTGTAGGGACAGGGAAGGACAGTGAGGGAAATTCTCATTGTGCTATACTGTGCTAAAGCATTCCTCATCAACCATCTTTGAAATCCTTGTTTTTTGGACAGTCAGGGAAATTGTCATTGTGCTATTCTGTGCGAAAGCAATCATCCTCAACCATATTTAGAAATCCTTAAGTAAAGGGACAGAGAAGGACACCTGAAGGTAGCCCTTATTGCTTTTTTCCCATCTCCCTGCAGGCCATCTATTAGAATGTCTGGAAGGCAAACAATGAGAGGCAGACAGTCAGGAGGCAATAAAAGAGGGCAAGCAGGCTCTGTGTCTGGGGGCAACAGTGCTGGTCGTGGACGCGGTGCATTGTCATCAGCACATGGCCATGGGACACGCTTGTCCTTCTTTTCGGCAGCTGGACATGTTGAGCCACATCATGCCGAAGACTTGGTAGAGTGGATGACCAAGCCCTCCTCCTCCTCCTCATCCTCTCTCACCCAGGCTCAGGGTACTGGCAAAGCAGCTGCCAAAGCGTCCTCTTCCCTGGTATCAATGTCAGACTCATCATCAGTCACTCCTTCCCTAGACCCACCATGTCCTCCTCCTGAGGAGTCCCCCGAACTGTTTGAGCACAGTGTTGGGTACATGCTCCAGGAGGATGCCCAGCGTTTCGAAGGGTCTGATGATGAAACCCAGCTAGAGGAAGGCAGTAGCGTGAGAGCAGACAGAGGGGATGCTCAAGAAGGACACCAATCTGGCAGTCATGTTCCAGCAGCTGCAGCATACTGCCAGATTGGCTCCAGTGATGAGGAGGGAGGGGATGATGAGGTCACTGACTCCACGTGGGTGCCTAATAGGAGAGAGGAGGAGGAGGAGGATGAGGAGGAGGCACATCTCCAACGAGGCAGGATGCCCTTTGGTGGCCAGCGTAAGGGCAGTACACCGACGGAATCACACCGCAGAGCTCCGCCTGTGCAGGGCGCTGCCTCTGCCCGTCATTCAAAAAGTTCTTTGGTGTGGGCCTTTTTTGAGGCTAGTGCATCAGATCGCACAGCTGCTGTTTGCAACATATGTCTCAAGCGTATATCGCGTGGCCAAAACATCAGCCGCTTGGGTACCACATGCCTGACCAGACATATGTTGACCTGCCATGCAGCTCGTTGGCAAGCCTACCTCAAAGACCCACACCAAAGAACAAAGCGGACCTCTCCTTGCACCGCATCAGCTGGGATCTCCAACCCCACTATAACTTCAGTCCTCTCTGAAACATGCACTGAGAGGAATGAAGGTGTAGAATTAGGTGTGTCACAGCCAAGTACTTGCGGCCACTCTGCTAGCAGTACACCGACGTCCGATTCTAGCAGGCAAATTTCCCTGCCCCAGCTGCTGGACCGTCGAAAGAAGTTCACTCCCAGCCATCCACATGCCCAGCGGTTGAATGCTAGCTTGGCTAAATTGCTAGCGCTTCAACTGCTGCCTTTTCAGTTGGTAGACTCGGCCCCCTTCCGTGAGTTTGTGCAATGTGCGGTTCCTCAGTGGCAGGTTCCCAAACGCCACTTTTTCTCACGGAAGGCTATTCCGGCTCTCTACCGGCATGTGGAAGGCAATGTCTTGGCCTCGCTGGACAGGGCGGTCAGCGGTAAGGTGCATATTACCGCTGACTCATGGTCCAGCAGGCATGGACAGGGACGTTACCTTTCTTTCACGGCCCATTGGGTCACTCTTTTGGCAGCTGGGAAGGATGCAGGACAAGGTGCAGTAGTGTTGGAGGTTGTTCCACCGCCACGCCTCCAAAATGCTACTACTGGTTGTGACACACCTCTCTCCTCCACCCCCTCCTCTTCTTCTTCCTCCATGGCCTCTTCCTGTGCTTTGTCCTCTGAACCAGCGGTGCTCCGTAGGCGTTCAAGGGGCTACGCAAGTACGCAGGCAAAAAGATGCCATGCCGTGCTTGCGCTGGTGTGTTTGGGGGACAGAAGCCACACTGGGGCAGAGGTCCTGTCTGCTCTGCAGGGCCAGGCCGAGAGGTGGTTGACGCCACGCCAGCTTAAGCCAGGAATGGTGGTTTGCGACAATGGCACCACCCTCCTCTCCGCCCTCCGACAGGGACAACTGACCCATGTGCCCTGTGTGGCTCACGTCCTTAACCTGGTGGTGCAGCGGTTCTTGGGCAGGTACCCGGGCTTACAGGATGTCCTGAGGCAGGCCAGGAAAGTCTGTGTGCATTTCCGCAGATCTTATAATGCCAGTGCTCACCTGGCTGAGCTGCAAAAGGAGTTGAACCTGCCCAAGAACCGCCTTATATGTGACACGCCCACCAGGTGGAACTCAACGTTGGCCATGCTGCAGCGGCTGCACACGCAGCAGAGGGCCATCAATGAGTACCTGTGCGACTACGGCACCAGGACAGGGTCAGGGGAGCTTGTTTTTTTTTCTCCATGCCAGTGGGGCATGATCAGGGATGCATGCACTGTCCTGGCACCATTTGAGGAGGCCACGAGGATGGTGAGCAGTGACAGTGCATGCATCAGTGACACTGTACCTCTTGTCCTCCTGTTGGAGCACACGCTGCGTGGAATAATGGACAGGGCACTTGAGGCAGAACAGAGGCAGGAAGAGGAGGACTTCCTTGCCTCTCAAGGCCCCCTTTACCCAGACAGTGTTCCTTCTGTCCCACCCATTGCACAGGAAGAGGACGAGGAGGAGGAGGAGGATTGTGTCAGCATGGAGGTGGAGCCTGGCACTCAGCAGCATCAACAGCAGCAGTCTTTTAGGGATGATTTACAGTCCCAAGAAACCCGTGGACTTGTACGTGGCTGGGAGGAGGTGGCTGCGGATCATGTCGTCCTTAGTGACCCAGAGGACTCCGGACCGAATGCCTCAGCTAACCTACGCTGCATGGCCTCCCTGATCCTGCAAAGTCTGCGGAAGGATCCTCGTATTCTTCAGATCAAGGAGAGGGACCATTACTGGCTGGCCACTCTCCTTGATCCACGGTACAAGGGTAAGGTTGCGGACCTTATGTTACCGTCGCAGAGGGAGCAGAGGATGAGACAACTCCGGGAGGCCTTGCAGAAAGGTCTGTGCAACGCGTTCCCAGAGACTGGGAGGTTACAAACTCCTGGTCCTGGACAACGAGTTGCTGAGGCTTCGGCCAGTCAAAGAAGGAGCGGTGGGGAAGGTGGCCGTCTGACCGATGCGTTCAGACAATTCTTTAGTCCGCAGCCCCAAAGTATGATCGGTTCCAGCAACCATCGCCAGCGTCTGATAAACATGGTGCAGGAATATCTAGGGGCAAGGTCAGACTTGGACACCTTCCCCACCGAAAATCCTCTGGCTTACTGGGTCTTGAGGATGGATCACTGGCCAGAGCTTGCACAGTATGCAATTGAGCTACTGGCCTGTCCTGCATCCAGCGTTCTTTCGGAACGCACATTCAGTGCTGCTGGAGGATTTGTCACGGATCACAGGGTGCGCCTGTCCACCGACTCGGTTGATCGACTGACTTTCATCAAGATGAACCAGTCTTGGATCACCACCAGCTACCACACACCTGATGCTGATATAACAGACTAATTGATTTTAACATGTCACATCCCTTCAAGACTGATGCTGATTGCCTGTGCTGTTATGTTGACTGGCTATCCTCCTCCTCCGAGTCCTCAATGATACGATTGATGATGATAGCTTGGAAGATCATTTTTGTTTATGGGTGCCGCCACCAGTGCCTAACGCCCAATTTTTCAGCCCCTGTTTAACAGGGGCGTGTAATTACAATTTTTGAAGCAATACTTTGCAACAGGGCTCATTGCTGTGCTCCAAGTACAGTATCTGTGAGGGGTTGCAGTGTTGTGCCACCAGTGCCTAAGGCCCAATTTTTCAGCCCCTGTTTAACAGGGGCGTGTAATTACAATTTTTGAAGCAATACTTTGCAACAGGGCTCATTGCTGTGCTCCAAGTACAGTATCTGTGAGGGGTTGCAGTGTTGTGCCACCAGTGCCTAAGGCCCAATTTTTCAGCCCCTGTTTAACAGGGGCGTGTAATTACAATTTTTGAAGCAATACTTTGCAACAGGGCTCATTGCTGTGCTCCAAGTACAGTATCTGTGAGGGGTTGCAGTGTTGTGCCACCAGTGCCTAAGGCCCAATTTTTCAGCCCCTGTTCAACAGGGGCATGTAATTACAACTCTTGATCTAATAATTCACAGCAGGGCCCATTGCTGCACCCACCAAGAGTAACTCTGAGGGCTTACAGTGTTGTGGCAACGCCACCACCACCACCACCACGAAAGGCCCAATTTTTCAGCCCCTGTTCAAAAGGGGCATGTAATTACAATTCTTGATCTAATAATTCACAGCAGGGCCCATTCCTGCACCCACCAAGAGTAACTCTGAGGGCTTACAGTGTTGTGGCAACACCACCACCACGAAAGGCCCAATTTTTCAGCCCCTGTTCAACAGGGGCATGCAATTACAATTCTTGATCTAATAATTCACAGCAGGGCCCATTGCTGCACCCACCAAGAGTAACTGTCAGGGCTTACAGTGTTGTGGCACCAGCACCACCATCAAAGGCCCAATTTTTACTACCACTGTTCAACAATTATATGTAATTACAATTTCTGATATAATAGTTGACAGCAGGGCGTTCCAGCACCAACCAAGAGTAACTGTGAGTGCTTACAGTGTTGTGCCAACACCAACAACTAAGGGGCCTATTTCTGCAGAGTATATACGGCAGGTCCCTACCTTCAAACATCCAACTTACAAACGACTCCTACTTGCAAACGCAAGAAGACAACAGGAAGTGAGAGGAAATCTACCCCTAGGAAGGAAAATTCTCTCCTGTAAGAATTAATATGGGAGAAAGGTGTCTCCTCTGTACTGATGCTTTATCACCAATCCTTGTTTCAAGAAAAACACCACATTTCAAAAACAGTTGTCATTGGGACGGAAAGTGAGGTGAAATGTTCTGAACAGGGGCACAGACAGCAAAACAAATGTTACAGGGGTGATAACCCTTACCTATGTTTTCCAAAAAGTTTAAAAATAGATTTTTGGGCTGGAGCTACACTTAAACAATGTACCTGTTCAAAATTACAAACAGATTCTACATAAGAACAAACCTACAGTCCCTGTCTTGTATGCACCGCCTGTATACGGCTGTTCAGAGTATATAGGGCCTTTTTTATTTTATGTGCGGGGTTCCCCTTAATATCCATACAAGACCCAAAGGGGCTGGTAATGGGCTGGGGTAGGGGGGGGGTCATGGGGTAGCTATGCCATTTTTCTTAAAGATTTTCATCCATATTACCGGGACCAGACATTACATTAAAGCCGCAAGCAGTTTTAAATGGCTTTTTTTTCCTTTAGAAGTGTCATTTTGTGCAGGGACAGTTCTAAACACGGGAAACACGTGGCACTTCACAGGCATACTTTAGACACCCCCCAGGTACGATATTTAAAGGAATATTTGACTTTTTTTTTTTCACTTTATGCATCATTAAAATGACTGCTCCCGAAAAACGACCGTTTTTAAAACTTCTTTTTGCATTGATACATGTCCCCTGGTGCAGAACCCGGGTTCCCAAACCCTTTTTAGGACAATAACATGCATAATAGTCGTTATAATTAGCACTTTAGAATTCGAACGTTCGCATCCATTGTATTTAATAGGGTTCTAATGTTCGTACGAACTTTCGGTCCGTTCGCGGGTTCTGGTGCGAACCGAACCCGGGGGTGTTCGGCTCATCACTAGTCACAGGCAATTCATAAGGTGTCCAGCCTACATATTTAAAGATTACAGTACTTTTTTTGTATAGTCAAACAAATGAAGTTCATTTCTGATTAGCTGCCATAGGTTATTATAGGTTAAAGCACAGTTTGGCTTAATTAAAAATAATTTAGGACAAACTCTTTGCAACCAATTTTAAATCAGTCCCAGTTATGCCTTCTATATCCCTGAACAAAATAAACATTTGGAGTTTGAGATGTGTATTAAACAATAAAAATAGGTGTTTAGTGATGCATTTGCTTTGCACAAGATTGCATTACAAAAAGCACAATTTGAGGAGCAGGTAAATTTTTCTTCTATTACTTTCCAAAGTGTCAAATCCGGGAGACAACTAACAATTCAACACTGTGCCATCATTCAGCGTGGACATTAGCAATCCTGTTGGACATTAGTCTTATTGTTTATGAGTGTTTAAAAGTCAGATTGGAGCAGAAAAACTGGTCCAAAAACAACCTTATTACTCACAAAGGTCTACGTTTTCATTATCAGACTAGAACTTTGTATTGGGATGGAAGTTGATTTACCAAAGGAGTAGAAAATGCGCAGTTAGCAGAGTAAATGTTCACTTTGCAAAGTAAATGTCTCCTTAGTTTGGTAAATAAGTCGCAGCTGTGTTCATTTTAACCATTCAGCGATGTGCAAGCAAATCCTGTTTTTTGTTTACTTGCAGATGATTATTCAAAGTAAACACAACTTCTCCTTATTTACTGAACTAAGGAAATATTAATTATGAAAAGTAAAAATCTACCTTGCCAAGGCCCCTTTCACACTGGGGCGGTGGGTGCGTCGGCGGTAAAGCGCCGCTATTTTTAGCGGCGCTTTACCGTCAATTACGCGGCGCTATTCGGCCGCTAGCGGGGTGCTTTTAACCCCCACTAGTGGCCGAAAAAGGGTTAAAACCACCCGCAAAGCGCCGCTACAGCGGCGCTTTGCCGGCAGTGTAGCCGCGGTGCCCATTCATTTCAATTGGCAGAAGCGGTGGAGGAGCGGTATACACACCGCTTCTTCACCGCTCCAAAGATGCTGCTAGCAGGACCTTTTTTAGCGTCCTGCCAGTGCACTGATCCAGTGTTAAAAGCCCTCGGGCTTTCACACTGGAGTGTGAGGAGGGCTCTTTCAGGGCGCTTTGCAGGCGCTATTTTTAGTGTTATAGCGCCTGCAAAGCGCCTCAGTGTGAAAGGGGTCTAAGTGAACAGCCTCTTGACCACTTCCGTACTGTGCGAATTCCAGCACTCCTCTCCTACATGTAAAAATCATAATTTTTTGTCTAGAAAATAACTCAAAACCCCCAAACATTATATTTTTTTTAGCAGACACCCTAGGGGAAAAAATGGCGGTCATTGCAACTTTTTATGCCACACGGTATTTGCGCAATCATTTTTCAAACGCGATTTGTTTGATCATTTTTATTCCTATTACAAGGAATGTAAACATCCCTTGTAATGGGAATAGTGTGTGATTGGTCCTCTTTATAGAGAGATGTGGGGTCTAAAAGAACCCACATCTCTCCTCCAGACTGGAAAGCATCAGATCAAAAAAAAAAAATGAACGATCTGATGCTTTCTAGCCGAGATCTCGGCTTTGCTTACTTCCAGCGGCCTGGACGTTACGTCATGACATTGTGCGCACCCCTGAGAGTCATAGAGATTGCCGGGGACCATCTGTCCCTCGGTTTTCTCTATGACTTCCTTCCGTCGCCGGCGGATTCCTTCTCCAGATCCCTGATCACACGGGAGAGCCCGGAGAAGCACCGGAGGTCCCCTCTCGTTGCCGGTAAGAGCGATCAAGCGGCTGAACTGCCACTAAGATCATTCTTATGGTGTAGGGAATCGCCGGCTGAAAAAACTATGGATGATGCAGCTGCAGGCATCATCCAGCTATCACCACTGAATGCCCAGGATGTCATATGACGGCCTGCAGTATGGAAGTGGTTAAATTAACCCTAGTGTCTCAAGAATGGGTAATGTTTGTAGGGAAATTAGAAGAAGAGAGAAAAGATAAAAAGAGTACATGGGTGCAACTCTCTATAGAAAAGTATAAAGCCGTGTACACACAATCGGTTTTACCGATGAAAACAGTCCGATGGATTTTTTTCATCGGACAAACCGATCGTGTGTGGGCCCCATCTGTCTTTTTTCCATCGGTGTAAAAAAATAGAACATGTTTTAAATTTTTCCGATGGATAAAAAACCGATAGCAAATTCCGATCGTCTATGGGCAAAAAACCCACGCATGCTCAGAATCAAGTCGACGCATGCTCAGAAGCATTGAACTTAATTTTTCTCGGCTCATCGGAGTGTTTTACGTCACCGCGTTTAGAACGGTCGGTTTTTTTAACTGATGGTGTGTAGGCAAGACTGATGGAAGTCAGCTTCATCGGTTTTCCGATAGAAAAATCCATCGGTTTAAAAACCATAGGAAATCCGATCGTGTGTACAGGGCTAAACAGTTAGTTGAACACTTAACTTATTTCCCCCCTGTGCATGAGTCAGAGTTTGTATACTTTGTTCATTTTAAACTCCTGAAAACTTTACAATAATTGATTGTCAAGAGGTATTGCTCACCGCTGTTCTTTACACTATGTTAAATAAGGCAAATTGTTCCATCATACAAATTAGTGGGTCTGTGGTGGATTTGCTCTCAAAATAGCATGCACCTTATGTTGTATTAGCTGGATCTATCAGCATTATCTTTACACAAGTTAATCCCATCCTTTTGTTAACTTCTGCAATAGTACGTCTAGTTGCCATTCACCACTGCTTTTCTTGCACAAAGCACATCAGTTATTTATGATAGCTTCTGCATATGACATATCAGAACAATTCTGGGAGCATCTGACAACAACAAAGCTGTGGCAAGCCATATTCTGAATAACTTGTGTATGGAAGACGTCTGTGGAAATTGAGTTTGTTCCTGAAGCAGACAGGCAGAACAATCAGCAGCATTACCAAACAATGTACAGCTCTGGTATATGTGGATTGTCTGCAGTTAGATATGTTAAAAAAGGAGCTCCATACCAAACACAAAATTCAGCAACATACCAGCACTGTGGGTAATTGCGTGACTGTTCCGCTCTGCAATCCGACTGTAACAGAATGACAGCTTAGTGTCATCAGTGAACTGCTAATGCTCTATAGAAAAAGTTTTAGCTATACTACAACCAGATATTACCCTTAGCAGGCCTGGTCGTCTTGGTAATTTAGGAGAAAGTGGCAGGGTCTATAGAATGCCTGCCCCTATCACCTTATCAGCACTTCCCTGCTATTCTATTTTCAGTGGTTGTGCTGCAAAAAGACCCAGCACTTGTTAGTATGGGGGGGGGGTACGTGACCTCCCCTCATGGTGATGTTTTCAACTCCAATGACGTGAGGGCCAGGGGGCGGGGCCGAGTCCTGTAGTCAGCGGCTATGGATACTGACTACAGGACTCGGGAGCACGCCCGGAAGGTAACCCCCTTGGGAGAACGCTTCCCAGAGGGGGTTATCAGAAGCAGGGAGGAGCCGAGACAGCTGCCGAGGGACCCCAGAAGACGAGGATCGGGGCCACTCTGTGCAAAATGAGCTGCACAGTGGAGGTAAGTATGACATGTTTGTTATTTTTAAAAAAAAATATTCAAAGCTTTAGTATCACTTTAACATTTCTATTAAGCTCCAACACTAGTCGATATAAAGAATTTTGGAGGGTAGGCTTTATGCAAACACACTGACTTTGACCTGAATGTAATGTGTTGTAGGCAAGATTCTGAGACACATGTGGGTGGGTATACCTCCTACTGACTGCTGTGCAGTTCCATTTCTCTCTTTCTACTTGGATCACCAAATATATTTCTCCATCCCAAGACAGGTTTAAATTTGAATGATGGCTGTGATAAAGCAACAAAACAGAAAAGCTCTGTCAAATTGGATGGAGAGCGTCTGTGAACAACAATTTTCAAGTCTTGCCACAGATTCTCAATTGGATTTAGGTCTGGACTTTGATTGGGTCATTCTAACACATGAATATGCTTTGATCTAAACCATTCCATTGTAGCTCTGGCTGTATGTTTAGGGTCCTGCTGGAAGGTGAACATCTGCCCCAGTCTCAAGTCTTTTGCAGACTATAACAGGTTTTCGTCTAAGATTGCCCTGTATTTGGCTCCATCCATCTTCCAATCAACTTTGACCAGATTCCCTGTCCCTGCTGAAGAAAAGCATCCACACAACATGATGCTGCCATCACCATGTTTCACGGTGGGGATGGTGTGTTCAGGGTGATGTGCATTGTTAGTTTTCCACCACACATAGCATTTTTCTTTTAGGCCAAAAAGATCAATGTTGGTCTCATTTGACCAGAGCACCTTTTTCCACATATTTGCTGTGTCCCCCACATGGCTTCTCGCAAACTGCAAACCGGACTTCTTATGGCTTTCTTTCAACAATGGCTTTCTTCTTGCCACTCTTCCATAAAGGCCAGATTTGTGGAGTGCACGGCTAATAGTTGTCCTGTGGACAGATTCTCCCACCTGAGCTGTAGATCTCTGCAGCTCCTCCAGAGTTACCATGGCTGCACCTCTGATTAATGCTCTCCTTGCCCAGCCTGTCAGTTTAGGTGGACGGCCATGTCTTGGTAGGTTTGCAGTTGTGCCATACTCTTTCCATTTTCAGGTGATGGATTGAACAGTGCTCCGTGAGATGTTCAAAGCTTTGGATTATTTTATAACCTAACCCTGTTTTAAACCTCTCCACAACTTTATTCCTGACCTGTCTGGTGTGTTCCTTGGCCTTCATGATGCTATTTGTTCACTAATGTTCTCTAACAAACCTCTGAGGGCTTCACAGAACAGCTGTATTTATACTGAGAATAAATTACACACAGGTGGACCCTATTTACTAATTAGATGACTTCTGAAGGCAATTGGTTCCACTAGATTTTAGTTAGGGGTATCAGAGTAAAGGGGGCTGAATACAAATGCACGCCACACTTTTCAGATATTTATTTGTAAAAAAACTTTGAAAACCATTTATCATTTTCCTTCCACTTCACAATTATGTGCCACTTTGTGTTGGTCTATCACATAAAATCCCAATAAAATACATTTCTGTTTTTGGTTGTAACATGACAAAATGTGGAAAATTGCAAGGTGTATGAATACTTTTTCAAGGCACAGTAGTACTGACACTGACATATGCCAAACATTTCTGTTTTTGTGCATTGGGTGTGTTTGAGAAAAGCTCATCTGCATTACTAACAGATACAGATTACAAACAAACAGAGGGTTATTAGATCACCATTATCAAAAATAGTGGATTAGACTGGCACACACAACTATGCCTGGATAAACTAATTGAAGATTTGTCTAACAGGCTATCCCCTACATGCATTTCCAAAGGGACTATAGTTTACAGTTGATGGCACCATTGGCCATTTTGTTCTAAAGCAGCACCACTTAACTCTAAGGCTTAATGTACACGGGACGTTTTAAAACCTCTCCTGAACATGTTAGGACCTGGGCTTGAACCTGGGACCTCTGTTGTATCTGGCGGTGACTCTGCTTGCTGAGCCACCTGGAATGCTGGGCAGGTCCTTGGATAGTTCCTTAGACAATTCCTTGAATGATCTTGACTTGAATCTTGTTTGACTTGAACCTTGAACTCTTTGCTCCATCCATGAACTTCCTGATTTAAGCCATGTCTCTGCACTTCCTGGTTGCCAGAATATTGTGCCTTCACCAGCCAATATCTTGCTCCTGTCTCTCCTGCTGCCGACCATATCTTCGCTACCATTCGTTACCATCATTTGGCTCGTTACTCGACTACGCTTCTGCTGAAACCCAACCAGCAACTATTTGTTACCGACTTTTGGCTTGTTACTCGACTACACTTCTGCTTGATCCCTACCTGTTATATCTGCTACCGGACCCCGGGTTGCTCACCTCCTGGTGGGGCGATCCTGAGGACCGCCACCTGGCACTAACACGCAACAAAGCCCATCTCCACCATCAGGAGCTCTGGTGAATACTGGTTAGTGCTTAGACCCTGCACCTCAGGTGAACCTGTGTCATCAGCCAGGGTGACCTGTGTGAATACCTGCTCTGCTGCTATAGCTACTGGCCTCTGAGCCTGACTCCAGACCGTGACAGAACGATTTAACTTGACAGTTAATAACCGAAGTTGAAAAAGGTCAGTTTTGTCGCGTTTACATGCTGCATTTAGCCGCGTTTGCATTTACAAGCGTTTTTTTGTTGCAAATAGTCAAAAATTAAAAAGCCTGTAAATGAAACGTGGCTAAAACGCGAGTTACCGCGTTTACACGTGTTTACAAGCTGTTACAGGCATTTGGCATTTCAAATGCCTCTGAACATCTGTCCTGAACGCATTTTTTTTGCTTTCCAAAAAATGCTTCTAAAATCAACTACCTGGAAATGACTACAAACAACCCTGTGTACATGTACTGATAAGATAACAGAGGAGAGTTCAGGGGCAGCTGAAAAAAAAATGCCCAACTGCTCCTAAACGTCCGTTTACCAGCAGCAGTGTCCTCCTCTACTAGCGTTTCTAAACATGTGAATGAGTTAAACCTCTTTCTTCTTTTCAAGCACAATTATTAATAATCACACAGTGGGAATGGGGGTGAGAAATGCGTTAGAAATGTACCTCTGTGATGTTCTTACCATGCAATTAAACAACAATGTAGTTGAAAGCAACAGATAAGTGATTATTATCGAGCCAGGAAAAAGGAGGAAATCTCCATACATTTCACATTAATTTCAGATCTCTCAACTTGTTCTTTAACCTGTGTCCTTAGAAAATATTCACCGGTAAGATAACGACTTCTTGTTCTTGTGAATATCACTTTCAAATTTCTAGGGCTTTAAGGGCCACATTTATAATTTATCCTTGTAGAAGTATGCTTGAAAAAGTCAGATGTGACTCGGTGGGGGAGAGATTGCATGTGCCAAATACTTTAAAGGGTAGCTTTACCTTTACACATCAGAAAACGAAAAATCATAGGGACTTATTTATACAGAAGGAAAATTGAATGTTGGTGCTTTTTTGCAACAGAGAAATCAATTTTTCAGATGGATAATGTCTGTGTATAAACAAAGGGATATACAGTAATGTAATATGTTTGTCTGAACACAGACAATCTTACTTGACTGTGCTAAAATGTCACATTTCTTCAATTATGGCTTTTCATGTTTTGTTTTTTAGCTCATCGAAAAAAGATAAAAAAAAAGACCTGTGAATTAAAGTTGAAAAAATAAAAATAAACCTAAAGCTGAACTCCGGGGCTGAAACATGTTTATCCTTACAGTGGGTCCCTCTCCCTACTGCAAAGGTTAACCACTAATTTTGTCTATGGGATGACGAATTAAGGCTCGTACACACGCTACGAAAATCGGATGGAAAAATTTGTACGATGAGCTGTCTGATGATTTTAGGATCGCTAGTACGGTGCTTTCGACAGCCGATTTTGCTTTTTCGTCAGACAAAAGCTGGATGTGCAGACTATAAAATTTATCGGATGTGAACTCAACGTCCAATTTTCGTTTCATTAGTACAGTTTTAGTACAAAAATAAAAATCATAAGAGCAAGACTACGCATACTCAGAAACAAAAGAATACATACAAAACTATTCAACACATTACGTCACTTCTGACGCTGTATTCTGTCGTACGAAATTTTTTGAATTGTGAGTAACCTCTTCACTTTCGACATGAGCATGCCACAAAATATGGACGTTCGGTCGTCTGAAAATCTAAGCGTGTGTACGAGGCTTTAGGTTTTATACTTGCCTTATTCCTCGCTCTCTGGGCAGCTGGCCCTCTCCTTTGCTGTCCGACATCCTGGGCTATGGGCAGGTCATCAGCGCCCCCCATACACTGCAGGACAGGTCATCTTACATTGTACAGAATGCGGTCAGAGAGCTGCGACCATTTGGGCAGTAAAGGGTAAGGCTTCTTCGGACCGGTTGCAGAAAGAGGAGTAAGCCTGAAGTGCAAGTAAATAAGATAAGTAAAGCACCTTATTCATCATCATCACTTTTTGGTTAAAAACCAACCAGAACCTAATATACTGTAATGTTTGCTAAAATCCTTGTAGTTTGCAAAGCCGACCTGCAGAGGTTTGTATTTCTTTTTAGTAAACACAGATTTCGCTTTAAGAAACAAGGGACAGTCTGTTTCTCTTTGTCTTCAAAGTCTGCTTTGTAGATAATATCTGACTCCATCTTGGATACTGATCTGTGAATACCCACAGCAATCTAGTCCTATGGACAGTGCATAATTCAGCCAATCAGCAGCACATGCCAAAACAGAACAGCGACTTGTCTGGAGACCAGTAAACAAACCGTACCATAAATTTTTCTTCCAGTGCTTGCAAGTTTAACTCGGGTCATACAGAGCTTGCAATTAGATGACTATAAGGCTAACTTTGTAGGCGGAAAGGCCACCCATAGGTCTTCAGTGTTCTGAATGTCAGGCTTGTGATAGGAAAGTCATATACCAGCAGACAATGTGTGCAGAGATACACAAGCGCCGTTCCCCCCTCCGCCGGCTGTATCAAACTTTAATTTGTTTGAGTCTCGTCTTGTCCTTGCTCGGCGCTCTCTCTCCTGGCATTTATAATGTTCCCATTAAAGTGCGGCAAATAGAAGCTCTAGAAAGGTCACAGTTTCCTTACCGTGGTAAGTTAAATGTTATTTAATAATAAAGACAAACAATCTTTCATATGATCTAATGTTCCTTTTTAACCACTTCACATCCCGCTCTTTGAAAACAGCTAATCTGTAGAGATAAGGGGTTCACAAAGAACCAATGTGATTTTAATTGTCCGCGAATGTGTCTCTTGAAACAATTGCAAGATGCTCCTTCACAACCCTTCTAACTGCCTCTTCCCTACTGTTTGCTGCTACTTGAGCTGGCACAATTTAACCACTTGACCTCTGGAACATTTATCCTCCTTCATGACCAGGCCATTTTTTTTTTGCAATACGGCAATGCGTTACTTTAACTGACAATTGCGCGGCCATGCAACGCTGTACCCAAATAAAATCTATTTCCTTTTTTCACACAAATAGAGCTTTCTTCTGGTGGTTTTTGATTCCCACTGTGTTTATTTTTTTTTCCTAGTAATGGCAGCGATCAGCAACTTATACAGGAACTGCAATATTGCAGCACACATTCTGACATTAACTGACACTTTTTGGGGACCAGTGACATTAATACAGTGATCAGTGCTGAAAAATATGTACTGTCTCTGAACTAATAACACAGGCTAGGAAGGGGTTAACATCAGGGGCAATCAAAGGGTTAACTGTCTGCCTAACCAGTGATTTACTACACTGTGGGAGGTGCTTTTACTAGGGGAAGACATGGATCATATTCCCTGCTTTGCAGAGACACAGGATCCATGCCTTCTCTCCTGTCAGAACAGCGATATGCCTTAATTACATAGGCAGACCACCATTCTGCCTCTTTGCTGGATGATCGGCGGGTGCCAGTGGACATCGAGTCCGCGGTACCTGCCACTCGGCTCCCACTGTGGAAGATCCGGATCATGTGTATATATACTGTATATATATATATATATATATATATACGTGATCTGGTGCCGAAGTGCCGCCTGTAGAAGTAAAACTGCTATAGGGCGGACCTTAAGCGGATAATATAATATATTTACAAATCACACAATTTGTAATTAGAGTGTCTTAAAGGGAACCAATCAATAAAGCCATGTTTTTCAAAGTAATTTTACCAATGCAAATGCACTGGATTGTGCACAACCCATTGCAAGAACTGGATGAGTAAGTCTGCAGATGTAGGTTCAACTTACATGTACATTATAATATTAAAGTTGTGTGTTATTTATGATAGAGCTTATTCAAATGTGAATCCACTGCCTAAAATAGATCATATAAGAAAATGACTGCAGCTGAAAACATGTAAAGAAATAACTGCGCTGTTATCAAGGGCGTATCTGCCACGAGGCAAACAAGGCATTTGCCTCGAGCGGCGTTCTACAGGAGGGCCCCCAAAAGCGCTCAGCCATCTAATAGGAAGATGTGGAGCCTAAAGAGGATAGGGTGGAGTTTACAGATGAAGGGGTGGACCTTAAACAGGAAAGGGTGGAGCAAATTTACATGGGGGGGCGCCTGATTTCAGTCCTGCCTAGGGCAGCACAAAACCAAAATACACAACTGGCTGTTATATATCACATTCTTTCCTATGAAGAGGACATTCGTTGTTGGGACACATATAGTGCCTATTCAGCTTCCAGTGGGCCGCACAAACAGATCTGGCTGGATGGAGGACAAGTGAATAAGCCTCTGGAAGAGTGCTAATGGTACAGAAGTTTATTTATCCTTTAGGAGGACTGTTATAAAGAAGTGAGAAGAAAAAAATCAAACTGGAAACAAAAATCAAAAACATTAAATGCAATAAATTATCAATATTTACAACTTTTGGTTCTCAAATGATCAAAACCTGTGAGAAATATGAAGTGGGTAAACTGATCCCAGAACGTTATAGCAGGTACCTTCCTAATAGGGATAAGGCGAACGCACCTGGGTCTGGTTCAAGGTGGGTTCAGCAAACTGATTTGGGTTGCCAAATCCAAACCCCAGTAAATACAATGACAACTGGATGTTAAAAAACTGTAATGGCATGGGGGGCCGGACACTGTCCTGGGAAACATACCAAAGTAAATTATTTTTTAAACATTATGTTTGGTGGGGAGCAACAATTTTAATAATGCTTTACATAAAACATTAAAAGATAAAACTCCTTTAAATGATATGCCAGGGGGATGCCCTTAACCTGTCTGTGAAGTGGTACAGCTGTATGATGTATTCAACCTTTTACAGCAAAACTGGCATTTACAAATAAAAAAAGCCATTAAAAATTATCAGCAAGTGACCGCTCCTCCTGTCTGCTTATTTCTGTCTGTAAACAAAGAGGTCTGGGATTCCCTTTGTCAGGATTGTGTAGTGTTCCTGCTCCTTGATAGCTGCTGGTCTCATTCTAGCATCCCAGTTTTGTTTGTGTTGCATTGTCCCTGTCTGCCTGTTCGCCTGCAAGGTGATTGATGTGGCCAGTCTCTGGGTGGAGACCAAATCTGATTTATTGCAGCCAAGCCTGCAGTAACATGCTTGTGATATTGTCTTTAGCACATGCTCCAAGCTCCCTGTTTGTCTGCCCTACCTGCTAGTTTGGATTCCCTTGTTTATGACCTTGAATTGGAACTATTCTCTGAACTCTGCCTGCCTGCCTTTTGACTACAGATTTGACCTTGACTATTCTGAACCTTGCAAGCCGTGTACTTGGACTGTCATTGAACCTCTCTGCCTGTCTGTCAACTGCAAGTACTGTTTGCTGTGCTCAGTTTGCGCCTGCCTCAGCGTGGTAGCCAGGCACTATAACATTGTGTATAAGACCCAGGGGGCAACCGAGTACCGCTTGCCTTATGGGAAAGGGGGCTACTATAGGTGAAGAACACAGAAGCCAGCTATATTGTCTGACCACCTCTGTTAGGGGTAAGCATGACAGACACCCTTCATCTATATGAAACTCTTATTCTAGATGGTATAGATGTTAACAGGAGACCCTGTACAAAACAACATTGGGTCCCCTCTAAAAAAAAAAAAAATGTTATCCTTAATGAAGGTCTGGTATGGATGTCAAAGTGAACCCCACCCAAAAAACAAACAAAAAAAAACGCTGTAGGGTACCCCCCCAAGATTCTATAACAGACCCTTATATCCAGTATTTACAGCATTGGGCTGGTGTGGTTTGTCAGGGTCCCCAATCCAGAGAGCAAATGGTCAGGTATGGTTAGACTTGGCTGAACACCAATTTACTCCAGCAATTTGCTGAACCTCCAAAAAAGCTGAATTTAGTCCAAACCTAGGCTGGGATTGAACCTGCAGCTCATCGCTACTTCCAACATTTAGGTGTATTTCACCTCTGTATACCAAAAAAAAAAAATCTATAATCCCCAAAATGTGGAGAGTTGCATTGTCACCACCCCTTCTCATTCACCCTATCAGTCAAGCCATTCTTTTTCTGACCCAAAAGCAGCTAATAAACTAATGACCCTAACAAAGTACTGTATTGTCAATTTGGGTGGGACCAAACTACAATGTGTTGGAATAATGAAAGAACACAAGAAGAATGTGCACACGCCATGAAGCTCCTTGATAGGAACTGATCCTAGGAATCCAGTGCTGCAAGACAAGAATGCTAGCCATGCTGCCCAGCATTATTGGTGCATTACAAGAAAATCACAATATAAAACTGATAAGAAGATGATGGGCTGCATAAACTGCTAAACTGGCATAGTGAACACATTCCTTAACAATTTCATCCTATAAGTAAATATTTAGTTAAAATATTTTACTTCCAATGGAAAAGGCAACAATATGGAAGCAGAAAAAGAGTTATTTAACAGACTGTGTAAAAAAGTGGTTAAAAAGAAAAGAATGAGAAATGACAGCAGAGAATGACAGGCTATCCATCCCTGCTGAATTAATGCATTTTAACACCTTGAAATTTAATTGTATGGTTGCAGACATAGAACAAAAAGCTCCTTTGTTGAAAAAATCCATTTAGTGTTTAGCTAACACAAAGAAACGGCACTCTTTTGTTTTGCATTGCGGACAGTATATCACGTTGGTATGTATTGCTTTTTCTTCTTTTTTTTTGAACGCCATTCACTGTAAGATGTTGCTTAATGCAATTGAGACAAGGTCTGCGAACGAATCTACTAAAATGTCAAGGTTTTTTTCTCAGCCTGTAGCTTCCATTACACAGTCACCTCCTGACAACACGGCTGCTCTCTGCGTTTACAGAACAATAGACACCAAATGAATTTGCTAGAGCTGCTACCACGATTGTGTGTAGGGGGGAAACCAAACATGAATGCTTACAGTTCAGGAAAGATAAAATTGTAAGTGGAATACATTTTGCTTTTACTGCTCAGTCATTAGTAGAGTAGAGTTAGAACTTGTTCCTGTCTGTCAGGAAAGGTTCCATCCGCTGGTGGCATTTATTATTTATCTTGCAGTACTGTGGTCCACCAGCAGGTGTCTCCTGGCAGTTTGTAACTGTCAGGAGAATCTTTCCCTGCTGGTGTTGTATTATCTTTTGGACGCAGTACTGGTTTCCACCAGCGGATGGATCCTGGCAGTGTGGAGCAGACTGCCCTCCCTCCGATCAGGTGTGACCTGAAGCTAATCAGGCATTCCTATAAATACCCGGCAGGTGTATACACACACTGCCCTGGTATCGTCCTCGTGCCCTGACCTGTAGCCTGTCTGCTTGAACCTTGATCCCTGTATCCTGATCCCTGTAACCTGAACCTGTAACCTGATCCTGAACCTGTTGTGTCCGTCCTAATCCCTGATCCCTGCTCTGCAGCCTGGTTGCCCCCTGCTTGATCCTGTCTCCCTGTCCTGATCCATCCTTACCCCATCTGCTGATCCCCCTGTGTATGACCCCGGCCTGGCCCTGTTTATGATTCTGGTTTCCCCATTACTTGTACATATTTGTCTGTTACTGTTATTAATTGTGGGTTCTGTTTGTTATTGGTTGTTGTGCACTGTGTGGTATTGGAGGTGGTTATATATATATTATTTCACTTATCTTTAATAAATCTTTATATTTCACTTATACGTGTTTGGTGTTCCTCTGTTGCTAGCTGCACAGTTCTGGTCACACTTGGTACGTGACAGTATACCAGGGCCATTAATGATCAGAAGTAGCTGCACAGAGGACCCATTTTGGTTCTGTTACTCTGCTAAAATGAACTCTGATATGATTCCTTATTATACTCTGCTGGCGTCAGAGAGTGGTGAATATCTCCGTCAGACACTGAAAGAGTGGACCAGTGATCAGCTGCTAGAGATTATTTGTTTAGCTCACTCCTGGGTTGATCAGGGCTGTATGATGTTTGGGGATGTTCAACCTTTAATTAAAATCTGCACAGAGCTGGCTTTGCCTTGTATCCCAGAGGGCCATGATGATTTTTCTCCCCCCTTTAATGTTAATCAGGTCGTATCTTTGGTTTGGCTTCTGGAGGATGACTCCCCATACTTTTTTGAACATTACACAGCTTGTTCCCAACAGAAAATAATAGTGTGTTGATTGTGTACAATCCCTTGTCAGACAGGCAGAATGTAAACTGCAGTTTGTGCAGCCACTACTCTCAGCATGGTCTGATATTTTGCAATCGGCCCCAGCCAGCCCACAAAAAAACATCTCTGCTGCCAGACACCTGCCTGCCCAAGAGTCTATTTCTCCATCACCCATGGCAACCCCAGTCGCAGTTCAGTACACACTACTTCCCACCAGGTATCAATATCCAGTCTCTGCTCCCTGCACCTATCCTGCATTCAACCCACCTGCCTCTTCTCAGCTGCCTGCAAGCCCACAAGAACCTCCTCCAGCCACTGTCCCCGTATCCCTGCCATATTCTTCCATTTGCTCGATTCCATCTTTTCCATATACTCCCCCCGTTACGTGCAAACCTGCAGTAACCAAATCTAAAAAGAAGCGGAAGTATTTCCCTACCCACACAATCCAACCAGTAATCCCACCTTCCTCCACACCCACCAACCTGCTCCAGCCTGTAGTTCCAGAACCAGCCTTCGAGCCAGCTTCCCAGCCTGCAGTTCCAGAGCCAGCCTTCCAGCTTGCAGTTCCAGAACCAGCCTTCCAGCTTGCAGTTCCAGAACCAGCCTTCCAGCTTGCAGTTCCAGAACCAGCCTTCGAGCCAGCTTCCCAGCCTGCAGTTCCAGAGCCAGCCTTCCAGCTTGCAGTTCCAGAGCCAGCCTTCCAGCTTGCAGTTCCAGAACCAGCCTTCCAGCTTGCAGTTCCAGAACCAGCCTTCCTGCTTGCAGTTCCAGAACCAGCCTTCCTGCTTGCAGTTCCCGAGCCAGCCTTCCAGCTTGCAGTTCCCGAGCCAGCCTTCCAGCTTGCAGTTCCCGAGCCAGCCTTCCAGCTTGCAGTTCTCGAGCCAGCCTTCCAGTCTGCAGTTCTCGAGCCAGCCTTCCAGCCTACAGTCCCAGAGCCAGTCCTTGAGCCAGCCTTCCAGCCTGCAGTCCTTGAGCCAGCCTTCCAGCCTGCAGTCCTTGAGCCAGCCTTCCAGCCTGCAGTACTTGAGCCAGCCTTCCAGCTTGCAGTTCTCGAGCCAGCCTTCCAGTCTGCAGTTCTCGAGCCAGCCTTCCAGCCTACAGTCCCAGAGCCAGTCCTTGAGCCAGCCTTCCAGCCTGCAGTCCTTGAGCCAGCCTTCCAGCCTGCGGTCCTTGAGCCAGCCTTCCAGCCTGCGGTCCTTGAGCCAGCCTTCCAGCCTGCGGTCCTTGAGCCAGCCTTCCAGCCTGCGGTCCTTGAGCCAGCCTTCCAGCCTGCAGTCCTTGAGCCAGCCTTCCAGCCTGCAGTCCTTGAGCCAGCCTTCCAGCCTGCGGTTTTCGAGCCAGCCTTCCAGCCTGCGGTTTTCGAGCCAGCCTTCCAGTCTGCGGTTCTCGAGCTAGCCTGCCAGCCTGAAGACCCTGTGCCAGCCTGCCAGCCTGAAGACCCTGTGCCAGCCTGCCAGCCTGAAGACCCTGTGCCAGCCTGCCAGCCTGAAGACCCTGTGCCAGCCTGCCAGCCTGAAGACCCTGTGCCAGCCTGCCAGCCTGAAGACCCTGTGCCAGCCTGCCAGCCTGAAGACCCTGTGCCAGCCTGCCAGCCTGCCAACATGGAGTTCCCGTGCCAGCCTTCCAAACTGAAGCCCTGATGACAGTGTCCCAGTCGGAAGATCCGGTGCCCGTTTCCCGGCCTGTGGTTGTGGTGCCCGTTTCCCGGCCTGTGGTTGTGGTGCCCGTTTCCCGGCCTGTGGTTGTGGTGCCCGTTTCCCGGCCTGTGGTTGTGGTGCCCGTTTCCTGGCCTGTGGTTGTGGTGCCCGTTTCCTGGCCTGTGGTTGTGGTGCCCGTTTCCCGGCCTGTGGTTGTGGTGCCCGTTTCCCGGCCTGTGGTTGTGGTGCCCGTTTCCCGGCCTGTGGTTGTGGTGCCCGTTTCCCGGCCTGTGGTTGTGGTGCCCGTTTCCCGGCCTGTGGTTGTGGTGCCCGCTGCGGTGCCCGTTCCCTGGCTTGAGGTTGTGGTGCCCGTTTCCCGGCTTAAGGTTGTGGTGCCCGTTTCCCGGCTTGAGGTTGTGGTGCCCGTTTCCCGGCCCGAGGTTGTGGAGCCCTTTTCCCGGCTCGAGGGTATGTCGTCTGCTGCCCAGCCTGAGATGATCCCGTCTGCTGCCCAGCCTGAGATGATCCCGTCTGCTGCCCAGCCTGAGATGATCCCGTCTGCTGCCCAGCCTAAGATGATCCCGTCTGCTGCCCAGCCTAAGATGATCCCGTCTGCTGCCCAGCCTGAGATGATCCCATCTGCTGCCCAGCCTGAGATGATCCCGTCCGCTGCCCAGCCTGAGATGATCCCGTCCGCTGCCCAGCCTGAGATGATCCCGTCCGCTGCCCAGCCTGAGATGATCCCGTCCGCTGCCCAGCCTGAGATGATCCCGTCCGCTGCCCAGCCTGAGATGATCCCGTCCGCTGCCCAGCCTGAGATGATCCCGTCCGCTGCCCAGCCTGAGATGATCCCGTCCGCTGCCCAGCCTGAGATGATCCCGTCCGCTGCCCAGCCTGAGATGATCCCGTCTGCTGCCCAGCTCGATGACCCGGAGCCTGCTGCCCAGCCCGAAGTGTTCCTGTCTGCTGCCCAGCTTGATGATCCGGAGCCTGCTGCCCAGCCCGAAGTGTCCCTGCCTGCTGCCCAGCTTGATGACCCGGAGCCTGCTGCCCAGCCCAAAGTGTTCCTGTCTGCTGCCCAGCTCGATGACCCGGAGCCTGCTGCCCAGCTCGATGACCCGGAGCCTGCTGCCCAGCCCGAAGTGTTCCTGTCTGCGGCCCAGCTTGATGATCCGGAGCCTGCTGCCCAGCCCGAGGTGTCCCTGCCTGCTGCCCAGCTCGATGACCCGGAGCCTGCTGCCCAGCCCGAGGTGTTCCTGCCTGCTGCCCAGCTCGATGACCCGGAGCCTGCTGCTCAGCCCGAGGTGTTCCTGCCTGCTGCCCAGCTCGATGACCCGGGGCCTGCTGCCCAGCCCGAAGTGTTCCTGTCTGCTGCCCAGCTCGATGACCCGGAGCCTGCTGCCCAGCCCGAGGTGTTCCTGCCTGCTGCCCAGCTTGATGTGATTGTCTGCCCGGATGTGACTTTGCCTACTACCCAGCTGATTGCCATGAACTTTCTCCGGCAACAGCTAGTTGGAGCGTCCGGAGGCCGCTCCTTTGAGGGGGGGTACTGTCAGGAAAGGTTCCATCCGCTGGTGGCATTTATTATTTATCTTGCAGTACTGTGGTCCACCAGCAGGTGTCTCCTGGCAGTTTGTAACTGTCAGGAGAATCTTTCCCTGCTGGTGTTGTATTATCTTTTGGACGCAGTACTGGTTTCCACCAGCGGATGGATCCTGGCAGTGTGGAGCAGACTGCCCTCCCTCCGATCAGGTGTGACCTGAAGCTAATCAGGCATTCCTATAAATACCCGGCAGATGTATACACACACTGCCCTGGTATCGTCCTCGTGCCCTGACCTGTAGCCTGTCTGCTTGAACCTTGATCCATGTATCCTGATCCCTGTAACCTGGACCTGTAACCTGATCCTGAACCTGTTGTGTCCGTCCTAATCCCTGATCCCTGCTCTGCAGCCTGGTTGCCCCCTGCTTGATCCTGTCTCCCTGTCCTGATCCATCCTTACCCCATCTGCTGATCCCCCTGTGTATGACCTCGGCCTGGCCCTGTTTATGATTCTGGTTTCCCCATTACTTGTACATATTTGTCTGTTACTGTTATTAATTGTGGGTTCTGTTTGTTATTGGTTGTTGTGCACTGTGTGGTATTGGAGGTGGTTATATATATATATTATTTCACTTATCTTTAATAAATCTTTATATTTCACTTATACGTGTTTGGTGTTCCTCTGTTGCTAGCTGCACAGTTCTGGTCACACTTGGTACGTGACACTGTCTAGATAAACAGGAGAGAGGAGTGTGATTTACCATTGCTACTGCTAGAGAAATAGGAGGGACATGCCTACTGCCTATTAATCCCACAATGTTGCCTATTAATCCCACAATGTTGCTAATGCTAAACCTCCAGAAATTATCAGACAATCCATAAAACTGCAGTCTAATTAAAACTGCTGTAAAAACATTTTAAGTCTCAGCTAATTGCAGATTATTCCATGGTAGCCTTACAAAAATGAGGAGGTCTCTGCATATTTTTCTTGCTTCATTTTTGGTTTGAACAAACATTTGAGTCTAAGTTTGAAGCTAAACTCCAGAAAGAATAAAAATCCTTATTGGGCTGCACCGGCTCTGCAATGGTTAACCGTTCTACTATGTGTACTGTGCTTAGTAAAGCATTTTTACTTGCATGATCTTCCACTCCTCTGTGCTTCTAGACTGGTCCATTTTGCTTCTTCTCCCCTATGCTCTGGTGGTTTAAAGTCCTCTGATGTCATAAAGACCAATTCAATTACCATAGCCCTGCACTGGACGTGAAGGCGTTAAAAAAAATTCACCACTGGAGCATGGGGGAACGCCATTTGCCATAGGGAGTGGAGGATCAGCTAAGTAAACCTGCTTTTCAATTGCTTAGCAGAAACCAGCAGTAAACCCTTGCAGTGCAGGTGTAGCCTCAATGCAAAAGGAAGGGTTTTTAGATTTGATGAAGTTGGGCTTTAACTAACCACTTGCCCACTGGGCATTTAAACCCCCTTCCTAACCAGCTTTTGTGTCAGGAACTATGAATCAGACTGAGACAGAAGTGCAGTAAAAATCCCACTATTTAATAAAATGGTATAAACAGAGCAAACGTAGTCAAAACATAGCCAGAGTTTGGTAACCAAGCCGGGTAGTCAGAACAAGCCAGAGAAACAGAAGTCCAGAGATCAGCGAAGTCGGGTGCAGCAAACAGGATCAGGAACCAGAAGGGAAGTCAGAAAAGCAAAAGTCTTTCACAGGAAAACACAGCAGAGAGAGTCCAGATATTGTTGACCAAGGCAAAGGCACAGAAGATCTGATCCAAGGAGTTTACATAACCAGCATCTCTGAATGAAATGAAGACCGGGTGAGTCACTGTGGAAGTAAGAGTCTTTTGCAATTAACCATCAGCAGAGCACAGAGCTCTGAGAAGGAAGGGCTGAGCCCAGCCCTGACATTTCGGTGCTCTCACATCATGCAACACTGTACCCATATCATTTTTTGTCCTTTTTTTTCACACAAATAGAGCTTTCTTTTGGTGGTATTTGATCAACTCAGTTTTTTTATTTTTTGCGCTATAAATGAAAAAAGACCGAAAATTTTGTTTAAAATTTTTTTTTTTTTTTTCTGTTTGTTATAAAATTCTGCAAATTCTTAATTTTTCTTCATACACTTTGGCCAAAATTTATACTGCTACATATTTTTGGTAAAAATAACCCACATCAGTGTAAATGATTTGGTCTTTGTGAAAGTTATAGAGTCTACAAGCTATGGTGCCAATTACAATCATTGAAAATTGATCATACCTGATGTACTGATGGCCTATCTCATTTGAGACCCTAACAAGCCAGGACAGTACAAATATCCCCCAAATGACCCCTTTTTAGAAAATAGACCGTCCAAGGTAATTAGTAAGAGGCATGGTGAGTTTTTTGAAGTTGTGATTTTTTTTTCCCCACAGTTCTTTGCAAAATTAAGAATTTTTTTTTCTTTTTTCCCCCCAAAATTGTAATATATTTTCCGGCGTAAAAGACAGCTTTTTAACCCATGAAAATCTTCTCAAAAGTTGGGGGTCTTCCTATACGCCGGTACCTGAATCTCAGTCAGACCGCAGCCGTCCATTTTTCAAAAGCCGCACCTCCTCCTCGTGCTGTTCCGTGATAGGCGGAACACTCAGTTTCCCAGCAGAGCCTCTGTTCAGTGTTCCGCCTATCACGGATGGCCTCTCGTCCTTGGCCTCGGACGAGAGGGCATCTGTGATAGGCGGAACACTGAACATAGTGTCTGCTGGGAAGCCGAGTGTTCCGCCTATCACGAACAGCACGAGGAGGAGGCGCAGCTTTTGAACAATGGACACCCGCAGTCTGACTGAGACTCTGCATGTCAGGGATAAGGTATGGGATCGTCGAGGCATGCAATGGCACAGTGAGGTATGCAATGGCACAGGGAGGCATGTAATGGCACAGGGAGGCATGTAATGACACAGTGAGGTGAGGCGAGGCATAACTAGTCGGAAGGGGGTCATCTTATACGGCGAGTATATCCCAAAACCAAAATTTTAGCTGGAAAATTAGGGGGTCGTCTTATACGCCCAGACGCCTTATACGCCGGCAAATATGGTAACAAGTTATTTCTCTCACACGGCATATGCATACCACAAATTACACCCCAAAGTATGGTAATACCACATGTGTGAGACTTTTACTTTTGAGCAATCAAATAACAGCCAGTCTGTACATACACCATACAATCTAATTTTACAAACTGTAGTGCAAGGGCCTCCCTAACTGGATACAGAGTGATTGGATATATTAGATATTTGAAAAAAGTGCAAACCACAACACACCAAAATGCCCCGTGAGCTACTTTTCTGTGTTTTTCATGCATAGGGCAGCCCAATCAATAGGCTGCCCTATGCATATTGCAGGGAAAAACCTAATGAAAAAAGATGCCAAAAAGTGTGATCCCACTACACTAGATGTGACTATTAGTCAAATTGGTGCGTTAACACAAGAACAATGACAGTTGAGTGTCTAGCCCACTCCCTCTCATGTACTTGTATAAAGCTGACCATACACTTTGTTATTTTATTGTACAATCTTTGAACAATTTCCTTTAGATTTACCAAAACTATGGAACAGGTGGACCCACCTGAACGATCCATTAAATTTAGATTAAATCAGACAGGACCTTGAACTACATAGTTGATGGTAGAGCTAAAGGAGATTGTACAGTGTATGGCCACTTTAATGGAAGAAGTAGGAAAGTAGGAAAGTGGGTGGAAATAAAAAAGTTGGTATAATATTGAGGGAGGTGTGGTCCAGAGAGGTAAAACACACCTTATTCTGTGTTGCAGTAAGGAAGTGCATGATGGGATATGACGTTTTCTGGATGGTTGCATGATACTAAAGGAAATCAGGGCTCAGATTGCATTTTTTAACATTTTGAACAGAGAGGTGCAGACTGAAGGGCTAAAGATTCCATTTATTATGAAAAGTGAAATTCTGCCTGAAAAAGGGAACTTAGCATTTAAGACTATCCAAGTACTCGCTACAATAATTTGGGGATATTTTATAGCAAAATAAGTACACTATAATGAGGATTTTTGTTTAATAAAAAGCTGGCTGGTCTTGCTCCCATGAACAAAGCAGCCTAGTCAAAGTGATTAAATACTGGGCATGTAGTCTCTACAATATTTTAGTGGCTGATTCCAATAAAATAAAAACACTCCAATGTTGATTCATTAATCAAGGGCTGGATTGCATCTCTCCTGTTCATAATTCGACCTAGTAAAATTGCTTAAATACTACATATGTAGTCAGTACAATATTGTGCTGACTTTTTGGTAATATCACACTAATGTTGATTTATTCATTAAAAGTGGCATTGTGTGTCTCCTTTAAAATGTGGCTTTGCAAAAGTGCTTAAATACAGTGTGAGAAGTCAGTACAATATTTTGCAGGTTTCTTTCTGGGGACCAATGCACTCTAATATTAAAGTGGTTCTAAAGGCTGAAGGTTTTTTACCGGCATTCTATGCATGAATGTAAAAAACCTTCTGTGTGCCACCCCCCCTCTCCCCCAAATCCTTACCTGAGCCCCCTCTGGTCCAGCAATGTTCATGATAGCCTCAGCTGTATGGGGATTCTACCTTCCCATTGGCTAAGACAGCAGTGGGAGCCCGTTGTTGTCAATCACAGCCAGTGAGCCAATGTGGAGAGAGAGCAGGGGACGGAGCCAAGTCATGGCTCTATGTGTCTTATGGACACATAGAGCAGCAGCTCAGGAGCAAACAAGCAGCTGTGCCCCAGGGCAAGCGGCTTTCTCTGGGGGAACTGCACAAGGGGTAGGAGCCAGGAGTGCTGGTGAGGTACCCAAAAAGAAGAGGATCAGAGCTGCTCTCAGCAAAACCACTGCACAGAGCAGGTGAGTATAACGTGTGTTATTTAAAGACAAAAATAAGCTTTAATATCACTTTAATTTCTTGATTCTAAGCTGCCTGTTGTCTCCTTGTGAAACTGCAGCCTAAATAAGCTGCTTACATACTGTGCATGGAGTCAGTGCAATATTTCAAGATGATTTTGGGGAAATTAAACAATTTTTAATTTCTTGATTATAAACCTTCCTCACTAGAAAACTGCAGACTATTAAAGGCTTCTTACATACTGAGCATGTAGTATAATATTTTTGGCTATTGTCTCTGAATTAACACACATTTTTATTTATTTTTTATAACGCATGCCTAGTCTCTCTCCCTTAAACTGCAGCCTAATAAAGATGCTTATGTTCTATGCATTGTCTACACAATATCTTGTGAAATAACAAGCTGTAATTTTAAGTTGTTGATAAAACCTGCTTGATCTTTTCCCTTAAAGGCTCCATGCACACTGGACGTTAAAATAACTTTATAAAAACGGCAGTAGCTTTGCAGTGAGTCTTTCAAAGTTTTTTTATGCTTTTGCAATAGCGTTTATTAGCTTTTTTTGCCGTTTTCCGCGTTAGCATTTTTTTTTTGAGTTTTTTTTTCAATGGATCAAAAACGTTAAACGCTGGTGAGCCACGTTTTTGAGCGTTTATCGACATTTATCAGCGTTTATGGGCGTTTCATGTTTTTAAGCGTTTTTTAGTAGTCAGAAAAATAGCTCCTAAACGCGATTTTAGGGCATTCAGACAACAGTCCATAAACTCCACTGCTGATAAACGTCCAAAAACGTCCATGTGTGCATGGACACAGGATAACATAGAGGGGAGTTTATGGGCTGTTAAAAAAAAAATGCCCAAACTCCCAAAAACTGCAGTTTATGAGCTTCAGTGTGCATGCAGCCTTAAATGGTAGATTACTAAAGTTGTTTATATAATGCTTTTTAAATGTGTACAGTATTTATGGCCCTTTTCTCTGAAATAATCCACTCAAGTTTTTACTTGATACATTTGCTTACGTACTATGTATTGACTGCACAAAATTTATGAATATTGTTTGTGAAACAGTATACCATATTTTTTCTTCGTAAAACATGCCTGGTGTTTCGCTTTAAAATTCTGACCTAAAAAAAAATAAAAGTTGGTAACAAACTATACTGTACTATATTTCTAGCTATTTTCTGTAAAGTATTATTTTCAAATCAGTACTGGATACACACTTTATTTGATTGCTTCAATAAAAAAATCTCTTTATTGATCTACTTTAAAACTCTGTTGTATGTGTTTTTTATTTTCTGTTCTGTTTCTTTGAGTTTCTTAAGTGAGAAGTCCTTCTCCTTTGAAATGTCAATGTTCACCTTTTCCATTATGCTATCAATATTCTCCAAATTGTCAGAAGAGACCAGGGATGCAGTTGAGGCCAAATTAAAAAGCTAATTTACATCAGAGAACAATTTGTAGATAATGCCAAGATAACTCCTTTTCTCTATCCACAGCTCTGTGGGACCAGTGTCTGAGCTGTTGGCCTTATATTGCATGAAACCCAAAACAAATATATTAAAAGATTTAAGGGGGGTTCTTGGTCTGTTTCAGCAAATGAAAGCAAGTCTGAAACCAAAGCCACCTTGTAGGAGGGAGGCCAGCCTGTTCACATTACGCGTTCTCGCTTCAACCATGCCTCCACTTACTGTATATCTAACTAGTGGCAGCTATGGCAAATGTGGGAACGGATTAGGAGGGTGCTTTGGAGAGCAGCTTTCTTGGGCCAACACGTGCAGTGGTGTTCCACACACAACAGGCAACTTTTGCCTGTTTCTCTTCAGGTCAAGGAGAAGTGAACTATCCCTCTTGAAGCTGCCCAAAATTTTCTCCACCATCTTACAACCAGCTCTATAACCCACCTTGGTATAGCTAAAGGCAAAACTTTTTTTAGTTTTGGATAGGGTGTAGATGGATTAGAATGCTTGTCAGTTTTTTTTTCCGTCTGTGTCCCAGTTAAGGAGATTCCCCCTCTCTATTTTTTCTGTTTACCATTATTGTTAAAAGTAAAAGAAAATCAAGTTTTGGGTTGTCTCCAAAAAAGTAATAGAGGGGAAATATTCCAATGGGGATACTAGTTTCCCTTAATTTGCTGTGATTTCCTCGTACTTCTTCTTTGGCTATGGGATAGTAATTGAAGAGAATTCTCAGAAATGGGACATAGATGGCAAAAAAAGAAAAAAATTTGACAGAGGTTATAACCCTTCCTTGCCCCATCCAAAATGAGAAAAAAAGTTCTGCCTATAGTTCCACTTTATATATTCAGTTTACACCTTTTGTCCTGTAGTCTTCTGACTAGTCATCAAATATCACAGGTCCTTCCTCTGGTGGTGGCGGTGGGTGGTCCATTTTGGGTTGACATTGTAAAAACACTAACAGAGGGGAAATCTATGCAATGGGACACAGACTCGGCAAGAAAACTGCTGGGAGAGCTTTTTGCCAAGAAAACTGTTCGTGTGTATGGTTTCTTGTCGGGAAAACTGCCTGGAATTTCCAAATTGAAAAATAGAGAACCTGTTCTCTATTTTTCTCATCGGGATTCTCGGCAGAGTTTTCCTGCCGAGAAAACCGGTCGTCTGTATGCTTACCTGTTCCACTGTAAACCCGCGCATGCTCGAAAAGACTTTGACGCATGCGCGGTAGCACACAAGGTTAGTGTGGGGTGTAGCAAGATGGCGGCGACGGCATCGAATGTGACGAGTGCAGGCTTGTCATAGTCGATGACGTCACTGCATTCTTGTCATTCAAAAGAACGGCGGTTCTTTTAAATGGCTGTCAGTACACAGGGCTTGGCAAGACAAGCTTGCCAGGAATCCCGTAGAGAAAACCGACTTTTTTTTCCCCGACGGGATTCCCAACCGGCTTTACTCTATCCAAATACAAAAAAAAAATTCTACTTTAAACAGGCTTTTTTGGAAAGCTGGCATGAAGACCTTGAGTATGGGGTTTGATTAGGGGCAATTTTTTTGGAGCTTCTGCAGCAGTGAGCAAAGTAGTTCTTGGGACAAGCCCTGGGGATAGCAGCCCAAAAAATGTTTGCCAACTTTTCGTATCCTGTTGGTGGGAATATAGTGAGTTTAGTCGAGGAAGAGACAATGACACAGGAGCATCACTAGAAAGACAAGTGGCTGCCATGTGCCCTAAAAGTGGTTATAAATCTCAGACATAAAATATGAACAAAGCATATCCTTCTATATTGTGTATTGGTCTTGATCTAGAGCACTAAGTGCCATTTCAGTCACCTGCCTTGTTCCTCTGCTATCTGCATGAGTCACTTCTGACAAGTTTTCCTGACCTAAATAAAAGGTAAAAGGTAAAAAGATGGCAGGAAAGAATCTCCAGCACACAACCTGTGATTGACAGCCTCAGCTCTGTTCCTGTGCGCTGTGTAAAGGGGGAGGGGTGTCTCTTCCCTCTAAGCAGCTCTCAGCTCTCCTCACTGAGCTCTGCAGAGTATAACTTTAGCTCTCTGCCTATTGCTTTTTGGAAGCTCAGATAAGCTGTATAAATGGCTGGCTTTGAACAGCCGTGGAGGAGAGAATACTGCAGATAATCAGGTAAATGCAAGGTGCACACATATGTAAATGGCAATAATGCCATACATGCTATTTATCTCCATGAATGTTGGAGTAAGAGCAATACCACTAGGTCCCTCATTTATGGTTCACTCTAAACTGATGAGCTGTTAAGGCATTTTAAGCGTCGCCTATTGATAACTTTGGGTACCATAGTTTTGTGCCATTTTGTGGGTGCACACAGTTTTCAGGCTTGACACATTTGATATCTATTTACTCTACACAACCTCATATTTTATTTTGTATTAAAAAATGGGGACTACATTGTGTTTGTGCGCAAAAAAAAATATTTCTATGGTTTTTTTCCTGAAAATATAGATTTGGTAAACATTTGTGCAAATTTTGTTCAACAAGAATTGTACTACCATATTTTTATTTCACAGGACCTCTTCTTTTCATAAAATAGATAATGTTCTGGGGGGTTTATGTATATTTAAAACCAAAAATGCAGATTTTACGTGTGCAAAAATGAAAAAAAGTGTTCGAGAGGGGTACTAGTTTATAAAATGTAAAAACAGCCAGCATAAACACACTTAGAAACATAGAAGAAAAAGACTAAATGATCTATTGAGTCTTTCTCATTTTCTTTTAGTTTATACACATTTTTGCTTTTTTTATTTTAAAACCCCAACCCCACAGAACACACTCCTATCTTTGTATCACACACCATATTATTAAAAAAATACTTAAAATATTGACTTTGTATGTGTTAGGTTAAAATTTGCTAGCATCGTGACAGTATGTGAGCACTTGAATGAAAATTAAAAGAACATGAAAGAAAATGAATTTTGTTTTTGTTTTTTTATACAAAGCTGGCAATTTAATAAGATATTTCTCAGATACAGCATGGGCATACTTAGAATCACACCTCAAAATACATCCTGCTACTTCTCCCGAGTATGGCAATATGACATATGTGAGACTTTTTTAACTGTCTGGACTGATTATATATCAGACATTGTATGTTGTGTATCGCACAAATCAACAAATTGTATTAAAAAATGTAATGTACTGTAATGGTCACCTCTATGAGTAAACATGGAATAATGCTTGATGTGGCATCACCTACAGTTTGGTGCAAGAGTTTTAGGCAGGTGTGAACAAATGCTTTAAAAAATATATATTTTAAATGTTTATTTTTATCAAATTACAAAATGCAAACTGAGCAAACATAAGAAAAATCGAAATCAAATCAATATTTGGCATGACTACCCTTTGACTTGCACACTTTGTACACAAAAGGCCAGAGTTTTTGTAAGATTAGAGTTATGTGAATGATTAACTAAATACACCAAGCAGGGGCTAATGATCATCAATTTCATATGAAACACAGTCATTGACTGAAACAGAAACAGTTATGTAGGAGGCTTAAAACTGGGGAACAACCAAACTCTGCTACTAAGGTGAGATTGTGGAAGACAGTCTCTTGTCATAGGCCATACACCATGGCAAACAAACAGTAGGCGCACTCTGGATATGGCTATATATTACTAACAGATGGGTATCGAGTAGGTTACTGAACAGGACAATAAAACTTCCTTTCAAATTTGGCTCTTAGTGAGCGTAACTAATGCAAATTTATCCGAAGTTATGAATTATACGAAATAACAAATGGCACATCTAAACAAATGGAACGGAACAAATAAATAATAATAATAATAAAAAAAGTTTTATTATTAATATTGTAATTTATTATTATTAATTTGTTACATTCCATTTGTTTAGATACAGCATTCGTTATTTCGAATAATTCGTAACTTCGGATAAATTCGTATTCGCTACGTTACGTTCAACAACAGCCAAATTTGAAAGGAAATTTGGGGATTTGAGGCACCAGTGCGACCTCTCGTGGGCCTGGAGTTGGTCCTTTCACCTGCAGCCTGGGCTGTTTCCATCAGGCCCTCTCCCGCGCTCTTACGTGGGCCATTTGGGGTGTCGGTTGGTCACAGCCACAGGGTCCTCAGGTCGGTTCTTGAACCCAACACATGGGGAGGTTTTCTTCCCCCAGCCGTTAATAGGTAAAAATATATTTGCAGGAATCGTCATTTTGGTTACACTGGACAACTTGTGATTATTGCTCTATATGCCACTGAGATTCATAAAAACTTGACATGAACTGCCAATTATATACATAGCCTCGGTTTATGTATCATACCTATTAATATATCTGGAATAGTATCATACTTCTCAAAATATCCGGAATAGTGAGGACCTACCCACTGTGTGGCAACCCGTAATTCATATGATACAGATTCACCAGTAAGTAACTAATGGCTCGAGCTAGATATCTGGCTAGGTGTATCTATGAAGAATCATTATAGAGACACACTTACAAACTGGGGATCGGCTATATATATATATATATATATATATATATATATATATATATATATATATATATATTGCATGAAGTTGTAATACCATATTATTACGGTGCATACCCTATTCATCTTATACCATCCAGCATCTCTCTTCCCTTCACTGATCATTGGAGTCAGGAATATCGTACATATTCCTCCATTCGGATCCTTTGGACTTCCATATAACCAACACTTACAGCATTCTACCTTGCTATTTTTGACTGTTAGACATATGACTGGGACTTTGTTAGGAGGACTTATCTAGTTCAGGTGGGGCTTTCCAATTTCAGGATAGTGTAATTAACCTGATTTAGGTATACACTGCCCTGCTCTAGGAAATATTGTGGGTCTATTTGGTCTCTGGGGTATATCAGGTACATCTAGGGGGTGTTCTTCATACTAGGGGAGGGCGTAGGTCCGCTAGCTGTGTAATCGCTGTGTCTTCTCCTGATTGGTTGAATTCACAGTGATTGGAATGCTTTTTTGTGCTTTCTATTTGGTCATTTATAGGAACCTGGGGCATTATAGTATGAGTTTTATTCATGTAATTTGCCTTTTATAGGCTATTAAACTTTTGTAGTGTAACTCATATAGGCGTGGGGAGGGCTATTTATTTTTTCATTTTTTTCTTTGATACAGGTAAAAATATACCCATCAATATAAATACTATAATCACAGTAGATGTTTGATTGTTGAGAGTGTTCTTGTCTTTTGAACAATTTCACCCATATAATGTATTTTCTTCTAGAGCGTCTCCTTTTCACCCCCTGAAGAAGACCGCAATGATAAGGTCGAAACGCATCTGAGTTTTCAGTTATATTCTAATACAAGACCATCATGCTATGTTATTGTATATGTATCCTTATGGCTGTAATATCATGTATTTTTTTATTGTACAATTTTGATAATTAAATATGTCTTATATAATAACAAACACCAGTATTCTTTGCTGCAATACAAAGCCCCCTGGGGTATCCTTCCTTCCTATAACCATTTGGGGTGTGCAGCGCACCTACCCACTGTAAGTATCACTTTTCCTATGCTACCTTAATGCATCCTATGCATTAGGGTGAAAAAACTTCTGTCACTCAGCAGCCGCCCCCCCCCCCCGTTTTACTCACCTGAGCCTGTTCGTTCCCTCTGCACGCTCTTACTCTCTGCCCGTGGTTCTCGGCTCTTGATTGGATAGATTGATAGCAGCGCATCCATTGGCTCCCGCTGTTGTCAATCAAATCCAATGACGCGGGCGCCGGGGGTAGACCGAGTCCAGCATTCTGTGGCGGGCACCGGGGGCGAGCCGAGTCCAGTATTCTGTGTCTATGGACGCAAATGCTGGACTCGGGAGTGCGCCTGCACAATAACCCCCTGGGAGAGCGCTTCTCCTAGGGGGTTTCCAGATGCCAGGAGGAGCCGCGAGTGCCGCCGGGGGACCCCAGAGGACTAGGTTCGGGGCCACTCTGTGCAAAACGAACTGCACAGTGAAGGTATGATAGTTTATTTAAAAAAACTAGGGTTTAGTAATCCTTTAAGCATTATTTCAGCAGCTGTTTAACAGAAACTTGTCATGACATAAATATGGGAGATACATTTTTTGACATTTTTTAAGGTGCAGGTTCAGAAGCTGTTAGCATGACCCTTATATGACTACCTAGCAAATCACAGACCTGGAACAAATACACAGAACAGGATTTCAAACATTTCTGACTGCAATTGCTGCATTCTTCATTGGATTTAGCAACTTTCTATTTTGTGATGTCAGGATCAGACTGGTCAAAAAGAATCCTGTGGCATAACATCCGGCCATCTGGGTGGCCTGCCCTCTGAATGAGGTATCAGTGGGCAAGCACAATCTGGGATGAAGGAACTGGGCAGGTATCATATTTGCTGTTCAGTTGGCTAACTTCCAGCAATGTTATAGTTGCCAGAAGATGTACTAGGGCACATAGAGCGCCAATCCAACTGTGTGACTTTCTGGCAGCTGACTATTCCAGAGCTATTATAATTACATTTTTAAATAAGCCATTTTTTCTTTTACTTTTATCATTTAACTTTAATAGAATCTGTAGCCAAGATGTTTTTAGATGCTCAGACTCATTATCTGTTCAAAATAATTGTAAGCATATTTGTGGCAGAAGATTCCACTATAACAAGCCAAGTTCAAAGGCCATACATCAGATACCTGTGAAATAATTACAGAAATATATCCCATCACATGGCAGAGGAATCTGCAGGTGGAATCCAAAGTAACCATCATACTGTTACCTCTTCAAACTGCCAATTAGTCACAAACATTTCTTGGTTAATTTGGGATTTTCTGTATTTCCAAAATAGCCAATTGCATCATTTCGCTGATTGTCAGTAATGAGGCTTATGTTACTGCAAAGAGGCAAGCTAGGATAAAAGCTGCATTAAAAGGCCACTCCAGCCACAAAGTCACAAATACAGTGTGTGTATCAACAGTATATCTTTGTAAAGAGCTAATTTGCTTCAGTTTCCTCCTTCCACGAAAAAGGTTAAATAAGAGAATGGGGTTTATTTACTAAAGAAGTAGAGGCTGTTCTCATAGCAAAGTAAATGTACAGTTTTTAGTATTAGACTGTAAATGCACCTACCTTGGAAGGCACAAAATATGACAAAATATTGTCATACAGCAAAGGTGGTGCCAGGATTACAGGGAAGAAAACCCAAGAAAAAAAGTGTCAGGTATCAGCTATGATTAAGCATCTTTTAACTACTCATTGGTCATCTTATTGATTTCAGTTTACCACACCAGGTGGCTGCCAAGGAATAGTTAAAGTATAGGCAAAAACACTTTTAATTTGTTTTTGCTAAAATAGGCAAGAGTTAAAACTCCTACCATTTAATATTTTTTTTGCTGCATCCAGTTGGGTAAATTACCCTTATATAAAATGTCTACAAAGTAAGGGGAATTCTAGTTGTCACTGGAACAAGCGAATGCACTGAAAGATTTACTCTCACATATTAGTTTTGGGAAAAATTTGGATTTCTCAACACTTAGGGGCGATTTATTAAAGACCTGCGCCTGTGGTGCAGTGGAGAAATTGGAGCAATTGCACAAAAAACGGGACTCAAAACATTTATCAAAAATTATGGTGCACTTATATGCACCAAACCATATTTACATAGGAAGCGCTGTTGCACACTTGCGCAATCTTTCGCGCCTACCATTAGCAAGCGCAGCCAATGTAATCTTCAACATTTTTGTCTGAATACTGTAGATAACTTTACTAGTTTACCATCTTCTGTTACCAGGCTAAAAAGTATGTATATAATATTGTTTAAATGCACAAATTCTGTCCAGAACATGTAGATCTGTCTTACAACTAATCAAGCCTTTTTACACCCTTCTTTCAGCTTACTCAAGTGCACATGTGCATTGACAAAGCCACACCATTTTATGCTCGCCTGACAGGGCGCACACGCTTTAGCTTGTTAAATATGTGTGTTGCACACGGGCGCATCTGCGTTCTCCAGAGTGCACAACTGATTATACATTGAGCTTGTGCTCATTGTAATGCTGATCATGTTAATGAGCTTTTCCTCATCACATGGAGAATATTGCTTCCACTTTTATTCCTTTGATTCACTTCTTTTTGAAACAACTCAATATTCATTCTAGAGATCTTCCTCCTATCAACAACTGTGCAGATGTTTACTGGACTTGTAATTGTGCATTTTATGGTGATAGTCTATAATCATTGGTGGAGCCAAAACTTCCATGAAAACATCTTCTCAACACATGTCTGTGTATTATGCATTCTGGACAATTCTTTCCCCCATACACCGTGCAATCTGATTGCACAGTGTATGGGGAAATTAATTGCTCAGAGAAATGAGTGGATGTAAATGTCATCCAATCAGATTGGAAAGTGTATGGGGAAAGAATTGTCCAGAATGCACAATACACAGACATGTGTTGAGAAGATGTTTTCATGGAAGTTTTGGCTCCACCAATGATTATAGACTATCACCATAAAATGCACAATTACAAGTCCAGTAAACATCTGCACAGTTGTTGATGGGAGGAAGATCTCTAGAATGAATATTGAGTTGTTTCAAAAAGAAATTAATGAAAGGAATAAATGTGGAAGCAATATTCTCCATGTGATAAGGAAAAGCTCATTAACATGATCAGCATTACAATGAGCAAGTGCCCGATGTCTGTTTCATATTTAAGAATGTGTATGCGCCCGTACGTGTGACTATTCCGCGAATCCGGCGCAAGTCGACAGCATGCGCCATGTCGCAATAATTATTCCTGCCATCGCAAATGCGCCAACATTTTCATAAATCAGCCCCTTACTGTCTCAGTGACAATGGTCTCCAAGACAAATAGATATAGTGAATCTACCCTGCAGGGGTAGAGACTACAATAACTTGATAGGGGTCTAACCCTTCTCTACATTTTAGCAATACATACACTGTATGGCCTGGTTCACACTAGCGTGATCTCAGGTGTGACTTGGGTCGCACAGAATTACATGACAATGGAAATCACATTGATTTTAGTGGTGCCTGTTCACATCAATGCAACACAACTGTGATACGACTTTGGGGAAGGTACATGTGCTGCCTTGTAAAAAGTAGTACTAAAGCGCTGATGTTAATAAATAAATTTGAAAATAAAATATTAAAAGATAAATAAATGATAATTGCTGCAATTATTCAAATGTGTAATGACATCACCAAAATAGTGTTGAAAAGTAAAATTAATAATGCTCTAAAATCAACCTCCTAATATTGCACAATGCTCCAACAATCCTACTAATAAATATATGTGAATGTCACAAAACCAGGGTAATAATTAAAGTCCAATATGAGGACAAAAAGTTTTCCACCACCATAAAAGTAAATAAAACTGCTCCCAAAGTTAGTAAGTGAATGAGTGCCTTAATAGAGAAAAACGCAGACACCTATCTTGATTGATTTGTTTCAAGGAACGATATCCCAATTAAAACATGAGAGTCACTGGTGATCTTTATATGCGGTGGGTGATTCAAGGCACGCTCTTCCATATGCCATGGTTCTCAAAGAAAATTAGAATAACATCATTGCACAGATATATATAACTAGAAACGAATAAGGGTTTGACTGGTTACACTCACATGCAGCCTACAGATTATACGCATAGAGCCGTCAGTTACATATAGCTGAATTCTCCTCTCTCCCCATCCATCACAATCAAGCACTCTGGGTGACGTCACTGGCTCCTACCGACGCATTGCGTCACTAGACACGTGACTTTCTTGACATTCACATATATTTATTAGTAGGATTGTTGGAGCATTGTGCAATATTAGGAGGTTGATTTTAGCGCATTATTAATTTTACTTTTAACATGTGCTGCTTTGGTGTGATGCAGCACGTTTTTTGTGCGGCATAAACCTCAACGTAAACCCACCGAAAAACAAATTTTTCACACATTTTATGTTTTGTATTGCTTGTCAGGAGGTTGACCCTACCCTCCTATGACTTCATTGACCAAATATGGACATGTGTTGCTTAGATTAGATTTAACTATATCTGCTTTTGGATTTTATTGAAATGTTATTGAAATATTCTGCTTCGCTTTAACTGGCAATTGCGACATTGTACCACAATTTTTTCCCACAAATAGAGCTTTCTTTTGGTGATATTTGATCACCTCTGTGGTTTTTATTTTTTGCACTATATACAAAAAAAGAGCGACAATTAAAAAAAAAATATATATATATATATATATATATATGTGTTTTACTTTTTGCTATAATAAATATCCCAATTAAGAAAAACAAAAAAACAAAAACAAATTTATTCATCAGTTTAGGCCAATATGTATTCTACATATTTTTGGTAAAAAAAAAAAATCGCAATAAGTGTATATTGATTGGTTTGTGCAAAAGTTATAGCATCCACAAAATAGGGGATAGATTTATTTTATTTTTATTTTATTTTTTATTAGTAATGGCGGTGACCTGCGATATTTAGCGGGACTGCGACATTGCAGCGGACAGATTGGACACTTTTGACACTTCTTTTGGGACCATTGACATTTATACAGTGATCAGAGCTATAAATAGCCACTGATTACTGTATAAATGTCACTGGCAGTGAAGGGGTTAAGACTAGGAGGCGATCAAGGGGTTAAGTGTATCCTAGGGAGGTGTTTCTAACTCAGGTGTAGTGACTGGGAGTAGAGAGACATTGCTGTTTCTAATCACTAGAAACAGCAGATCTCTCTCCTCCCCCGACAGAACAGGGGATCTCTGTTTGCATTTACAGATCCCCCGTTCTCTGTCTCTCTCTCAGGAGCGATCTTGGCCGCCAGGCACGTGCATCAGCTCTTGCCTCACGCGGCAGGCATGCTTCCGGCAGCCATGCGCACGCCTGCTGAGCCTATTTAAATGGCTGACGTACAGCTATGGCGATTTGCCCAGGAGAGCCAACCTGCCGCAGTATAATGATGGCGGCTGATCGGCTAGTGGTTAATTTTTTTTCCTCCACAGAAATCCACCTTAAATCGGAACGATACTCACCTCGGCTTCAACGATGCAGCATCCCCGATCTCCCAGCCTGGCCACTGACAACTACGAACAGACGGATTCCAGGTCTCGATCGCCAGCCGCTGTCATTGACTGGGTGGGGATGAGGTCACTCCTGCACATGCGTGGCAGTTCAGTCAGATTCGGCATTGCCAAATTTGTACAGTGAGCTGTACCTGCGTGGCTCACTGTACAAGGGCAGACAGGCAAGTAAGTAACTTTAATGCAGAAGAGACAAAGCATGTCTCTTCTGTATTCAAATTCCTGCCTGTTCACCCTTCTTTAATTCTGGCCTTAAGTTCCACTTTAATGTTCTGTAATATGGTGGTGACAGGTATCCCTTATTCTGCAATATTTGCACACTGGGAAGGACTGATGTGCTTTCTCTTCATGTCCGCTAGGTTTACTAAAGCCATTAGTGTCAATGCAAATAATCTTGAGCTTATGAAAAGTCAGGAAGAAACAGAGTTGATCATATTCATCAGGAAATAAATCGCCCTCCGTGTTTTACTGCTCATACAAAAAAAATGTCTTTGATTTTGGGAATGTTTTACAAATGTCTGGAACAAGCCCATAGAGCTTGTACGTGAGGCACCACCTCTCAGGTAGTCTGCCTCAGGGCCCATCGTTATCATTCAACAGGACAGGATGGTAGAAAATACAAAGAGCTGTTTAAATCAAACAGACTATATTAATATTGTGCGGCATAACGGTAATTAGGATCGCTGGCCTGCAGTGGCTCGGGAGATGCTGGATGAGAGGGATTGTCCTTCTTTGGTGAGATATGATTTTCTGTTTACTACCCGTTATATAAGATTTCAAAGGAAGGTGGGGGGCTAAAATGGATAGAAAGCATGTAAATAATATACAAATTTTAAAAAGGTACATGTCACTAGAGTCTTGAAAGGTTATATTAATAAAAGGTGGAATATTGGATTCCTCCAAGTTACATCGCACATATGAATCAGTTTCTTGATTTATAAACCTAATATAAAATCAATTCATCATTATTTGGTGACACAGTCACCTCTTCCGGTAAAGCTTTGTCTTGGCCTGGGCTTGCTCTATCGTCTTTGTAAAAGTTTGTTTTGGTAACATTTGCAATTTTTATAAAGTGAAGAATGTAACTTTCAATGCAAAGCTTTGCCTGTCATCTGTTACTCTTAAAGTATAACTGCATCATTAGCGAACCCTCACCTCCATGTCCCCAGTCCAGCATAATTGTGGCTGTTCAGCCATCTCAGAACCACACAGCCTTTTCTTAGAATGTTCTACGTCTGACCTGGTGTCAGGAAGGGCTTGCCAGCAGACAAGATGGCTCCCTCAGGCAGTTTCCTGCTCCACAGGTTCCACATAGGATGGGTGCATGGGTGAGTGCTAATGTGCATGCGCACGCATCCACGCATTTGCATCAATGTGCGTCGGAATGCGAATATATGTGCATGTGCGTGCATGGACGTGTGCGCCCATGCATTCCCTGACAGATAATGGCGTCAAATGGACTACTTAAACTGGGTCAGTATCCAGGATCAGTGCGTTTTTGTGATTGTCCTGTTTCCTGTTACTCTGCATCTGTTTCCAGTTACTGACCCGGCTTGTTCTGACTACTCCTGCTCTCCGCCTGCATCGACCCCGGCTTGTACTTTTACTTTGCTCCTGCCTCCACATCTGTACCTGATCTGATAGCATGTGTATAACCCAGCTTGTCTGACTCTTTTTCGTGTCCTTACGGAACTACCTAGCTGCAAGCGTCTGTCCGTTAGCCACTGGGGCCCGCTTTTCTGCTTACTGCATCCAAGAACCAGCCTGTTCCAGTTCACAGGACATCTGCTGTCTTCTGGCATACTGGCCTACCCAAAGCCTGGCAGCTAGCAAGACGACCGGCACTTGTGCGACTCTGCACTCCTGTGCTACCTGTCTAATCTATGAGGGGGCCCCGAGTCAGAGGTGTAAGAGAGGCCTTTCTCTGCATATCAGGCTCTTCTACCAGATACGTGACACCCAGGCAAGCCTATTGCAATCTCCATTCAATCCTTTGGAGAGCTTGTACTCCAGTGGATCACACTGGATCAGGGACATGTAATTATAAAACATGGAGTGAGGATGGAGAGGTGCACTCCAGTAAGTGTAACTGCACTAAAATTGTAGATACACTTTATCCTGCAAATCGTATGATGCTCCACTGATTTTGTAAAGCACTGGGCAAACTGTTGATGCTATAAAAATCATGTATAATAATAATAATAATAATAATATAATTAATATTTTTTGTGGCCAATTTATACTGCTCTTTGGACTATATCCACATTCCAAGCACACTATATGACTTACCAGACACCTTACTTTTTAAGAGAATTCGTGTTCTGCAACATTCACCAGTCCGCAGCATAAAAACTTGCAAGACATTGACAGCACAAATGTTGAAAATAAGGGAATCCAGGCAATTGATTGATTCCATGATCATTCACACATTAAAAGATTAATTACATTTATAATGCACTTCTGTTGTTCACACGTTACAAGAAGAAAGCAAGCAATTTTCGACTAAGGTCTCCGTAATGTCTGACATTTTAATAACATTGCTAATGAATGACACTAATTGTTTGTAAACACTCTCAGTTTTGTTAGAATTTGCCCCCTTCACCTAGCACTGCATATAACAACTCCCCTGAACAGCATTGGCTAATCATGGATGGACAAGAAATGAAGGCAAATCCAGAAAGAACAAATGAGCGTAGGTTTATCTGCCTTTTGTGATAATGCGCTATAGGGGTGGCAAACCCAATTTCATTGTGGGCCGCATGAGCATTATGGTTTCCCCCAAAGGGCTGGTTGTGATTGGAAGACTATGTATCTATAGTATTCAGATGCAGATGCATAGGCGTAATTCAGGAGTATGTGGCGTACAGAGTGCAGTGTACATAGCTGAGCTATGTACAGAGTACCGAGTTCAGGGGTGCACTATGTACAGACTGCAGGTTTGAGAAGTGCACTACATACAGAGTGCAGAGTTTAGGGGTGTGTTATGCATAGAGTGTGAGGTTCGGCCCTCTTTCATAGACTGTCTTATTTCCACCCCTCCTCCTTGGCTCTGATCTCTGCAACATTCTGCCCCAACCCCCTCTTCTGCACACATCCCCCACCCCAAAAGATTCCTTGCATCTCATCTACCCAGCCTTGCTACAGTACCTCCACCTCTCTTTGTCTCTCACTTGCAGGGAGATCATTGGTCAACATCTGTCCCCGTCATTCCCCACCATAAGTGCATGCAGGGTAGGCAGGGATCTTAGAGAGCCACCAAGAAGAAAGTTGTCCTTTTTTTTTTTTTACAAAATCTTTTTTATTGAATTTTGAAGGTACAAGAGATTCCACCCACGCAGGGGTAGCCTAAGGGGGCCACCGGGAAAATTGTCCTTCCTAACACAGACAGCTTTTCTTTTTTTCTTTTTTATTGACAGTAGTGAGCTCAGAGTAGAGGGCAAGAGCCAGAGGTGGCAGAACTGAGTTTCACCACGTTCCAGCTGAAGAAAAGTCTTGGGTGCAAGGGCCACATAAAATCGTCTGGTTTGACACATGTGCCCTATGGTGTGTTTTAAAAAAATATATGTTTAGCATTTATCCAGAAGGGCCCAGTGCACTATCACCTGTGGCCATTGCTATGGGAGAGAAGCTAGGCCTAGAGTCAGGAAAATACCCTTGAATTTATAAGATATATCCTTTAGATAAAGTTTGTTGACACAAAACACAAGGCCCATAACTGTTTTTGTTCCAGTTTACATAGGCGCTTGCGTATTCAGAATATGTTAGTGGCATTTGACAATACAGCACACAGCGTCTTTCTTGCAATTCTGTGGTTAATATACAAGCTGTGCTGGGGAGAGAGCAGTACTTGACACCTCTTCTCTGAGATGAAATGGCCTTTTAACTGGGAATAGTGGGTGCGTATATTCCTCCTCTGTCAGCGCTCAGAGATAGGAGCATGATGCGGGAAACAACCCAGGCAAAAATGTATTTCTCCAGGACTTAGTGACTCGGAAAATCACCTCTTGAAAATTAAAAGAAGATCTTCATATTGCTGCTTTGCTCTACAACGTACCAAGGTAAGCATTAAGGGGGGGTCATGGTTGCTTAGCAAAGAAAGCAGAATGTCTGCTTTAATTATGGTTGTAATTCCTACTAGTATTTTAAAGCAATTGTGTTTTGTCAGTATTCACCACCAGCAAGTCGAAAAGTAGATTTTTTAATCTAATATTTCTGTGCCCTTCTTTGACGCATAGGGGTTGATTAACTAAAACTGGAAAGTGTAAAATCTGGTGCATGGTACCCAATTGGCTTCTAACTTCAGCTTGTTCAATTAAGCTTTGACAAAAAAAACTGGAAGCTTAAAGATTAATATGCAGAGCTGCACCAGATTTTGCCCTCTCCAATTTTAGTAAATCAACCCCATGCTATCTGTAGCAACCAGTATACTCTTAACTGCAGCCAAATCAGTTAAACATGATTGTATACCGCCTTCAATGGTATGGGTTCGGTAAAGTAAAAAAGTTGCAGAGCATGTCACCATAATAAAATTGCCACCAACACTGAAGATGCATATCACAGAGCAAAAACGATTCAAGAAAGGGCTGTAGAAACCCGTTAGCGAGAATCTTATATTTAAATTAGAATTTTTTATAATTCGGCAGTAGCTCTGATATGCAAGCATTTTAGTGACCATTATTATTGTAACAGAATGGGTAATCAGCCGAATGATCAGACAGTGAGTAACTGTAATTTGCAGTTTAGTAAACATTTGCAAAATAGAACCAATAATACATGTAGCACTGCCCCCTTGAGGACTGCCAAGAATTACCTGCTCATCTGCATGGCCATGACCAAGTGAACATTCCGACCCACCTGACACTCTGGGTGCAGACATCCTGTTAATACTATAAAGCAAGAATCAAGCAACTCAACAGTATAAGGTTTTGAAATGTTTTACTTGAATCAAATAGGAAAGGTTGTTGTACAAAGAAAGGCGTAAATCAGCTGAGCTGTTATAACAGCGCCAACTCAGCAAACAGACTCCTCCCAAACACAACAATGGTTGAACAATGAATAATGTTATATACACATAGGTACACTATATTCAGATCCCAGGTCACCTTCTAGTGGATGTTTTGGTTAACTACACTTGTGGCCACACAGAGATAATGCAATCTAAACAGCCTATGCTATATTCATGGGAGAGCTAAACTCCCGCTGGTGTTATATATATATATATATATATATATATATATATATATATATAATATATGCATACAGGCTTCCTATAAGTGATGGCAGTAGAGTTCCATGTGACAGATCTGTTATTCTTCGCTAGCTAGTTGGAGCTCGTTAATTGTAATCTGTTTGGTGGCAGATAAACAATAGATTCCAAGTAGTGTAGGCATAAGGCTTCTGAGTACAGTGTTCCAGCAGTTCAGTAAAGTGTTCTTGGGTAAATATGTGTGTGCACCGTTTTCGATAATGGTGGTAGTGGATAGGTAAAGATTGAGCAAGTTGCTCTCTCACCAACGACCCAAATCGTTTTGCCATCTTCTGGACAGGAACAGGGATGGCGATACTCCGGCAACGGCTCCTCTGTCTCGGTCTTCCGTAGCGACCTTCCCCACACGTCCACACCGATGGGTGAGCGCTGTAAATGGTGCTAGTAACAGGATGTCCATCAGTAGGTGACAGGTCCCGACCTCGTGGTGGAGGTAATGTTCTGTGTGGTAGGCCGCAACCTCTCTCTCTCTCTCTCTGTCACACAGAGAGGTCCATCGTACGTCAGGCCCAGGAGGAAGAGAGCGTGCCTGGGCTTCCTAAGCTCTTTTTATCATCCCTCCCAGCAACCTTTAGGCCACTACAAGGGTCCCTGGGATTTGTAATCTTATGGTACAGGAATGTATAGCAGCAGATTCTAGGACTATACGCCCCATAACTCACTTCACTGGTGCACAGGTATGAGGCCACTGACTGACGAATAATTATGAGGGGAAAAACAATATTCAAACACTGGAAGGTACGAAACTTTCTGGTTACAGTCCACATCGCTACATACAAAACAGATTAAGAAAGCTGCACAAACATGGATGCTTCACAACAATGTCTCTGTGGCTAAATCAGAGTAATGTGTGCATAGCATAGGTTCTATAAGACCCTGTAGCAGTGGTCTCCAAGCTACGGCCTTTGCTTGCCCTTATTCGGCCTTTAGAGAACTATTCCAGTCACTAATACAAAACACTATTCCTCCTACTGACACCAACAATGGGTCATCATTCCTACCACCGACACCAAAAACGGGGTCCTATAAGTCTGAAGGACAGTAAAATGGCTTTTTGCTTAGGAATTTTGGAGACCCCTGCCCCATAGCAACAGAGGATGTGACTGAGAATCACAATTTTAATAAAACAGTTCAAAACACAGCACTTTTCCTCATAAGCGGTGTCCCTGCCAGTTAGGCCCAGGGTAGCTCTGGCTACAAACAGGTAGAGGGATGCCATGCCAAAGGACCCAGGGACGCCACCCCAGTGGAATTTAGTACTCTGGTAGCAATTGGGGAGGTGCTCCCCACAGTAGCTGGATCTTCCAATCACCATTAGGCTCCTGCCTGGCTGCCTACTCCATGTTTCTGAATAATGGAGTAAAATGCCTCATCAGGTGTGGCCACTCTAATCTGCTGAGGGAGGGAAGCTGAGGAACGTGTCTTACCTGGGTATGTCCAGGAACCCAGAGACTTGTGGGAAAGGGGGTTGAAGTGGCTTGCATCTGCATCCAAGAATGGTGAGTAAATGAGCACTCTGCTACACCATATTTCCTAAAAAGAGGCCTTGGCACTTGTATTTGGCACAGAGGTCTCAGCACAAGTTATAACTTTAAAGCAGAGGTTCACCCAAAATCACAACTATATTGTAACACAATCATTGCAATATGTACATCATCAAAAGCCACAACATTTTTTTTAGCATATATAAATAGCGTATTATTGCCTTTTATAAAGTGACTTCCGGGGATTTCCTTCCCGCGGGAGTAGGCATTTCTAAGCCTTTCCCCGGCGCCGCAATGCAATGTCTTAGCTGCAATGTCTTCTTGGAGTCGTGTCATGTTTTTTTTTGGTTGTGCATACCATCACAACGGGGCGTGAACTTTCAATGAGGCCGCCCGTTGTGATGGCAACCTGTTAGTTTACGCGCTACTCGCCGTAAACACTGCGCATGCGCGAAAATGAGCGGTGAATGCTGGGAGCTGAGCATTCACCGCTTCCAGGAAATGATTGCTTGTGGGCTTCACAATGCCCACAAGCAAAATGGAAACTCCCAGCAACGGATGTGAGTGTACCTTAGTATTGTTAAACCCCATTGAATGCAGAAAAAAAAAAACTTTGGCCGCGGAACCCCCGCTTTAAGTTATATTACAACAGTAACAACTTAGTTCATTATACATCTGTATCAATATTTTCATCATGATTGTAAGGATTTGTTTAGGGAACTCACAATAATTTTGCTACCAGCCCTGGTGGCAATTTAGTTGGTATCCACATTAGTAATAGCATTATGACTAACCTTTAGGGACTTCTCATTATAAGTAGCACTCAGTAAATCTACCTTTGCCTAAAGCAGTATTAAACCCAAAACCAAAAACTGAATATATTGCAGCTTACCAATCATTAGCTGTAGTGGCTGCATTAGTCTGTTTTCACCTAGTCATCTGGCCAGTAACACACATTCTGAATTAGAGAGACACAACTCTGGATAAATGAGCACAGGAGGCACAGCTGACATTTGCAACAGTGTTAAATGTCTCCTTTTGAGAGGTTTTACGTGAATAAATAAGAGCTGATTATTTTAACCCCTTAGTGCCGACCGTACGCACATATGTGGCCTCGGCCAGGGGTTATACCGGGATGATGCATGCAGCATGAGCAAATATATATATGTAGCGGCCTCACCCCTCTCTCCCCTTCTCATACTCGGCTTGTCTTTCTTCGTCTAGGGGTCTCAGTGCTGGGGGGAGGGATGAGATACACCACGGCCCATGTCCTCCATAGCTAAGAGGTGAAGGCCAGAAGATTGGGTCTTGTGTAGGTGTCCTAGAGTCAAGTCCAGTACTTCGTCCCTGACTCCTTTGCTCCTAGTAACCAGAGTTCCACACAGTGAATAGGTCCAACTCAGTTTTATTCTTCTTGGCAAACAACAAACAGTTTCTTCTACTGAGTAGTAATGGGGAATAGATCGAGGCACAATCCTTAACCTTCTCCTGCTAACCACTGTGATATCACCAGTGGCGAATAGTCACGGTCACTGACTATATGAAGTAGAACATGAATTACCTTCGCTAGCACGGCCCCTGTCAGGGGAAGGAAATCCGTCCAAGGAGAAACCAGAGGCCTCTCTGTCACCAGCGATGCTGCGCCAGACTCTCCAGAGAAGCTCCACACACCAGATCTCACGAACTCAGACACGGGCACCCAAGGAGTTAGGGCCCCCTCGGATTCCTCCACCCTCGCGGAACTCAGTCGAAGGTACTGAGCCCCAGGCGTCCACCATAGTACCTCACCCCAGGCTAAAGGTGCCTGAGATGGACTCCATCTCCGCTCCGGCCAGGCCAAGGGCACCTAGGCCTGGAGCACTGGAACGCCAGCACCCAAGCTGAAGGTGCCTGGGTGCGGCCGAGTCCTCCGACTCCCACTCCGAACTCTCGACTCTACCCCGTGGTAAGGGCGTCCGCTCCTTTTATCCCCTCTCCCTTTGCGTCACAGCGGGTTCCCCGGCCCGCTGTACCAGCTCCAGGGGAGGACAAAAAGGTACAGTCTTGTGGTGTGAGTTCAGCTCCGGCCCAGGGCAACAGCGCCACCCGTGGACCGCAAGAAACCTCACACCACCAGAGTCCTCCAAGAACCAGAAAAAGGTCTCGGATCCCCTAGCAATTTGTGCATCTGGGTTACACTACCACCCAGATGCCTCCCTTAAATTCAAACACCCACTACACTTATATATATATATATATATATATAACGATCAGATGGGATTGCTGCACTTAAAACTTATTTAGAAAAATTCAAATTTCATTCAGTGTCAAATGCATGACAGTTTTGGGCTGTACAGATAGCACCCTTCTTCAGATTTGCTGGCTGGATCACCGGATTAAAACAGAAGAAAGAAAGCCTAAAAAAAAGAAAACGAATACAGCCATCACATCTAAGAATCGTCATTCTGCAATATACTAAATGTTTGCTTTTGAGTTTAATATCACTTTAACCACTTAAGCCGCGGACCATTTTGTAGCTAAAGGACCAGAGCTGTTTTCAGAATTTTGCACTGCACTGCTTTAACTGGAAATTGTGCGGACATGCAATGTTGTACTGAAACGAAATTTGCGTCCTTTTCTTCCCACAAATAGAGCTTTCTTTTAATGGTATTTGATTGCCTCTGCGATTTTAATTTTTTGCGATATAAACGGAAAAAGACCGAAAATTTTGAAAAAAAATGATATTTTCTACTTTTTGTTATAAGAAAAATCGAATAAACTCAATTTTAGTCATACATTTAGGCCAAAATGTATTCAGCCACATGTCTTTAGTAAAAAAAATGTCAATAAGCGTATATTTATTGGTTTGCGCAAAAGTTATAGCGTCTACAAACTAGGGTACATTTTCTGGAATTTACACAGCTTTTAATTTATGACTGCCTATCTCAGTTCTTGAGGTGCTAAAATGGCAGGGCAGTACAAAACCCCCCCAAATTACCCAATTTTGGAAAGTAGACACCCCAAGGAAATTGCTGAGAGGCATGTTGAGCCCATTGAATTATTATTTTTTTTGTCGCAAGTGATTGAATAATGACAAAAAAAAAAAAAAAAAAAATTACAAAAAGTTGTCACTAAATTATATATTGCTCACACATGCCATGGTTATATGTGGAATTACACCCCAAAATTTTTGATTTCACTCCTCACTACCTATCACAGTTTCGAAGGCCATAAAATGCCAAAATAGCACAAAACCCCCCCAAATGACCCCATTTTACAAAGTAGACACCCCAAGGAAATTGCTGAGAGGCCTGTTGAGCCCATTGAATATTTTTTTTTGTCCCAAGTGATTGAATAATGACAAAAAAATAAAAAAATACAACAAGTTGTCACTAAATGATATATTGCGCACACATGCCATGGTTATATATGGAATTACACCCCAAAATACATTTTGCTGCTTCTCCTGAGTACGGGGATACCACATGTGTGGGACTTTTTGGGAGCCTAGCCGCGTACGGGACCCCGAAAACCAAGCACCGCCTTCAGGATTTCTAGGCACAAATTTTTGATTTCACTCCTCACTACCTATCACAGTTTCGAAGGCCATAAAATGCCAAAATAGCACAAAACCCCCCAAATGACCCCATTTTGGAAAGTAGACACCCCAAGCTATTTGCTGAGAGGCATGGTGAGTATTTTACAGCTCTCATTTGTTTTTGAAAATGAAGAAAAAAAAAATTATTATTTTTTTTAATTTTCAAAACTTTGTGACAAAAAGCGAGATCTGCAAAATACTCACCATACCTCTCAGAAAATAGCTTGGGGTGTCTACTTTCCAAAATGGGGTCATTTGGGGGGGTTTTGTGCCATCTGGGCATTCCATGGCCTCCGAAACTGTGATAGGCAGTGAGAAGTGAAATCAAAAATTTACACCCTTAGAAAGCCTGAAGGCGGTGATTGGTTTTTGGGGTCCCGTACGCGGCTAGGCTCCCAAAAAGTCTCACACATGTGGTATCCCCGTACTCAGGAGAAGCAACAGAATGTATTTTGGGGTGTAATTCCACATATGCCCATGACATGTTTGAGCAATATATCATTTAGTGACAACTTTGTGCAAAAAATAAAAAATAAAAATATAAATTGTCTATTTTCCGCAACTTGTGTCAACATATAAAATATTCCATGGACTCGACATGCCTCTCAGTATATACCTTGGGGTGTCTACTTTCCAAAATGGGGTCATTTGGGGGGTTTTGAACTGTTCTGGCATTTTATACACAACATTAGGAAGCTTACATCCACTCTTCTAAACACTTTTTGTTTACATGAAAACATTTTTTTTTTTTTTGCAAGAAAATTATGTTGAACCCCCAAACATTATATATATTTTTAAAGCAAAGGCCCTACAGATTAAAATGGTGGGTGTTGCAATTTTTTTTTCTACACAGTATTTGCGCAGCGATTTTTCAAACGCATTTTTTGGGGAAAAAATACACTTTTTTTAATTTTAATGCACTAAAACACACTATATTGCCCAAATGTTTGATGAAATAAAAAAGATGATCTTAGGCCGAGTACATAGATACCAAACACGACAAGCTTTAAAATTTCGCACAAACGCGCATTGGCGACAAACTACATACATTTTTAAAAGCCTTTAAAAGCCTTTACAGGTTACGCCTAATTGATATCACCCGCCGGGCGATCAGGGGGTTAAACCTTTATTAGGTTATATACGGCGGGTGCCCTGACACTATAAAAAGCAAACTAACTAACCAGCGTCACCCGTAACACTTATATGGTGATTACTGGTGAAAGGGTTAACTAGGGGTAATTAGGGGGTTATTTATTAGATAATATATGGGGGTACCTGACACTATAAAAACCTGACGGCGAACCTAAAAAAAAATTACTGGCTACCTATCGGCATCACCGACACTAAGACAACGCTCATAAAAACGATCGCTTAGCGACAGTGGTGATAGGGGGTGAAAGGGTTACCTGGGGGGCGATCAGGGGGTTAAACCTTTATTAGATAATATATGGGGGTACCTGACGCTATAAAAACCTGCGACGAACCTAAAAAAAATTACTGGCTACCGATCTGCATCACCGACGCTAAGACAGCGATCAGAAAAATGATCGCTTAGCGACAGTGGTGATAGGGGGTGAAAGGGTTACCTGGGGGTGATCAAGGGGGTTAAACCTTTATTAGGTAATATATCAGGGTACCTGACGCTATAAAAACCTGTGGCGAACCTAAAAAAAATTACTGGCTACCGATCAGCATCACCGACGCTAAGACATCGATCAGAAAAATGATCGCTTAACGACGGCGGTGCTAGGGGGTGAAAGGGTTATCTGGGGGGTGATCAGGGGGTTAAACCTTTATTAGGGGGGGTAGGGGGCTACACTGGACCTAAAACTAAATGTAGTGACACTTTTACAGTCACAAATGTCACTGATTGCAGTGATCACTAAATAAATGGTCACTGCAATCAGTGACACTGTGACTGGGGGCTGGGGGGTGATATGGGGGGGCCTGGGGGGGCGATTTATGTGCCTATGTGTCCTGGTGTCAGTGTGCTGTTTTGTGCACTAACCTGCATCTTCTCCTGTACGGCGCTCGGTATATGTGAGCGCCGCAGGAGAGATGACATCACTTCCTCCTGCCTGTGTAAACAGTACACAGGCAGGGGAAGCTCTCTCATTCGCCGGGAGCGATCGAGAGGGGGGGGCCGGAATCGAACGGCCGTCCCCTCATGCCGGATCGCTCCCGAAGGTAAAACGACCACCCACTGTAAAGAAGGGGGGTCCGATCGGACCCCCCCAACTATACAAAGGCAGTCACGTAGATATACGTGATTCTGCCTGTCGGTGCCATTCTGCCGACGTATATTTACAGTGGGCGGTCGTTAAGTGGTTAACTACCGTTCAAACAAGTCACACAGGATGCACATTGTTTTCAATGTACTGGCAAATGAATAGTGTTGTATTGTAAAAGAAAGCACAACCATTGGATGGCTCTATAAAGTAGGAAGCAGGGCTTGAGGAATTTAAAATATAGCTGCTCCATGTACATATAGAATGACACACTATACATGCAAACAAAGATTTTACAACATTAACATACTGTATATTGATATGATTATACAAATTAATATAATATTAAAGTAGATATAACTTTGCCTTGATCCTGGCTCAATGCTCTGCACCAAAAATGTGAAAATGTGACCAGGGCTTAAAGCGGAACTTCAGTCATTTTTTTCAACTTTCCATCTATTAAATCTTCTGCCCTTGTTGTTTTAACTTTGGATAGTAAAACTTTTTTTTCTGCCAGTAAATACCTTATACATTCCTGTTTCTCGTCTGGTCATTAGCCTAGGCTTATGAAAACATGCACAGCTCTCTCTCTCACTCTCATGAGAGTTTGCCAAGAAGAGTTTGCCAATGAGAGCTGCAAAGCTGGAGGTGTGCCTCTGTGTGTCTGTGTAAATCCAGGAAGTGAACAGGCAGCAGCTTCAGATGCCCACAGTTAAAATGGCTGCAGCCAGACCAAGTGGAGGGAGATTTCTGCAGCATATTTGGCAAGTACAGAATCACAGTATATATAAAATAATATGCAAAATGGTTGGAGGGAAGCTTCAGAATGGCAAAAATAGTTTTATTACAAATTATGTGAGCAGACTGCAGTTCCTCTTTAATGTGTTGCAAATAAATGTTCATCATTGAATTTATTTTTTACATGTGTTACACAAATTTTTCAAATAAATATTTCCTAAAATGTCACAGTCAACATAAATGACACTGCCAAATATATCCGAATGACAATAAATTCACTTGTACAGTGATTGGATTGTGAAGGACCGTTTTGTGGCCTATACATAAAATATCAAAAGTGAGCACAACATTTTTCAGAAGCCAGACAACACACCCAAAAAAAAAAAAAAAAATGTCTTTGATTGTAATAGCTCTGTGCTGTGCAGCTCTGCCAGATTAGATCTGAATGTAATTTGTATCACAAACTTTAACATAAAGATATTAGTTTTTGTTTTTCATGCTCAATATCATACAGTCATTCTTGAACTTTCAAAGTTCTTGGATTCATCTTTTCTGCCATCAGTTTAATTTCTTTTTTTTATTGATGGTAAGGAGCCAAGAGGAAAAGTCAGCTTGTGTTTGTAGCAAGATGCATTGTAGAAAAGAACAGTAATAGCCAGTAAATGCCACGCTGCTTGGTGTTTTATATGTCTGCAGTAAACGGCGCCCGCAGTGGACCAGGGCGGCTGTAAACGTTGATGTATATGCTGTGTGCTGACGATATTAAGCATCTAATGAATAAACAACACGTACAGGAGGCTGGGAACATGATGGAGTGACAGGGCAAGAGAAACACTTAATTTTCACTTGGCTAAATACCCCGACGTGACAGAGAAGGATGGGTCGTGTTGACAATGAATGGAGGCGCTGTCCGTCTCCGAGCTGATTTACAGCTTGCTTACTCAGGCCTTTCTGTTTTGCCAAATGTACATGTGCCCAATAGATCAAATGCAGGATGGAGACTTTGATAGGAGGTGAAAGAGAAAGGCTGAACTGATTCCAGGGAATTTTCCTGCACACCCTCCCCACTCCCTCTGCCTTAGCCTAGCTTGGATTTCATTCACTAAGACAACCTTAAAGCGGAGTTCCAACGACAGGTTTTTTTTTTAATGAAGTTCTCAGGATCATAATATAGACTATTGCCACACACGATTTTAGTAAATTTCGCTGCTACATTTAAGATTTGAGATAAATAATTACCTTATATTTTCGTGTCTTGGCAGTTCCCATATTGCTTGTGGGGATGTGAAGCCCACAAGCATTATCTTCCAGGATACAGTGCAGCTGAATGGCCAGCATGCACCGCCCGTTCTCACGCATGTGCAGTATGAAAAGCTTGCAATGCAGGAAACTTCTCACGTTGCCATCACAACGGGCGGCGGCCGCGGCGGCGGAAGTGCCTGCCCCGTTGTGATGGTAACCAATATAAGCAAAATAGTAATAGCTCGTCATCGCGTCACTTTCGGTTTTGGAATATCGCAATGACGAGCGATCCACACTGACTCCTGGGAATTATGACACAAAGCTCCCAGGAGACAGTGCGCCACCGGATATGACGGACATATCCGCGGGTGGCAGAAGGCAGAAACTACATTGAAAACATTACTATCTGAGTAAGCTTACATAAAAAAACAAAAAAACTTTCCATTGCAGAAAATATATGCTCTAATAATATTTTTGAGAAAAAGTTTTAAAATTGGGTGGAACTCCGCTTTAATCTAACATGTAACACTGACAAAATATACACACAGCCGCATTCGTTTTATTAAATTCTCATGTCAGATTAGCTATCCCCTTTTAAAAATCTGATTTTGCTTTCAGCAAAAAATGGGGGATGATGTGTGGATTTCATGCAGTAAAACAGTGGAAAAACTACCATTGCTAGTCTATATTTTGTTAAGCTACTTAGCATGTAAGGATCCAAGTTGTACACCAGTGGCTGGTTGGTTATTGATGTCTTCAGCCTTGAAAGCACCCCTTCCCTGAGCTTCATGCTCCATGCACACTAGCGTTTTTTTTTTAAAGCTCCTAGAAGCTTTTATTAGCATTTTTTCTGCTCCTATAAGATAAATAGTGTTATCCTATGTGTCCATGCACACTACTTTAGGCTATAAGGCTGGATTCACATCTATGCAGTTTTAGTGTTTTTTTGCATTTTGCAGATTTGCACTACAGTTCATTTAACATGGTTTCCTATGGAACACGTTCTGTAGTGCAAATCTGCAAAATGCAAAAGGAACTAAAGCTGCATAGGTGTGAACAGGGGCGTTGCTAGGTCTACAAAAGATCTGGGGCTAGAGTCCATAGCAGCAAAGTAAAGAAAGTCATACACATGTATATAATATACATGTGTTTGTATATGTGTGTATATATATATATATATATATATATATATATATATATATATATATATATATATATGTAGCGCAGGAGTTTTTTCCACCTAAATTACTGTGTATATATGTGATGTAATTTAAATGAGTGTTTGGCTCCCTCTAGCATCCATTTTATTTAATGTTATTAAGATTTTTGTTTGGTTTCATTAAGCCATGAAACAAAGCATTGTGGGAAATGTAGTGAAGGAGGAAGTGACTCATATGTTAAAACTCAGTCAGCAAACTACCTACCCACAATGCCCAGTTCACCTACCCACAAGCCCAAGACACAGAACAGCAGCGCAGTGTGATGGCGCCAGCTAGGAACAGCTTGACACACCAAGAGAAAAGCCTGGCAAGCATCTGGACCTGTGTTGGTGAGCTTGCACTTGCCCAGATAAATACAGTGTACTTTTGCTATTTAATCCTTTCATGACTAAGCCCATTTCTGACATTTGGTGTTTACAAATTAAAATGCGTATTTTTTGCTAGAAAATTACTTAGAAACCCCAAACATTATATATATTTTTTTAGCAGAGAATCTAGAGAATAAAATGGCGATTGTTGCAATATTTTATGTCACACGGTATTCGCGCAGCTGTGTTTTAAACGCAACTTTTTTGGAAAAATTACATTTCATGAATTTAAAAAAAATTCAAAAGCAAAGTTAGTCCAATTTTTTTGTATAATGTGAAAGATGATGTTACGCAGAGTAAATAGATATCAAACAAACATGTCATGCTTTATAATTGCCCGCACTCGTGGAATGGCCTCTGATGAAGTCATGTGATATGACGACACGCGTCAGGACGTAGCACAGACACACCGCCAGCAGATCCGAGAGGAGACGAGCTCGCCGCTCGTAAGGATTCAACACCCCGTTTTCACTTTTAAATGTGAGTTTTTTTACTTTAGTTTTAATAAATGCCCTTAGCGGTTTCAGACCCACACTATTTCTCCTTCCTTATTTTTTCAAAACTCCAACTTTGTGACTGCCGCTGCTGACACCTGAGGGTTGCATCGATTGCACCATAGATGCCACACTCGATCCCACTGGCACGAGCTCGGCGCTCGTTTGGATTGAGGTCCACGCTCACTCTACTACAAGTGAGTGTGTGAATGTATGCACCAGCTATCCACCTTGCTGCACTCACAAAGTTGCGCTATTGATGTGCCTTTTGTTTATGTTTTCTCATATATACTCCAATGAGTAACGGTGCCACAAAGACCAGGCTATAAGGACGCGATACCCCCCTTCACTACAGAGAGCTGCTGTATACCGCCCCCCCTCCAACAGGGAGGTAAGCTAGGTGTGACCACAGGGTGGACGTCACAGGATTTTCTCCAAGCACTCCATTGTTGACGGGACTTTATCTATATACGACTCATCCATATACCATATATTTATAATAAGTTATTTTGGAAGTATCGGGAAGTCACCACCAGGACTTATTTGGGACTGCTTTTCTTTATTAGTTTAGTTCACTTATGCACTGAGTGTGTTATTCCATTCATCCTATCCATCCTATTCTTCCCATTTATGGATCATGTTTGTGGATTATCAATATGTTCTAGTGATTAAATTTTTTAACACGTGTTGCACATTTGGATCATTTAGATATTGGTTCTATATGTCACAATATTGCTCATTATTCACTGTGTTATATATTTTTTCTTTTTTCTGATTGTATATTTTGATCAGTCCTTTATTAGTGCACGTATATTTGTGTCACTGTGCACATTGCACACTATTGCTAGTTAGCTAAGTACTAGCTAATTACCTACCCACTCTGCCTTTCATTTTCCCTCACCTTCCTCTCCCCCTCCCCCTCCCCCTCCCCCTCCTTTCCACACCTCTCACTTTTGTTTGCCACATCCCCTCCGATTTTCATTTATACTCCCTCTCCCTCTCCATTTTATTCAATTTGATACACTACAGCGCAGTCACCATCACGTTTTTTATACTTTATTGTTCACTTGGACCAGACCCTTCGGTGATTGCTGCAGTATCCCATCAGTTCCCTACCCTTCCCCTACACCTCTCACCCGTTTCACTACTCAGCTAGCGCAAGGGTTTTGTCTGTTTTATGTTTTTTATTTTTAAGATTTTTGTTTGGTTTCATTAAGCCATGAAACAAAGCATTGTGGGAAATGTAGTGAAGGAGGAAGTGACTCATATGTTAAAATTCAGTCAGCAAACTACCTACCCACAATGCCCAGTTCACCTACCCACAAGCCCAAGACACAGAACAGCCTGCTGAGTAAGGATATAAAAAAGAGAGGTGTGGCATGTTTCCTGTCTCTTGGGACACCATTCAAAGCCTGCCTGCAGGGAAGTCAGTGTGTGTGGCCGACGGACTGGGGCCTGGACGGCGTGGAGGGAATCGTTTGGCCTCTGAGGAGCTCCAGATCACATTCAGCGGGACTGGTGTGCAGATGGACCAGAGGATCCAAGATTTCTAAAGATTTCCTGCATTGCAGTTGCACCAGCCATCAGAGGGAGCAGCGCAGTGTGATGGCGCCAGCTAGGAACAGCTTGAAACACCAAGAGAAAAGCCTGGCAAGCATCTGGACCTGTGTTGGTGAGCTTGCACTTGCCCAGATAAATACAGTGTACTTTTACTATTTAACCCTTTCATGACTAAGCTCATTTCTGACATTTGGTGTTTACAAATTAAAATGCGTATTTTTTGCTAGAAAATTACTTAGAAACCCCAAACATTATATATATTTTTTTAGCAGAGAATCTAGAGAATAAAATGGCGATTGTTGCAATATTTTATGTCACACAGTATTTGCACAGCTGTTTTAAACGCAACTTTTTTGAAAAAATTAAATTTCATGAATTTTAAAAAAATTCAAAAGCAAAGTTAGTCCAATTTTTTTGTATAATGTGAAAGATGATGTTACGCAGAGTAAATAGATACCAAACAAACATGTCATGCTTTATAATTGCCCACACTCGTGGAATGGCGACAAACTACGGTACCTTAAAATCTCCATAGGCGACGCTTTAATTTTTTTTTACGGCTACTAGGTTAGAGTTACAGAGGAGGTCTATGGCTATAATTATTGCTCTCGCTCTGACGATCGCGGCGATACCTCACGTGTGATTTGAACGCCGTTTTCATATGCGGGCGCGACTTCCGTATGCGTTTTCTTTGCTGCGCGAGCTCGCGGGGACAGGGGCGCTTTAAAAAGTTTTATTTTTTTTCTTATTTATTTTTATAATTTAAAATAGTGTTTTAAAAAAAAAAAAAATTTGATCACTTTTATTGCTGTCACAAGGAATGTAAACATCCCTTGTGACAGTAATAAGTGGTGACAGGTACTCTTTATGGAGAGATCGGAGGTCTAAAAGACCCCCAATCCCTCCTTTGCACTTCAAAGTATTCAGATCGCCGAAAACGGCGATTCTGAATACTGTGTACTTTTTTAAAAACGGTGCCATTGGCAGCTGAGTAACCCGGACGTGATGTCATGACGTCGCTTCCGTGGTTACAGTGAAGAGACTGAATCAAAGCCGTTTGCAGCTTCGATTCAGTCTGTCTCTAGCCGCCCGAGGTGGCGGATCGTGGATCGGGTCTCCCGGTGGGACGGGAGGCCCGGTAAGAGCGGCGGAGGCGGCGGGAGGGGGGGGATGTCCCCTCCCGCTCCTCCGGTATAACAACCGAGCGGCTTTTAGCTGCATCGGTTGTTATACCTGGAAAGCCAATCGCCGGCTCTAAACAACGGTACCGGGATGATGCCTGCAGCTGCAGGCATCATCCCGGTATAACCCCCGAAAGCCAAGTACGCATATGTGCGTACCCTCGGCGGGAAAGTGTTCCAGACTGTCGCTGGGATCAGTAGTCCCACAGGAGTAGTTCACTCAGACATAGACTGTGTATAGTACAACTTCAGGGTTGGCTTCACTGCACTGCAAAGTAATATTTAGTTGCAACCATTATTAAAGAAGAAGCTTTACCAGTGTGTTCTATGTGCAAACTTTCAGTTACCGGCACATCAGTTCTATTATTACTTTACCACCTACTAATTTCCTTACCTGGATTTACAAACACTGCAGTATAATCTAATTAAGCTAGCTGAAGAGGAAAAAGAAGAGACTTTGTCATTTCTTATACAGCATCACACCTTCAGGTTCACAGAGCTGGACAGTGTACTGAAATCTAGGGGGAGACCCTGAGTACATTATATGGACAAATGTATTGTATTTCACTGCTGCATGGTGCGTAATACTTTTCTACAGGTGTGGTGTGTGCTCTGAGGAGGGAGTGAGAAGGTGCTCAGTATCAGGGTTTTTTTTTATAACATCAAGTTTATTGAAAAGAGATACAAATGAAATCTACAAGGGGAGACGCAGCTCCCCCTTTGCCGTCAGCACAGTATTGTTAATAGAATAATCAAACAGTTAGTCTAGAAGTAATGTCTAGGATAACCTGTAATCCTCGGTTAAGAACGGCTGTAAGTGGTTATCCAACAATGAAATCAGGAGTTGTAATAAAAAGGAAGTACTGCGGGCATTGGGAGCAACATCGCTCCGAGAAGTGTAGAAAGGAACGGTGAGAGAGAAGTAAAAGAAAGAATCTCGAAAAGGGGTAGATGAATGGTATGGGCATAATCCTATACGTGGTGAGATCTTGTTAGGAAGTCTCTATAAAGTAAAATATGTAATCACTTATAGGTAAAAGGCCAGTTAATGAAACTTATATAGTTCTAGATCAGTTGTTACAGGGTTTACCTATTTGGGAGGGGCAGTGTCAGGCACCCTCCCCTGTCCAGCCCTTCATGGGGTCAGTGAACTCCCATGTAGGCCCGGGTTTCCAGCACCTGTCCTGAGGAGTTAGGTGGCCAGGTCCACTGCTGTTGAGTCACCATAAGCTCGTGAAAATTTGTATTGAATCCAGGGGTACCAGGTATTAAAAATTTTATCATGGTTGTCTGTGGACTGGGCCACCGTCTCCTCCATATCACAAGTCTCAGAAACTCTCTGGAACCATTCCCTGAGTGAGGGGGTTCTGGTGGATTTCCAATATAGAGGAATTAGAGCTTTTGCCGCATTTAATAAGTGTTTGGTCAGAGAATTGTTGTATCTTTTATATGATACCTCTGTGATGTGAAGCAGACAGCACGCCACGTCTAGATTAATTAAGGTCTCAGTGATCGTCCGAATTTTCTCACACACAGCCTTCCAGAAGGGGGCGATCCCAGGGCAATGCCACCAAATATGGAGTAGATCACCCCCTTCCTTCCCACATCTCCAGCACGTGTCTGGAGTCTGCGGGAACCAGCTATGTATCTTGGCCGGCGTGGTGTACCAATGAGTCATGAGTTTGTAGGATGTCTCCTGTGTTCTTGAGCTAAGGGAACATTTATGTGTAAATACACACGCTCTCTGCCACTGATTGGCCGAGATAGGCCTCTTCAGGGCCCGTGACCAGCTCTCTCTGAATCTGTCTTCTCCTTGCATGGGTTGGTCTCGTAGCCAAGCGTATGAAATTGAGGTAGCCTTCCGCACTAGGTTGCCCTCCAGGCACACTGACTCCAGGTCCGTCAGATCCCTCCCAAAAGAGTCTCTCCTGTGGGGTTGGTTTAGGTAGTGTCTGATCTGAAAATATGTCCATAATGGGATGGAGGGCGTGTCCATCCCTGCAGTGAGCTGTTCGAAATCTTTAAAGCTACCTTTATGAAAGCAGTCCTGGGCGAGCAGCGGTGTGGGAGTATGTCGGGAGTGCAGTAAGCGGTTGCCCACTCCGGGGAGAAAGTCTGGGTTATTGAACAAGGGCGTCAAAGGACCCAGTGGGGAAGAGAGGTCTGTTTGTTTGGTCAATTTATGGAAGACTCCAAGTGATGTACCTATAAAGGGGTGTGTTTTGAGGGTCGCTGGATACTTAGACCATGGTATCCATGGGGAGAATCGTAGGGCTAAGGGGCTGAGACTGTTCTCTAGTTGGATCCAATCCTTTTGTGAGTGATGGCAGTGCCAATCAATAATTCTGGTGACGTGGGCAGCATAATAGTATATTCTAAAATCCGGTATACCCATTCCCCCTTTAAGTTTGGGCTTCGTCAGGAGTTGGGCTTTTATTCTGGGTGGTTTGTGGGCCCATATAAACCTTGACTGCAAGCTGGAGATCGTTTTGAAAAAACTCTGGGGGATCCTAACTGGTAAATTGCGGAAGAGGTATAGGAGCTTTGGCAGAATGACCATTTTGCATATGGCCGCTCGGCCGAACCAAGAGAAGTTACGCGTGTGCCATTTTTTAAGATCCTGGTCTACAGTTTTAAGAATAGGCGGGAAGTTTCGGTCAAAGATTTGAGCAATGTTAGGGGTCAGCCAGACTCCTAAGTAATGAAGAGCTGAAGATTCCCACTTAAAGGGGCAATTAGCTTTGAGTCTGTTCAGTGGGGCTGCGGGTAAGTTTATATTTAGGGCTTCCGATTTCGAGAAATTTATTTTAAGATTAGATAACTTGCCAAAGATGGAGAATTTGCGTAGTAAGGAGGGTAAAGTGATATGAGGGTTGGTTAGGAAACAGAGTAGGTCGTCTGCATATGCCGCTATTTTAAATTCCCGACCAGCCACTGCAAATCCTTGTATGGCTTCTTCTGCAATGACTTTTCTAATGAACGGTTCCAATGAGAGTATAAATAAGATGGGTGAGAGGGGGCAGCCCTGTCTCGTCCCGTTGTTGATATGGACTTTGTCTGACAGGGAACCATTAATCTTGACTTGAGCTGATGGGTTTGAGTATAGTGACCCGATCCATGACATCATGCAAGAGCCCAGACCAATATGTTGGCATGTCTCCAGCATATAGTCCCATGCCACACGATCGAAGGCCTTCTCCGCGTCCGTGGACAGGAGAAAGCCCTCGATCTTCTGTGTTCGTGCTGCGTAAATTAGATTGAGTGCTTTGGTTATGCAATCCCTGGTCTCCCTGCCCGGCATAAAGCCAGCCTGGTCAGGACCAATGATATCGTGCAGCAATGGTCTAAGTCTGTTGGCAATTATTTTAGCTAGGAGCTTAACGTCTATATTAAGGAGAGATATCGGTCTGTAGCTGGCACATAATTGGGGGTCTTTATTCTGTTTTGGTATGACAGTTATATGGGCAGCGAGGAATGACGATGGCACCGTTCTGGGTGCTGAGAGGGCGTTCAGCGCTTTATGTAGTGGGTCAAGGAGCAGGTCAGTAAATGTCTTGTAGTAAATGGAAGTGAAACCATCCGGACCTGGGCTTTTACCCGCTTTTAAGTCTTTAATGGATTGCAAAATTTCAGATTTGTCAATGGGACATTCTAATAGCTGGGCATTCTCACCTGTTAGGGTAGGAAGTTTGGAGTCTTTTAAGTAGTCCCGGATTAATTGTAATCTAGACCTTGGGGAGGGAGGGGAGTTTCCCTGTGAAGGTAAATTGTAGAGGTTGGAGTAATATTCATGGAAGTGTTTGCTAATTCCCTCAGTGGTAACATCTACTTTGCCCTTATTATTTCTAATTCCTAGAATGTTCTGGTGTGATGTGGCATCTTTTAGGGCCTTGGCTAGGAACCTTCCAGTCTTGTCTCCATGCTCGTAATAGATCTTCTTTTTAAAGAAAATAAATCTTTTGGCTTTTGCGTCTAGAATGTGTTGGAGGGTTTTCCTAGTGTCCAGAAGGGCGCTCGCTGATCTTTCCGATAGGGATTTTTTATGTAGCGTTTCTAGGGCGTGAATTTTGTCTGTCAGCTGCCTGATCACTTTTTCCCTTTCCCTCTTACAGTGGGCTCCCAATTGGATCAACTCCCCTCTTATGGTGCATTTGTGTGCCTCCCAAGTCATCATGGGGTCCATCTCAGGGGTCACATTGTGAGAAAAAAATTATTTGATGGTTTTGGAAATTCCAGGGAGCCTCTGCGGATCTGTAAGGAGTGTTGAGTTCAGTCTCCAGGTGTTGGGTTTGGGGGGTGGCCTAGTCAGGTCTAAGGAGAGTGATATAGGCGCGTGGTCGGAAATGGACTGGATCCCTATATTGGCTTCCGTAATCAGGTTGAGGTCTCTTTGTGACGTAAAGATGTAGTCTATTCGTGAATACTTATTATGGGGAATGGAATGGAACGTATAATCCTTGTCGTCAGGGTGCAAGAGACGCCAGAAATCTATCAACTGCAAGGAGCTCAGAAGGGTTTTAATTTGTTTAAGGATCTTGTATGTGATATGGGATCTACCCGTAGAGGTGTCGACTAAGGGGTTCAGTGGAATGTTAAAATCCCCTCCCACAATCATGCATCCAGAGCCAAAGCCCTTCAACTGTGACACCATACGCCTGCAGAAGGAGAGGTGGGCTGTGTTGGGGAAGTATACATTTGCTAAGGTTAGGGGCCTACCCCCGCAAGTCCCCCTCAAGAAGACATACCTTCCCTCAGGGTCAATAAGTTTGTCGGTGACTTCAAAGGGGGCGTTTTTACTTATCAAGATAGATACACCCTTGGTTTTGGCCAGATCATTAGTGGCATGGAAAGCTTCGGTAAAGTAGGAGTCAGTGAGCCTGGGGACCTGTGAGGTCTTAAAGTGCGTCTCCTGCAAGAAGACAAACTGTGGCTTACCTTTTTGAGTTCTCTCAAGAGTGTCGTGCGTTTTTCTGGGATGTTTAGTCCCTTAGCGTTGTGCGAAATTACAGTCGGGTGGCGGCCAAGAGATAAGTATACCATGATGTATGTTCAGAGAGAGCTGGTGGTCTACGTCTAATAGGAAGAACAATCGAGACAAAATTACAAGAGATCAATGTGAATATTGTACTACAGATCTATCACAAATGGTCAAGTACCGTTAGAGAAGAGCCCAAGGGAAGGTTGAAGAGGTGGGGAAGCAGGGGGGGGGGGTGCAGAGGGGAAAGTAAGACTGAGAATAGTTGGAAAAGATTTAGGAGAGGTAAGTAAAGGGTCAAAGAGAGGAGATATGGTAATCTTCCTTGGGGCGTCAATGCCCCAAGGAGCTATAGGTAGTGAATCCTGGGTAGCCAGTGAGACCACCCAGGGTGCACTATGTGGGGGATAGGAAGGCGGCAACACGACAGATCTTCAGGGGAAGAACAATCGCTGAGTTAAGATGGATCTAGGGGTAGTGAAACCTGAGGTGCCCGCCTCCCAGCCATGTGGAATGCATGAAAAAGGTGATAATGAATCATTTCTGCACGCTATGAGGTACATGAGACACATGCGGGTGTCCTCAAACAGAGAGGAAAACATCAACAAGATTAACAGGACTCCCGCCTGTGCCTCCTTGTTCATGGGTCATGAAGACCTGGGACATAGAAGTAATAACAAAGCTGAATAATAACGTCAACTATATTGATGGAACTCAATAAAAATAAGAAAAAGAAAAAAGGATGCGGACATCCTCCTCCCTCCACCCCCCGGGGGATGGGAAGCGATCTCCCCATAGTCATCTCAGGTACACTGACTATGTTCAGGAATGGGTGCATTAATAGCAACTGGTCCAAGGGCCATCCAGGAACCTCCCTCCTTGAGTTGTGTCAGTAACAGGAACTTGTCCCTACTCTGAAGTGAGGATCAGGGGGCAAGATAGCAGTATGAGTCCTGAGTGTTCGATTCTCATCCTCCGAGTGGCCACAAATGAGACCAACTGGGATCATGTGGTGCAGTCAACATGAAGTATGACCCGATGGTTCGAGGGTGAATGTTAAACTTACTACCAACCGGACGGTTAGGACTTAGAGCATGAAAAAAAAAAAAAAAAAGGGGGGGGGGAAATTGGGGGTCTGGGAAGAGGGCCGGTTTAGGGTAGTCCGTTCGCTTAGAGGATCAGCGAAGCGTATCTGTTGTCAGGACTTGCTGAAAGGATGGAATTCAACTGGACGGGCTCCTGCATGTAAAGGGGGTGAATACTTGTGAGGGTTAAAGCTGCTAAAAGATAAGTAAGGAGGAGGAGAAACCATCCGCATCCCCTCAATACCCATCCAGAGCCCTGGATGAGTGCGGTTTGAAGCTCGGTGTTCCAGCCTGTGACCCAGCGTGTGAGCCTCCTCGGCGGCCTGTCTTCAGCTTCTTGGCGATCCTGTTGTCAGGGGAGGAGAGCGGGGAGTTAGGCGGGCTTTTCTCCAGTGGTGGCAGACGAAATTCCTGGTACCACTCCGGGATCTCTATCATGTCAAGCTGCAAAGCATGGCAGAAATCCGGTAAGTCTTCCGGTGATCTTAGCAGGTGTTGCTTACCATTGTGGTTCACCATAAGAGCAAACGGAAACCTCCAAGTGTACTTGAGCTCCCTGTCTCTGAGCTTGTCCAGAAGGGGGCGCAGTGCCCTGCGGTTCTTTAGGGTTATCTGGGAGAGGTCCTGGAAAAGCATGATAGTTTCTCCATTAAAAATTATGCGCTCTTGTCTGCGCGCTTTTTTCATAATGTCCTCCTTCAGGTTAAAGTTTTGAAGGCAGCAAATTATGTCCCGTGGGGGTTGGGATTCAGGCCCTCTGGCTCGAAGTGCTCTGTGCGCCCTGACGAAATCTATAACCGTGTCCTCGGGCCTATCTAACAGGCTGTGGAATACCCTCTGTAGAGCCATCATTATCTGGTCTGCTTCTACCGTCTCCGGTATCCCCCGGACCCTAATGTTGCACCTCCTTCCCCGATTGTCCAGGTCCTCTAAATGCCTATTAACCTCAATGAGGTGTGAGGAGTGTGAAGCTGTGACCTTCTCCAGCCTGCGCAGCTCCTTGTCCCTATGTCTCCCTGCGGCCTCTGCTCCCTCCATCTTTTCATTAAGCACCAGGAGGTTCGATTTCAGGTCTGTAATCGCAGCCGAGAACGTGGACTTAATGTCCGCTGCAATGCTAGTCATTTCCCCAAACGTTATGGGGCGATTAGTGCGAGGGGTACCTTTACTGATCTCCTCTGTGGCAGACTGGGAGTCCTCACTGCATTCTTCCTCCGCGTGTATCGGCGCCATCTTGCCCCGGGCCTCGTTGTTTCGTGCGGCCGAGTGGACTCTGAATATGTCCGCTATGTCCCGTCCTTTGCAGGCTGCCAGAGAGCGGCGTGATCTCGTCTGCGGGGTGCCGTGAGATCTCCTGTGCATCCTGCGGGGATAGCGTGCAGAAAGACGAGCTGTTGGCTGGGAAGTCGGAGCTCCTCTGTTAAGCTGCCGTCGCCATTGCGCGCCAAGCCACGCCCCGTGCCTCTCTCCAGTATCAGGGTTTTATCATATTGAGCATAAGTCCCACTCTTTGCCTGTTTGCATATGCTCTTAAAGTGACCATTGAGTTTTGGGTTTCGCATACACTTTGATTGTTATTGCTGTCATTCTTTATGTTGTAATGACCCCCTGTGTCTAATGTGCTAAATAAGTTTCTTCAGTAAACTATTTAAATGGTTAATTTACAACTTGTGTGAGACTCTATCTCTTACTACAGTGGGTGAAATGACGAGTACCAAGGTGATGGTAAATATACAGTACAGTGTGATATTACTGTGTTTCTTACACTAACACTGCTATACAGTTGTGCCAAGGGGGGGTTGAGCCATTTTTTTTGGGTTGAGAGGCAGAGTGCAGGCCCAATCAAGTATCAGCAGCTCCTTAGGGGGTCATTGCTACATATATATAGATATATATATCTATATATATCTATATATACATATACAGCACAAGGATTACTCCGCCTGAGCCCGAAAATCATCAAATAGTCCCGGCGGAGTAATCCTTGTGCTGCGGTTCCCGACAATTACATTGCCCGGCAGATCGGTATAGAAGTGGACATCGGGACAATGATTAAATTGCCAGAACTGTTGAATATAGATAACAACTTGTGCCTGATAACATTAACTAGTCATGTTCCTCCCCCAGCCACCAGCTGAGCAGATGGAGCCCAGAGCCAACCCTAGGTAAGAGACTCTGGGCTATAGCCCCAGTAGCCACCCCCTAGCGAAGCCACTGGGTGTGAATCCAGCCTAATGCCCCATACACACAATCGTTTTTCTTGTCATTTTTTTTCTTGCCATTTTTCACGTCGTTTTTTTTCATGTTTCCTCTCAAGCCTGTCTTGCGTACACACGATCATTTTAAAAAACGATCAAGCAAAGCGCAGTGACGTATACCACGTATGACGGCACTATAAAGGGGAAGTTCCGCTCGAATGGCGCCACCCTTCATGTTAGTAAAGTTTGTTGAGCAACGATTCGCGCTTTTCAGCCTCGTGCTTTTCAGTCCGTTACTGCGTGACGAATGTGCTATCTCCATTACGAACACTAGTTTTACCAGAACGAGCCCTCCCGTCTCATACTTGATTCTGAGCATGCGCGTTTTTTTTCACGTCGTTAAAGCATACACACTATCGTTTTTTTACGTCGTTAAAAAAAACGACATGAAAAACGACGTGAAAAAAGAGAGCATGTTCGAAATTTTTAATGGCCGTTTTTCACGTCGTTAAAAATGCTCTGGAGCATACACACGATCATTTTTAATGGCCATTTTTTAAAATGGCATTTTTAACGGCATGAAAAACGATCGTGTGTATGGGGCATAAGGCCCTGTTTACACCTGAGCATTTTTCAGCTTGTAAAACGTTCAGCTCTGAGGTTTCAAAACACCCAACAAGCAAAATCCAATTAATTTCAATGACCCCTGTTCTCATATAAGCGTTTTGTTGCCTGAAGCTCAAAAAAGTATATGAGCTTCTTTTTGGCAGATTGCAAGTAGGGTTGCCACCTCATCCCTTTTAAAACGAACACATATGAATTACACAGGTTAATCAGCAGCAGAGCCTGTGTAATTAATATGTGTTGGGGTTTAAAGGTATAAGGTGGCAACCCTAATTACAAGTGGTGTTTTTGGCCCCATAGACCAGTTTTTCTCAACTCCAGTCCTTAAGACGCCCCAACAGGCCATGTTTTTAGGCTTTCCATTATTTTGCACAGGTGATTTGATCAGTTTCACTGCCTTAGTAATTACCACAGCTGTTGCATCTGAGGAAAATCCTGAAAACATGACCTGTTGGGGCGCCTTGAGGACTGGAGTTGAGAAACACTGCCATAGACTTCAATAGAAACGCCTGACTTGAGCATAAAAATGCTTGTTAAACACTTAAATAGCAGCTCTCCACCTCTAATTTCATCTCCCTCTCCTCCCTCTAGTGCTTTCTATTGGCTAAATAAAAACGCCTGAAGCTATAAAACGGTTCTAAAATGCTTTAAATAAAAGCTGCAAAAAAATCTTTAAAAAACTACCAAGAAAACCCAGTAATCGATACGCTCAGGTGTGAATGGAGCCTAAGGGCACCTTCACACTGGCAGCACCCGGGCGTCGGCAGTAAAGAGCCGCTATTTAGTTTTTGCAGTGCTTTTCTGCCACTAGCGGGGTGCTTTTAACCAAAAAATGGTTAAAAGTGCCCGCAAAGCTCAGCTGCAGCGGCGCTTTGCCGGTGATTCAGCGGCACTGCCCATTGATTTCAATGGGCAGGGGCGCTGTAGGAGCAGTGTATACACCACTCTTACAGAGCCTGAAAGATGCAGCTTGCAGGACTTTTTAGAGCATCCTGCCAGCGCACTGCTCCAGTGTGAAAGCCCTCAGGCTTTCACATTGGAGTGAAAGGAAAGGCACTTTACAGGTGCTTTGCAGGCGCTATTTTTAGCACTATAGCATCTGTAAAGTGTGAAAGGGGTCTTAGTGTTTTTTGAGCTTCAGCATCTAGGAGCAGAAAAAAAATTTTTGTAGAGTTTCTTCCAGCGTTTTTCCAGCAGAAACGCTGCTAAACGCTGCTAAATACTCCTCAACGCTACTAATAGCATTTTTTTTTCTTTTACTGCAAAAACGCTGCTAAAACTCTACTACAAAAAGCTATTACCAGCATTTTTTATCCAGCATTTTTTTAGTTAAAAAACTGTAGTGTGCATGGAGCCTAAGGCACTAGGGGAGGAGAGGGAGCGGAAATTAGGGGTGGAGAACTGCTATTTGAGCATTTTATGAGCGTTTTACAAGCATTTTTCTGCTCAAGTCAGGCGTTTCAATTGAAGTCTATGGGGTCAAAAACGCTTGGAATCTGCCAAAAAGAAGCTCATGTACTTTTATGAGTTTCATGCATTTTGCTTCAGACGACAAAATGCTTATATGTGAACAGGGGTCATTTAAATGAATGGGATTTTGCTTGTTGGGCGTTCTGGAGCTTTACAAACTGAAAAAACACTCAGGTGTGAATAGGGCCTTAGTCATTCTACAAGCTATGTCACTCTAGTAATTTTGTAGCAGGGGTTTGTAGCAGCTACAAATCCAACCCTTTATTTTATCTGAGGATTTGTAACTTGGTACGAGGATTCCACTCTAGCTGACTAAAGTGCTCTTTAAAGCAGCTACATACTGCACATATAGAAAGATCAGTGTGTCATGATCAACAGAAGCTGCTTTGGATAACATGAGTGGCTAGTGAAGTTGCTAGCTTGAAACTCAACAAACAGTGCGCCGCTCAGCTTACAGATCACTGCAACACAAAACCTTCACCGAATGCAGTTTAAGTTTTCCTTGCAGCAAAAACCCAGCAATACTTTTTCTTACCTAAAGCAACTCTGTTGGCAATTTAAAAAATTAAACAAACTGAAGCATGCACAAAACGACCTATTACTTCCTAAGCTCTACTATCTTGCACAGCAAAGTGGACGTCAAATTCTTCACATCCAGCTAATTTCTGGGAGTAGTGGATGCCTGTATCCCCCACCATGCCGTTTTTCCATCCCCTGGCATCCTACGTAATTGTAGTGAAATAGATGCTAGAGAATGGAACCACAGTGCATCCAACACAGCTGGAACTGATCAGTTATAAAGATTTGGGCAGAGGTGCAGGCATCTAACACACCTATTCAACTGTTGAATGTGAAGATTTTTGCAGAGTTTCTGCTCTACAAGAGGGCAAAGATTCCATGTATGGGCAGTATTGATGGGCTCGAGTGTGTTCAGAACTTACCCGCCAGAAAGTCGTTACTGCACACCGCCAATCATAGGCAGTGAGGCATTTCCCAGCCCACAGCTGCACATACACGCGCTGCCTAAGATTGACGGTGTGCAGTGATGGCTTCTTGGCGGGTACGTCCCGAGCCCATAATGGGCAGCAGATCAGGTTAGTATGTAGTCCTTTTTACAGTTTTGGCTTGTTTTTCCATAAAGGTGACAGACTCACTTTAAGAGCCTTACCAAGATTCTGTCGTTCAGTGTTTTGGAGAAAAGTGTAAATTACACTTGAATTGGTACCCTGTGTACCAATATACCATTAGTGTACCACTGTTGCATAAAAGAAAAGGCTTTCTTTAACTCCTTCAGATCCGCGCTATAGCCGAATGACGGCTACAGCGCCACCAGTTTTCCCCCTTAAATGCAGCCTGTTACCCCTCAAATGCAGCCAGTTTTTCCCCAAATGCAGCCAGTTTGTCCCCAAAAGTAGCCAGTTTTCCCCAAATACAGCCAATTTTTCCCCAATGCAGCCAGTTTGTCCCCAAAAGCAGCCAGTTTGTCCCCAAATGCTGCCAGTTTGTCCCCAGCTCGGCACTTACCTTCCTCGGGTCAGCGCCGTCCTCCGTCCCAGATGTCGCTTCAGCCAATCAGGTGACCGGTAACCAGAACCGGTGCACCTGATTGGCTGAGAGGCGGGTCAGTGTTAGGGAAGCGATTCGCTAACACAGCATGGTTTAAACAGGGGAACGCACAGCCTGCACCCTCTGTTTAACCATTTGGAAGCCGATTAGAGCCCACAGGCTCTAATACGGCACTTACAAAACACACCCACCGCTGTTATTCAGATGGCCAGCGCTCAACAGGGGGCCGGACACCTGAATAGTGGGCGGCTGCGGCGGCAATAGATATATTCATGCAATGCATGAATATATCTATTGTTGAGTGACGGGTGCAGGGGAGAGAGGGGGCGGCGCTCCTGTGCCCACTATGGACGCACCACCACTGGTATAGCCTGTATTTGTTGCTACAAACCGTTATAGAACAATATTTTTTTTTCATCTTACTGGTGGATCTAGCAACAAAAAACACAGTTAAATCACTTTTCAACGTACGTATTTATTTCTGAATTGTATTTTTTGCCTGGAGTTCTGTAAGACATAATTGGGTATTTAGTGTTTCAAGGTCCTCTGAGACAGTACTGTATGTAATGAGCTAAGATAAACCAACTCAACTTCAAAGTGTCGCTGGAAAGTATTTTAAAATGTTGGCATCAAGTAAATGCTGGAATTACCACAAAAAAAAAAAAAAAAGAGATATCTTTCAGCAACATTTCTTTACAGTAAAAATGTACGATGTACATATAAATTCCAGTATTCTATCAATATGTTACTATTTTCAAAACCTAGTTTCTATACATGGTTTGCATTTACAATATACATATTGTCCCATTACATATGCAGGCTATGCACAAGTGATAGCTTGCCATAGACATTGGGGTTTATTTACTAAAGGCAAATAGACTGTGCAGTTGCTCCTCAGCTTAGTAAATGAGGGGAAGCTCTGTTGCCTTCCATCATCCAATCCTGTGCAAGCAAAAAAAATGTATTTATTTTTCCTTGCATGTTATTGGGTGTTTTTTGTAAAGTTAAGCTTTATCTCATTTACTAAGCTCTGGCGCAACTGCACAGTCTATTTGCCGATAGTAAATCAACCCCATTGTGTGGTAGGACACGGAAGCACAATTCAATTGTGGAAAAAAAACTTGTTTTTTGGAGTCCCAAGCGGACTCAAGGAAATGTAAACAGATTCACCACCTGCCCATAGACTAACATGAAGCTTCACAAGGAGAAATTGAAAATAATACCTGTCACCTGTATCTCATAGGCACCACATCCCTTCATTAAGAAGCTATATAGGAATATGAAGGTATTGGGACTTTTAAGGTGCAACAACTACACAATATTCAATATAAAAAATATAATTTTATTACAAAAAAATATATGAAAATTCATATGTACAAATATACATGAACCATCAAAATAAACATAATAGAGTTTCCAAAGTGCATACAGACAAAATTCTCTACATGTTTTGCCATTTTGTAGGCTTCCTCAGGAGTTTGTCATGCAAATACTGGAAACAAAGAAAGAAAAATAATAAATACATAATAATATTTACTCAAATTTCAAACTCAAAATTACAAAACAGAATATTATTAAGAAAAAAAGGATAACTGAAAACCATAACCAGCCCAATGGTTGCTCAAAAGTTCATCTCAAAATTAGATCTATTTATTCAAGGTATATGACCTTATTAGTATCAGTTGTAAGTACATTACCTGTAAATTTTGATGGTACAATCTAAAATGAAGAATGACCAGATAGCCAATGAGCTATCCCACACGGGGGCGCCCGTAAGGAGGGGATCATATGGTGTATCATAGAGGGGGAGACATACTGGCACAAATAACCACCCGGATATTACTAGCACAGGAACAGAGGGCCATCTGGGGGAAATTACAAAGAAAATTCGAATGAAGTCAAATAACAATCTATGTATAAGAGTAAAGGCGTCTCCATCTAGTTATACGGCACATACCCCATCAGTATTTACCTGTTTATGGCTGTTGATAGTAAAAAATATATATTAGAATAGGCAAAAAAGGGGGGCAGTATCTCCAAAGTACCCCAATCAGTGTCCACTCTAAAGGAGTGTGGGATAGCTCATTGGCTATCTGGTCATTCTTTATTTTAGATTGTACCATCAAAATTTACAGGTAATGTACTTACAACTGATACTAATAAGGTCATATACCTTGAATAAATAGATCTAATTTTGAGATGAACTTTTGAGCAACCATTGGGCTGGTTATGGTTTTCAGTTATCCTTTTTTTCTTAATAATATTCTGTTTTGTAATTTTGAGTTTGAAATTTGAGTAAATATTATTATGTATTTATTATTTTTCTTTCTTTGTTTCCAGTATTTGCATGACAAACTCCTGAGGAAGCCTACAAAATGGCGAAACATGTAGAGAATTTTGTCTGTATGCACTTTGGAAACTCTATTATGTTTATTTTGATGGTTCATGTATATTTGTACATATGAATTTTCATATATTTTTTTGTAATAAAATTATATTTTTTATATTGAATATTGTGTAGTTGTTGCACCTTAAAAGTCCCAATACCTTCATATTCCTATATAACATGAAGCTTCAGTTTAGATCAGCCTGAATAACTGACAGGCAGATCTAACAGGACCACCCATTTAAAAGGGACTAACTATTCCTTTCTTTACTCTTCACATGTCTTTGCAGTACTGACATCCAATGCGATATTAGAGAACCTCTTTGTAGACAAACACATTCCTGCACTCATGTTTACGCAATGTGTATGTTTCTCTGTGTCTTGATCTATAGTGCTACTTATCTGAAATGTCCACACAGGTGGCAACTGCTTCAGGATCTGGCCCTCTATGAAGTATAGTGAGCCACACAAGTAAATAAAATCTGGATGAAGAATGGAAGTAACATTTCCAGGCTATAACAATTCTTCCTTATCAGAGGCAAACTGACCCCTTATCTCTTGTGCTGGATTCATTTTCTCCTCCTATATATTAAAGGCAGTCAGGCAGCGGAATATCTTTTTTGTGTTCTAGAATCAGCTTGTTGGGTTTTGGTTATCCAATTAATCACATTGTCAGAGTTTTGTATTTTTATACTGTGGTACCACAGTTGAAAAAAATACTTATTATGCGTTATGTTATACTATTGTGTTATGAATAGCTAGATTAAGCAGTATGTGTCATGGATATGCATTAATGTCTGTCTGCCATCTTACCTTCCTCCTCATGTGTTCATCTAGAGACCAGACCTCCTTCACCTGGCTTCCTTTATAATCTCCTCCCAGCCTGACTCCACCCCAGGCCCTATCACTGAACACTATATTAACCTGTGCACTGCAAGCCTGCTTTGCTGATCAACGTGTTTGTTAGGCATTGTGTGTTTGGGTTCCTGCCTGCCGTGTGCTACGTCTGTCTCTCTGTTACGTTATTGGCTTGTCCCCGACCATCCCTGTCTGCTCGTGACCCTTGACCTTCGGCTCGTTCTTCGTTATCCTTGTCTGCTTGTGGCCCCTGACCTTCGGCTTGTTATTCGGTTCTCTCTATCGTGTGCTGCTGCTTCCCCTTATCCTACGGGGCGTGAGCTAGGAAACTCCAGGGGCCGCGACCTGGTCCCAGCCTGCAGCGTAACATCCTCACCACTAGAGGCCCTGGAGAAGACCAGCTGGGTCTTAGACTCCGCGCCCTGGGGAATCTTGGCTCTCGCTTCCGTTGGGATCCCGGTTGTGCTCCTCTGGTCCCGCTTTCCACAACCACCCAGTTTCCTATCCACAGAAGCCAGCCATAGGGTTCACTACCTCGCGGTGCACTCCTGTCCCCCTACGGTGTGCATCTGTCACCTGGCCACAGGTGACCCTGACAGTTTGATCAGCCATGAACCCGGCTGACATCCCGCTTCCCGCGGATGATCCATTGCAGGGCATAGTTCGCAGACTTGAGACCCAGGAATCAAATCAGACCCAGGTGATGCGATTCCTCCAGGATCTGGCTTCTCGATTCGAGCAGCTTCAGGTCTCCTTGGGAACCCCGAATCCGCAACCCCAAGTACAACCAGCGGCTGTACCTATCGCACCAGTCGCAGCCTCACACTCTCTAAGATTGCCAGCTCCGTTCCGTTTCTCTGGGGACTCCAAGGCCTGCAGGGGGTTTCTCAGCCAATGCACTATTCATTTTGAGCTTCAGCCTCAAAGCTTCCTATCTGACCGGGCTAAGGTAGCCTATATCATTTCCCTCCTCTCCGGTGAAGCTTTGGCCTGGGCTGCCCCCCTGTGGGAGAGGAACGATCCGGTGGTTTCCAGTCTGTCCGAATTCTTGAAGCTCTTTCGTAATATCTTCGAAGAGCCGGCTCGGGCTTCTTCAGCGGCTAGTGCTGTCTTACGTCTTCGCCAAGAATCTAGTTCAGTGGGGCAATATGCTCTTCAGTTCCGTATCCACACAGCTGAATTGAGCTGGAATAATGAGGCCCTGGTCGCTACCTTTTTACATGGCCTCTCTGACCGAGTGAAAGACGAATTAGCGGGAAGAGCCATTCCCGTCGGTCTGGACGATGTAATTTCATTATGCAACCAGATCGACATTCGTTTTCAAGAGAGGTCCTTAGAAAAAAGATGCCAGCACTCTCTGGGTCCTAGCCAGTCTGAGCTCCCCTCCCTTCATTCCGTGGAGCATCCTCTACCTGCTGAAGAACCTATGCAGCTGGGCCGGACCAGACTAACCCCCGAAGAACGTGCTAGGCGCAGAACTCTGGGCTTGTGCCTCTATTGTGGGGGCAAGGGTCATTTTCGTGACTCCTGCTCGCTTCGTCCGGGAAACGCTCGGGTCTAATACATTTGGAAGGTGGAGTATTGGACCCAGAAACATCACCTTCTCGCCTGCTCTTGCCGGTGTCCCTTCATGTAGGCACTTCTCCTCAGTCAACCCTTGCATACCTGGATTCCGGGGCTGCCGGCAATTTCATGGATTGGAGAACTGCTTCTTCTATGAAGCTTACCCTTTCACCTCTCACTACCCCATTGGTAGTCTCGGCAATTGATGGCACTGTTCTCCCAGGGGGCCCTATTCGCTTCCAGACGCTACCCATTAGGATGTCGGTAGGGATTCTCCACCAGGAGTGGATATCCTTTCTTATTCTACCCAAGGCCTCTACCCCAGTTGTATTGGGCCTCCCTTGGCTACAGCTCCACTCTCCACATGTGGACTGGGTCTCTGGGCAGATCCTGGCCTGGGGTTCCTCATGTTTCTCGTCGTGTCTTCTCAAGGTGACCCCCAAGGAGAGTCTTCCGGTTGCTGCCACTTCTGTTTCTTCTGATCTTCCCGCCGCATACAGCGATTACCGGGATGTGTTCTGTAAAAAATCAGCTGAGGTGCTTCCTCCCCACAGGTCTTTTGACTGTGCTATTGATCTTGTCCCCGGAGCAACTCTACCCAGGGGTCGTACCTACCCTCTGTCCATCCCAGAGACCCAGGCCATGTCGGAGTATGTAGCAGAGAATCTGGAGAGAGGGTTCATCCGGAAATCCTCATCGCCTGCAGGGGCAGGGTTCTTTTTTGTTGCCAAAAAGGATGGTACCTTAAGACCCTGCATCGATTATCGGGGTTTAAATGCGGTTACTATTAAAAATCGATACCCCTTACCCTTAATATCTGAGCTATTCGATAGGTTGAAGGGTGCCTCCATTTTCACCAAGTTGGATCTCAGAGGCGCGTACAATCTCATTCGAATACGGGAGGGTGACGAATGGAAGACTGCATTTAACACTAGAGATGGGCATTACGAATATCTGGTGATGCCTTTTGGTCTGTGTAATGCTCCAGCCGTGTTTCAAAACTTTGTCAATGAAATCTTCAGAGATCTGCTGTACCAGTTTGTTGTCATCTATCTGGATGACATTCTGATCTTTTCTGAAAATCTGCTCGTCCACAGAAACCATGTCCGCACTGTACTTCAACGTCTTAGAGAGAACAATCTCTATGCCAAGCTGGAGAAATGTTCCTTTGAATGTTCTGAGGTCCTGTTTTTGGGGTGCTTTGTCTCATGTTCGGGGCTTCGTATGGACCCTGGGAAGGTCTTGGCTATCACCAACTGGCCTCTTCCTGCTAGCCTCAAGGCCACACAGCGCTTTCTTGGCTTCACTAATTATTATAGGCAGTTCATAAGGAATTACTCTTCCATTGCCGCGCCTATTATCGCTTTGACCAAGAAGGGTGTGAATGCCAGAGACTGGCCTCCCGAAGCTGTCTCTGCATTTCACAACCTGAAACAGGCCTTTGTTTCTGGCCCCCTCTTGAGGAGACCAAATCCTGGGAATGCATTTTTTATTGAAGTGGACGCTTCCTCAATGGGGGTGGGAGCTGTGCTTCTTCAAATCTTTGAGAAGAGACGCCAACCATGTGCGTTCTTCTCCAAAAAAATTTCTCAGGCAGAGAGGAATTATGCCATCGGTGATCGGGAACTTCTCGCAATTAAATTGGCGTTAGAGGAGTGGCGTCATCTCTTGGAGGGTTCCCCTCACTCCATAACGATCTTTACCGATCACAAGAATTTACAGTATCTACAGAATGCTAAACGTCTGAATCCTAGACAGGCCAGGTGGAGTCTCTTCTTTGCCCGTTTTAATTTCACGATTACCTACAAACCTGGTTCCTGCAACGGTCGGGCTGATGCGCTCTCTAGGTCATTTGACACTTTGGACGAGGAGTCCGCCCCTGAACCTGAGCCGATCATTCCCACCTCATGCATTGTTGCCCACTCTACCACCCTGAAGTCTAAAATTCCGCCTGGTAAGACCTTTGTCCCCACTGAGCTAAGAGCTAAGATCCTTCGTTGGGGACATGATTCCAAGGTGGCAGGGCATTCTGGATTCCTCCGATCCTTCCTACTCATCAGTCGTCACTACTGGTGGCCTAATCTCCGCTCAGACGTCAAAGACTACGTTAAAGCTTGTCATGTCTGTGCTCAGTCCAAATCCTCCACACAAGCTCCTGCTGGTCTCCTCATGCCCTTGCCTATTCCTAAGGAACCCTGGGCCCATATTGCCATGGATTTTATCACCGATCTCCCACTGTCTGAGAATAATACAGTCATTTGGGTGGTAATCGATCGATTCTCCAAGATGGCTCATTTTGTTCCTCTTCCTGGTCTTCCTTCTGCCCCTGCCTTGGTTCCCATTTTCATTCGAGAAATTCTCCGCCTACATGGGGTCCCTTCTCATATTGTTTCCGACAGGGGAGTCCAATTCACGTCTCGTTTTTGGAGAGCCTTTTGCAAATCCCTCAATATTGTCTTGGATTTTTCTTCTTCTTACCATCCCCAATCCAATGGACAGACTGAGAGGGTTAATCAGGAGTTAGAGGTCTTTCTTCGCACCTTTGTGTCTTCTCACCATGACGATTGGTCCTCTCTACTCCCGTGGGCAGAATTCTCCCATAACAATCATGTGAATACCAGTTCGCAGAAGACACCCTTTTTCACAGTTTATGGAAAACACCCTCAACTTCCTCTTCCTATGATCTGTTCTCCAGACATTCCAGCTTTGGCTTCGGTTCAGGAGTCTCTCAATTCCGTTTGGGGTCACGTTCATGATTCCCTCCGGGCAGCTGCTGAAAAATTCAAAGGCTTTGCCGACCGCCGCAGGCGTAAACCGCCTTCTCTTCAGCCAGGGGACAAAGTCTGGCTCTCTACCAGGAACATCAAGCTCCGAGTTCCTTCTCTGAAGTTTGCTCCACGATTCATCGGTCCATACACGGTAACTGCTAAACTGAATCCGGTTTGTTTCAAACTCCAGATTCCTAAGAGCCTTAAAATCACTAACTCCTTTCATGTTGCTCTTCTAAAGCCTTTAGTCCTCAATAAATTCTCTCGTCCTCTTCCTACCGTGGCGCCTGTCTCTGAGGATAATCAGGAGTACGAGATCAGTCAAATTCTGGACTCCCGACTCTGTAAAGGCGTTCTTCAGTACCTCGTTCATTGGAAAGGGTTTGGTCCTGAGGAGAGGTCTTGGATCACTGCATCTGAGGTCTTTGCACCTCGTCTGTTAAAGGAGTTTCATCTGAAGTTTCCCTCTAAACCTGGGCCCAGGCGGGGAAGGGGGAGGCCTCGTAAGAGGGAGGGTACTGTCATGGATATGCATTAATGTCTGTCTGCCATCTTACCTTCCTCCTCATGTGTTCATCTAGAGACCAGACCTCCTTCACCTGGCTTCCTTTATAATCTCCTCCCAGCCTGACTCCACCCCAGGCCCTATCACTGAACACTATATTAACCTGTGCACTGCAAGCCTGCTTTGCTGATCAACGTGTTTGTTAGGCATTGTGTGTTTGGGTTCCTGCCTGCCGTGTGCTACGTCTGTCTCTCTGTTACGTTATTGGCTTGTCCCCGACCATCCCTGTCTGCTCGTGACCCTTGACCTTCGGCTCGTTCTTCGTTATCCTTGTCTGCTTGTGGCCCCTGACCTTCGGCTTGTTATTCGGTTCTCTCTATCGTGTGCTGCTGCTTCCCCTTATCCTACGGGGCGTGAGCTAGGAAACTCCAGGGGCCGCGACCTGGTCCCAGCCTGCAGCGTAACATCCTCACCACTAGAGGCCCTGGAGAAGACCAGCTGGGTCTTAGACTCCGCGCCCTGGGGAATCTTGGCTCTCGCTTCCGTTGGGATCCCGGTTGTGCTCCTCTGGTCCCGCTTTCCACAACCACCCAGTTTCCTATCCACAGAAGCCAGCCATAGGGTTCACTACCTCGCGGTGCACTCCTGTCCCCCTACGGTGTGCATCTGTCACCTGGCCACAGGTGACCCTGACAGTATGATTCACTTGTTATTGGGGTTTATTAACTGGTAAGGCAAGGCAAAGCAATGTAATCAAATCGCCAATCGGGATTTGTTTCCTTCTTTAGAACTCAAATTAAAAGAAAAGGAGAGAAAAAGAGAATTTTTGATTAGTTACTATGGTTACTACAATTTGTAAATTGTACATTTGGTTACCCAATGCTAGGTCCACAATTAATCAACAGCAGCATAAGGAGGCCACCAGTGACCTCCTTACAAGAGAGCCATCTGGAAGCTTCTATATACTATATATAGGCTGCGCTGTCAATCATGACACAGTGGGACATGTTAAGCAATTAAAAGTTTTATGTCAGTGGCACTGCTAGACCTAGGCACTGGCAGGACAATACTTACCTCCCCATCAACAGGCACTGGCAGCATCATATATACCTCCTCTTTAGCAACAGTCTGAAGTCTGTAAGAGGTCCCTTACCGATGATAGCATCCTTTCCCTAGCTCCTTCCGGGGGCAAGTCTTCGAGCATTTTGACTGGCTGGCACGAGATGGTGTTACTGCCTATGCACAGGTGTCACACATCCTATCACACAGAGACCATGTCGGTGATATAAACTGAGCTGCACAAGTGCATTTCAATTTACATGCCACAGAAGACTGTGAGCAGGCAGGTAGGTGTATTTTATTGCGGAAGATAACTGACTTCCTACGTTTTTTTTTCCATGTTGCCTTCATTCGGTTTTAAGACAGTTGCCACTGAAACAGGTGACCCTATTGGAAGAGTGTTCTCTCCTCCTGTTCTTGTGACAAGGGTAAGAGGCATATTTAGAAAGCAGTGGATGAGACTTTCAAACGCTCATGCCACATACACACGATCGGAAATTCCGACAAGAGAAGTCTGATGTGAGCTTTTTGTCAGAAATTCCGACCGTGTGTAGGCTCCATCTGACTTTTTCTGTCAGAATTTCCGTCAACAAAAGATTGAGAGCAGGTTTTCTATTTTTCCGACGGAACAAGTTTCTATCGGAAAATCCACTCATCTGTATGCAATTCCGACACGCAAAAAAACACGCATGCTCAGAATCAAGAAGAAGAGCCGAACTGCCTATTGAACTTCATTGATCTCGGCTCGTCTTACGTCTTGTAAGTCACCGTGTTCTTGATGGTTGGAATTTCCAACAAGATTTATGTGACCGTGTGTATGCAACACAAGTTTGAGCCAACATTCCGTCAGAAAAAAAACACGTTTTTTTTGTCGGAATTTCCGATCGTGTTTACGCGGCATTACTTGTGGTGAATCAAATACTCTTTTAATCACCTGCAGTGAATTTTTGGTGAATGTCAGATTTACTGATGTATAAATATATCTCAAAAATTTTGGATTTCCCCATGTACTTTCTGTACCAGAGATAGTATTCACCAGCAGATATAGAGATAGTTCATCTCTTTCTTGTTCTATCTAAAACAAAAACTAAATATTTTTTGGCTTTACATAAACTTTAAGTTATTAATTGGATTCTCCTGCAACAGAATCCTGCCTCCTTAACCACTTAAGCCCCGGACCATTTGGTAGCTAAAGGACCAGAGGTGATTTCAGAATTTTGCACTGCGCTGCTTTAACTGTAAATTGTGCGGACATGCAATGTTGTACCTAAACGAAATTTGCGTCCTTTTCTTCCCACAAATAGAGCTTTCTTTTAATGGTATTTGATTGCCTCTGCGATTTTTATTTTTTGCGATATAAACGGAAAAAGACCGAAAATTTGGAAAAAAAAATGATATTTTCTATTTTTTGTTATAAGAAAAATCGAATAAACTAAATTTTAGTCATACGTTTAGGCCAAAATGTATTCAGCCACATGTCTTTAGTAAAAAAAAATGTCAATAAGCGTATATTTATTGGTTTGCGCAAAAGTTATAGCGTCTACAAACTAGGGTACATTTTCTGGAATTTACACAGCTTTTAATTTATGACTGCCTATCTCATTTCTTGAGGTGCTAAAATGGCAGGGCAGTACAAAACCCCCCCAAATGACCCCATTTTGGAAAGTAGATACCCCAAGGAAATTGCTGAGAGGCATGTTGAGCCCATTGAATATTTTATTTTTTTGTCTCAAGTGATTGAATAATGACAAAAAAAATAAAAATTACAAAAAGTTGGCACTAAATGATATATTGCTCACACATGCCATGGTTATATGTGGAATTACACCCCAAAATACATTTTGCTGCTTCTCCTGAGTACGGGGATACCACATGTGTGGGACTTTTTAGGAGCCTAGCCGCGTACGGGACCCCGAAAACCAAGCACCGCCTTCAGGATTTCTAGGCACAAATTTTTGATTTCACTCCTCACTACCTATCACAGTTTCGAAGGCCATAAAATGCCAAAATAGCACAAAACCCCCCAAATGACCCCATTTTGGAAAGTAGACACCCCAAGCTATTTGCTGAGAGGCATGGTGAGTATTTTCAGCTCTCATTTCTTTTTGAAAATGAAGAAAGAAAATATATTTTTATTTTTTTTCAATTTTCAAAACTTTGTGACAAAAAGCGAGATCTGCAAAATACTCACCATACCTTTCAGCAAATAGCTTGGGGTGTCTACTTTCCAAAATGGGGTCATTTGGGGGGGTTTGTGCCATCTGGGCATTCCATGGCCTCCGAAACTGTGATAGGCAGTGAGAAGTGAAATCAAAAATTTACACCCTTAGAAAGCCTGAAGGCGGTGCTTGGTTTTTGGGGTCCCGTACGCGGCTAGGCTCCCAAAAAGTCTCACACATGTGGTATCCCCGTACTCAGGAGAAGCAACAGAATGTATTTTGGGGTGTAATTCCACATATGCCCATGGCATGTTTGAGCAATATATCATTTAGTGACAACTTTGTGCAAAAAATAAAAAAAATTAAAAATAAATTGTCTTTTTTCCGCAACTTGTGTCAACATATAAAATATTCCATGGACTCGAAATGCCTCTCAGTATATAGCTTGGGATGTCTACTTTCCAAAATGGGGTCATTTGGGGGGTTTGAACTGTTCTGGCATTTTATACACAACATTAGGAAGCTTACATCCACTCTTCTAACCACTTGAAGACAAAGCCCTTTTTGACACTTTTTGTTTACATGAAAACATTTATTTTTTTTGCAAGAAAATTATGTTGAACCCCCAAACATTATATATATTTTTAAAGCAAAGGCCCTACAGATTAAAATGGTGGGTGTTGCATTTTTTTTTCTACACAGTATTTGCGCAGCGATTTTTCAAACGCATTTTTTGGGGAAAAAATGCACTTTTTTTAATTTTAATGCACTAAAACACACTATATTGCCAAAATGTTTGATGAAATAAAAAAGATGATCTTAGGCCGAGTACATAGATACCAAACACGACATGCTTTAAAATTTCGCACAAACGCGCATTGGCGACAAACTACATACATTTTTAAAAGCCTTTAAAAGCATTTACAGGTTACCCCGTTAGATTTACAGAGGAGGTCTACTGCTAAAATTACTGCCCTCGATCTGACCTTTGCGGTGATACCTCACATGCATGGTGCAATTGCTGTTTACATATGACGCCAGACTGACGCTTGCGTTCGCCATTGGGCAAGAGCAGGGCAGGACAGGGGTGCTTTTTTTTTTATTATTATTAATTTTGCTTTTTTATTTTATTTTTAAATTGTTCCTTCCATATTTTTTTTTTTTTATCATTTTTATTGTTATCTCAGGGAATGCAAATATCCCCTATGATAGCAATAGGTAGTGACAGGTACTCTTTTTTTGAAAAAACTGGGGTCTATTAGACCCTAGATCTTTTCTCTGCCCTCAAAGCATCTGACCACACCAAGATCGGCGTGATAAAATGCTTTCCCAATTTCCCAATGACGCTTTTTATATCTGGGGGGGGACATTCCCTCCCACTGCTTGTAAAAGCAGTCCAGAGGCTAATTAGCCACTAGGATTGCTTTTACATGAAAGCCGGCCGCTGGCTGAAAAGAATGATACCAAGATGATACCTAAACCCGCAGGCATCATTCTGGTATAAACATTCAAAGTCCAGCAACATACCAGTACGTTGCTGGTCCTTGTTGGACATGTATTGTAATCTTTTTTTTTCATGCAGCCAGTTGGCTGAACGAAAAAAGAGATTGATCGGTGGGTATGACCACCGTTAGAATACCGCCCTTCATCCACCCACTTCTAATGATGGGCATACATGCACCATTTATATATGCCGAAGCATGGGGGCATCCTCCCGCAAAAAAGTTATGCCGCACACACATAGTCAGACTTTTCCACGGGCAAGCCTCCGTCGGAATTTCGACCGTATGTACGCGGCATTAGGAGCAAAATCGCTCCTCCACCCCTGCTGCCCCAATGCTTCGGCATATATGCTTTTTTTTTTTTTAACTGTGGTGGTGAAATCACCTCCTACAGCACTGGAGTCGCAGGGATCAGGCCTGTCTCTGCGAACGCTGCAGTTATGTGTGTTGTGTTTTGTAAGTGACAGTGATCGATCGATACTGCACTTGGGTGGCCTGGGCTGGACGGAGGGGCAAAACGCAGGTGATAGCAGGTATCTGGGCTGATCCCGCTAGCACTGCGTTTTTGGGAACCCTAAACTGCTGGGGACGCTAGTATAGATCTGATCAGATCAGATATTGATATACCACTAAGGGAGGTGTATGCTTCACGCATGGGTGTTAGCGTTACTGGCACTAACCTGACGCTGCCTGGGGTGTGACGCAGACCCTCTCTGACGCTAAAACCTAATTGATATCACCCGCCGGGCGATCAGGGGGTTAAACCTTTATTGGGTTATATATACGGCGGGTGCCCTGACACTATAAAAAGCAAACTAACTAACCAGCATCACCCGTAACACTTATATGGTGATCACTGGTGAAAGGGTTAACTAGGGGCAATTAGGGGGTTAAAACCTTTATTAGATAATATATGGGGGTACCTGACGCTATAAAAACCTGCGGCGAATTAGAAAAAAATTACTGGCTACCGATCGGCATCACCGACACTAAGACAGCGATCAGAAAAACGATCGCTTAGCGACAGTGGTGATAGGGGGTGAAAGGGTTACCTGGGGGGCGATCAAGGGGGTTAAACCTTTATTAGATAATATATGGGGGTACCTGACGCTATAAAAACCTGCGGCGAACCTAAAAAAAATTACTGATTACCGATCTGCATCACCGACACTAAGACAGCGATCAGAAAAACGATCGCTTAGCGACAGTGGTGATAGGGGGTGAAAGGGTTACCTGGGGGGCGATCAAGGGGGTTAAACCTTTATTAGATAATTTATGGGGGTACCTGATGCTATAAAAACCTGCGGCGAACCTAAAAAAAATTACTGGCTACCGATCTGCATCACAGACGCTAAGACAGCGATCAGAAAAATAATCACTTAGCGACAGTGGTAATAGGGGGTGAAAGGGTTACCTGGGGGGCGATCAAGGGGGTTAAACCTTTATTAGATAATATATGGGGGTACCTGACGCTATAAAAACCTGCGGCGAACCTAAAAAAAAATACTGGCTACCGATCTGCATCACAGACGCTAAGACAGCGATCAGAAAAATTATCGCTTAGCGACAGTGGTGATAGGGGGTGAAAGGGTTACCTGGGGGGCGATCAAGGGGGTTAAACCTTTATTAGATCATTTATGGGGGTACCCGACGCTATAAAAACCTGCGGCGAACCTAAAAAAAATTACTGGCTACCGATCTGCATCACCGACGCTAAGACAGCGATCAGAAAAATGATTGCTTAGCGACGGCGGTGCTAGGGGGTGAAAGGGTTATCTGGGGGGTGATCAGAGGGTTAAACCTTTATTAGGGGGCTACACTGGACCTAAAACTAACTTTAGTGACACTTTTACAGTCACAAATGTCACTGATTGCAGTGATCAGTTAATAAATGGTCACTGCAATCAGTGACACTGTGACTGGGGGCTGGGGGGTGATCTGGGGGGGGGCGATTTGTGTGCCTATGTGTCCTGGTGTCAGTGTGCTGTTTGTGCACTAACCTGTATGTCTTCTCTTGTACGGCGCTCGGTATATGTGAGCGCCGCATGAGAGAGGACATCACTTCCTCCTGCTTCCTCTGCCTGTGTTTACATTACAGGACAGAGGAAGCATTTTCATTCGCCGGGAGCGATCGCGGGGGGGTGGCCGGAATCGAACGGCCGTCCCCTCATCTCGGATCGCTCCCCAACGAATACCGACCGCTCACTGTATAGGAGGGGGGTCCGATCGGACCCCCCAACTGTACAAAGGCAATCACGTACACTGTACGTGATTGTGCCTGTCGGTGCCATTCTGCCGACGTACATATACAGTGAGCGGTCGTTAAGTGGTTAATGTAGAAGTATACGCAAACCTTTTTTCTTTCATGTTGGATGGAGTAAAGGAGGGTTATAACCCATGTTGGTTTTATTTTTTGCCATTGGGGAGATTTCCCTTCACTTCCTGTCCCATAGCCAAACAGGAAGTGAGAGGAATTCCCTGCAAATTAAGAGAATACCTTAGGGACCTCATCTAATCATGTGCTCCCTGCACTTGACTGGGTATTCAAGGTATACTTGGATTCACCTTAACGTGGGAGTAAACTCCCATCTCTGACTTTTATCTATAGGTAAGCCAACAATAAGGCTTACCTATAGGTAATGTAAGTATCTCCTAAACGTGCACCGTTTAGGAGATATTTACTGTACATGCAGCCGGTGATGTCGCTGGTGCATGCTCTCTGAAGGAACGGTATACCTGTGCTGTTCCAATTGAAAATAACCTCTTATTTGGCGGGATTTTGTAGGCAACGAATAAGACATTTCTTATTCGTTGCCTACAAAATCCCGCCAAATAAGAGGTTATTTTCAATTTGAATTCACAAGGGATGATGGCAACCACATGTTTTATCACAGGAGTTGTCTTTTTTTCAATCTACCTGTGCTGTTCCTTCAGAGCATCGTGGCTCCGGCCAGTCACACATCCGGTGTCCGCAAACCCGGAAGGAAGAAGGGTGAAAATGGGAGCACCTGCAGCTCTGACATCTTGCTGCTCGAAGGGCGTCGTTTTAAGGTAAGTTTAACCTAATGTGCTAGTACGCAATGCATACTAGCACATTATGACAGTACCTTGCAGGGTACATAAAAAAACAAAATAAAACAACGTACAGCAGTTTACTAAGCGAACCTCTAGGTTGATAAAGTCATATCTTTTATTCTGTTAGTAAATCAACTCCACTGTTTTTTTTACACTATAATTGTTGGCTGGGGAATTTGATAAAAAGCTCATTCTTCCAATGACAGTGTTGGCTGGGGACATTTTGATGTCATGGGGAATATTATAATCTCATTACTAGCAGGGCAATGCTACCATGTTGTTGTTGTCTGGGAAGAATAAAATTTTATGGGGGATTATCAACTATTAATGCGGTGCTGGTGGAGAAATACAATGTCATTGCTGGCTGATGATTATTATATTGTCATAGGGATATTATAATGTCACTTTTATTTTGTGGGGTTATATTGGTGGATGTAGAATTATACACAATTCTGGTGTGGGGTTTATATGTAAATGCCAATATATGCAAATACAGTATGCCTGTTGCTATTTACCCACAGCGCTTACATTTTTCCACATTTTGTTATGTTACAGTCTTATTTCACAATGGATTAAATTCATTACTTTCCTCAAAATTCTACAAACAATACCCCATAATGGCAAAGTGAAAGAAGTTTGTTTGAATTTTTTCCAAATTTAAAAAATAAAATAAAAATCACATGTACATAAGTAAAGAGTATTTATTAGTAAACAGAAGAGTAAGAAAATTTGTTGCCTGAACTGCAGAAGGTCTTGTGATTCCTCCCTGAATTATCCTCTTTGTTTCTGCTAGATTACCCACATTTGCCTCTATTAGTACACCCTTAGTTTTTAATAACAATTAGGCCTCATGCCCACGGACGTTTTTACAGCCGCGTTTTTGAGCGTTTTTTACAGCTTAAAAACGCCTGTCCGTGTTAGTCTATAGCAGTGATGGTGAACCTTGGCACTCCAGATGTTTTGGAACTATATTTCCCATGATGCTCAACCACACTGCAGAGTGCATGAGCATCATGGGAAATGTAGTTCCAAAACATCTGGGGTGCCAAGGTTCGCCATCACTGGTCTATAGCTTCATGCCCACCTAGGCGTTTTTGAGCTGCAAATAGCATAGGCGTTTTTAAGCTGTAAAAAAAAAAAACCCAGGACCAGTGCGTTCCTTGGCGTCGGCGTTAGGCATTAAAAAACGCGAAGCGTTAAAAAACGCACAAAAACGCAGCGATTGCGTTTTTGAGCTCTGGCGTTTTTTTGGGGGGGTTTTTTTCCAAAAAAAATATGGTTGAAAAATGTATACAATAACACGGACAAGCGTATTTAAGCTGTAAAAAACACTCAAAAACGCGTCTGTAAAAACGTCCGTGGGCATGAGGCCTTACAGTATAAATCTATATATACAGTAAAACCTTAGATTGCGTGTATAATTTGTTCGGAAAACATGCTTGTAATCCAAAGCACTCATACATATCAAAGAAAATTTCCCCATAAGAAATAATGGAAACTCAGATGATTCATTCCATAACCATTTATTCATAAGTCCTTCCATTTATAGTCCATATAAAAAGATTATAGCAATGTGATAGGTTGTGTAACCATAAAATGTCCATCCACAAATGGAAGCCTCCACAAGGGGATTAGAAGCAAAATCCAGCAGGAGCTACAGAGTATAACACTGGGGCGGGAGCGGCAGTGGCTGTAAAGCGCCACTATTTTTAGCACGTGAAAGGGGTCTAAGCCCCGAGGCTTTCACACTGGAGACACAGCAGCGGCTGTTTAGGGTCGGTTTGCAGGCGCTATTTTTAGCGCAATCACGCCTGCAAACCGTTTCAGTGTGAAAGGGGTCTAAGTGTAGTAATATGGTCACAACTCATATGGTTGATGATAAAAAGAGGCACATCTAAGTATGCAGGCATCCGGGGTAAAGCTGTCCACACAAACCATCCCCCGCACCACCGGCTCTCACCGCTGTCAGTCTGTAATCGTAATGACTACCCTGCAGTAGAGCGATCTGAAAGCGAGGCTTGAAGTGCTTGTGGAGCGCAGCGTGGTAGGGATGAAGTAGATCTAGGTGAGGAGGATGGTCTATGTGGACAGCTTTACCACAGACGCCTGCATACTTAGATGTGCCTGTTTTATTCATCATGAGTTGCTAAATGTTGTACCTTCATTAAATGTAACCATATTGCTACACTTAGAGGCGCCTCTCTTCTCTTTTATACTCAGTTGTAACATGACGCTACTTGTATATCAAGAAATCTTTGTATATCAAGTCAAATTTTATTTAAAAAAAATTTGCTTGTCTTGTAAAATGCTATTAACCTGCCTGGCGGTATTCCCGAGTCAGGCTCGGGGTGAATTTTTCATACCAAAAACGGTAACCCCGAGCCAGACTCGGGATCGCATTGCAGGATACAGGGAAAGTTACTTACCTTGTTCCCTGGATCCTGCGATGTCTCCCCGCTGTGTATGTGAGCTGTCATCTCGCTCGATTCACACTGCCGAGTGGCGAGCTCCATTCCCGAGTGTTGCGACACACGGGGACGGAGTTCGGCGCCAAATTCAAAAAGTAAAAAACACAGTATAGATACAGTACACTGTAATCTTACAGATTACAGTATTGTATCAAATAATTACACATCCCCTTTGTCCCTAGTGGTTTTTCCAGTGTGCTACATGCAGTTTTATATTATTGTAGCACTGACCCCCGAAGGAGCTGCTGAATTTGATTGGGCCTGTACTCTGCTTTTACACCCCCAATAACTTTTCTCAATCCCCTTGACACAGCTGTGGTGCAATGTTGATGTAGACCTAATGGTGAAGGATAACCCCACAATTGACAATATAATAACAGTATACTTTTGCTATTACCTGTGTATCCAATGGCTCCACCTGCTGCTCTAAAGGGAACAACACTCCACACCAAAGTACTTAACCAAGAACATATTTTTACTAAGGTTAGTGTAAAGTAATAATTTCAGCAATTGCACTGTTACATAAACATAACGTAACAGTACAGTAGGTACACACAACAGATTGTATCTGTAAGGTTATCATAGGTGAGAATGTGGCTCCAATTGGGACTAGTGCTCAGAGTGATTACTCCTTATTCTGGGCACCTTCCCAATTCCAGCACACTCTGGTGAATACAGAAATACAAATGACAAATATGGTACAACACAACTACAAGGGAGCTTCCCCTACTTTAATAAAGGTGCAAGGCCTTGCAAAACAATATGCAGTCTTTGATATTCTTTCTTCTGCTAGCTATTTGAGTTTGTAACAATTTGTAATCCAACAGTGGAATAACAAGGGTTAACTTGAGATGAATATTGGAACTGTTCCTGTAATGTGATCCACTTGTAATTACCTCTGGTGTAATTGCTCAGGAATAACAGTGTTAAAGTGAAGTGAAGGATAGGATTGAGGCCTGCTTAAACTCAGTCTTTATTATATTCTCCTCCGTGGGACTACAGGTCCCAGCAACATGTGTTAAAGTCTAAGTGTATGCAAGTGCGTAAGAAACTGTGGGGAACAGCCCTCTCACCAAACTGGGCCTGAAGGGATGGAACAGCTCCGCTGGTCACAGTCTTGCTTCTCATCGGCCGTCTTCCGTCACACTGCTCCGCTCCTCAAGATGAACCGGACCCTCTGATGGCTCCAACAGATGTCTCTGGATCCTTCCCGATCCAGTCACTCAGTTTCTCTAGAGATCAGATGAGTGGCAGAGTCTTTAAATGTTCCGTTCCGCTGTAACTTAGTAGGCCACGCTCTCTGGAGACCTCCTCACAGGTCCTTACAGGCAGGCCATGCGTCCAAAAGAGACCCAAGATGGTCGCGCCGGGCCTTTTAAAGCCTACCCAGCATGCAGTGCAGTACTGAGTGATCATGGGTAGGTCACATAGCATTCTGGGTAGGCAGGTCATGGTAAAATGTAAACAGACAGTCCTTCCTGTTATTATTTTCTTTTCTAGAGGATTGGAAATTTTAGAGTCCATTTCCTGTATTGGCCACTAGATGGTGCCAAATACTAAATTATAACACTGTTCATAGGTTAACATTGCATTACATTAGTAGGCAAAAATACCAGCGCTACATACTCCCCCTGCTTTAAGTCTTTGGTCCCCAAAGATATTCAAAGTCTCAGCTTCCTCACAATTTAAACTCAAGGCTTTCATTCCATAACATAAGTCGGACAGAGGAGCCTCCCACCAGTTCTCATGTGATGGGAGACTGTTCTGTGCACTCACAGCTGACACTGTAGTGTCCGGTACAGATATGTCAAGGGGTGAGATGGGGTTGTCCCTTCCTGAATTGACAGTAGAGGGACCAGGTGCTTCAGGATTTATTTTACTGGTAATTTGGGTCGCTTCAGAGCATTCGCACAGTGTTAGTCTTTTTGGAGGGTGAATCGCTCTCTTGGCTCTCTATTCTTTTGGTGTCTCAGGTAGGCTAACATCTTCTTCGATTTTCTCATCCTCCTGTTCACTCAATTCTGTGTCCTGTATTCCAATTTCAACACCAGCAGGGGAATCCTCAGGAATTGTTTCCAACATGGAGGTTTGAGACTCCTCTGAATTTTCTGATAACCTGTCCTGAGGTACGAACTCAGGGGCTTCAGGCCTAAGAGTTCCATTGTCTCCTCCTCTTGTCTGGGGTGAAGCACCGGCTTCAGCTTCTGGTGTATCAGATGGCCACAGCCAACTTATCTCCATTTCCTCTTCCGCTTCATCCTCAGTTCCTGAGGGTCCAGGCTGAGACCTAGTTACTGGTCGATGTACGGCAGTGGAAGTAGATGGTAGTTCTTCCTCTGGAGTTATCCTGACTGCTTCTGTGAGAGGTAGGAGGTGGTACTGATGCCAGGTTTTTAATGGTCCAGTGCCTCCTTCTGGTCTGATCTCATACACTGGGAGCCCTGGAAGTTGTCTGCATACTATATATGGCTGCGACCTTCAGCGGTCAGCCAATTTATGTTTGCCTGGGATGCCCAGATTTCTCAGCAGAACTCGGTCACCGGGCTGCAGGTCCTGAACTTGTACTCTTAATTTGAAATTCCTTTTGTTCCTACCTCCTCTGGTGTCTGACGTGGCTTGGGCCTTCTCATAGGCAATCTTCAGACTCCTCCGTAACCTATTCACATACCCTTGATGAGAGGTCTCTGACGTATGGTCCAGAAAGGTTCCGAAGGCTAAGTCGATCGGCAGTCTGGCTTCACGCCCAAACATCAGCCTGTAGGGTGAATATCCTGTAGCATCACTCTTGGTGCTGTTTTAAGCATGTACCAAAGCAGTGATGTGCTTGCTCCAATGTGATTTTTGTTCCGAAGTCAAAGTCCCCAACATGTTGAGAAGAGTTCTGTTAAACCTCTCTGGTTGAGGGTCTCCTTGTGGGTGATAAGGAGTAGTTCTAGACTTCTGGATGCCTAGTAGATCCAACAGTCTTTTGATCAGAGTGCTCTGAAAGTCTCTTCCCTGAATGGATCCGTTGGGGTAGGCCATAATGGATGAAGAACTTTTCCACAAGAGTCTTTGCCACTGTGGCTGCTTGCTCATCTTTAGTGGAAAACGCCTGAGCATAGCGGGTGAAGTGATCACTAAGATGTTTCCTTGCCCACTCAGGTCGGATTCCAAACACAGGAAGTCTATGCAGACCAGATCCATTGGCCCTTGGCTCTCTAAGTGGCCCATTGGGGCGGCTCGCTGGGGCAAAGCCTTCCGTTGTATGCACCTGAGACAGTAGCTCTCCACTTCAGTCCTCATGTAAGGCCAGTAGAACCTGTCCCTTACAAGTTGAAGAGTCCTTTCTGATCCCAGATGGCCATGGTGATCATGCAAGGCGATCAGTACTCTCTCTCTCTCTGTTTCTCTGGCAGGAACAGTTGCCACTTCTCTTCAGGATCTTCAGAGGGGCCCCTTCGGTAGACCACCCCTTGTTGTAGCTGCAACCGATCCCACTCTTTGTGTAGCAGCCGAGCCTCTTTCCGGGTGCTCCTGAGCAGTAGATCAGAATGTTGACACTCCAACGCCTTCAATACTAATCCACAAAGTGGGTCTTCCTGTTGGTCTCTCCGGAGGTCTTTCTTAGATAGTTTAGGTATACCTTCCTGTACGATCTGAGAGACATTACAGTAGCACCTAGGCACCCCTATGGCGGACACTCCAACTTCTTCAGCTCTGGCTCCACCCTTTCCTTGCTGTTCTGCCCCTTCACATAGGGCTCTTACTCCTTCAGGGGTAAGTTGGGTCCACTCTTTTGGGTGGCCCAGGGAACAGTGAGGTCTTCTTGACAAGGCATTCGCATCTCGGTTACCAACTCCTGGTCTGTACTTCAGGCTGAAGGTGAATGCCGAGAGGGCAGCCATCCACCTGTGGCCGGTGGCTTCCAACTTTATGGTGGTGAGCAGGTATGTGAGAGGGTTGTTGTCCGTCTTGACTATGAACTCCGCACCATACAGATAATCTTTTAGCTTCTCCACCACAGCCCACTTCAAAGCCAGAAATTCAAGTTTGTGAGTGGGGTAGTTCTTCTCAGCGGGGACTAGACTTCTGCTCACATAGGCAATGGGCCTCAGATGCCCGTCATGTTCTTGGTAGAGCACTCCGCCTAGCCCGTCTCGGCTGGCATCCACGTGCAGTTCATATGGTCTGGCAGGATCTGCATAGGCCAAGACCATAGCAGTGGTAAGGCTCCACTTCAGCTGTCTGAAGGTTTCTCCGCATTGAGGAGTCCACTGGTCTTTGATGGACTCTTTCTTTTTCCTGGGTCCCTCTTTTGGTCTTCCAGGTTTTTCTGAGTCTGTATCAGCTTCCTCTTGGTTCTTCAATAGCTCAGTAAGGGGGTGAGCTATTTTGGCAAATCCTTCCACAAACCTCCGGTAATATGAACAGAAGCCTAGGAACAGAGGTGTATCTAGTGAAAATGGCGCCTATGGCAAGCACTGAAACTGCGCCCCTGTTAAAACATAAATGCGTCCTTACCAGCACCCATAAATGCGGCCTTACCAGCACCCATAAATGCAGTAACATCAGCACCCATAAATGCAGCCTTACCAGCACCCATAAATGCAGCCTTACCAGCACCCATAAATGTAGTAACATCAGCACCCATAAATGCGGCCTTACCAGCACCTATAATTGCAGTAATATCAGCACCCATAAATGCAGTAATATCAGCACCCATAAATACAGTAATATCAGCACCCATAAATACAGTAATATCAGCACCCATAAATACAGTAACATCAGCACCCATAAATGCAGTAACATCAGCACCCATAAATGCAGTAACATCAGCACCCATAAATGTAGTAACATCAGAACCCATAAATGTAGTAACATCAGCACCCATAAATGTAGTAACATCAACACCCATAAATGTAGTAACATCAGCACCCATAAATGCAGTAATATCAGCACCCATAAATGTAGTAACATCAGCACCCATAAATGCGGCCTTACCAGCACCTATAATTGCAGTAATATCAGCACCCATAAATGCAGTAATATCAGCACCCATAAATGCATACCTCCCAACTGGCACGGATTGTGCGGGTTTTACCCGCAGAGGCTCCTCCTTCCCGCACTCCCGCGAGACTATCATGTTTCCCGCACAGCAGGAAACATGAAGAGAAGAAGAGGAGCACAGCAGGAAACAGCAGCAGGTAAGAGCCCCCCCCCCGCGATCGGCGCACTAGTATGCCCCCCCCTGATCGGCGGCCCCCCGCCGCGCCCCAAACCCCCCCCCCGCTTATAAATTATTATTATTATTTTTTTGCAAGTCCTTTTTTTTTAAACGTTCCGGCGGCAACCATCACCCCCCCCCCCCCCCGCTCAACAATTTCTGTGGCAATTCCCGTTTTTTTTTGCCAATGTCCCGCACCCCCCCCCCACCTCAACAACTCTGGTTGGCAGGGGAGAGGGGACATCAGAATGTCCCGCGAAGGGACTTTACAAAGTTGGGAGGTATGATAAATGTAGTAACATCAGAACCCATAAATGTAGTAACATCAGAACCCATAAATGCAGTAATATCAGCACCCATAAATGTAGTAACATCAGCACCCATAAATGTAGTAACATCAGCACCCATAAATGCAGCCTTACCAGACCAGCACCCATAAATGCAGCCTTACCAGCACCCATAAATGCAGCCTTACCAGCACCCATAAATGCAGCCTTACCAGCACCCATAAATGCAGTAATATCAGCACCCATAATTGTAGTAACATCAGCACCCATAAATGTAGTAACATCAGCACCCATAAATGCGGCCTTACCAGCACCTATAATTGTAGTAATATCAGCACCCATAAATGCAGTAATATCAGCACCCATAAATGCGACCTTACCAGCACCCATAAATTCAGCCTTACCAGCACCCATAAATGTAGTAACATCAGCAACCATTAATGCGGCCTTACCAGCACCTATAATTGTAGTAATATAGGCACCCATAAATGCAGTAATATCAGCACCCATACATGCAGTAATATCAGCACCCATACATGCAGTAATATCAGCACCCATAAATGTGGCCTTACCAGCACCTATAATTGTAGTAATATCAGCAACCATAAATGCAGTAATATCAGCACCCATAAATGCAGTAATATCAGCACCCATAAATGCGACCTTACCAGCACCCATGAATACAGCCTTACCAGCACCTATAATTGCAGTAATATCAGCACCCATAAATGCAGCCTTACCAGCACCCATAAATGTAGTAACATCAGCACCCATAAATGCGGCCTTACCAGCACCTATAATTTTAGTAATATCAGCACCCATAAATGCAGTAATATCAGCACCCATAAATGCGACCTTACCAGCACCCATAAATTCAGCCTTACCAGCACCCATAAATGTAGTAACATCAGCACCCATTAATGCGGCCTTACCAGCACCTATAATTGTAGTAATATCAGCACCCATAAATGCAGTAATATCAGCACCCATACATGCAGTAATATCAGCACCCATAAATGCGGCCTTACCAGCACCTATAATTGTAGTAATATCAGCACCCATAAATGCAGTAATATCAGCACCCATAAATGCGACCTTACCAACACCCATAAATACAGCCTTACCAGCACCTATAATTGCAGTAATATCAGCACCCATAAATGCAGCCTTACCAGCACCCATAAATGCAGTAATATCAGCACCAATAAATGCAGTAATATCAGCACCCATAAATGCAGCCTTACCAGCACCTATAATTGCAGTAATATCAGCACCCATAAATGCAGCCTTACCAGCACCCATAAATGTAGTAACATCAGCACCCATAAATGCGGCCATACCAGCACCTATAATTGCAGTAATATCAGCACCCATAAATGCAGTAATATCAGCACCCATAAATGCAGCCTTACCAGCACCCATAAATACGGCCTTACCAGAACCCATAAATGCAGCCTTACCAGCACCCATTAGGGCAGTAATATCAGCACCCATAAATGCAGTAATATCAGCACCCATAAATGCAGAGGAATCGTGCGGTGTATGGGCACTTAGCAGGAGGGAGAGAGAGCGGCCTCAATGGAGCGGATCATGTGGTGTACGGGAACAGCACAGGGCAGAAAGGCAGAGTGGAATGGAACATCAGAGACAGGGACTGCGCGCAGTGGTACACAGACAGGTCACACTCACTGGCAGTGGCACTGTGATGATCAGGGACACGCAGCGGTGCAGGGGATGTTTCCTCATAATGTATACAGTCCTCCGCCACTGCTGCGCCAGCGCCTCTGACACTGTACAGAGGGAGAGCGGGAGTAGGATCACCAGCGGCCCTGTCTGCTTAGCACACATGCACAATCGCACATGATGATGACTTTAAGGCCCCTTTCCCACTGGGGCGGTGGGGGCATCAGCGGTAAAGTGCCGCTATTTTTAGCGTCGCTTTACCGTCGTTTTCATGGTGCTATTCAGCCGCTAGCGGGGTGCTTTTAACCCCCACTAGCGGCCGAGAAAGGTTAAAACCGCCCGCAAAGTGCTGCTTGGATTTCAATGGGGCGCTTTAGGAGCCGCTCCTACAGAGCCTCAAAGATGCTGCTTGCAGGACTTTTTTTTAACGTCCTGCCAGCGCACCGTCCCAGTGTGAAAGCCCTCGGGCTTTCACACAGGAATGAATGGAGCCGCTCTTTCAGGGCACTTTGCAGGCACTATTTTTAGCATTATAGCGCCTGCAAAGCGCGTCAGTGTGAAAGGGGTCTAAGGCTACTTTCACACTGAGGCGCTTTGCAGGTGCTAGAATGCTACAAAATAGCGCCTGCAAAGCACCTTGAAAGAGCCTCTTTTCTCACTCCAATGTGAAAGCCCCGGGGGCTTTCACACAGGAGCGGTGCGCTGGCAGGACGCTCAAAAAAGTCCTGCTAGCCGCATCTTTGAGGCCCTGTAGGAGAGGTGTATACACTGCTTCTAAAGTGCCCCTGCCCATTGAAATCAATGGGCAGTGCTACCGAACCGCCAGCGGCGCTTTGCGGGCGGTCTTAACCCTTTTTGGGCTGCTAGCTGTGCGCTGGCAGGATGCTCAAAAAAGTCCTGCCAGCCGCATCTTTGAGGTGCCCCGCTAGCGGCCGAATTGTGCCGCAAAAACTACGGTAAAGCGGCGCTACAATAGCGGCGCTTTACAGCCGACGGTGCAATGTCCCAGTGTGAAAGTAGCCCAAGTCATCATGTGCCAGGCACAGGCCCAAACAGAAGCAATCAGCCAAATATAGTGCTCAATATCTGGATTAAATCAATGATAATTATGCATAGCCATAGATATCATATATAAAGTGATTTGTGCAACAGCAGGTACTACTTGCACAAATCACTTTATTTATGATAACTATGGTTATGCAATTACAATTTATTTAATCCAGATATTGAGCACTACTATATTTGGCTGCTTGGCAGACAGTTGGCACACATCTTACACTTGCACATGATGATAGGTACGTTGTTGTGACTATAGTACGGGTAGTACCTGCTGCCTGCTCCCTTCGTGATCCAATTGTCCAAGTCTCCTCTCAGTCAGTTCTCCTCTTCAGAGAACTCACGTGAGTCGTGACGTCACCGACCCCGCTTGCGCTCGGGGAGAAATTGAAGCTGCGAAGAGGAGGGTAGGCGGAGATTTAGGCTCCGCCTCCACCAGTTACCCGAATGATGGTCTGACCAGTCACACTCATCGACAAGCATGGGGGGGGGGGCGCCTGTCACTCTCCTACCCACTGCTAGGCCAAACAGTACTTGCAAGTGCCGTGCCGTGCCGGCGCTGGCGCCGAAGCTATATTAGTACAGGATGCGGGCGCAAGAGGACGGGTGGGAATTTTTTTTCCGTGCGGGGAGCGGCTTTTTGACACCCCCCCTATGGCGCCCACGGTACTTGCCATGCCTGCCATACCATGGATACGCCACTGCCTAGGAATGATCTAAGCTTGGTCACATTTGTGGGTCTGAGCCAAGAGGTGACAGCTTACAGCTTCTTAGGATCTGTTGCCACTCTTTCGGCGGACACGATGTGCCCTAATCCTCCCCCGGCTCCCCTCCTCAAGAGCTTCCTTCCCACGGATGGACAGCCTGGGATTCCTTCAGAAGTGTAGGCCCAAAGCAGCAGAGCCGGGCCTAGCGAGCAGAGATGTAGCCTCGGGCTGAAGGTGCCCGGGGCTAGAATACACACACGCACCCCGTGCCATGAGGGCCACGAGGTGCACCAGGAAGACCCTACACAATGGCGTCTGTCCCTTATGTACCCCTCCCCAGCATGCACAGCGGGCCAACCACGCCCACTGCACGGCTACCGAGAAAGGACACCCAATACGCTCTGATACACCCGTATTCCAACATGGGCCAGCGGTGGCAGTGCCACCTACGGGTGAACAGGGAAAATAACTGCCAGGCAGTATCACAACTAGAGCAGAAGCAAGAATTTAGAGAAATCAGCAAGTCTGAGCCCAACTATTGGCTCAGACTATCCCCTAAATTTAAACATAGCGTCCCAACCATTTGGGCCGGCGCTACATTATAAATACTGTTCTTTCTGAATGGAAACTGGAGATTGTCCATAGCAACCAAAAAGTGTCAGTTTATGTCAAAAGTGGTTTTAGACCAGTTAGAAAACAGCGATAATAAATTAGAATCACTTGCAGAATTAAGCGATAGCGATTTGTGGGGAAATTCGTCATCAAACACTGAAAGTAATGACAGCGACAATTCTGAAACTGAGCAAATTTCAGTGTTTTTGATTTGATTACATTATTGAATCATTTTTTATTATAATTACATTATTATTTGTTATAATTATTTATAGTTATTTATTATATTATAATTTATGATTTTGTGTTTCAAACTTTATCATACCCGGGATGTCTACTAGACTCTTGTTTGGACAGATTTAAGTGAGTTATTCCTAATGCCCTGCACACACGGTCGATTTTTCCAATTAAAAAAGTCCGATGGACTTTTTTCATCGGAAAAAACGATCGTGTGTACAGGGCACCATCGGACTTTTTTCCATCAGTGTTAAAAAATAGAACATGTTTTTAATTTTTCCGATGGAAAAAAAAACGATAGGAAATTCTGATCGTCTGTGTGGAACTCCAATGGAGAAAAAACCCACGCATGCTCAGAATCAAGTCGACGCATGCTCAGAAGCATTGAACTTAATTTTTCTCGGGTCGGAGTGTTTTACGTCACAGCGTTTTGGACGGTCGGAATTTTGTCTGACGGTGTGTAGGCAAGACTGATGAAAGTCAACTTCATCGGAATTCCGACAGAAAATTCCATCGGATTTTTTTCCATCGGAAATTCGATCGTGTGTACAGGGCATAAGAATTACAGGCCTACAATATAAAACGCCAAATTTCCATGCAAAATAATGGTACCGCTTTCAGCATCAAAAATCTGAAACAATCATACCACCAGGGGGGTTCAACCAAGTTACTCTCAATCCAAGGTTTTACTGCATATCAGAAATGATTTTAGATAACTCTATGATAGTTGGATACACTGTCAAACTATACAACAGATACTGTATGTCAAGACATACTTTGTATGTATACTTTTCCTCCTTTTCTTTGCAGTAACTGCATCCTGCATACCTATACCCTTTAGAATCCTATCACTGTCCCTAAATAAAGAATTTGAAAAAAATATATATAACATTTTAATTTACCTTTTACTGATTTAACAACCCTAATTTCCTGCTGTTTACATTGTCTAGAATTATAAAGGATACAAAAGATAATGCAAAAGAATACATTTCAGCCTGACATTTAAATACTTCTTTCACCTAGAACTCCTACAATGCCACTGATGGAATCGCAGCTGTTATTGCAAGTCAACTGGAAAGCAGTATAGTTATTTCAGGGTCTGAATTGATTGAGAAATAATAAGGTTATTCGCGTTAGTTAAGTGGGTATCTCTAATTTTCTGCCTCATGCAGCCCTGAGCTCAGTGAGCTTTAAATGCACTAGACCTGCCTATACATCTCCTTTCTCAATCTCATCATTGGAGTACATCATTCTATGGTTAGAATTGTAAAAGTATTCTTTATTTATGACCTTTCTTGTGATCTTTCCATAAATCTTCCAAGATCTGTGACCTTGGGTGAATTATTACTGAAGTGCCCCATTATTGGAACTGTAACACTTGCCATCGCCAAGTATAAGGTCTATGACTGTATTATTCATATATTACACATGAAGTCCTGTCATTGACTCAATTAACCTTGTATTGATCTACAACAGGGCTGTAATAAGGCATCATTGTTTTTTTTATTTGATGTAAGCAAATGCAAATGCTGATGCCTTGTTTTACAGGCTACATCTCTACAGCAGGTGCCAAATTTTGATTTCGTTTTAGTCATAGTCTTTTAACTAAAATGCCATTTTAGTTTTAGTCGTATTTTAGTCATTGAAATTGTTTTAGTGGCACTTTAGTCGACTAAAATCTCCAGTACATTTTAGTTGACTAAAATGTATAGGGTTTTGTTAAATTGTAATGCATTATTTTCCAGCCCCAGAAGGATTTACCCTCTTAATGACCAGGCCATTTTTTGCGATACGGCACTGCGTTATTTTAACTGATAGTAGTGCGATGTTGTACCCAAACAAAATTTACGTCCTTTTTTTCTTACAAATAGAGGTTTTTATTTTTTGCGCTATAAAAAAACAAAAAAAAACACCAATTTTGAAAAAAAAATATATTTTTTACTTTCTGCTATAATACATAGTCAAAAAATATAGTTTATTTATCAGTTTAGGCCAATATGTACTCTTCTACATATTTTTGGTAAATAAAAATCCCAATAAGCGTATATTGATTGGTTCGCGCAAAAGTTATAGCGTCTACAAAATAGGGGATAGATTTATGGCATTTTTTTTTTTTTTTTTTTTACTAGTAATGGTGGCGATCAGTGATTTTTAGCGGTACTGCAACATTGCGGCGGACAGATCGGACACCTAACTGCCATTTTTGACACTTTTTTGGGAACCAGTGACATTATTACAGTGATCAGTGCTAAAAATATGCACCGACATTGTACTAATGACACTGGCAGGGAATGGGTTAACATCAAGGGCCATAGAGGGGATAAATGTGTTCCCTGTTTGTGTTTTCTAACTGTATGGGGGACTGTGTGACTGGGGAAACACACAGATTCGTATTCCTTCTTAGCAGGAAGACAGATCTCAGTGTAATCCCCTGACAGAACGGAGATCTGCCTTGTTTACTTCAGCAGATCCCCGTTCTGTCTCTGCGGGGAATGATCACAGGTGGCCGGCGGACATCGAGTCCGCCAGACTCGCTAAATTGGCTCCCCCGCAGGCCAATCAGAGCGTGTGCACGAATTTGCGCAGCCGAGCCACCTTACTGCAGTACATCTGCGGCGGGTGGTCGGCAAGTGGTTAAAGGGGTTGTAAAGTAAGAAAGTTTTTTTATCTTAATGCATATGCATTAAGCTAAAAAGCCTTTTGTGTGCAGCAACCCCCCTCAGCCCCCCTAACACGTACCTGAGGTCCCTCTCTGTCCAGCAATGTCCACAAGTGTCTCAGCCGTCTGAGATTCTCCCTCCTGACTGGCTAAGACACAGCAGCGGCACCATTGGCTGTCGCTGCTGTCAATCAAAGAAGGCTAGCCAATCAGGGGAGAGAGGGGGTGGGGCCGGGTCGGTGCTCCGTGTCTGAATGGACACACGGAGCTGTGACTCGGCTCGGGTGCCCCCATAGCAAGTTGCTTGCTGTGGGGGCACTGAAAAGGAGGGAGGGGCCAGAAGCACAGAAGAGGGGCCCGAGAAGAGGAGGATCCGGGCTGCTCTGTGCAAACTGCAACAGAGGAGGTAAGTATAACATGTTTTTTATTTTTATGGGGAAAAAAAACAAGCCTTTACAATCCTTTTAAGCAGTTTTCTAGAATTGCCAAACTCATTATATACTGGAGTAAAAATCGAATAACATGTTATTATTTATGGTATTAAGAGTTAAACACGCACTACAGACACAGATTTAGGGCTCTTTCACACGGAGGTCCGTTCAGGTCCGCCTGTCAGTTTTTTAGGCGGACCTGAAACGGATCCTCCATGCACCCCTATGGAGGCACGGATGTCAGCGGAGATATGTCCGCTGACATCCGCTCCGCTCCGCCAAAGTGTGACGGAGGAAAACCCTATTTTTCCTTCCGTCGGCGGAGCGGATCGGATGACAACGGACTCTACGGTCCGTCGTCATCCGATTCCCCATAGGGGAGAGCGGCGCTCTGACAGGGCGGTCCCTGCACACAGTGCACAGTGTGCGGGGACCGCCCAGTCATCCGTCGGCTCAGCGGGGATCAACGGAGCGATCCCCGCTGAGCAAGCGGAGCTTCACGGGGCGGATCTGCACGGATCCGCCCCGTGTGAAAGGGGCCTTAGTCATTATATGACGTCTTTAGGAATAAAAACAAGTTTCATAAACAAACAATAATATTGATTTTTGACAAACAGAAGTACAACTTTAAAACATAAAAAAAAAAAAAAAAATCTGCAAACTCTATTGGCTGTAATGCCATTGTGCATATTACCTGAATATTTTACCAACATTACATATTAAGAACAAAAGTAAGAAAAGCCTTTTTCTTATTTATTTTTTCTTTCAGCAGCTTAGTAGATAGCCCCCTGCGTAGTGCAGTGCTAATTTAGACATCAAATTTCGATTTCGTTTTAGTCATAGTCTTTTGACCAAAATGCCATTTTAGTTTTAGTCGTACTTTATTCATCTGAATTGCTTTAGTTTTCTTCTATTTTAGTAGACTAAAACCGTGTTACCGTAATTTCGTCAACAAAAACATTTGACGACAAAATTAATGCTGCTCTACAGTTGTAAGTGAAAATGAACTGTTATACATGAATGATATTTGCTTTAGATGCAGATGCTGTTATTTACCTTCACAGATTAGTAAACAGAAGAAGAGTAAGAAAGTTTATTGCCTGAACTTATTCCAAAATAGATTAAATTCATTATTATTATATATTTCCTCAAAATTCTACAAACAATGCCCCATAATGACAACGTGAAAGAAGTTTTTTGAAATTGTTATGTCCCTTAGACACGGGGGTCTCTCAGAGTTTTGCTAGCAATGCTAAAGTATCTGCTCAGCAAGTTACACACAGGCCAGATGAACTTCTTAACCATGGAAGGGTTTATTACTCACTCAGAACATGATGACTTGTTACATGGAGGAGTCTTAATACAACAGGATTCTGTCATTACCAGATGTAATCCCTTCTGTCCATCATGCTGCTGCTGCTTCCAGTCTCACACACCACTCTCACTACCTCCTGGTACAACCCCTTCCCAGCATGCATCAGGAGAAAAAGGTGAAGGGTCACACAGTGTTCCAGCACAAACATTACATCTCCTCTTTTTCCCATAAAAAATAAATAAATAAATAATAGGAAAAAATAAATAAACATAACAATAGAACAAAATACTCAACACATAAAGAAACAAGGCAAGCAGGATCAGTTCAGCAAGTAGTATCTCCAACTCAGTTCTGTGGCTCCTGCATCACGTTACGAGCCCTTTGTCTCTGTTTCCTGACCTCCAAAGTGTCCCGTAAGATTTCAATGCTTTGCCAACGAGGAGTTTGATGTCTTTGGCGGGCAGACTTACGAAGTGGCACAGCACCAGGAGGGGTAGAGGCTGTCAAAGGTTCTGGAGGTGTCAGTGGATGTCCAACAGACAAATCAGTCTCTGCAACTCCAGGCACATGTCCGGGCTCCTCAGGAATACGGTCACCAACCGCTTCAAGAGTTGGTTGTAAACTTGTAGGATCATGCCAGACACCATGCCATATGTCACCAGTAGAGCCCTGAGTAGACTCTGGTGGTTGGGTAGAAAGAGAGGTCGGGTTTGTTTCTACTGGCAGGCAAATGCGCTTTCTCAATTGCGAAAGGTGTCTTCGAACACAAACGCCATTCTCCAGGCGAACAAGGTACATTCGTTGTCCAAGAGGTCCATCAATAATGCCAGGAAGCCAATGAGGCAAAACTCTGTAATTCCGAAACCATACAAGATCACCAGCATGGAATCCAGGACGGCCTGGCGGAGAAGGTGTCGGTGACTGTTCCTGTGGACGAACTAAATCCAGTTTGGTGCGGAGATACCTGCCAAACATAAAAAAGCTGGGGACAGCCCAGTAGTTGCGTGTTTTGTGTTTCGGTACATGGTCAAGAACTCCAGAAGCTTCTCCTCTGTCAGTCCAACCTGGTCCAGAGTGGACAGTAAGTGCTTCTTAAACGTCTGCACAAACCGTTCTGCCAGCCCATTTGAGGCTGGATGATAAGGAGCTGTTTTGTAGTGTTGGATGCCCAAGCCACTGAGGAAGGATTGAAACTCATGCGATGTAAATTGAGTCCCATTGTCCGAGACTATGGCTGTTGGCAAGCCATATTGAGCAAAGAGCTTCCTTAAGACTAGAATGGTAGCAGCTGAGGTAACAGAAGGCATTTGAAAAACCTCTGGCCATTTTGAATGTGCATCTACTATGATCAAATACATTTTACCCTGGATTGGGCCAGCAAAATCAAGATGGAGTCTTGACCACGGTTCTGTCGGCCATGGCCAAGGTAGCAGGGTTCCTTTCTTTTGGGGTCGCTGAGCTTGACAGCACCCAGGACATTGAGCCACATAATCTTCAATTGCTGTGTCCATTTGGGGCCACCAAACATAGCTCCGGGCTCGCTGCTTCATGCGCACCACACCAGGATGGCCCTCATGCAGTATCCTTAGCATGGTTGGTTGCAAATACTGAGGTATAATCACTCTGTTGCCCCACTGTAGGCAACCAGCATTAGTCACAAGCTCACATTTTCTGGCAAAGTACGGACGAAATTCACCTGGGACTTTCTCTGGCCATCCAGCCTGAACATATGAGAATATCTGAGACAGGAAAGGATCTGTGACTGTATGTCTGGCAATTAAGGAGGTGGACATGCAGGATTTCGGCCTGTGTATTTCCACTATGCGTACATCTCTTGGTGAGTGGTCTCCAATTGGCAATCTGGAAAACGCATCTGCATTGCCATGGGCATCATGGGAGCGGTATCTGATAGAATAAGTATAAGCTCCCAAGAATAAAGCGTACCTTTGTAAGCGAGTTGCGGTTGTTGTAGAAATTCCTTTCTGAGGGTTCAGTATTGACAACAGAGGTTTGTGGTCAGTGATAAGTGTGAACTCCCGACCATAGATGTACGTATGAATTTTTTTTGTGGCCCATACAATGGCCAAAGCTTCCTTGTCTATCTGGGAGTAGTTTTGCTCTGCTGAGGTTAAAGACCTGGAGGCAAAAGAAATGGGGCGCTCTGTGCCATCTGGCATGACATGGGAAAGCACAGCACCCAGTCCATAAGGCGAGGCGTCACAAGCCAAGGTGACGTGTTTCTTTAAATCATAGTGGACCAGAACTCGAGAAGACAGAATGAGTTCTTTAGAAAGCCGAAAAGCTTCTTCACATTTGGCTGTCCATATCCATTTAGCTCTTGCATCCAGTAAGCGATGTAATAGGTAAAGCTGGTGTGCTAGGTTCGGCAAGAAACGGTGGTAGTAATTTAGGAGGCCAAGGTAGGACCTGAGCTGTGTGACATTCTGGGGAGTAGGGGCATGGGTAAGGGCTTTAACCTTTTCTTCAGTAGTGTGTAACCCATGTCTGTCCACAGTGTGGGCACAAAATTCCAGTTGAGACTTTAGAAATTCGCATTTTGAAAGATTGACACGTAAACCATACCTTTGGAGTCTCTCTAGCACAGCTTCAACATTCTTTCTGTGTTCTTCATCAGTGGGACCAGTGATGAGCATGTCATCTAGTAGACATTGAGTGAAAGGTATGCCTGCCAGGACCTCATCCATGATTCGCTGCCAGATGGCTGGAGCTGGGGCTATGCCAAAAACCATGCGGTTATATTGGAATAATCCTTTATGAGTGTTAATGGTCAACAGATGGCGTGAATCTGGGTGTACTTGCAGTTGCAGGTAAGCTTGCTTTAAGTCTATTTTTGTAAACTTTTGCCCCCCAGCCAATGAGCTAAATAGATCTTCAAGTCGAGGCAATGGGTATTGATCCACAAGAAGTTGGTTGTTCAGGGCAACCCTGAAATCTCCACAAATTCTAATGTCTCCATTCTTTTTCTTGACAGGCACACTGGCGATGCCCATTCACTTCTATCAACTTTAGTTATGATCTTTTCAGCCAATAGGTGGTCCAGCTCTGCTTCCACTTTCTTTCTCAAGGCAAAAGGTACTGATCTTGCCTTACAAAAACGAGGTGTAGCACCCGGCTTCAAGAGGAGGTGGGCCATTTTTCCTTTTACTGTGCCCAAAGAGTCCTCAAAAACCCCCTTAAAGCATGACTTCAGGGATTCCACCCAATGGTCTACCTCAGAAAGCAATGTACATTGGGCAATGGCAAGAGGAGGCATGCCCAGGGCTTTGATCCAGTCCCTACTGTACAGCGGAGGACCTCCTTTATTGACAACATAAAGGCGTAGAGTTTGACTGCGGTTGCCAAATGTAACAAGGGGTTTCACAAAACCCAAGGGCTGTAGTAGTTCCTTGCTGTAGGTTTGTAGTGTGAGATTTGTAGGTTGGAGCGGAAAGGACAGACCCGATGCCTTTAAATCAGTCCATGAAATGACAGACACTGCCGCCCCTGTATCAACATCCATGGAGACAGGACAGCCATTGAGTGTGACTGTCAGGGTCACCTGTGGCCAGGTGACAGATGCACACCGTAGGGGGACAGGAGTGCACCGCGAGGTAGTGAACCCTATGGCTGGCTTCTGCGGATAGGAAACTGGGTGGTTGTGGAAAGCGGGACCAGAGGAGCACAACCGGGATCCTAACGGAAGCTAGAGCCAAGATTCCCCAGGGCGCGGAGTCTAAGACCCAGCTGGTCTTCTCCAGGGCCTCTAGTGGTGAGGATGTTATGCTGCAGGCTGGGACCAGGTCGCGGCCCCTGGAGTTTCCTAGCTCACGCCCCGTAGGATAAGGGGAAAAGAGGGGAAGCAGCAGCACAAGATAAGAGAGAACCGAATAACAAGCTGAAGGTCAGGGGCCACAAGCAGACAAGGATAACGAAAGAACGAGCCGAAGGTCAAGGGTCACGAGCAGACAGGGATAGTCGGGGACAAGCCAATAACGTAACAGAGAGACAGACGTAGCACACGGCAGGCAGGAACCCAAACACACAATGCCTAACAAACACGTTGATCAGCAAAGCAGGCTTGCAGTGCACAGGTTAATATAGTGTTCAGTGATAGGGCCTGGGGTGGAGTCAGGCTGGGAGGAGATTATAAAGGAAGCCAGGTGAAGGAGGTCTGGTCTCTAAGATGAACACATGAGGAGGAAGGTAAGATGGCAGACAGACATTAATGCATATCCATGACAGTACCCTCCCTCTTACGAGGCCTCCCCCTTCCCCGCCTGGGCCCAGGTTTAGAGGGAAACTTCAGATGAAACTCCTTTAACAGACGAGGTGCAAAGACCTCAGATGCAGTGATCCAAGACCTCTCCTCAGGACCAAACCCTTTCCAATGAACGAGGTACTGAAGAACGCCTTTACAGAGTCGGGAGTCCAGAATTTGACTGATCTCGTACTCCTGATTATCCTCAGAGACAGGCGCCACGGTAGGGAGAGGACGAGAGAATTTATTGAGGACTAAAGGCTTTAGAAGAGCAACATGAAAGGAGTTAGTGATTTTAAGGCTCTTAGGAATCTGGAGTTTGAAACAAACCGGATTCAGTTTAGCAGTTACCGTGTATGGACCGATGAATCATGGAGCAAACTTCAGAGAAGGAACTCGGAGCTTGATGTTCCTGGTAGAGAGCCAGACTTTGTCTCCTGGCTGAAGAGAAGGCGGTTTACGCCTGCGGCGGTCGGCAAAGCCTTTGAATTTTTCAGCAGCTGCCCGGAGGGAATCATGAACGTGACCCCAAACGGAATTGAGAGACTCCTGAACCGAAGCCAAAGCTGGAATGTCTGGAGAACAGATCATGGGAAGAGGAAGTTGAGGGTGTTTTCCATAAACTGTGAAAAAGGGTGTCTTCTGTGAACTGGTATTCACATGATTGTTATGGGAGAATTCTGCCCACGGGAGTAGAGAGGACCAATCGTCATGGTGAGAAGACACAAAGGTGCGAAGAAAGACCTCTAACTCCTGATTAACCCTCTCAGTCTGTCCATTGGATTGGGGATGGTAAGAAGAAGAAAAATCCAAGACAATATTGAGGGATTTGCAAAAGGCTCTCCAAAAACGAGACGTGAATTGGACTCCCCTGTCGGAAACAATATGAGAAGGGACCCCATGTAGGCGGAGAATTTCTCGAATGAAAATGGGAACCAAGGCAGGGGCAGAAGGAAGACCAGGAAGAGGAACAAAATGAGCCATCTTGGAGAATCGATCGATTACCACCCAAATGACTGTATTATTCTCAGACAGTGGGAGATCGGTGATAAAAACCATGGCAATATGGGCCCAGGGTTCCTTAGGAATGGGCAAGGGCATGAGGAGACCAGCAGGAGCTTGTGTGGAGGATTTGGACTGAGCACAGACATGACAAGCTTTAACGGAGTCTTTAACGTCTGAGCGGAGATTAGGCCACCAGTAGTGACGACTGATGAGTAGGAAGGATCGGAGGAATCCAGAATGCCCTGCCACCTTGGAATCATGTCCCCAACGAAGGATCTTAGCTCAGTGGGGACAAAGGTCTTACCAGGCGGAATTTTTGACTTCAGGGTGGTAGAGTGGGCAACAATGCATGAGGTTGGAATGATCGGCTCAGGTTCAGGGGCGGACTCCTCGTCCAAAGTGTCAAATGACCTAGAGAGCGCATCAGCCCGACCGTTGCAGGAACCAGGTTTGTAGGTAATCGTGAAATTAAAACGGGCAAAGAAGAGACTCCACCTGGCCTGTCTAGGATTCAGACGTTTAGCATTCTGTAGATACTGTAAATTCTTGTGATCGGTAAAGATCGTTATGGAGTGAGGGGAACCCTCCAAGAGATGACGCCACTCCTCTAACGCCAATTTAATTGCGAGAAGTTCCCGATCACCGATGGCATAATTCCTCTCTGCCTGAGAATTTTTTTTGGAGAAGAACGCACATGGTTGGCGTCTCTTCTCAAAGATTTGAAGAAGCACAGCTCCCACCCCCATTGAGGAAGCGTCCACTTCAATAAAAAATGCATTCCCAGGATTTGGTCTCCTCAAGAGGGGGCCAGAAACAAAGGCCTGTTTCAGGTTGTGAAATGCAGAGACAGCTTCGGGAGGCCAGTCTCTGGCATTCACACCCTTCTTGGTCAAAGCGATAATAGGCGTGGCAATGGAAGAGTAATTCCTTATAAACTGCCTATAATAATTAGTGAAGCCAAGAAAGCGCTGTGTGGCCTTGAGGCTAGCAGGAAGAGGCCAGTTGGTGATAGCCAAGACCTTCCCAGGGTCCATACGAAGACCCGAACATGAGACGAAGCACCCCAAAAACAGGACCTCAGAACATTCAAAGGAACATTTCTCCAGCTTGGCATAGAGATTGTTCTCTCTAAGACGTTGAAGTACAGTGCGGACATGGTTTCTGTGGACGAGCAGATTTTCAGAAAAGATCAGAATGTCATCCAGATAGATGACAACAAACTGGTACAGCAGATCTCTGAAGATTTCATTGACAAAGTTTTGAAACACGGCTGGAGCATTACACAGACCAAAAGGCATCACCAGATATTCGTAATGCCCGTCTCTAGTGTTGAATGCAGTCTTCCATTCGTCACCCTCCTGTATTCGAATGAGATTGTACGCGCCTCTGAGATCCAACTTGGTGAAAATGGAGGCACCCTTCAACCTATCGAATAGCTCAGATATTAAGGGTAAGGGGTATCGATTTTTAATAGTAACCGCATTTAAACCCCGATAATCGATGCAGGGTCTTAAGGTACCATCCTTTTTGGCAACAAAAAAGAACCCTGCCCCTGCAGGCGATGAGGATTTCCGGATGAAACCTCTCTCCAGATTCTCTGCGACATACTCCGACATGGCCTGGGTCTCTGGGATGGACAGAGGGTAGGTACGACCCCTGGGTAGAGTTGCTCCGGGGACAAGATCAATAGCACAGTCAAAAGACCTGTGGGGAGGAAGCACCTCAGCTGATTTCTTACAGAACACATCCCGGTAATCGCTGTATGCAGCAGGAAGATCAGAAGAAACAGAAGTGGCAGCAACCGGAAGACTCTCCTTGGGGGTCACCTTGAGAAGACACGACGAGAAACATGAGGAACCCCAGGCCAGGATCTGCCCAGAGACCCAGTCCACATGTGGAGAGTGGAGCTGTAGCCAAGGGAGGCCCAATACAACTGGGGTAGAGGCCTTGGGTAGAATAAGAAAGGATATCCACTCCTGGTGGAGAATCCCTACCGACATCCTAATGGGTAGCGTCTGGAAGCGAATAGGGCCCCCTGGGAGAACAGTGCCATCAATTGCCGAGACTACCAATGGGGTAGTGAGAGGTGAAAGGGTAAGCTTCATAGAAGAAGCAGTTCTCCAATCCATAAAATTGCCGGCAGCCCCGGAATCCAGGTATGCAAGGGTTGACTGAGGAGAAGTGCCTACATGAAGGAACACCGGCAAGAGCAGGCGAGAAGGTGATGTTTCTGGGTCCAATACTCCACCTTCCAAATGTATTAGACCCGAGCGTTTCCCGGACGAAGCGAGCAGGAGTCACGAAAATGACCCTTGCCCCCACAATAGAGGCACAAGCCCAGAGTTCTGCGCCTAGCACGTTCTTCGGGGGTTAGTCTGGTCCGGCCCAGCTGCATAGGTTCTTCAGCAGGTAGAGGATGCTCCACGGAATGAAGGGAGGGGAGCTCAGACTGGCTAGGACCCAGAGAGTGCTGGCGTCTTTTTTCTAAGGACCTCTCTTGAAAACGAATGTCGATCTGGTTGCATAATGAAATTACATCGTCCAGACCGACGGGAATGGCTCTTCCCGCTAATTCGTCTTTCACTCGGTCAGAGAGGCCATGTAAAAAGGTAGCGACCAGGGCCTCATTATTCCAGCTCAATTCAGCTGTGTGGATACGGAACTGAAGAGCATATTGCCCCACTGAACTAGATTCTTGGCGAAGACGTAAGACAGCACTAGCCGCTGAAGAAGCCCGAGCCGGCTCTTCGAAGATATTACGAAAGAGCTTCAAGAAATCGGACAGACTGGAAACCACCGGATCGTTCCTCTCCCACAGGGGGGCAGCCCAGGCCAAAGCTTCACCGGAGAGGAGGGAAATGATATAGGCTACCTTAGCCCGGTCAGACAGGAAGCTTTGAGGCTGAAGCTCAAAATGAATTGTGCATTGGCTGAGAAACCCCCTGCAGGCCTTGGAGTCCCCAGAGAAACGGGACGGAGCTGGCAATCTTAGTGAGTGTGAGGCTGCGACTGGTGCGATAGGTACAGCCGCTGGTTGTACTTGGGGTTGCGGATTCGGGGTTCCCAAGGAGACCTGAAGCTGCTCGAATCGAGAAGCCAGATCCTGTAGGAATCGCATCACCTGAGTCTGATTTGATTCCTGGGTTTCAAGTCTGCGAACTATGCCCTGCAATGGATCATCCGCGGGGAGCGGGATGTCAGCCGGGTTCATGGCTGATCAAACTGTCAGGGTCACCTGTGGCCAGGTGACAGATGCACACCGTAGGGGGACAGGAGTGCACCGCGAGGTAGTGAACCCTATGGCTGGCTTCTGCGGATAGGAAACTGGGTGGTTGTGGAAAGCGGGACCAGAGGAGCACAACCGGGATCCTAACGGAAGCTAGAGCCAAGATTCCCCAGGGCGCGGAGTCTAAGACCCAGCTGGTCTTCTCCAGGGCCTCTAGTGGTGAAGATGTTATGCTGCAGGCTGGGACCAGGTCGCGGCCCCTGGAGTTTCCTAGCTCACGCCCCGTAGGATAAGGGGAAAAGAGGGGAAGCAGCAGCACAAGATAAGAGAGAACTGAATAACAAGCTGAAGGTCAGGGGCCACAAGCAGACAAGGATAACGAAAGAACGAGCCGAAGGTCAAGGGTCACGAGCAGACAGGGATAGTCGGGGACAAGCCAATAACGTAACAGAGAGACAGACGTAGCACACGGCAGGCAGGAACCCAAACACACAATGCCTAACAAACACGTTGATCAGCAAAGCAGGCTTGCAGTGCACAGGTTAATATAGTGTTCTGTGATAGGGCCTGGGGTGGAGTCAGGCTGGGAGGAGATTATAAAGGAAGCCAGGTGAAGGAGGTCTGGTCTCTAAGATGAACACATGAGGAGGAAGGTAAGATGGCAGACAGACATTAATGCATATCCATGACAGTGACATCCACTTTAATCGCAGGAGTACTCCCAGCTACCCGAAACAGTCCAACATGTTGGACACAGGTTTCCTCATCAGAGCTGGAGCCGTAATTGTCAGTATCCATATGAAATGTCTGTTTACGTTTAACTTTTGTGGTAGTGTTCGGGGAGCATGAGCTGCGGCAAACACGCCCAATATGGCCAGTCTTTCCACAAAGAAAACAAATGACATCCTTGAACTTGCAAGCAGGTGCACTGTGAGTAGTGTTACCACAACGGTAGCAAGTTGGTGTCCTAGAGACAGAAGAATTAGGGTGGCGAGGTTTAGGAAGATTTGGAGACGGCCGTCTTGGGTGTCGGGTGATAGCAGAGTGGAATATTTCCTCTCCCTGGCTTGCAGGAGTTTCAGGTGGTGCCTTCAGTAGGATGGCGTCCCGTGTAGCCAACTCCATGACCGTAGCAAGGTCAGTGGCTTTCGTCAGAGTCAAGTCGGGTTCTGTGAGTAAACGTTTCTGTATGGCTGGGTCGCAGAGTCCCATGACAAACATGTCACGGAGAGCCGTCTGCAGGTAGTCTCCAAACTGACAAGTGGCAGCTAGTTTACGTAAAGCAATGATATAAGTCTTTATGTCCTCCCCGGCATGCTGCCTTCTACTGTAGAATTTAAACCGCTCTGCAATCTCTAATGGCTTTGGGTTGTAGTGCTCATGTAGCTTCTGAATTAACTCAGGCAGGGGCTTAGAGGCCGGCTTGTCTGGAGAAATGAGGTCTCTGAGAGTGCCATATGCAGCTTGACCCAATATTGTGAGGAAAACTGCAACTTTCTTTTCTGCAGCCACACTATTTGCTTCCATATACTGCTCCAGCCTCTCCACCCAGGAGCTCCATGATTCAGCAGCAGGATCAAATGGTTGAATAAACCCTATGAAGGCCATGTGTGCTAAAATCCACAATCCTTGTCGCCACTGTTATGTCCCTTAGACACGGGGGTCTCTCAGAGTTTTGCTAGCAATGCTAAAGTATCTGCTCAGCAAGTTACACACAGGCCAGATGAACTTCTTAACCATGGAAGGGTTTATTACTCACTCAGAACATGATGACTTGTTACATGGAGGAGTCTTAATACAACAGGATTCTGTCATTACCAGATGTAATCCCTTCTGTCCATCATGCTGCTGCTGCTTCCAGTCTCACACACCACTCTCACTACTTCCTGGTACAACCCCTTCCCAGCATGCATCAGGAGAAAAAGGTGAAGGGTCACACAGTGTTCCAGCACAAACATTACAGAAATCTTTTCAAATTTATTTTAAAAAAATAAAAAATCCCATGTACATAAGTATTCACAGCCTTTGTTCAATACTTTGTTGAAGCACCATTTGCACCAATTACAGCCTCGTCTTTTTGAGTATGATGCCACAAGCTTGGCACACCTATTTTCGGGCAGTTTCAACCATTCTTCTTTGTAGGACCTCTCAAGCTCCATCTGGTTGCATGTGGAGCATCAGTGCACAGTCATTATCAGATCACTCCAGGGATGTTCAATTGGGTTCAATTGTGGGCTCTGGCTGGGCCACTCAAGGACATTCACAGAGTTGTCCCGTAGCCACTCCTTTGTTATCTTGGCCTAGTCCTGTTGGAAGATGAACTGTGGGACCTTATATGGACAGGTGTGTGCCTTTCCAAATCATGTTGGATCAACTGAATTTACCTCCAAACAAGTTGTAGAAACATCTCAAGGATGATCAGTGGAAACAGGATGCACCCGAGCTCAATTTTGAGTGTCATGGCAAAGGCTGTGAATACTTATGTACATGTGATTTTTTGTTTGTGTTCATAACGTAAATCCTTCTCCCAACTTCCCAGTAATGCAGGCTGGCACAGTATTTAGATCTTTTGAGAGTCTTGATAGGGTTTGGCTGCATTCACACCTGAGCGTTGTGATTTTGGACATTTTTTTCGGGCATTTGTATGCTCGTTTTTGAATAATGTTTTTAAAGCGTTTTTGAGCTTTGGTGTTTTTTTACTAGCAGATAGAGAAACAAATCAACTGTTTCAATTTTTTTTTTGCTATTTTTTTTTCAGATTTTTCATCAGCTTTTAATTATTATTATTAATTTAATGTTTTTGTAAGGGATTAAGGAATAGGGTTAGAGGTTAAAGGTTATGGTTAGGTGTTAATTAATTTATTATTTATTTAGTCAGTTAGGTAAGGGGTGAAGGTTAGGGGTTAGTATTAGGGGTTAGGGTTTAATATTAGGGGGTTAATATTAGGGTTAGGGGTAGGGGTTAGGATTATATTTTTATTGTATTTATTTCTATAATTTATTTATTTTGTGTATTTATTTATTATTTATATGTGTATGAGTATTATTATTTATGCATTTTATTATTTTTTATTTATTAATTATTATTTTATTATTGCCTTTGAGCACAAAAATGAGCATCAAAAACGTGCTAAAGCACGCCAATCAAGTATTTTCATGCTTTTCTATAAAAAGAAAAATGCTTCAAAAACCCACCAATCTGCCCAAGCTTTTTGGAGCTTCAGGCTTTTGGCTTCAGGGGACTTGGCGTGAAGATGTGAACCATCTCCATAGAGAATAATTGATTTTTTCTCCTCCAAGCGTTTTGGAGCTACAAAATGCTCAGGTGTGAATGGGATTAGTGAATGAGATTAGGGGAGTGATCTGTGTCAGGCTGGCCATACGTATATCTCACGTACTTGCTGTTATGATCAGCCTGACACAGGGTGGCGACATCTAATTTATTATGTTATTCAAATGTGCTTGCTACTGGTAACCATGTTACAGGGACTTCCAAGAACAATAAGTCTAGTCTTCATTAGTTGTGATTGTGAAGGGTCAGGTAGATACAGTAATAAGTGTACGACAAAGAGAAAAAAGAAGGGCGCACCAGCCTAGTGCATTATCCTTGGGTGGATTTTAGTATAAATAGATAAAAGAAAACTACTTACAAACGTGCGTAAATAATTCACAGTAAAGGTTCCACAAAAAGCAGCAATGCGTCCAAACCGAACCCATTCTAAAGAGTCACAGAGGAATTGATGGGGGTCACTGCCGGCTGACGTGTTTCGAAGGTAAGCATTCTTCCTCAGAACCCAGATAATAAGTGTACTTTCCTTAAAAAGCAGGTGGGTAAAAAGCATATTTCTTTTTCGTACATCACGGGACACAGAGCGACTTAGTCATTACTAATGGGTTATATAGTTTACCTTCAGGTGTTGGCACTGGCCAATTCCAAACCGGAAGTACCCTCCCCTATATAAGCCCCTCCCACCCGGGAGCACCTCAGTTTTTTTTGCCAGTGTCTAAGGTGTTGGCCAAAGAGTAACATGTGTTTTCACTGGGCTTGCGTACAGGTTCTTTTGGGCCTTAGTAAGCTGTTCCGGATCCCACCAAAAAAGCTTCATAGCTAAACGGTCGGTACCCGGGCCTTGCAGCAGAAGAGCAAGGTTTTGCCTGTAATGCTTCTCTTAGGAGGGCTGGACCCTGGGATCCAGAGCTCTGGTCATACCCACGACCAAGACGCTGTCTGTGCAGGGTGCTATACAGGTCCAGGGGAGTGGAATCCTTGGGAACCCGGTCCCTGAAGGTTTAATTACAATGCCTGCCGTGATAGGTGAAGTTTGGACTTTTGTGGACCAAACAAAGTCCTGCGGCGGGGATCAGGTAAGTGGGGGCCCTCAGGAACTTGGTTCTATTGGGGGACCCCCAAGCCTAATTTGTCTTTCTGTCTGTTACCTAACGGTATTCCCGCTAAATATCTGTGTTTGCCTATAACTACTGAAAATGTAAAATTTTAATAGTAGTCAAGAAAAAAAAAAAAACAGGGACCGCGGTACCTGTGTTAAACCACTAGAGGCCGCTGTAGTCCATTTTTCTTGTAAATGTGGATCTTTGGTTTTTCTCAACTCAAAAGATCCAGGCAGCTGGTAAGTTTCTCTGAAGGAATCCACTTCCTCTGCCCTGTTGCTGCGTTCATCCACCGCACAGGCCCTCCGGCAAAAAGGGCCCTGGCTCCCTAGTCCTCTGTTGGTTTTCGAAAAGGGCGCCATTGGCGCACGGGCGCGCGCGCGGGCGCGTGCACGCGCCTCCTATGAAAAAAAAGGGGCGGGGCGGGTGGATGACGCTCGATGCGCGCCGCGGCGCTTCTGCGCATGTGCGGGCGTCCCAGCATGGTTAAAAGACACAGTACAAGTGTCAGCTGCATGCAAACAGAGCTAGCAACAAACAGTGGCACACAGAGGCGGTTGATGCAGGCATCCCCATAGAAAGGCACTTTAGTGGACACCAGCTGGTATATAGCAGCACCTGTGTTAGACTATTACCAGCAAAAATTGGTGTATGACGACGGGAATACCTCAGCTTTGTGCTTAAGGGATATGTCGTCCAGACGCTCCGGAAATAGATCTTCCAGGAAGCCAAAGGGGTCTCCATCGGGCTCTGAGGATATTGGGCATGCTTGCACTGCACCAATCTCCCCTGAGAATGCAGAGGTCAGTAGCCGTAGAAACCCCGCAGGAATGCCTGGTGCTGCGGCTGTCCCCAGTCCACCAGCTCCTGTATATATAACAGAGGAGGTTTTATCCTCAACTCTGGGAGGATTGGAAGAGAGATTAACAGCATTGATCGCTGCTTCCCTGTCACAGGAAAAGCGCGTCCGATCTCCGTCTCCTCCTTCAGAGTGCCTGTTAGTGGAGGAACAGCCCCACACAGAGATCGACCTACCTGAAGGGGATCAGGATGAGGTTGATTCACTTATAGAGGAATCAACAGTGGAAGAACCTTTCTCAGCTTCTCAGGCTGAAAGATTATGGGTTCAGTCTCTGACTAACATGGTCCGATCAGCATTTAAAATGCCTCTGGCGGAACCACCATCCACTACGGTTTCCTCGCTGGGGTCGCTAAAAGCTCCCCAGGCGGTCTGTTCCTTCCCAATCCACCCTTTATTAGAAGGGCTTATTTACCAGGATTGGGAGCATCCTGATAAAATATTTGCTCCCCCCAAGAGATTTCCGGTGATCTATCCCATGGAGGATAAGTTCATAAGAAAATGGAGGGTCCCTATAGTGGACGCAGCCATCTCTTCTGTTAACAAATCACTGACATGTCCAGTAGATAATGTTCCAATGTTCAAAGACCCAATAGATAAAAAATTGGAGTCTTTACTAAAATCTGCTTTCTCTACAGCAAGTATGGTGACACAACCTGCGGTAGCAGCGATTGGAGTCTGCCAAGCAGTGAAAGATCAGTTGAAACAAGTCTTAAGGGACTTACCAGATCAGCAGGCTCATGCCCTAGCTGACCTGCCTAGAGCCTTGTGTTTTGCGGTGGACGCCATAAAGGATACAATCCAACAGGCCTCCCGCTTTACGCTGTCTATAGTACATATGCGTAGGCTTCTGTGGCTCAAAAACTGGTCTGCTGAAGCTCCCTGTAAAAAACTGCTGGTTAGCTTCCCATTTCATGGAGAACGCTTATTTGGAGAAGATCTGGACAAATATATCCAGAAAATTTCTGCCGGTAAAAGTTCACTCTTACCGGTTAAGAACAAGGGTAGAAGTCCTTCTTTTAAGAGGCCTACCTCTCCAGTCCCGGGCACATCGGCTGTGAAGCAGTTCCGACGGCCTCCGCGGTCAAATTCAGGGGGCAGAAATCAGGGACAATCACAGGGTAACAAGAAGCCCTGGATCAAGAGAGGTACAAAACCTCCCCCTAAGGCATGAAGTATTGCCCCCGCTCAATCGGGTGGGGGGAAGACTTCAGTTGTTCACAGAGACCTGGCGGGACACCATCAGAGACAGATGGGTGCTCTCCGCAGTAAGTCTGGGATACAAGCTGGAGTTAAAAGGCACTCCTCCTGCCCAATTTATGAGGTCAAACGTGCCAAGAGATCCCCAAAAGAGAGGATCCCTCCTTCTGGCACTAGAACAACTATTGCTCCAAGGGGTAATCATGAAGGTTCCCCTGGAAGAAAGCGGATTCGGGTTTTACTCGAACCTTTTCACAGTCCCCAAACCAAATGGGGACGTGAGGCCTATATTAAATCTAAAAGGGCTAAACAAGTTCCTAAATATCAGGACCTTTCGGATGGAGTCGATCCGATCAGTGGCCACCGCCCTACAAGGGCAGGAATGGCTAGCCTCGATCGACATAAGGGATGCTTATCTGCATATTCCCATCTTTCCGGCCCATCAGAAATTTCTACGCTTTGCAGTAGAAGGGCGCCATTTTCAGTTCAGAGCCTTACCTTTCGGTCTGGCCACAGCACCACGAGTGTTCACAAAAATTCTGGCCCCATTATTGGCCAATCTAAGAACACAGGGTGTAACGATAATGGCATATCTAGACGACCTGCTACTAATAGACCACTCAGTGGAAAAGCTGGAAGTAGCTATTCACAAGACAATCGAGTATCTGGAATATCACGGTTGGATTATCAACCGGGACAAGTCAGCTCTAAGACCAGTCAAAAGTCTGGAATACTTAGGGCTAAGGCTGGATTCAAATCAGAGAAAGATTTTCTTACCTCCAGAGAAGGTGTCGTCTTTAAGAAATTTGACCCACTTAGTGGGTACAAAAAGAAAACCATCCATACGTCTCTGCATGAGGCTGCTGGGAAAGATGGTGGCTTCATTCGAAGCGGTACCCTACGGTCAATTCCATTCAAGGAATTTGCAAAGGGCCATACTGTCAGCCTGGAACAAAAAAGTTCAGGCTTTAGACTTACCAATGTCCCTGTCCCCTTCCGTTCGCAAGAGCCTCCATTGGTGGTTGGTGCCCCAGAATCTGGAAAGAGGGAAACCCTTCAGTCCGGTTTCTTGGAAGGTGGTCACTACAGATGCCAGCCTCATCGGCTGGGGGGCAGTGCTGGAGCAATGGTCTCTCCAGGGCAGGTGGTCAGAAGCAGAAAAGGCCCTGCCCATCAATCTCTTAGAGATACGAGCAGCCCGGTATGCCCTAGTAGCATGGACATCCAAACTCCAGGGGTCCCCTGTCAGAATTCAATCAGACAATGCCACGGCAGTGGCATATATCAATCATCAGGGTGGCACCAAAAGTCGTGCAGCCCAGAAGGAAGCAAATTGCATCCTGGAGTGGGCAGAAAGATATGTCCCAGCCATATCCGCGGTTTTCATCCCAGGAGTGGAAAATTGGAGAGCGGACTTTCTAAGTCGCCAACAATTATGCCCGGGGGAATGGTCTCTTCACCCCGAGGTTTTCCAGGCAATATGCCAGCGGTGGGGAACACCGGATGTAGATCTTCTAGCATCCAGATTCAACGCAAAGGTGGACAGGTTTGTGTCTCGCACAAGGGATCCCCTAGCTTGCGGCTCGGATGCCCTAGTGTTCCCTTGGGATCGGTTCAAGCTGATATATGCATTCCCACCGCCACAATTGTTACCACGATTACTCCGCAGAATCAGGGTAGAAAAGAAACCAGTGATTCTGGTGGCTCCAGCGTGGCCCCGAAGGGCATGGTACGCGGAGATTGTAAAAATGTCAGTGAGGAGTCCTTGGACCCTCCCACTTCGTCCGGACCTGCTGTCGCAAGGACCGATATACCACCCTTCCTTACCAGCCCTAGGTTTGACGGCCTGGCTATTGAAGCCCACATTCTGAAAAAGAGAGGGCTCTCTAATTCTGTGGTATCTACCATGATCAATGCCAGGAAACCGGTATCCAGGCAGATCTATTATAGGATCTGGAAAGCGTACATTACGTGGTGTGAGACCAAGAAATGGCATCCACGTAAGTACATGATAGGGAGGATTCTGGACTTCCTACAGTGGGCTGTAGATAGGAAGCTGGCCTTGAGTACTATCAAGGGTCAGATTTCGGCCTTGTCAATATTTTTTCAAAGGCCCTTGGCTTCGCATTCACTAGTCAAAGCCTTTATACAAGGAGTGATGCGTATTAGCCCTCCGGTTAGTATTCCCATATGTCCTTGGGACTTAAACCTGGTTCTGTCGGTTCTACAGAAACAACCGTTTGAACCATTACAACACATTTCCTTGGTTCTTCTCACCAGGAAATTGGTTTTCTTAGTAGCCATTTGTTCGGCTAAAAGAGTGTCGGAATTAGCAGCTATGTCCTGTAAGGAGCCATATCTGGTTGTCCATAAGGACAGAGTAGTATTACGTCCTCATCCAGCCTTTCTTCCTAAGGTGGTATCGAGGTTTCATTTGAACCAAGATGTGGTTCTTCCTTCTTTTTTCCCCAAACCTAGCTCAGTAGAGGAAAAGTTATTACATTCTTTGGATGTGGTAAGAGCAGTTAAAGCTTATCTAAAAGCCACTGCTCAGATTCGCAGAACGGATTCTTTGTTTGTTCTGCCGGAAGGCCCCAGAAGGGGTCAGGCAGCATCAAAATCTACTTTAGCCAAGTGGATTCGACAGGTCATAATACAAGCCTATGGCTTGAGAAAGAGACCGCCTCCGTTCAAAGTTAGGGCGCACTCCACAAGAGCGGTTGGAACTTCATGGGCAGTGCATCACCAGGCCTCCCTGGCTCAAGTATGTAAGGCCGCAACATGGTCTTCGGTACACACGTTTACTAGATTCTATCAGGTAGACGTTAGAAGTCAGGAGGATGTCGCCTTTGGGCGCAGTGTGTTGCAGGCCGCAAAAGATCCTCATGCCTGATGGCGCCCAGCTTATGTACCCCCCCCTCATTTGGCATTGCTTTGGGACGTCCCATTAGTAATGACTAAGTCGCTCTGTGTCCCGTGATGTACGAAAAAGAAAAAGGGATTTTTATAACAGCTTACCTGTAAAATCCTTTTCTTGGAGTACATCACGGGACACAGAGCTCCCACCCCTCTTTTTGGGACACTTATTGCTTGGCTACAAAACTGAGGTGCTCCCGGGTGGGAGGGGCTTATATAGGGGAGGGTACTTCCGGTTTGGAATTGGCCAGTGCCAACACCTGAAGGTAAACTATATAACCCATTAGTAATGACTAAGTCGCTCTGTGTCCCGTGATGTACTCCAAGAAAAGGATTTTACAGGTAAGCTGTTATAAAAATCCCTTTTTTTCTGTTTTTGGTTGATAAAAAAAAAATTATTGTAACTGATAGCTGTTTATATGTTTCAGTCCTATATGAGCCTAGATTTCATTTTTAAGGTTAGTTGTGCAGTGTCATGGATGTAAAAAGGTATATTCGTATTCACATACATACCAAAAAAATTTTTTTTTTAATTTACATCATTCCTTTCCCAACTTTCATTACACAACACTCACTAGAGCATGATTCACACCCCATGTTTCTAGGAACTGAGTTCTCTTGAGTTCATGGAAATCTAATTACAATGCAGAATTCTTCCACTTGATATTTTGTTCAAAGACTTGTCATGTGATTCCCTCCTTTCATGCCAACAACAAAGCGGATTAGTTACATGGATGGCCCAGCCTGATTGAGAAATAATTTTGCAGACACCTAGGTATTACTAATCTCCCGTCTACAGCGTCTCATGCGTGTGGCAGGAGCAGCAAAGAGTGCGGAGGTAATGACGGTCTAAACCACAGGATAACAATCTGCCATTGTTTGAGAATGAGATGCAGTGTTTGAGGAGCCTCATTACTCGTCTGGGCTGCTTAGTAATGAGTGGGGAGATTGACAGCAATGAAGCAATTAACTTCTGGTTAGGTACCAATTTATATTTGAGATGCTGATAGCATGTAAAACAATTTTTGCATTTTACCATGTACTACCAGGTAAAGGTTCTTAGAAAGGTTATTTTTTTCCGGTTGCCAGAGAAGAAGACTTAAGTCTTTCTTTATGATTCTACAACCTTGATCAAATAGCTTACTCCAGTTAAGCATATACTCAATCGACAGATTTCTAATTTTACTTATACAGCACTGTAAATGCTAAATTCATAAAATATGGCCCACCTAACTGTCATTCAAAAGTTTGAGGCTCCTGGTGTTTCTTCACCTGTAATTTTTTTTTTTTTTTTAGAGAGATTTAAGCTGAGATAGTTATGAGCAAGAAGAAACTGCCTAGCCCAAATTGACACCAGTGGGTAGGGCAGACAGGACCAGAAGCACCGAGGAAATAAGTCCAGAAACTGGAGGCCAGGGAGAACATTTGTATATTGGGGAGAATATGACAGATTCTGGAATGGACTGAAGAGTAACTGGCTGGAGGGAGGTTAAGAAAAAGTACAGCAAAGGCCAGAGAAGTGAGGAAACAATACAAAGCTGAAGGAGAGGAGAGGGAAGCCTGCCTGACAAGAGAAAGTACTTAGGAATCATGTCATTGGAAAAATTACGCTCATTCTGGTTTCCCAATAACAAGTGTAGCGATACCCCCAGCTTAAGAGGGCTGCTGGTTTGTTTGGGCCCTGTAATGCACTGCTACCAACCCCTGGCAATCGGCTCTGACTTCTCTCTGACACAGTTAGGAAAGGGGAGGATGGTACAATTGTATTATCTCGATACACTATTGTACAGTACAACCCCCTTTGTATACCAGCAAGTAATTGACACTCACCACCAAATTACTTAACTATAATTATTTACTGGAAGTAGAAAGATAACAGAGTAATTTGTATAAAATGTTCTATGCAGATCCCTGCAGTATAGGTGTGCACATTAAAAGGGTATAACAGTCAATAATGCAATAACACATCAATCCCACTGCTGCAATCCTCCCTCGTGAGCAATAAAAAATGGCGCCCAGCAGAGTCCTAAACTACCCAGTCAGGCCTGACTATAACTTAGGGTATAGTTCGCTGGAGAATCTTCGCTAGCAACTGTCGGTGGTGCACATGGAGAAACCAATTTGTAATCCAGTAAAAGGGGTAAGAGATGTTAGCCAACCAGGCAAAGATGGAGAGACCGACAAACTCAGTTAAGCACAAACAGTCTCTCCAAAGTATAACTGTGTTCAAAGAGGGGGGGCCCTAAGCAAAGTCAATAGGCACAAAGTTATTCTTATAAGGTTCTGAGCTGACGCTCTCTCACCCAGACTGGACCGATTCCTGTCCGGTTCCTCCGCTACTGTGAGTGGTGTCACCGTGTCCACGATGCATCGAGTCCTCGGTTCTTCAGAAGATGCCTCACCAACTCCCCAGCGGAACGGAAGGGCTCTCTGGCACAAAAGAACGCGAGGCCCAGGCTTCAGGCCTAGCGCGCAGCAGGTGAGTGCAGGGGATCCTCTTGCAAGGAGGCCGGCGTTCCAAGAGACTGAGCGAACCCCGCCTCTCCCCTTTTAAAGTCCACCCCAGCAGTCCTTGTGCGGGGAATGGCACCCTGTGTGCCGCAAAGCGTGCTGGGAAACGTAGTCTTGCGGGTAAAACTATACCCCGCTACACAAGATAAAGTAGAATAACAAACAGGATCAGCAATACTCTGCTGTACTAGTGCCATGTCATTGAAGATCTGGAATGTGGTAGGACAGCCGATTGGGTCATGACTAGGGATGAGCCAAACACCCCCCGGTTCGGTTTGCATCAGAACATTCGAACGGACCGAAAGTTCGTGCGAACTTTCGAACCCCGTTAAAGTCTATGGGACTCAAACGTCAGAAATCAAAAGTGTGAATTTTAAAGGCTAATATGCAAGTTATTGTCCTAAAAAGGGTTTGGGGACCCGGGTCCTGCCCCAAGGTACATGTATCAATGCAAAAAAAAGTTAAAAAAACTAATGTTTTTTCGGGAGCAGTGATTTTAATGATGCTTAAAGTGAAAAAATAAAAGTGAAATATTCCTTTAAATATCGTACCTGGGGGGTGTCTATAGTATGCCTGTGAAGTGGCACGTGTTTCCCCTGTTTAGAACTGTCCCTGCACAAAATGTCATTTCTGAAGGAAAAAAAGTCATTTAAAACTGCTTGCGGCTTTAATGTCATGTCTGGTCCCGGCAATATGGATGAAAATCATTGAGGAAAACGGCATGGGTACCCCCCACCCCAGCCCATTACCAGCCCCTTTGGGTCTTGTATGGATATTAAGGGGAACCCCGCACCCAAATAAAAAAAAGGAAAGGCCCCAGGCCCTATATACTCTGAACAGCAGTATACAGGCGGTGCAAACAAGACAGGGACTGTAGGTTTGTTCTTAAGTAGAATCTGTTTGTAATTTGGAACAGGAACTTTTTATAAATGTAGCTCCAGCCCAAAAAAATATTTTTAAGATTTTTGGAAAACATAGGGAAGGGTTATCACCCCTGCAACATTTGTTTTGCTGTCTGTGCACCTGTTCAGAAGATGTCACCTCACTTTGTCCCAATGACAATTGTATTTAAAAAATCTGGGGTTTTTAGTGAAACAAGGAACTCTTACAGGAGATAATTTCCCTTCCTATGGGTAGATTTCCTCTCACTTCCTGATGTCTCCTTCCGTTTGCAAGTAGGAGTCGTTTGTAAGTTGGATGTTTGAAAGTAGGGGCCTGCCCTATATACTCTGCAGAAATTTGGGCCTTAGGTGTTGGTGTTGCCACAACACTGTAAGGCCTCACAATTACTTTGGTGGGCGCAGGAACGGGCCCTGTTGTGAAATATTAGATCAAGAATTGTAATTACATGCCGAAAAATTGGGCCTAAGGCACTGGTGCTGGTGCTACAACACTGCAACCCCTCACAGATACTCTAGTTGGAGCAAAGGAATGAGCTCTGCTGCAAAGTATTGCATCAAAAATTGTAATTGCACGCCAAGGGCTGAAAAATTGGGCCTTAGGCACTGGTGCTGGTGCCACAACACTGCAACCCCTCACAGATACTCTAGTTGGAGTGCAGGAATGAGCCCTACTGCAAAGTATTGCATCAAAAATTTTAATTACACACCCCTGTTAAACAGGGGCAGAAAAGTTGTGCCTTAGCCACTGGTGGCGGTGCCTAGAACCAAAAATGTTCTTATAAGCTATCAGCATGAACATTGAGGAGGAAGAGGATAGTCACTCAGCATAACAGGATAGTCACTCAGCATCAGCATAGGCAGTCTTGAAGGGATCTCACATTAAAAAAAAAATATTCAGTTACATCACCATCAGGTGCTTGGTAACTGGTAATCCAAAACTGATTCATTTTTATGAAGGTCAGCCGATCGACCGATTCGATGGACAGGCGCACCCTGTGATCGGTTACAAAGCCTCCAGCAGCACTGAATGTGCGTTCCGAAAGAACGCTGGATGCAGGACAGGCCAGTAGCTCAATTGCATACTGCGCAAGCTCTGGCCAGTGATCCATCCTCAAGACTGTCAAGTCTCTGATGTGAGGTCGAGTAGCAGAGAGGGCGCCCCTTGCGGCCGAGTGCAGCACAGCCCTGAAGATGACACAGGGGATGTGGTGCCCACAGAAGCACGGGTTGCCTGGTAGGTAGTGCTGGTTGCCAGGAACTTGGTAGGACAGGCAGACTGCAGGACAGCAGGCGTGCTTAGGAGGTCCAAAGGGTAAGGACCAATGGAATGTTCCGATAACAGGGTCAAAGCCAGGCCAGAGGGTCAAACACAGCAAGACAGTCAGAGAACACAGCAGAGCTGAGTCTTAGCACAGAAGACAAGGTAAGCGGAGTCCGTTAGCCAGGCCGGGGTCAGGTATACGCTAGGAAGTCAACAGGAGCAGGTCAGGCAAGCCGGGTTTGGTACACAGGAGATCAGACAGGCAGGAGATGCAAGACACAGGAACACAGGAGAAGCTGACGATAATCCAGCAAATGCAGACACTAGCAGACTTCCTTATATAGGCCCATGTGACCTGCTTGTAGAGATACTGGGTCCTAGAGCCCTTCTCCTGCCAGAGATACTGGGTCCTAAAGTCCTTCGCCTGCTGTTGGTTCCCTGACAGTGCCCCCCCCCCAAGGGGCAGCCTCCGGATGCCCACCCGGGCCCATCTTTCAGGGTATCTGGCACGGAATCTCTGGAGAAGTCTAGGAGCATGTATGTTGCCTGCAGGTTCCCAAGAATTCTCTTCTGCTGGATAACCCTTCCATTTAATAAGAAATTGAATAGTCCTACCTCTTTTGCGACAGTCCAGGATGGATTCTACCTCGAATTCGGCTTCATCTCCCACTGAGACTGGAGGAGGAGGGTCTTCTTCTCTTCCTGGAAAAGGACTAGAGACAACAGATTTAAGAAGAGAAACGTGAAACACAGGATGCACTTTATACGAACTTGGTAGTAACAGTTCAAAAGCTACTGGGTTAATTTTTCGTTTAATTTCGAATGGACCGATAAATCTTGGACCCAATTTCCGGGAGGGGCAAGGGAGCCTGAGATTTGCTGAAGAGAGCCAGACCTTATCTCCAACCTCAAAGCTAGGACTCTCTCCTCTCCTCTTGTCATATTGTTTCTTGTAGTCCTCTTGCGCTTTCTGCATGGTTAGCCGGAGGGTTTGATAATTAGCCTGAATGGAGCTTATCCTGTCTTGAACTGCTGGAACTGAGGCTTCCGGAATGACATTAGGTAGAAATGAAGGATGGAAACCGTAGTTGGCCCAAAACGGAGATTGATTGGTGGTTGAGTGTACTGCATTGTTGTAAGCAAACTCCGCACAAGGGAGTAGAGAGATCCAGTCGTCCTGGGAGAAGGAGCAGAAGCAACGCAAATATTGTTCTAAGGTCTGGTTGGTCCTTTCAGTTTGACCGTTGCTTTGGGGGTGATAGGCTGAGGACAGGCACACCTTGATTGATAGTGCTTTGCAGAGCTCTCTCCAGAACCGGGAGGTGAATTGTACCCCTCTATCAGACACAATGCTGTCAGGAAGGCCATGGAGCCTGACTATCTCCCTTATGAAAATTTTTGCTGTTTCTGCAGCAGAAGGAGTTCCTGCCATGGGCAAGAAGTGCGCCATTTTGGATAGACGGTCCACAACTACCAGGATTGTTGTAGATTCTTCGGATGGGGGCAACTCTACTATAAAGTCCATAGATATATTTCTCCATGGTAGTTCTGGCACTGGCAGAGGACGTAACAGACCCCACGACTTGACATTGGACCCTTTATTTTGCTGGCAGGTAGTGCAGGAGCTAACAAACTCCCTGCAATCAGATTTCAAGGTAGGCTACCAGAAGGATCGTTGGATAAGATCCGTAGTTTTCCGCACTCCGAAGTGGCCAGCGAGTTGGTGGTCATGCAAGGTCTTCAGTACCTGTATTCGGGTTTGTTGCGGAACGAAGATCTTGTCCTGATGCCAGAGGTACCCTTCCTGGTTTCTTAGAGAGGATGCTTCTGGTTCCTGGCATTGGAGGGAAGCCTGTTCAAGAGAAGATCTTAGATCGGGTTGGATCAGAAGAAAGTTCTGAGGTGACAGGATTGTACTAGATATTGTCTCCTCCGGAGTATCGGGAAACATTCGGGATAAAGCATCGGCCTTTCCGTTCTTGGAGCCGGGACGGTAGGTGATGTGGAAGTTGAACCTTGAAAAGAACAGAGCCCAGCGGGCTTGACGGGGTCTCAGACGTTTGGCAGTACGGAGGTATTCGAGGTTCCGATGATCTGTAAATATCATTATGGGGTGAGCAGACCCCTCAAGAAGGTATCTCCACTCCTCTAAGGCTGTTTTAATGGCCAAGAGCTCGCGGTCTCCTACATCATAGTTCCTCTCGGGCTGGCTCATTTTCCGCGAGGAGAAGGCCACGGGGTGAAGCAAGGACTTGGGTCCCTGGCGTTGTGAAAGGACTGCCCCTGTAGCTACTTCTGAGGCATCGACCTCCAAGATGTATGGCAGGGCAGGCTCAGGGTGTTGAAGGATTGGTGCAGAGGTAAACAATAACTTTAGTCTCTCGAAAGCAGTTTGGGCTTCGGAGGACCACTGGAAATGGGTATGTAAGCGGGTCAACTGGGTAATGGGTGAGATGATGGAGGAGAAGTTTCTTATAAACCTCCTATAGAAGTTCGCAAAGCCCACAAACCTTTGCACCCCTTTCTTATCTGATGGAGTTGGCCAATCCAGGATTGCCTGCACTTTCTGTGGATCCATAGCTACACCGCCCGTGGAGATGATCAGTCCTAGGAATTGTATTGATTTCTTCTCGAAGTCACACTTTTCTGCTTTCACATAAAGTCCATGTTTTCTTAGTGTGAGCAGCACTGTCTTTACATGGGTCCGGTGGAGCTCCAGAGTAGCCGAAAATATGAGAATGTCATCCAGATAGATGATGACGAAGTAGTCAAGATATTCCCGGAAAATATCGTTGACGAAGTGCTGAAACGTCGCCGGGGCATTACAGAGCCCAAAGGGCATTACAAGATACTCGAAGTGTCCGAACCTCGTTCTGAATGCTGTCTTCCATTCATCGCCCTCACGGATCCGAACAAGGTTATAGGCACCCCGGAGGTCGAGCTTGGTAAATACTTGGGCCGTACGGAATCTCTGGAAAAGTTCAGGAACTAATGGCAGTGGGTAGCGGTTCTTTATTGTGATTTTATTGAGCTCCCTATAATCCACGCATGGTCTTAAAGACTTGTCTTTCTTCTCGACAAAAAAGATTCCGGCACCGGCAGGAGAGGAGGAAGCTCGGATGAAGCCCTTAGCCAAATTTTCATCGATATATTGTCGCAGAGTTCCCAATTCCATTTCAGAGAGAGGGAATATTCGTCCAAATGGAATCTCGGCCCCTGGAAGTAATTCTATTGGACAGTCATATGGCCGATGTGGTGGTAGAACGTCAGCTTTTTTCTTATCAAAGACATCCAGGAATTCTTGGTATGCCTGGGGTATATTCTGGTTAGTGGTAGATACAGGGTGGACTGTCAAGCAACTGGTAATGTCTCTGGGTTCAGGAATAAAGCAATGCTGCTGGCAATAGGGAGAGGTGAACAGGACCTCCTTCTTGATCCAATTGATCTGAGGGTTGTGGGCTTGGAGCCATGGAATTCCTAGGATAACTGGAGACATAGGCGAGCTTAGAGCGTCAAAGCGTATGAATTCCTGATGGCCATCAGGATTGGTGATAAGCAGAGGGACAGTCTCCTGGGTAACAGGGCCAGAACTAGGCAATGTGCCATCGGCCAGGCAGACTTCAAGTCCCTGTTTCTTTTGGAGGAGGGGCAGCTTCAGGTTTCTCACCAGGTTCAAGTCCACAAAGCAGCTGCATGCTCCAGAATCAATAATGGCCTGCAGCCGGATCTCTTCTTTTCCAAATTGCAGCGTAATGGGTAGCACTAGGTGTGAAGGAGAAGCTCCGGAAACCTGGAAATACACCGGAGGGTAGGAAGGTGGCTTCTTGGGCCTTCTAGGGCAGTTATACAAGAAATGTCCGCTTCCTCCACAATAGAGGCAGAGCCTTGATTGCATACGATGACGCCTTTCATCAGGGGATAATGCGGAACGTAGCCGGCCGATTTGTCTTGGAACTGGGATAGAAGTACCAGTGGGAGCAGGCACTGATGAAGTGGAAACCTTAGGCGGCATCATGGCGGGCCTGGAGGACTGAGCTCGTTCGGACTGTCTCTCACGTAAACGTTGATCCAGCTGGATGGATGACTGGATGAGATCCTCAAGTGTAGTGGGGACCCCAATCCTGGCCAGCTCATCTTTGAGAGACTCAGAAAGTCCTAAGCGGAACTGGTGCTTGAGGGCAGCCTCGTTCCAGCCTGTGTCTGCAGACCACCGACGGAAGTCCACGGTATAGTCCTCCACTGGTCGACTACCCTGCTCTAGTGAATGCAGAGCGGCTTCGGCGGTGGCTGTACGCTGGGGGTCCTCGTAGAGTTGTGACATGGCTGCCAGGAATGTGTCCACTGTGTTAATGACTGGGCTTCTTTGTTCCCATAAACTGTGGGCCCAGGTCTGGGGTTCATTAGATAGCAGGGAGATGAGGAACCCGACCTTAACAGTTTCTAAAGCAAAAGTCCGGGGCTGCAAGGATAGGTACAATAGGCAGGCATTCCTGAAGGATCTAAACTTTCTTCGATCCCCGGAAAACTGTTCAGGGACAGGAACACGGGGTTCTGGAGGAGGGAACACCATCGTAGAAGCCACAGAGGAACGTACGTGGGTGGAACTGGGAGAAGCTGGGACCGGGTCCGCAGAAGCAGATGACTCTGACAGGTGTTGCAATCTCTCCTCTAGCTGGAGGTATCCTTCTTGCAGTGTCTGGATTGCTTGGGTCAGAGTAGCGGCCTGTTGACATAATGCCTCTAACGGGGACGCACCTCTGCCGGCCTCAGACATGGCTGGATTATACTGTCAAGTCTCTGATGTGAGGTCGAGTAGCAGAGAGGGCGCCCCTTGCGGCCGAGTGCAGCACAGCCCTGAAGATGACACAGGGGATGTGGTGCCCACAGAAGCACGGGTTGCCTGGTAGGTAGTGCTGGTTGCCAGGAACTTGGTAGGACAGGCAGACTGCAGGACAGCAGGCGTGCTTAGGAGGTCCAAAGGGTAAGGACCAATGGAATGTTCCGATAACAGGGTCAAAGCCAGGCCAGAGGGTCAAACACAGCAAGACAGTCAGAGAACACAGCAGAGCTGAGTCTTAGCACAGAAGACAAGGTAAGCGGAGTCCGTTAGCCAGGCCGGGGTCAGGTATACGCTAGGAAGTCAACAGGAGCAGGTCAGGCAAGCCGGGTTTGGTACACAGGAGATCAGACAGGCAGGAGATGCAAGACACAGGAACACAGGAGAAGCTGACGATAATCCAGCAAATGCAGACACTAGCAGACTTCCTTATATAGGCCCATGTGACCTGCTTGTAGAGATACTGGGTCCTAGAGCCCTTCTCCTGCCAGAGATACTGGGTCCTAAAGTCCTTCGCCTGCTGTTGGTTCCCTGACAAAGACCCAGTAACCCAGAGGATTTTCGGTGGGAAAGGTGTCCAAGTCTGATTTTGCCCCTAGGTATTCCTGCACCATGTGAATCAGACGCTGGCGATGGTTGCTGAAACCGATCATACCTTGGGGCTGCGGACTAAAAAATTGTCTGAACGCATCGGTCAGACGGCCACCTTCTCCACCGCACCTTCTGTGACTGACCGAACCCTCAGCAACATGTTGTCCAGGACCAGGAATTTGTAACCTCCCAGGCTCTGGAAACGCATTGCACAAACCTTTCTGCAAGGCCTCCCGAAGATGTTTCATCCTCTGCTCCTTCTGCAATGGCAAGATAAGGTCCGCAACCTTACCCTTGTAACGTGGATCAAGGAGGGTTGCCAGCCAGTAATGATCCCTCTCCTTGATACCAGGAATACAAGGATCCTTCCGCAGGCTTTGCAGGATCAGGGAGGCCATGCAGCGTAGGTTTGCTGAGGCATTCGGTCCGGAGTCTTCTGGGTCACAAAGGACGACATGATCCGTGGGCCACCTGATCCCAGCCAAATAAAAGGCCATGGGTTTCTTCGGACTGTAAATGATCCCTTGAAGACTGCTGCTGATGCTGAGTGCTAGGCTCCACCTCCATGCTGACACAATCCTCCTCCCCTCGTCCTCTTCCTGTGTGATCGGCGGGCATGCAGGAACACTGTCTGGATAAAGGGGGCCTTGAGAGGTAAGGAAGTCCTCCTCTTCCTACCTCTGTTCTGCCTCAAGTGCCCTGTCCATTATTCCACGCAGCATGTGCTCCAACAGGTGGACAAGAGGGACAGTGTCACTGATGCATGCACTGTCACTGCTCACCATCCTCGTGGCCTCCTGAAATGGTGACAGGACAGTGCATACATCCCTGATCATGGCCCACTGGCGTGGGGAAAAAAAACAAGCTCCCCTGACCCTGTCCTGGTGGCATAGTCACACAGGTACTCATTGATGGCCCTCTGCTGCGTGTGCAGCCGCTGCAGCATGGCCAATGTTGAGTTCCACCTGGTGGGCATGTCACAGATTAGGCGGTTCTTGGGCAGGTTAAATTCCTTTTGGAGGTCAGCCAGCCGTGCACTGGCATTATATGACCGGTGGAAATGCGCACAGACTTTCCTGGCCTGCCTCAGGACATCCTGTAAGCCCGGATACCTGCCCAAGAACCGCTGCACCACCAAGTTAAGGACGTGAGCCAAACAGGGCACATGGGTCAGGTGTCCCTGTCGGAGAACGGAGAGAAGGTTGGTGCCATTGTCGCAAACCACCATTCCTGGCTGAAGCTGGCGTGGCGTCAACCACCTCTGAGCCTGCCCCTGCAGAGCTGACAGAATCTCTGCCCCAGTGTGGCTCCTGTCCCCCAAGCACACTAGCTCAAGCACTGCATGGCATAGTTTTGCCTGCGTGCTTGCGTAGCCCCTTAAACGCCTACGGAGCACCGCTGGTTCCGAGGACAAATCAGCACAGGAAGAGGCCATGGAGGAAGAAGAAGAGGAGGGGATGGAGGAGAGAGAGGTGTGGCAGAACCACCACTAGTAGAATTTTGGAGGCGTGGTGGCTGAACAACCTCCAACACTACTGCACCCTGTCCTGCATCCTTTCCAGCTGCCAGCAGAGTCACCCAGTGCGCGGTGAAAGATGGGCAACGTCCCTGTCCATGCCTGCTGGACCATGAGTCAGCGGTAATATGCACCTTACCGCTTGTCACGTACCTGGTAGTGGAGCCCAACATACAGGGAGAAGCCTCTTGTAAGCCTCTGGCTCAAGAACCCCTGATAGAGCAGACAGGAGCTCAAGAGGACAAAGGGGCACAAGTGCCTGGCAGGTAGAATGTGTAGAGGGCTGATGCAGCAACGGGTGGTGCACTGTAGTCCGGAGCAGGCTTGCAGCAGCTGGAAGGTGCAATGTAGTGCAGGGCTGGTTAGCAGCAGCAGGGAGGTGCACGGTAGTCCGAAGCTGGTTAGCAGAAGCAGGGAGGTGCTCTATAGTCCGGAACTGGTTTGCAACAGCAGGGAGGTGCACTGTAGTCCAGAACTGGTTTGCAACAGCAGCGAGGTGTGAATGGTCAAGTCCAGGCCGGGTCAGTTCATCAGGCAGACAGCAACCAGGTTGAGGGGTAATCAGAAGAATAGTCAGGACAGGCCAGGATCAAGACAGGCAGCAATCAGGAGTAGTCAGAGACGAGCCGGGTTAGATAGAGGGTTTTCAAGATCAGGAGACAGATAGCAGGGGTCTCAGGAACGCTGTAGACTGGACAGCAAGGAGCAGAGTGTCTGAGGGGTTTAAATGGCAAATTCTGGCGCCAAGCGCTGTCACCGCGCACGCGTGCGCGCTCCCGCGAGCCCGTGCGCACCGGTTGCGCTAGCGCGGGCACGCGCATGCGCCAAGCGGTTCTTCCAAACACAGGCATTCTCCTGACACTGTTGTTGCTAGGCAGATTACAGAAACGCCTTTCCTGACACCGCTGACCGCCCTATCCAGCGAGGCATGGACATTGCCTTCCACATGCCGGTAGAGAGCCGGAATCACCTTCTGTGAAAAAAAGTGGCGTTTGGGAACCTGCCACTGAGGTACCGCACATTCCACAAACTGACGGAAGGGGGCCGAGTCTACTAACTGAAAAGGTAGCAGTTGAAGTGCTAGCAATTTAGCCAAGCTAGCATTCAACCGCTGGGCATGTGGATGGCTGGGAGCGAACTTCTTTCGCCGGTGGAGCAACTGGGGTAGGAAAATCTGCCTGCTAGAATCGGACGTTGGTGTACTGATAGCAGATTGCCCGCAAGTACTTGGCAGTGGCACACCTAATTCTACACCTTTATTCCTCTCAGTGCAGGTTTCTGAGAGGACTGAAGGTATAGTGGGGTTGGAGATCCCAGCTGATGAGGAGGTGCAAGGAGAGGTCCGCCTTGTACTTTGGTGTGGGTTTTTTAGGTAGTGTTGCCAACGGGCTGCATGGGAGCTCTACATATGTCTGAGTAAGCATGTGGTGCCCAAGCGCTTGTTGTCCAGTCCACGCTTGATACGCTTCAGACATATGTTGCAAATAGCAACGGTGCGATCTGCTGCACACGTCTCAAAAAAGGTTCACACCAAAGAACTTTTGGAATAACGCGCAGAGTCTCCAGTGCCCTGCACTTGCGGAGCTCTGTGGTGTGATGCAGTCGGTTGGCTGCCCTTAAGCTGGCCCCTGGAGGGCATCCTGCCTCGTTGGAGATGTGCCTCCTCCTCCTCCTCCTCTCTCCTATCAGGCACCCACGTAGAGTCAGTGAGCTCATCATCCCCTCCCTCCTCGTCACTGGAGCAAACCTGACAGTATGCTGCAGCTGGGGAAACATGACTGCCAGTTTGTTGTCCTTCTTGGGCAATCCCTCTCTCTGGGCTCACGTTATTGCCTTCCTCAAGCTGGGTACCATCATCGGAGACTTCAAAACGCTACACATCCTCCTGCAGCATGTACCCGACACTGTGGTCAAACAGTTCTGGGGACTCCTCCGGTGGGGCTAGGGAAGGAGTAACTGATGATGACCCCGAGTCCAAGGAATAGGCCGCTTTGGCACCTGCATTGGCAGCCAAGGTAGCCTGGGTGACAGAGGATGAGGAGGATGAGAACGGCTTGGTCATCCACTCTACCAACTCTTCAGCATGTTGTGGCTCAACACGGCCAGCTGCCGAGAAAAAGGACAAGCGTGCCCGACGGCCACGTGCTGATGAGGATGCACTGTGTCCACGACCAGCACTGTTGTCTCTAGACACAGAGCCTGCTTGCCCTCTTTTATTGGCCTGTGACTGTCTGCCTCTCCTTGTTGGCCTTCCAGACATACTGTCTTTGATGTATTGGAATAGGTACACAAGGAATGGCCTGCAGTGAGATGTAGCTGCACAAAGCTGGGATGTATATATATACTGATTATACAGCAGCTAGCTGAATCGCCTGCCTGCCTGTAGTATTATTAGGAAGAAAACAACAGGAATTGTCTGCAGTGAGCTTTAGCTGCACACTGTGCTCAGTATACAGTACACTAATATACTGCAGCTAGCTGAATCAACTGCCTGCCTGTGGTATTATTAGGAAGAGAACACCAGCAGTTGTCTGCAGTTAGCTTTAGTTGCACACTGTGCACAGGATACAGTACACTGACTGAAAATACTGCAGCTGCCTGGCCTGCTTGTGGTATTATTAGGAAGAGAGCACCAGCAATTGTCTGCAGTTAGCTTTAGTTGCACACTGTGCACCGGATACAGTACACTGACTGAAAATACTGCAGCTGCCTGCCTGTAAGTATATTAGGAGGAGAACACCAGCAATTGTCTACAGTTAGCTTTAGTTGCACACTGTGCACAGGATAAAGTACATTGACTGAAAATGCTGCAGCTGCCTGCCTGTAAGTATATTAGGAATAGAACACCAGCAATTGTCTGCAGTTAGCTTTAGTTGTACACTGTGCACAGGATACAGTACACTGACTGAAAATACTGCAGCTGCCTGCCTGTGGTATTATTAGGAACAGAACACCAGCAATTGTCTGCAGTTATCTTTAGTTGCACACTGTGCACAGTATACAGCACACTGACTGAAAATACTGCAGCTGCCTGCCTGTAAGTAGATTAGGAAGAGAACACCAGCAATTGTCTGCAGTTAGCTTTAGTTGCACACTGTGCACAGGATACAGTACGTTGACTAAAAATACTGCAGCTGCCTGCCTGTAAGTATATTAGGAAGGGAATAACAGGAACGGATCTAGCTAAACTGAATACAGTGTATACATATATATTAGTGATGAGCCGAACACCCCCGGGTTCGGTTCGCACCAGAACCCGCGAACGGACCGAAAGTTCGTACGAACATTAGAACCCTATTAAATACAATGGATGCGAACGTTCGAATGCTAAAGTGCTAATTATAACGACTATTATGCATGTTATTGTCCTAAAATGGGTTTGGGAACCCGGGTTCTGCACCAGGGGACATGTATCAATGCAAAAAGAAGTTTTAAAAACGGTCGTTTTTCGGGAGCAGTCATTTTAATGATGCATAAAGTGAAAAAAAAAGAGTCAAATATTCCTTTAAATATCGTACCTGGGGGGTGTCTAAAGTATGCCTGTGAAGTGCCACGTGTTTCCCGTGTTTAGAACTGTCCCTGCACAAAATGACACTTCTAAAGGAAAAAAAAAACATTTAAAACTGCTTGCGGCTTTAATGTAATGTCTGGTCCCGGTAATATGGATGAAAATCTTTAAGAAAAATGGCATAGCTACCCCATGACCCCCCCCCCCCCCCACCCCAGCCCATTACCAGCCCCTTTGGGTCTTGTATGGATATTAAGGGGAACCCCGCACATAAAATAAAAAAGGCCCTATATACTCTGAACAGCCGTATACAGGCGGTGCATACAAGACAGGGACTGTAGGTTTGTTCTTATGTAGAATCTGTTTGTAATTTTGAACAGGTACATTGTTTAAGTGTAGCTCCAGCCCAAAAATCTATTTTTAAACTTTTTGGAAAACATAGGTAAGGGTTATCACCCCTGTAACATTTGTTTTGCTGTCTGTGCCCCTGTTCAGAACATTTCACCTCACTTTCCGTCCCAATGACAACTGTTTTTGAAATGTGGTGTTTTTCTTGAAACAAGGATTGCTGATAAAGCATCAGTACAGAGGAGACACCTTTCTCCCATATTAATTCTTACAGGAGAGAATTTTCCTTCCAAGGGGTAGATTTCCTCTCACTTCCTGTTGTCTTCTTGCGTTTGCAAGTAGGAGTCGTTTGTAAGTTGGATGTTTGAAAGTAGGGACCTGCCGTATATACTCTGCAGAAATAGGCCCCTTAGTTGTTGGTGTTGGCACAACACTGTAAGCACTCACAGTTACTCTTGGTTGGTGCTGGAACGCCCTGCTGTCAACTATTATATCAGGAATTTTAATTACATATAATTGTTGAACAGTGGTAGTAAAAATTGGGCCTTTGATGGTGGTGCTGGTGCCACAACACTGTAAGCCCTGACAGTTACTCTTGGTGGGTGCAGCAATGGGCCCTGCTGTGAATTATTAGATCAAGAATTGTAATTGCATGCCCCTGTTGAACAGGGGCTGAAAAATTGGGCCTTTCGTGGTGGTGGTGGTGGTGTTGCCACAACACTGTAAGCCCTCAGAGTTACTCTTGGTGGGTGCAGGAATGGGCCCTGCTGTGAATTATTAGATCAAGAATTGTAATTACATGCCCCTGTTGAACAGGGGCTGAAAAATTGGGCCTTTCGTGGTGGTGGTGGTGGCGGCGTTGCCACAACACTGTAAGCCCTCAGAGTTACTCTTGGTGGGTGCAGCAATGGGCCCTGCTGTGAATTATTAGATCAAGAATTGTAATTGCATGCCCCTGTTGAACAGGGGCTGAAAAATTGGGCCTTAGGCACTGGTGGCACAACACTACAACCCCTCACAGATACTGTACTTGGAGCACAGCAATGAGCCCTGTTGCAAAGTATTGCTTCAAAAATTGTAATGACACGCCCCTGTTAAACATGGGCTGAAAAATTGGGCCTTAGGCACTGGTGGCACAACACTCCAACCCCTCACAGATACTGTACTTGGAGCACAGCAATGAGCCCTATGGCAAATTATTGCTAAAAAAATTGTAATTACACGCCCCTGTAAAACAGGGGCTGAAAAATTGGGCCTTAGCCACTGGTGGCGGCACCCATAAACAAAAATGATCTTCCAAGCTATCATCATCAATCGTATCATTGAGGACTCGGAGGAGGAGGATAGCCAGTCAACATAACAGCACAGGCACTCAGCATCAGCATCAGTCTTGAAGGGATGTGACATGTTAAAATCAATTAGTCTGTTATATCAGCATCAGGTGTGTGGTAGCTGGTGGTGATCCAAGACTGGTTCATCTTGATGAAAGTCAGTCGATCAACCGAGTCGGTGGACAGGCGCACCCTGTGATCCGTGACAAATCCTCCAGCAGCACTGAATGTGCGTTCCGAAAGAACGCTGGATGCAGGACAGGCTAGTAGCTCAATTGCATACTGTGCAAGCTCTGGCCAGTGATCCATCCTCAAGACCCAGTAAGCCAGAGGATTTTCGGTGGGGAAGGTGTCCAAGTCTGACCTTGCCCCTAGATATTCCTGCACCATGTTTATCAGACGCTGGCGATGGTTGCTGGAACCGATCATACTTTGGGGCTGCGGACTAAAGAATTGTCTGAACGCATCGGTCAGACGGCCACCTTCCCCACCGCTCCTTCTTTGACTGGCCAAAGCCTCAGCAACTCGTTGTCCAGGACCAGGAGTTTGTAACCTCCCAGTCTCTGGGAACGCGTTGCACAGACCTTTCTGCAAGGCCTCCCGGAGTTGTCTCATCCTCTGCTCCCTCTGCGACGGTAACATAAGGTCCGCAACCTTACCCTTGTACCGTGGATGAAGGAGAGTGGCCAGCCAGTAATGGTCCCTCTCCTTGATCCGAAGAATACGAGGATCCTTCCGCAGACTTTGCAGGATCAGGGAGGCCATGCAGCGTAGGTTTGCTGAGGCATTCGGTCCGGAGTCCTCTGGGTCACTAAGGACGACATGATCCGCAGCCACCTCCTCCCAGCCACGTACAAGTCCACTGGTTTCTTGGGACTGTAAATCATCCCTAAAAGACTGCTGCTGATGATGCTGAGTGCCAGCCTCCACCTCCATGCTGACACAATCCTCCTCCTCCTCCTCTTCCTGTGCGATGGGTGGGACAGAAGGAACACTGTCTGGGTAAAGGGGGCCTTGAGAGGCAAGGAAGTCCTCCTCTTCCTGCCTCTGTTCTGCCTCAAGTGCCCTGTCCATTATTCCACGCAGCGTGTGCTCCAACAGGTGGACAAGAGGTACAGTGTCACTGATGCATGCACTGTCACTGCTCACCATCCTCGTGGCCTCCTCAAATGGTGCCAGGACAGTGCATGCATCCCTGATCATGCCCCACTGGCGTGGAGAAAAAAAACCAAGCTCCCCTGACCCTGTCCTGGTGCCGTAGTCGCACAGGTACTCATTGATGGCCCTCTGCTGCGTGTGCAGCCGCTGCAGCATGGCCAACGTTGAGTTCCACCTGGTGGGCATGTCACATATAAGGCGGTTCTTGGGCAGGTTCAACTCCTTTTGCAGCTCAGCCAGGCGAGCACTGGCATTATAAGATCTGTGGAAATGCACACAGACTTTTCTGGCCTGCCTCAGGACATCCTGTAAGCCCGGGTACCTGCCCAAGAACCGCTGCACCACCAGGTTAAGGACGTGAGCCACACAGGGCACATGGGTCAGTTGTCCCTGTCGGAGGGCGGAGAGGAGGTTGGTGCCATTGTTGCAAACCACCATTCCTGGCTTAAGCTGGCGTGGCGTCAACCACCTCTCGGCCTGGCCCTGCAGAGCAGACAGGACCTCTGCCCCAGTGTGGCTTCTGTCCCCCAAACACACCAGCGCAAGCACGGCATGGCATCTTTTTGCCTGCGTACTTGCGTAGCCCCTTGAACGGCTACGGAGCACCGCTGGTTCAGAGGACAAACCACAGGAAGAGGCCATGGAGGAAGAAGAAGAGGAGGGGGTGGAGGAGAGAGGTGTGCCACAACCAGTAGTAGCATTTTGGAGGCGTGGCGGTGGAACAACCTCCAACACTACTGCACCTTGTCCTGCATCCTTCCCAGCTGCCAAAAGAGTGACCCAATGGGCCGTGAAAGAAAGGTAACGTCCCTGTCCATGCCTGCTGGACCATGAGTCAGCGGTAATATGCACCTTACCGCTGACCGCCCTGTCCAGCGAGGCCAAGACATTGCCTTCCACATGCCGGTAGAGAGCCGGAATAGCCTTCCGTGAGAAAAAGTGGCGTTTGGAAACCTGCCACTGAGGAACCGCACATTGCACAAACTCACGGAAGGGGGCCGAGTCTACCAACTGAAAAGGCAGCAGTTGAAGCGCTAGCAATTTAGCCAAGCTAGCATTCAACCGCTGGGCATGTGGATGGCTGGGAGTGAACTTCTTTTGACGGTCCAGCAGCTGGGGCAGGGAAATTTGCCTGCTAGAATCGGACGTCGGTGTACTGCTAGCAGAGTGGCCGCAAGTACTTGGCTGTGACACACCTAATTCTACACCTTCATTCCTCTCAGTGCAGGTTTCAGAGAAGACTGAAGGTATACTGGGGTTGGAGATCCCAGCTGATGCGGTGCAAGGAGAGGTCCGCTTTGTTCTTTGGTGTGGGTCTTTGAGGTAGGCTTGCCAACGAGCTGCATGGCAGGTCAACATATGTCTGGTCAGGCATGTGGTACCCAAGCGGCTGATGTTTTGGCCACGCGATATACGCTTGAGACATATGTTGCAAACAGCAGCTGTGCGATCTGATGCACTAGCCTCAAAAAAGGCCCACACCAAAGAACTTTTTGAATGACGGGCAGAGGCAGCGCCCTGCACAGGCGGAGCTCTGCGGTGTGATTCCGTCGTGTACTGCCCTTACGCTGGCCACCAAAGGGCATCCTGCCTCGTTGGAGATGTGCCTCCTCCTCATCCTCCTCCTCCTCCTCTCTCCTATTAGGCACCCACGTGGAGTCAGTGACCTGATCATCCCCTCCCTCCTCATCACTGGAGCCAATCTGGCAGTATGCTGCAGCTGCTGGAACATGACTGCCAGATTGGTGTCCTTCTTGAGCATCCCCTCTGTCTGCTCTCACGCTACTGCCTTCCTGTAGCTGGGTTTCATCATCAGACCCTTCGAAACGCTGGGCATCCTCCTGGAGCATGTACCCAACACTGTGCTCAAACAGTTCGGGGGACTCCTCAGGAGGAGGACATGGTGGGTCTAGGGAAGGAGTGACTGATAATGAGTCTGACATTGATACCAGGGAAGAGGACGCTTTGGCAGCTGCTTTGCCAGTACCCTGAGCCTGGGTGAGAGAGGATGAGGAGGAGGAGGAGGGCTTGGTCATCCACTCTACCAAGTCTTCGGCATGATGTGGCTCAACATGTCCAGTTGCCGAAAAGAAGGACAAGCGTGTCCCATGGCCATGTGCTGATGACAATACACCGCGTCCACGACCAGCACTGTTGCCCCCAGACACAGAGCCTGCTTGCCCTCTTTTATTGCCTCCTGACTGTCTGCCTCTCCTTGTTTGCCTTCCAGACATTCTAATAGATGGCCTGCAGGGAGATGGGAAAAAAGCAATAAGGGCTACCTTCAGGTGTCCTTCTCTGTCCCTTTACTTAAGGATTTCTAAATATGGTTGAGGATGATTGCTTTCGCACAGAATAGCACAACGACAATTTCCCTGACTGTCCAAAAAACAAGGATTTCAAAGATGGTTGATGAGGAATGCTTTAGCACAGTATAGCACAAGGAGAATTTCCCGTACTGTCCTTCCCTGTCCCTAGAAACAAGGATTATCACAGTGAAAGAAACTGACACTCTTCCTACCTATAGTTTTCTGTCCCTAGAAAAAATGTTTTTTTAAAGACGGTTGATGATCAATGCTTTAGCACACTATAGCACAAGGAGAATTTCCCTCACTGTCCTTCCCTGTCCCTAGAAACAAGGATTATCACAGTGAAAGAAACTGACACTCTTCCTACCTATAGTTTTCTGTCCCTAGAAAAAATGTTTTTTTAAAGACGGTTGATGATCAATGCTTTAGCACACTATAGCACAAGGAGAATTTCCCTCACTGTCCTTCCCTGTCCCTAGAAACAAGGATTATCACAGTGAAAGAAACTGACACTCTTCCTACCTATAGTTTTCTGTCCCTAGAAAAAATGTTTTTTTAAAGCTGATTGATGATCAATGCTTTAGCACACTATAGCACAAGTAGAATTTCCCTCACTGTCCTTCCCTGTCCCTAGAAACAAGGATTATCACAGTGAAAGAAACTGACACTCTTCCTACCTATAGTTTTCTGTCCCTAGAAAAAATGTTTTTTTAAAGATGGTTGATGATCAATGCTTTAGCACACTATAGCACAAGGAGAATTTCCCTCACTGTCCTTCCCTGTCCCTAGAAACAAGGATTATCACAGTAAAACACACTGACACTCTCCCTACCTATAGTTTTCTGTCCCTAGAAAAAATGATTTTTTAAAGATGGTTGATGATCAATGCTTTAGCACACTATAGCACAAGGAGAATTTCCCTCACTGTCCTTCCCTGTCCCTAGAAACAAGGATTCACACAGTAAAACACACTGACACTCTCCCTACCTATCCTTCTCTTTCCCTAAACTAAAGGAATCCAGGTTAAGCAAGAAAAAAAAATGTCACTGTCCCTGCCTATGCTTCTCTTTCCCTGCTCCGGAACACACTACACTAGGCCGCCGTGCTGGCGGCCTTTTATAGTGTGGGGCGTGTACTAAACACCCTCAGCAATAATTGGCCACAGGCATCCTGCCTGTGGCCAATCATTGCTCTCCTCGCTGCCGGCGCTGTGATTGGCCAAGCATGCGGGGTCACAGTGCATGCTTGGCCAATCACAGCGCCTGGATGACACTGCGATGGCGTAGTGCATTGTGGGCCGTTCGCGTCACTCGAATTAGGCGCGAACGGCCCAAATCGTTCGATCTTCGTCGAACGATCGAACAGCGGATGTTCGAGTCGAACGTATGTTCGACTCGAACACCGAGCTCATCCCTAATATATATACACACACACACACACAACTCCTAGGATGCATATATATATACTAAATACACTGACTGCAGCTAACTGACTCGCCTACCTGCCTGCCCTATCTAACTCAAATAAAATGACACTGTCTCTCTCTCTCTCTCTCTCTCTCTCTCTCTCTCTATCTCTCAGCACACCGGAACACACTACACAAGGCCGACTTCCAGGCGGCCTTATATAGTGTGGGGCGTGTACTAAATCCCCTGAGGCATAATTGGCTAAAGCCACCCTGCCTTTGGCCAGTTATGGCTCTCCGTTCTTACCGTGCTGTGATTGGCCAAAGCATGCGGGTCATAGTGCATGCTTGGCCAGTCATCAGCCAGAAATGCACTGCAATGCCACAGTGAATTATGGGCCGCGATGGCCCATAATGTTCGTAATTAGACGAACGGTCGAACGACCGATGTTCGACTCGAACTTATGTTCGACTCGAACTCGAAGCTCATCCCTAGTCATGACTGCAGCTGTCATGGTCTGGAGTCAGGCTCAGGCCAGTAGCTATAGCAGTGGATCAGTACCCACCAACAAGTGGGACAGATATAGACGCAGTGAAGGAAAGAGGAGATTTTGTCAAGGGCTACTCCAAATGTTACCCTCGATCGCCAGTGATGGTTAGGACTATCTCGGTACCCAGATATAAAGCAGGGGAATTGTAAAAATTGCATTTATTACAGAATATACTGTAATGTTGGGGGTTGTTTAGCTCAAGTGTAGCACCCACTAGCGAGAACAGTCCCACACAAATGTTTCCTTTTGAGGGCTTGTTGGCCCACTTTTATTAAAGAAAATCTGACAAAGTTCCAAAAAATGAAAACAAATGTGGTTTCCCTCGCAGGGGGTTTTCACCATCAACATAAATTGGTAGTATGTTCAGCCTCCTGGCTCACACATACAACAGTGCAATGAAAATACCAAGCCGCCTGGCTCTCTTCAGCAGCAGCACCACTGCTCAGGCTCCCGCATGGAGCCCTCCTGACACCTGTCAGCAACCTCAGACTCAGCTCTCTGGGTTTCACAGTGCAGCCTGCACTCTCTAGCTTCTCCAGCTTCTCTAGCTATTCCAGTGCACACCTGCACACTCTGGGTTCTCCCTTGCAAGCCTGGTCTCCTCGGGAGGGTGGAGCCCAGAACCATGGTCAGGTGTCTACAAATAGGCCAGCACACACCTGACCAGTCAGTGTGCTGGTAAATCTCAAAATCTGGACCCAGGACTGGGGATTTCATCCCACCCGGATCTCTAAGAAATCCCCGGGCTCCAGGTCCCAAAGTGGACTTTATTAAAGAATGAGGAGACTGAAATGCCAGTTTCCTCTGTGCATTATAAACTCCCTGGAGCCCCTCAACCTGTCCAGTTGAGAATTCTGGGTCACTACACTGGTGGGGTACCACACTACCACATACCCCTCCCCCTTGTTTCAACCCAGAGGGCGGAACACACCAGTCCAACCTCCTCACTTTGACATGCCAGCTACCACCCACATGGGCCAAATCTTGTCCCATCAGGCGACTTTCTCCACATCCCCCTGCTACGTTTACTCGGGCTCTGCAAAGACACTCCCATATCTTTTTGCGTGCACGCTTCCAAAAGCGATGCCTTTCTATTTCCCTTGGACCTACACTAGCCATCTTATCTGTAGGGAGTTTACTACTCTTGGCACCTTTTTGCACCCAAGGTTGATTTCTGAGTTTTAAGGGTCCGATACCATTGAGCTTACCAAGGGCTCCCTCATTTTCCGATAGACCACCCCTTTTCCCTTTATTTAATTTGGAAGGGATCAGATTTTTAAACACTTGTTTAGTGATAAGCGGGGGCTCTTTTATTGGGGTGACACTGGTCCCTCTTCGAGCTCTATGTACGGGCACCCCCTTACTCTCCAAACTTAGCGTCACTTGTTTCCCCATGTACCTTGAATGCTTCATTCTGTCAGTTTCATCACTAACATCCTCATAAGACTGCAGCCTCGTCTTAGTCTCCCTCTGAAGGACATCCTGACTGTCTTGCCACTCTGAGGTTTCTAAGTTATGTGATACCTTGCTGCGCTTTGGGCTATTTCCTTCCGACCATTTTTTACCAGGATCCTTCTCAGATCCTAGAAGTTCCTCAAACCTCAGGAAACCTTCCCCAGAATTACCCTCCTGAACCTGTAGGGGGCCTAATTCTGCTGTACCTTTTACCTCTAAGTCAGTCACACCATTTATCTCCACACATTTTTTGGGATTAGCAGCAACCGCATCACCTTGACCATCAGGTCTGCCATTATTTTTGTCACCCATGGTAGCCAAACCATCAAAAATTGCCAATGAGCTGCATTTTTCATCATTGTCAGAAATATTAATGCGTTTGTCATATTTCATTTCACCCATGTTTGGCAGGGCAGTGTCTGGAGAGGAACTGCACCCAGCAGAGTGGTTGTGTATGGCAGCTTCACTATACACAAACCCCACTGGCATGAGATCCTCTGCCTGCAACTGTCCTGACCACTGACCATCATCGCATAAAACAACATTTGAACCTGTGACTACAATCACTTCATTTATTGCTGTGCCATCTGGCACTTCCACCAACACCAGCTCATTTGGCACGGCATCAACCATTACCACATCATTAGGCCCTTTGTGGATCACAGACATGACCTTCTCTGTGCATTCGCCCTTACTTGGCGCTTCCATCTCAAGAGCAACATCATCTGCAGCAGCAAGTGCATCATTGCATATAAGTTGCTCTGCAGGTCCTTCATCTGGCACTGCAGAAATCGTGTCTGCTCCACTCTTACCAACAGAGGCCTTTTTCAACAAAGCCAACAGGTCTTTTGCCCACCTGTCCCAGTCTGTTATCTCTGGGCCCCCAGAGGTACCACACAGTACGGCTCCAACTGCACAAAGAGACCCAGAGCTACAGAATGGCTCAGCAACAGACACATTGCACATGTTACTTTTGTTCAAATCAGACTGTGGAAATACATTTTTAACCAGAGCAGGCTGCAATACCACACTCTCACCACCTTGCTCTGATGGTGCTTCATTAAACGCATGAACACCTTCACACCTGTCATTGCCAGACTGCAATAACCTATTTCCATGAGCGTTTTCAAACATTTCCGTTTTAGCATTAACCATTTTGTTATCACCAGGTTCAGGTACCGTCTTATCCCTTAGAGCGGCACCAAAGCTGTCCCAGGCAACCTCCGGCTCCAAAACACAGAGCTCCCTGGGGGTTTCTAGGGACACCTCTGTAGCCTTTGTCTCAGTTGCTAAGGGAGATAGTACATCTCTAACTGCACTCACATCAACATTTTTATCTCTAGTGAGCTGCACTAGCCCATTAGCAACTGGACCATCAACTTCAGCCAACACAATATTAGCAGTTTTACCCATCACATTGTCATAATCAAGTTTACCACTTGCCTCCCCACTGGACAGGTCACTGCAGCGAGGCAAGTCCTTTTCTACACAGACAGTGGATCTCCCATTTGGGGTCACTTCCACTCCAATGTGCACAGTCACATAGTCAGTCTCTTGAATGCATTTATCAGCAACAGTCTTACCCATCACTGTACCAGGGGTTGCCATGTTCACTTGAGTGCGTTGTCTATCCTTTGTTGCACTGTCGCTGGCCAACTCTCCCTGATGGCCATGGGACGAAACTGCAGCAGCCATTTCTGACTCCTTACCACCCCCTGCAGGCACAACAGGTACTTCCTCACTGTTGCCAGAGGTAATTGAAAACATTTTTAAACAGGAACCTGGGCTTGCTGACAAAGACTTCTGCCCAGTAGCCATATCTCCAGCCATGTTCCATAACCTGGGACAAGAAAAAATTCCATGCCCAAGTTGACCACATTCCAGGCATGGTACATTTCTGCACATATCTTTAGTGGGACGCCGCTCCACATCTCCACTGTAGCTCCTCCTTCCGGTTAACACCCAATCTCTCGTTGCTAAGGGAGGTGGCACTCTTCCAGCTGTACTTTGCTGACTCTCCCAAACGCGACTTTGCGATCCTTGGAGCATTGTTGCTTTCAACTTGCCACGATCCTCTGTCGGCAATACGTTTCTCACGTGGTCCGCAGACTTGACATTACCGCCGCTGTTACGGGCAACCACATACCTCTCGAACTTCTGATCAGCCGTTTGGACACTCCTGGGACTCAAATCAGGCTTCCCAAACATTGTTGCAGACCTTTGTCTGGCCACGTCACCTTGTCTTGGAGACTGAGACAAAGGGCACTTGGAGACAACATGCCCCCACTCTCTGCACCGCACACAGCGCTCTTGCTTCAGAGCCTTAACAGGGCTTCCCCAATTGCATCCTCTTTCAAACTTAGGTTTTTGCCCATTGATAGCTGGCCTGTTTGTACTAGCGTTACCAGGGGCAACCACATGCACTTCCTTTTTAACTGGAGTTGGAGTAGCAAAAAACAGTCTGCAATACTCTCCAGCAGGCTCAAACCCTTGCATCATCTTTGCAGTCACTCCAGCAAACTTTTGCGCTGTCCAGCAAAAATATAGCACTGTCACTTTAAAGCAAGTTGCTTTTCACTTCATGCAAGCTTTCCTCAGCTGCACACAGATTGTGCTGTCTCATGCACACAAACACAGTTCATATAACAGATGAACTTACTTTTCCAGGGATCTCCAGTTCTGCCCGCATTCTCCACCACTTGTAATGTTGGTTTTTTTTTAGCTCAAGTGTAGCACCCACTAGCGAGAACAGTCCCACACAAATGTTTCCTTTTGAGGGCTTGTTGGCCCACTTTTATTAAAGAAAATCAGACAAAGTTCCAAAAAATGAAAACAAATGTGGTTTCCCTCGCAGGGGGTTTTCACCATCAACATAAATTGGTAGTATGTTCAGCCTCCTGGCTCACACATACAACAGTGCAATGAAAATACCAAGCCGCCTGGCTCTCTTCAGCAGCAGCACCACTGCTCAGGCTCCCGCATGGAGCCCTCCTGACACCTGTCAGCAACCTCAGACTCTGCTCTCTGGGTTTCACAGTGCAGCCTGCACTCTCTAGCTTCTCCAACTTCTCTAGCTATTCCAGTGCACACCTGCACACTCTGGGTTCTCCCTTGCAAGCCTGGTCTCCTCGGGAGGGTGGAGCCCAGAACCATGGTCAGGTGTCTACAAATAGGCCAGCACACACCTGACCAGTCAGTGTGCTGGTAAATCTCAAAATCTGGACCCAGGACTGGGGATTTCATCCCACCCGGATCTCTAAGAAATCCCCGGGCTCCAGGTCCCAAAGTGGACTTTATTAAAGAATGAGGAGACTGAAATGCCAGTTTCCTCTGTGCATTATAAACTCCCTGGAGCCCCTCAACCTGTCCAGTTGAGAATTCTGGGTCACTACACTGGTGGGGTACCACACTACCACAATACAAACACATATACAAAAATTACAACAATAACAGGTTGGTAATTGTTGCGAAAATTTCACATGAGATTAACATTTAAAAGCAATTTGGAAGCCCCACAGGTGTGTAGAGGCGTAGTGATGTAGGTATAGACGTGGTCCTCAACAAGTTTCACGGCCAATGCCGCTTCTTCAGGAGGAGTCAACCAAGAACATCTATGAAAAAATACAGTCTCATAGTTACATTGTCATGGAAATCTAAATTGTAGTTAGTTAAGCTACCAATATCACATTTACTTTGGAGTATTGAGAAGCTGGCGTGACTCGCCAATGAAGGCCCAGTTGAGCAACAAGCGGCATCAATTGAGACACCCTAAATGGGTGATTCCCCCAGGGGGCCAACACGGGAGGCTATTGAGACGGACTGAAAATTTATAGAAGAGGTATAATTAATTTGTAAACTGTGGGTCCATACATAGAGCCAATACACTAACTGGGAAAGGGAGTTGAAGGAGAGGGGGAAAAAATAGATGGGGAAGGGAAAAAAAGGGAGAAAAAAGGGGGGGAAAGGGGAGACATTTGGAGTAGCCCTTAACAAAATCTCCCCTTTTCCTTCATTACTTAATTACAGGATGATGGTACCTATCCCTACACATTATACTAGCTTATTGAGGCAATACCCCTTAATCTAAGATATAGACGCAGATCATCCTGGCTGATGACAGAGGTTCACCTGAGGTGCAGGGTCTAAGTACCAACCGGCATTTACCAGAGCTCCTGATGGTATAGATGAGCTTTGCTGTGCGTCAGTACCAGGTCGGGTTCCTCAGAATCCTCCACTAGGAAGTGAGCAAGCCAGGATCTAGTAGCAGATATAGCAGGTAGGGATCAAGCAGAAACGTAGTAGAGGAACAAGCCAAAGGTCGGTAATGAAATAATTGCAGGTTGGGATTAAGAACAAGCATAGTCGAAGAACAAGCCAAAGGTGGGTAATGAATGGAAGTAAAAATACAGATGACAGCAGGAGAGACTAAAGTGAGATATTGGCTGGAGAGAGCACAATGATGGCAAAGAGGAATTGCAGAGACATGGCTTACAACAGGAAGTTCATGGGAGGAGCAAAGAGTTCAGTGTTCAAGACAAACAAGATTCAAGGCAGGGTAATTCAAGGAATTGTCCAGAGAAATGTCCAGTATGCCAGGTGGCTCAGCAAGCAGAGTTATTGCCAGACACAGTACAAGACCCAGGTTCAAGTTCAGGCCCTGACAGCACCTAGAATTTTAGAAGGCAGCAGGTACAAATCTTAAGCTACCCATACTCACCTTACACCTGACAGTTACGTAGTGATTTGAGGCAGCTTTGCCTGACTTTTTAATTCAAATAAAGATCATTTAAAATCGAAGGGATCACTAAAATTTTATTCCACTGTTTGGCCCCATTCCCCCGGCCGTAACACTGCCGTATCAATTTACCAATCAGGGACAAATGTTCCTGCATGTGATCAGTAAATAGAATGTGTAAAAATTGCCCTGTATATGTTTATACAATTCAATATTTTTTTAAAGGCATTGCGCATTACATTTTTAGTTTATTTGATTTTTTTTTAATACTAGTTAATGGGTATTGGTGTTTGCTGCTGAGGCACATGCTGCAGTGGCTCCATGCAGAGGCAGCTAAAGATAGTGGTCACCACAGAAACAGAAGTCAGGCGGTGCAAAAATAAAAAATAATCAAATGCTGTGAGGGAGAGACAGTGCACAAAACGAATGAAGAGACAGGAGAAAATATATTTGTGCTTTGTGATAACTAATTTACAGCTGAACTCCAAGTATGATCTTAACCACTTCAGCACTGGAAGGTTTATCCCTCTTCATGACCAGACCGTTTTTTGCGATATGGCACTGCGTTATTTTAACTAACAATTGTGCAACGTTGTACCCAAATAAAATGTATGTCTTTTTTTTCCCACAAATAGAGCTTTCTTTTGGTGGTATTTGATCACCTCAAAAAAGACAGACAGTCAATTTTGAAAAAAAAAAACAATATTTTTCACTTCCTGCTATAAAACATATCCAGTAAAATTTTTTTTATAAAATCGAATTTCTTACTAAATTTAGGCCAATATGTGTTTTGGTAAAGAAAATCCCAATAAGCGTATATTGATTGGTTTGTGCAAAAGTTAAAGGCATCTACAAACTATGGGAACTTACACTTTGCTACAATGTAAAGTAGTTAGTGTACAGCAGAGGATGATCCCCTCCCTTTGGAGACTGGGCTGCAGGGCAGTATTCCAACATGATAACGACCCCAAACACACCTTCAAGACAACCACTGCCTTGCTAAAGAAGCTGGGGGTAAAGGTGATGGACTGACCAAGCATGTCTCCTGACCTAAACCCTATTGAGCATTTGTGGTGCATCCTGAAACAGAAGGTGGAGGAGTGCAAGGTCTCTAACACCCACCAGCTCTGTGATGTTGTTGCCAGTGGCAACCTGTTAAGCTCTGGTGAACTCCATGCCTAAGAGGGTTAAGACAGTGCTGGAAAATAATGGTGGCCACACAAAATATTGACACTTTGGGCCCAATTTGGACATTTTCACTTAGGGGTGTACTTACTTTTGTTGCCAGCGGTTTAGACATTAATGGCTGTGTTGAGTTATTTTGAGAGGACAGCAAATTTACACTGTTATACAAGCTGTATATACAGTACTCACTACTTTACATTGTAGCAAAGTGTTATTTCTTCAGTGTTGTCACATGAAAAGATATAATAAAATATTTACAAAAATGTGAGGGGTGTGCTCACTTTTCTGAGTTACTGTATATTGCCGGGAGCCAGCAATACATTGCAGCTGCAAGCAAGTTTAAATGACATTTGTTCCTTTAGAAATTTCATTTTGCTGCGGCACTGGTCTACACATTGCACAGATGCACCACTTTACAGGCAGACTAAGGGGACCCCACAGGCACGATATTTAAAGGTATATTTCATTTTTATTGTTTCACTTTAAGCATTATTAAAATAACTGCTCCTGAAAAACTGTAGTTGGCTCCACATACACTTTTTATGGCAATAACTTGCATATAAGCCTTTAAAATGGGCACTTTCGATTTCTTTGTAGATGGAAAATCAAGAAAAAAAATGGCACCCCCCCCCAAATCCATACCAGACCCTTATCCGAGCAAGCAACCTGACAGGTCAGGAAAGAGGGGGGATGACCAAGCGCCCCCCCTCCAAACCATACCAGGCCGCTTGTAGACAAGGGCCCGACAACCCTGGCCATTGGTTGTTGGGGTCTGCGGGTGAGGGGGCTTATCGGAATATGGAAGTCCCCTTTAAAAAGGGGACCCCCCATATCCTGCCCCCCATGTGAATTGGTATCGGGTACATTGTACCCCTACCCATTCACCAAAAAAAGTGTCAAAAAGTAAAAACCACAATAGACAGTTTTTGACAATTCCTTTATTAAAAAAGAAAAAAAAAAGTGTCCCGAGATGTCCAGCCATTGTCAATCACACCGGCCGACTGACCCCAAAAATTCAGCGGGACCCGACAGACCCGCTGACGTAACTGCATGACCCCGCCCTGTCTAACGTCACATGATGTCAGAAGGAGGTGGGGTCACACGGTTACGTCACCGTGGCCCGCCCAGGTGGCGTGATTAAAGATGGATGGACATCACAGGACACTTTTTTTCTTTTTTAATGAAAGAATTGTCAAAAACTGTCTATGTTTTTTTCTCTTTGATACTTGGACAGATGAGACCAAGATAGAGCTTTTTGGTAAAGCACATCATTCTACTGTTTACCAAAAAAGGAATGAGGCCTACAAAGAAAAGAACACAGTACCTACTGAGAAATATGGTGGAGGTTCATTGAAGTTTTGGGGTTGTTTTGCTGACTCTGGCACTGGGTGCCTTGAATATGTGCAAGGCATCATTAAATCTGAGGATTAATAAAGGATTTTGGGTCGCACTGTAGAGCCCAGTGTCAGAAAGCTGGGTTTGCGTCCAAGATCTTGGGTCTTCCAGCAGGAAAATGACCCCAAACATATGTCAAAAAGCACCCAGAAATGGATGGCAACAAAGCGATGGAGAGCTCTAAAGTGGCCAGCAATGAGTCCAGATCTAAATCCCATTGAACACCTGTGGAGAGATCTTAAAATTGCTGTTGGGAAAAGGCACCCTTCCAATAAGAGAGACCTGGAGCAGTTTGCAAAGGAAGAGTGGTCCAAAATTCCGGGTGAGAGGTGTAAGAAGCTTATTGATGGTTATAGGAAGCGACTGATTTCAGTTATTTTTTCCAAAGGGTGTGCAACCAAATATTAAGTTAAGGGTGCCAAGAGTTTTGAGCAGCCCATTTTTGAAGTTTTGTGTGACATTATGTCCAATTTGCTTTTTTCCTCCCTTTTTTTGATTTGTTCCAATACACACAAAGGGAATAAACATGTGTATAGCAAAACATGTGTTACTGCAATACTTTTCTGTGAAAAATTTCTGGGGTGCCAACAATTTCGAGTATGACTGTGTATGTATGTATATATATATATATATATATATATATATATATATATATAGATATAGATATAGATATATACACACATACACTAAACTGCCTGCATGCCACTAACTAAACTGCCTAATCTAGAAAGTTCTCTCAATCTCTTCACATTATTACACTACATACAGTCACTGTGTAAGCAGTGTGGGGCATGGACTTAGCCCTCTGAGCCATGATTGGCCAAAGGCACCCTGACTTTAGCCAACCTGGGCTCTCCCAGCAGATTGAACTGTGACTGGCCAAAGCATGCAGGTCAGGTGAATGCTTTGGCCAATCAGCAGCCGTCAATGCACTGCAATGTTGCAGTGCATTATGGGGCACTGCGCGGCACTCAAATTTGCAGCGAACGATCCATATGTTCGGTTAGTTTGCGGACAAACGCACACTAGATGTTTGAGTGGAACTTACGTTTGATTCGAACATCGGGACCGTCCCTACTGAAGATGCTAAAAAACAGAGAATGATCATGTGACCACACAACAATGCTGCAGGAATGATAGAGTAGAATAATAGAGGATTTAAAAAAAATAAAAATACAGAGCCATGATAAATATGATTTATATGGATGAATTATGGCAATTAACAGTTCTGTGTATAGTATCACTTTATCCTTGATAAATCACTAGAAATAAAGTTCCAAAAACATGATCTTCCCGCAACTTCAAAGTACAACTTTTGTGAACACAACATCCATTGCTAAAAGAATTTTCATTTTGTAAATTTAAAGATATAACATTGTTATTTATATCCAGACAACCACTATCATCGGAATCTAGTTTGACGCACGCATTCCATCACTTGACTTGACAAAACTGCAGCGGGACACAATCTCTCCCCCTATATAAGCACACTTAAAGTGTTACTAAACCCACAACAGTAAAATCATTCTGTAAATGCAGTAAAGAATGCTTGTTATACTCACTGTGGAACCTAAGGGGTTAATCCTTTGCATTGTGTATAAAGGCTGTTTGATCCTGTCTCGCCGATCATCCCCTTCTTCCACTGTTCCAAAAAAATAACCTGATATTTACAGAGCCAGGGGACGGGCTGCACATGCTCAGTTTGGTGTGTATTGCTAGAGAGTTTTTTTAATTTTTTTCTTGGGAGGGTGCATGTGATCAGCACAGGGCCAATCGGCACTTTCCAGACAGATGATCAGGGGAGAATGAAAACTCCTCCTACAAGCTTTACTAGGAACTGATAGAAGTCACAAGATTGCTATACAGTGGAACCTTGGATTACGAGCATAATCCATTCCAGGAGAATGCTTGTAATCCAAATCACTCGCATATCAAAGCGACTTTCCCCATAGAAGTCAATGGAAAGGAAAATAATTAGTTCCGCATTGACTTCAATGGCATGCAATACCGCATGTGGCCAGAGGTGGGGGGCACCGGAGAGCCTCGTAAATACTCAGGGACAGCTCGGCTGATCTCGGAATCCCTCGGAAAGGCTCAGAAACACCCGGGAACGGAGTATTTCCAAGTATTTCTGAGTGATTCAGAGTATTTCCGATCGGCTCTGAATGGCTCCGAATCATTTTGAGTGTCATCGGCGCCCCCGCACCCCTGGCCAAATGTGCTACTGCACACCCCATTAGCTTGAATTCTGCTCGTTTTGCGAGACAACACTCACAAACCGAATCAGAATTAAAAAAAAAAGTTGCTCGTCTTTCAAAATGTTCGTTAACCGTGTTACTCGTAAACCAAGGTTCCACTGTATACTACTTAAGAGAAAAGGTATTTAGCAGTTTATATTTACTAAAATAATTGCATTTCCATGTTCTGTGTACTGTGGGAGACCAGATATAGTGAATGCAGAGTCCTCGGTTTAATAACACTTTAACCATCTTCTGCCCATTTATTGTACAGAGTCACTAATACAGCATTACATAATAGCCAGTAAGATGAAAAAGCTTAAAATGGGACTTGGATTTTCCTAGTGTTTCTTCCTTGCTTTTTTTTTCTCTATGTTTATTAAACATCAATATGTAAATTGGGATTTTTTCTCTCTTATTTTCTCCCAATTGTCTGCATTTATTATTTAAGAGTTTGGACTATTAATATAATTTATTCCTTCGATACTATGACACATCTTTTTTTTAAGGAACTACACATATGAGATGTATGCTCCTTTCTTTTTTATGTCATGATAATTATATTTATCTTCTAGGGACTATAGCTTATTTAGATTTTATTTTATTATTTTTCCTCTCACGTGCCCCCTTCCATCCACAGTTTGAACCCATTGGGGGTGGATGGGTGGTCCGGAGGCACTTTCAGCCTGATATAAGGTATAATCTTTTTTTTTTTTGGATTTCACTTGAGTCCCTTGTACCTGGCATTTGCTTTTTTTTTTACCGATATTTTTGTCACTTGTTATGATCCTTATCCCATTTTTGCATTCTCTATACTGTAGTTGTAACTTGTTTTCTTATGTAAAACTCAATAAAAATATTAAACAAGAAAATGGGACTTGGTGCTCTGTTTTTACAGCTTCCTTGTGTCATTGCTCCTGAATATAGAGTCAACTAGTTCATAGAAAATAACAGCCAACTCAGGGAAGACCCTGACCACTTGACAGCAGTTTGGCAGTTTACCCAGTTCTGTGCATAGGAGTAGTAGCAGATAGGAAATAAGACATTGAGCAGGCCATGGCCATAGCAAAGAGATAAAGATACCAATTCTACAAGGTACCAATGCTCTGTAAGCAGCTAACATCTGCCTGAACTGTAACCAGATTCACATTTGTCCTCTGCAACTTTCAGCGGCCTGCTTTATAAATAAAAGCTAATTTTTCCCAGGCATATACATGCAGATAAATGACACAAATCTATGTAAATTACTGAAGACTTAGAGAAAAATCAAGTAAAGTATTACAGTATGCTATATCCACGGCACAATTGTATATAAATGTAAGTATTTAGCAATGAAAGTTAAATTGAATTATTCCCCTCTGGCCAGGCAAACAAATCCAGCTTCATAAATATGATGCAAGCAAGAGACCCCGTCTGTGCTTATTCCTGTGTCATGTACAGTATATTATATGGTAAGTAAATACCAATGTGGCAGAAAACATGCACCGCAAGCAGAGCAAGGATCTGCCGATACTCATTCACTGTTCATGTTATCTCTAATGCAAGATCATTGCAAAATACTGTAGTTCTCTGCTTTGACACACACACCAGTGGCATCTGACCAGGTAGTTGACCTTTGTCACTTGTCACTTTTTCAGTAAAGCTTTGAGGGTTGTTGTGCTATCTGTTGTTTGTAGGAGGCAACATAGTCATATGGGTCTAAAATAGGAAATCTCATTGACAGAAAGATTGATCTGATTTTGGCAACTAGATTGTGAACTATACTTTAACTACTTAAGGACCGGAATAATTTCCCCCTTAATGACCAGGCTTTTTTTTTTTTTTTGCGATACGGTACTGTGTCTCTTTAACTGACAATTGCACGTTCGTGCGGCGCTAGACCCAAACAAAATTGACGTCCTTTTTCTCCCAGAAATAGAGTTTTCTTTTGGTGGTATTTGATCACCTCTGAGGTGTTTATTTTTTGTGTGATAAACAAAAATAGAGTGACAATTTTGAAAAAATAAAACATTATTTTTTGCTATAATAAATTCTCCCCCTCCAAAAAAAAAAATTTCCCCAGTTTAAGCCAATATATATTCTTCTACATATTTTTGGTAAAAAAAAAAAATTTGCAATAAGCGTATATTGATTCGGTTGCACAAAAGTTATAGCGTCTACAAAATAGGGAATAGATTTATGGGATTTTTATGATTTTTTTTTTTTCGACCATTGCGGCGGACAGATCGGACACTTTTGACACATTTTTGGGACCATTGACATTTATACAGTGATCAGTGCTATAAAAATGCACTGATTACTGTTTAACCTCCCTGGCGGCTTTCCCGAGTGTGGCTCGGGGTGAGATTTCAGTACCATTAGCGGTAATCCCGAGCCACACTCAGGATTGCATTGCAGGATCCTGGTGCAGGTTACTTACCTTGTCCCCAGGATCTTGCGATGTTCCCCCACTGTGCCTGCGGGCTGTGTCCTCCGCCCGATGCCTCTGTGTGCCAGGCTCCATTCCCTGCGAGCATCGCGACGCACAGGGACGGAGCCTGACAGCAAATTCAAAAATGTCAAAATTCATAGTACATACAGTACACTGTAATCTTACAGATTACATTACTGTATGAAATTATTTCATATCCCATTTGTCCCTAGTGTTTTGTCCAGTGCCCTGCATGCACTTTTATATTATAAAAACTGTTCTTTCTGCCTGGAAACTTGAGATTGTCCATAGCAAAAAAAAAGTGTCCCTTTATGTCAAGTGGTTTGAGACCAGCTAGAAAACAGCGATAGTATATAAGAACACTTGCAGAATTGAGCAATAGTGAATAGTGGGGAAATTCATTTTATTATAATTATTATATATATATTTTTAATTATTTATAGTTATTATATTATAATTTATGACTTTGTGTTTCAAACTTTATCATACCTGGGATGTCTACTAGACTCTGGTTTGGACAGATTTAAGTGAGTTATTCCTAAGAATTACAGGCCTAAAATATAAAACACCAAATTTCCATGCAAAATAATGGTACCGCTTTCAGCATCAAAAATCTGACATAATCATACCGCCAGGGGGGTTAAATGTCACTGGCAGGGAAGGGGTTAACACTAGTGGGCGAACAAGGGGTTAAATGTGTTCCCTGATGGTTTTTTTTAACTGTGAGGGGATGTGACTTACTAGAGGAGGAGCCAGATCACTGTCACTACTTAGTAGGAACACACGATCTGTCTCTCCTCTCCTGACAGAATGGGGATTTGTGTGTTCACACACACACACATCTCTGTTCTATCTCTCAAGCCCGCGAATGCACGTGGCATCGCAGCTGCCGGCCACGCACATCGTGTCCCCCGCCGTGCAGCGGGTGCGCGCACCTGCTAGAGCTGTTTAAAGGGCCGACGTACAGCTATTCGCGAGAACGTGCTGACCTGCCGCAGTATAATGACGGCGGCTGGTCGGCATGTGGTTAAAGTGTTACTATGGCCCAAATAAATGAGAGGGGGGTGTTTTGGGACTTTAAATGAGGCACAATGAATGTGCCTCCATCAATTATTCATGTAAACAAGAAAGAAATGTGGGACTTTGAATAAACATTATTTATTTGTGACAATGGTATAAAAGAAGTAAAAAAGTAATTTCATATATATACATACACATATGGCATGAACATAATGGATACAAAGATACATATATGTCAGCTTGGCAGCACATGAGAAGTAACAAATAGTTTTTGATAAAATGGTATAAATACTGTCAGGGCCCGGATTGGCGGCTAGTGAGGACACAGGAGGTGGATCCTCTGTGTCAGAGAGGCGAAGGCACGGGTCGCACTGGAGGACCGGTTCTAAGTAGCTACCGGTTTTCACCAGAGCCCGCCGCAAGGCGGGATGGACTTGCTGCGGCGGTAGCAACCAGGTCGTGTCCCCCAGTAGCGGCTCGACTTCTCTGGCAGCTGAGATAGGCACGGTACACTGGGACTAGGCAGAGGCAAGGTCAGACGTAGCGGAAGGTCAGGGCAGGCGGCAATGGTACGTAGTCAGGGGCAACGGCAGAAGGTCAGATACACTGGAAAGGCAAGTACAAAACGCTTTCTCAGGGCACTAAGGCAACAAGATCCGGCAAGGACAGGAAGGGGGAGTGGGTTTTTAAGTGTTTTGGAGTGTGACACAGTAATTGGACCAGGCACCAATCAATGGTGCACTGGCCCTTTAAATTTAAGAAGACCGGTGCGCACGCGCCCTAGAGAGCAGCGGGACCGCGCGCGCCGGGACAGAGCAGGAGGAGGAGGCCGGTGAGCAGAATGGGATGCGATCCACGGGCAGACAGGTGCCGCCGCAAGGATCGCATCCCCGCCAGCATCAGAGCAGCGCTCACGGTCAGAGGAGCCGACCGGAGCGCTGCAGGGAGACAGACGCCGTGGGCGCTCCGGGATGGATGGGACACCCGGAGCGTTCGGCGTTACAGTACCCCCCCCCCCTTAGGTCTCCCCCTCTTCTTGGAACCCAAGAATCTTCGGATGAGCTCTTTATCTAAAATGTTGGCCTCAGGTTCCCAGGACCTTTCCTCAGGACCACAGTTCTCCCAATCCACTAAAAAACATCTTTTACCTCGGATGACCTTGGAGGCGAGGATCTCTTTCACCGAGAAGACATCAGAAGAACCAGAGACAGGAGCAGGAGCAGTGACCTTAGGGGAAAATCGGTTAAGAATGAGGGGTTTAAGAAGAGACACATGAAAAGAGTTGGGAATACGAAGAGAAGGAGGAAGGTGGAGCTTGTAAGAAACAGAATTGATTTGGTTTTTGATTTTAAATGGCCCGAGGTAACGAGGGCCCAGCTTGTAGCTAGGTACCCGAAACCGAATATATTTGGAGGAGAGCCACACTTTGTCACCAGGGGTATAGACAGGAGGGATTCTTCTTTTTTTATCTGCATGTCTCTTCATGCGGGCAGAGGCCAGTGAGAGCGACTTTTGAGTCTCTTTCCAGATAGAGGCAAAGTCCTGAGTAAATTCATCCACGGCCGGAACTCCAGAAGACGTGGGAATGGGGAGGGGGGGCAATGGGTGACGGCCGTAGACCACAAAGAAAGGTGACTTGGAGGAAGATTCAGAGTTCTTGAAATTGTATGAGAATTCTGCCCAGGGCAATAGGTCGACCCAATCGTCTTGACGGGCGGAGACAAAATGTCGTAGGTAGTCGCCAAGGACCTGGTTAACTCTCTCCACCTGTCCATTGGACTGTGGGTGATAAGCGGAAGAAAAATTCAACTTAATTTTTAGTTGAGTACAGAGAGCTCTCCAAAATTTTGAGATGAATTGAACACCTCTATCCGAGACGATATGTGAGGGCAGCCCATGGAGGCGGAAAATTTGAAGAAAAAAATGCTTCGCCAACTGAGGTGCAGTAGGCAGACCAGGGAGCGGGACAAAATGAGCCATTTTAGAAAAGCGGTCAACGACCACCCAGATGACAGTGTTCCTACGAGACAAAGGGAGGTCCGTGATGAAATCCATGGCGATGTGGGACCATGGTTGTTCAGGCACAGGTAGGGGAAGGAGAAGACCTGCAGGCTTCTGGCGAGGCGTCTTGTCACGTGCACAGATAGTGCAGGCCCGTACAAAGTCAGTCACATCTTCCTCCTGGGTAGGCCACCAATAGTGTCTGGCAATCAATTGTATGGATTTTTTGATCCCAGCGTGACCGACTAGATGGGAGGAATGGCCCCACTTGAGTATCTTAAGCCGAAGGCGTGGAGGAATGAAAGTCTTTCCTGGAGGAATTGGCACAAGAGAAGCGGGAGCAGAGGAAATCAGACACTCAGGGGGTATGATGTGTTGAGGAGGAGTCCCGGTTTCCGAGGTATCGGAGAGACGGGACAAAGCATCAGCCCTGACATTTTTGTCTGTGGGCCGAAAATGGATCTGGAAGTTGAAGCGGGCAAAGAACAATGACCACCTGGCCTGGCGAGGATTTAGGCGCTGAGCGGACTGAAGGTAGGACAAATTTTTATGGTCAGTGTAGATGGAGATAGGGTGAAGGGATCCTTCCAGGAGATGTCTCCACTCTTCTAATGCCAACATGATGGCCAACAGTTCACGGTCACCTATGGAATAGTTTTTTTCCGGAGAGGAGAAAGTTTTAGAGAAAAAACCACAAGTGACGTTTTTCCCTTTAGCGTTTTTTTGAAGAAGCACAGCTCCGGCTCCTACCGAGGAGGCGTCGACTTCAAGGAAGAACGGCTTTAGAGGATCTGGCCGAGACAGGACAGGTGCAGAGGAGAAGGCGGTCTTAAGGCGAGTAAAAGCTTCCTCCGCTTGAGGCGGCCAGGACCTAGGATTCGCGTCTTTTTTGGTCAGTGCCCCTATAGGAGCAACGATGGTGGAGAAGTGGGGTATGAACTGACGATAGTAGTTGGGGAAACCAAGGAAGCGTTGGATAGCACGAAGTCCAGAGGGGCGTGGCCAACCCAAGACTGCGGAGAGTTTGTCAGGGTCCATTTGAAGACCTTGTCCAGAGACCAGATATCCTAGGAAAGGAAGACTGCTGCGCTCAAAAAGGCATTTTTCAAATTTAGCGTAAAGATGATTTACGCGGAGGCGCTGGAGTACTTGACAGACATGGAGCCGATGTTCCTTAAGGTTGGCAGAGAAGATTAGGATGTCGTCAAGATAGACAACCACACAGGTATACAGTAGGTCCCGGAAGATTTCGTTGACAAAATCTTGAAAGACTGCAGGGGCGTTGCAAAGTCCGAACGGCATGACGAGATATTCAAAGTGACCGTCTCTGGTGTTAAATGCGGTTTTCCATTCATCTCCCTTACGGATTCTGATGAGGTTATAAGCGCCCCTGAGGTCCAATTTAGAAAAAACTTTTGCTCCGCGCAGACGGTCAAAGAGCTCCGAGATGAGAGGCAGAGGGTAGCGGTTTTTAATACTGATTTTATTGAGACCATGATAGTCTATGCAAGGGCGTAGAGATCCGTCCTTCTTGGCCACGAAGAAGAAGCCCGCTCCGGCTGGAGAAGATGATTTCCTAATAAAACCTCTCTTGAGGTTCTCCTGAATGTATTCAGTAGGGATGAGCTTCGTGTTCGAGTCGAACATACGTTCGACTCGAACATCGGCTGTTCGATCGTTCGACGAAGATCGAATGATTTGGGCCGTTCGCGCCAAATTCGAGTGACGCGAACGGCCCACAATGCACTACGCCATCGCAGTGTCATCCAGGCGCTGTGATTGGCCAAGCATGCACTGTGACCCCGCATGCTTGGCCAATCACAGCGCCGGCAGCGAGGAGAGCAATGATTGGCCACAGGCAGGATGCCTGTGGCCAATTATTGCTGATGGGGTTTAGTACACGCCCCACACTATAAAAGGCCGCCAGCGCGGCGGCCTTGTGTAGTGTGTTCCGGAGCAGGGAAAGAGAAGCATAGGCAGGGACAGTGTCATTATTTGTCCTTTACTAATCCTGGATTCCTTGTGTTTAGGGACAAATAAGGATAGGTAGGGAGAGTGTCAGTGACAGTGTGCTATTCTGTGCTAATCCTTGTTTGTAGGGACAGAGAGGTACAGTGAGGGAAACTGACAGTGTGCTATTGTGTTCTAAAACTATTTTGCTGAACCATATTTTCAATCCTTGAGTTGAGGGACAGAGAGGTACAGTGAGGGAAAGTGTCAGTGTGCTATTGTGTTCTAAAACTATTTTGCTGAACCATATTTTCAATCCTTGAGTTGAGGGACAGAGAGGTACAGTGAGTGAAACTGACAGTGTGCTATTCTGTTCTAAATCAATTTTGCTGAACCATATTTTCAATCCTTGAGTTGAGGGACAGAGAGGTACAGTGAGTGAAACTGACAGTGTGCTATTCTGTTCTAAACCAATTTTGCTGTTCCATATTTTCAATCCTTGAGTTGAGGGACAGAGAGGTACAGTGAGGGAAACTGACAGTGTGCTATTCTGTTCTAAAACTATTTTGCTGAACCATATTTTCAATCCTTGAGTTGAGGGACAGAGAGGTACAGTGAGTGAAACTGACAGTGTGCTATTCTGTTCTAAAACTATTTTGCTGAACCATATTTTCAATCCTTGAGTTGAGGGACAGAGAGGTACAGTGAGTGAAACTGACAGTGTGCTATTCTGTTCTAAACCAATTTTGCTGTTCCATATTTTCAATCCTTGAGTTGAGGGACAGAGAAGGACAATCGTAGAAATTATCAGTGTGCTATTCTGTGCTAAATCTTGCTTGTAGGGAGGGACAGAGTAGGACAGTGAGGGAAAGTGTCAGTGTGCTATTCTGTTCTAAAACTTTTTTGCTGAACCATATTTTCAATCCTTGTGTTTAGGGACAGAGAAGGATAGGCAGGGGACAGTGTCAGTGTCATTGTTGCTAAGCCTCCTGCACAATATACACCTGAAGGTAGCCCTTATTGCTGTTTTTCCCATCTCCCTGCAGGCCATCCATTAAAATGTCTGGAAGGCAACCAAGGAGAGGCAGACAGTCAGGAGGCAAAAAAAGAGGGCAAGCAGGCTCTGTGTCTGGGGGCAACAGTGCTGGTCGTGTACGCGGTGCATTGTCATCAGCACATGGCCATGGGACACGCTTGTCCTTGTTTTCGGCAGCTGGACATGTTGAGCCACATCATGCCGAAGACTTGGTAGAGTGGATGACCAAGCCCACCTCATCCTCCTCATCCTCTCTCACCCAGGCTCAGGGTACTGGCAAAGCAGCTGCCAAAGCGTCCTCTTCTCTGGTATCATTATCTTCATTAGTCAATCCTTCCCTAGACCCACCATGCCCTCCTCCTGAGGAGTCCCCCGAACTGTTTGAGCACAGTGTTGGGTACGTGCTCCAGGAGGATGCCCAGCGTTTGGAAGGATCTGATGATGATACCCAGCTAGAGGAAGGCAGCAGCGTGAGAGCAGAGAGAGGGGATGCTCAAGAAGGACACCAATCTGGCAGTCATGTTCCAGCAGCTGCAGCATACTGCCAGATTGGCTCCAGTGATGAGGAGGGAGGGGATGATGAGGTCACTGACTCCACGTGGGTGCCTAATAGGAGAGAGGAGGAGGATGAGGAAGAGGCACATCTCCAACGAGGCAGGATGCCCTTGAGTGGCCAGCGTATGGGCAGCACACCGACGGAATCACACCGCAGAGCTCCGCCTGTGCAGGGCGCTGCCTCTGCCCGTCATTCAAAAAGTTCTTTGGTGTGGGCCTTTTTTGAGGCGAGTGCATCAGATCGCACAGCTGATGTTTGCAACATATGTCTCAAGCGTATATCGCGTGGCCAAAACATCAGCCGCTTGGGCACTACATGCTTGATCAGACATATGTTGACCTGCCATGCAGCTCGTTGGCAAGCCTACCTTAAAGACCCACACCAAAGAACAAAGCTGACCTCTTCTTGCACCGCATCAGCTGGGATCTCCAACCCCACTATACCTTCACTCCTCTCTGAAACCTGCTCTGAGAGGAATGAAGGTGTAGAATTAGGTGTGTCACAGGCAAGTACTTGCGGGCACTCTGCTAGCAGTACACCAACGTCCGATTCTAGCAGGCAAATTTCCCTGCCCCAGCTGCTGGACCGTCGAAAGAAGTTCACTCCCAGCCATCCACATGCCCAGCGGTTGAATGCTAGCTTGGCTAAATTGCTAGCGCTTCAACTGCTGCCTTTTCAGTTGGTAGACTCGGCCCCCTTCCGTGAGTTTGTGCAATGTGCGGTTCCTCAGTGGCAGGTTCCCAAACGACACTTTTTCGCACGGAAGGCTATTCCGGCTCTCTACAGGCATGTGGAAGGCAATGTCTTGGCCTCGCTGGACAGGGCGGTCAGCGGTAAGGTGCATATTACCGCTGACTCATGGTCCAGCAGGCATGGACAGGGACGTTACCTTTCTTTCACGGCCCATTTGGTCACTCTTTTGGCAGCTGGGAAGGATGCAGGACAAGGTGCAGTAGTGTTGGAGGTTGTTCCACCGCCACGCCTCCAAAATGCTACTACTGGTTGTGACACACCTCTCTCCTCCACCCCCTCCTCTTCTTCTTCCTCCATGGCCTCTTCCTGTGGTTTGTCCTCGGAACCAGCGGTGCTCCGTAGGCGTTCAAGGGGCTACGCAAGTACGCAGGCAAAAAGATGCCATGCCGTGCTTGCGCTGGTGTGTTTGGGGGACAGGAGCCACACTGGGGCAGAGGTCCTGTCTGCTCTGCAGGGGCAGGCCGAGAGGTGGTTGACGCCACACCAGCTTAAGCCAGGAATGGTGGTTTGCGACAATGGCACCAACCTCCTCTCCGCCCTCCGACAGGGACAACTGACCCATGTGCCCTGTATGGCTCACGTCCTTAACCTGGTGGTGCAGCGGTTCTTGGGCAGGTACCCGGGCTTACAGGATGTCCCGAGGCAGGCCAGGAAAGTCTGTGTGCATTTCCGCAGATCTTATAATGCCAGTGCTCGCCTGGCTGAGCTTCAAAAGGAGTTGAACCTGCCCAAGAACCGCCTTATATGTGACATGCCCACCAGGTGGAACTCAACGTTGGCCATGCTGCAGCGGCTGCACACGCAGCAGAGGGCCATCAATGAGTACCTGTGCGACTACGGCACCAGGACAGGGTCAGGGGAGCTCGGGTTTTTTTCACCACACCAGTGGGGCATGATCAGGGATGCATGCACTGTCCTGGCACCATTTGAGGAGGCCACGAGGATGGTGAGCAGTGACAGTGCATGCATCAGTGACACTGTACCTCTTGTCCACCTGTTGGAGCACACGCTGCGTGGAATAATGGACAGGGCACTTGAGGCAGAACAGAGGCAGGAAGAGGAGGACTTCCTTGCCTCTCAAGGCCCCCTTTACCCAGACAGTGTTCCTTCTGTCCCACCCATCGCACAGGAAGAGGAGGAGGAGGAGGAGGAGGAGGGGGAGGAGGAGGATTGTGTCAGCATGGAGGTGGAGGCTGGCACTCAGCATCATCAGCAGCAGTCTTTTAGGGATGATTTACAGTCCCAAGAAACCAGTGGACTTGTACGTGGCTGGGAGGAGGTGGCTGCGGATCATGTCGTCCTTAGTGACCCAGAGGACTCCGGACTGAATGCCTCAGCTAACCTACGCTGCATGGCCTCCCTGATCCTGCAAAGTCTGCGGAAGGATCCTCGTATTCTTCGGATCAAGGAGAGGGACCATTACTGGCTGGCCACTCTCCTTGATCCACGGTACAAGGGTAAGGTTGCGGACCTTATCGTACCGTCGCAGAGGGAGCAGAGGATGAGACAACTCCGGGAGGCCTTGCAGAAAGGTCTGTGCAACGCGTTCCCAGAGACTGGGAGGTTACAAACTCCTGGTCCTGGACAACGAGTTGCTGAGGCTTCGGGCAGTCAAAGAAGGAGCGGTGGGGAAGGTGGCCGTCTGACCGATGCGTTCAGACAATTCTTTAGTCCGCAGCCCCAAAGTATGATCGGTTCCAGCAACCATCGCCAGCGTCTGATATACATGGTGCAGGAATACCTAGGGGCAAGGTCAGACTTGGACACCTTCCCCACCGAAAATCCTCTGGCTTACTGGGTCTTGAGGATGGATCACTGGCCAGAGCTTGCACAGTATGCAATTGAGCTACTGGCCTGTCCTGCATCCAGCGTTCTTTCAGAATGCACATTCAGTGCTGCTGGAGGATTTGTCACGGATCACAGGGTGCGCCTGTCCACCGACTCGGTTGATCGACTGACTTTCATCAAGATGAACCAGTCTTGGATCACCACCAGCTACCACACACCAGATGCTGATATAACAGACTAATTGATTTTAAAATGTCACATCCCTTCAAGACTGATGCTGATGCTGAGTGCCTGTGCTGTTATGTTGACTGGCTATCCTCCTCCTCCTCCTCAATGATACGATTAACGATGATAGCTTGGAAGATCATTTTGGTTTATGGGTGACGCCACCAGTGGCTAAGGCCCAATTTTTCAGCCCGTTTAACAGGGGCGTGTAATTAAAATTTTTGCTGCAATACTTTGCAACAGGCCTCATTGCTGTGCTCCAAGTACAGTATCTGTGAGGGGTTGCAGTGTTGTGCCACCAGTGCCTAAGGCCCAATTTTTCAGCCCCTGTTCAACAGGGGCATGCAATTATAATTATTGATCTAATAATTCACAGCAGGGAGCATTGCTGCGCCCACCAAGAGTAACTGTCAGGCCTTACAGTGTTGTGGCACCAGCACCACCATCACCACCACCACCAAAGGCCCAATTTTTCAGCCCCTGTTCAACAGGGGCATGCAATTATAATTATTGATCTAATAATTCACAGCAGGGAGCATTGCTGCGCCCACCAAGAGTAACTGTCAGGCCTTACAGTGTTGTGGCACCAGCACCACCATCACCACCACCACCACCACCAAAGGCCCAATTTTTCAGCCCCTGTTCAAAAGGGGCATGCAATTATAATTATTGATCTAATAATTCACAGCAGGGAGCATTGCTGCGCCCACCAAGAGTAACTGTCAGGCCTTACAGTTTTGTGGCACCAGCACCACCATCACCACCACCACCACCACCACCAAAGGCCCAATTTTTCAGCCCCTGTTCAACAGGGGCATGCAATTATAATTATTGATCTAATAATTCACAGCAGGGTCCTGTCATGGATATGCATTAATGTCTGTCTGCCATCTTACCTTCCTCCTCATGTGTTCATCTAGAGACCAGACCTCCTTCACCTGGCTTCCTTTATAATCTCCTCCCAGCCTGATTCCACCCCAGGCCCTATCACAGAACACTATATTAACCTGTGCACTGCAAGCCTGCTTTGCTGATCAACGTGTTTGTTAGGCATTGTGTGTTTGGGTTCCTGCCTGCCGTGTGCTACGTCTGTCTCTCTGTTACGTTATTGGCTTGTCCCCGACTATCCCTGTCTGCTCGTGACCCTTGACCTTCGGCTCGTTCTTCGTTATCCTTGTCTGCTTGTGGCCCCTGACCTTCAGCTTGTTATTCGGTTCTCTCTATCGTGTGCTGCTGCTTCCCCTCTTTTCCCCTTATCCTACGGGGCGTGAGCTAGGAAACTCCAGGGGCCGCGACCTGGTCCCAGCCTGCAGCGTAACATCCTCACCACTAGAGGCCCTGGAGAAGACCAGCTGGGTCTTAGACTCCGCGCCCTGGGGAATCTTGGCTCTCGCTTCCGTTAGGATCCCGGTTGTGCTCCTCTGGTCCCGCTTTTCCACAACCACCCAGTTTCCTATCCGCAGAAGCCAGCCATAGGGTTCACTACCTCGCGGTGCACTCCTGTCCCCCTACGGTGTGCATCTGTCACCTGGCCACAGGTGACCCTGACAGGACCATTGCTGCGCCCACCAAGAGTAACTGTCAGGCCTTACAGTGTTGGGGCACCAGCACCACCATCAAAGGCCCAATTTTTACTACCACTGATCAACAATTATATGTTATTACAATTCCTGATATTATACTTGACAGAAGGGCGTTCCAGCACCCACCAAGAATAACTGTGAGTGCTTTCAGTGTTGTGCCAACACCAACACCTAAGGGGCCAATTTCTGCAGAATATATACGGAAGGTCCCTACTTTCAAACATCCAACTTACAAACTACTACTACTTGCAAACGGAAGAAGACAACAGGAAGTGAGAGGAAATCTACCCCTTGGAAGGAAAATTCTCTCCTGTAAGAATTAATATGGGAGAAAGGTGTCTCCTCTCTGCTGATGCTTTATCACCAATCCTTGTTTCAATAAAAACACCACATTTCAAAAACAGTTGTCATTGGGACGCAAAGTGAGGTGAAATGTTCTGAACAGGGGCACAGACAGCAAAAAAAATGTGACAGGGGTGATAACCGTTCCCTATGTTTTACAAAAAACTAAAAAAAAGGAATTTGCCATGGAGCTCCACTTAAACAATGCAGCTGTTCAAAATTATAAACAGATTCTACATAAGAACAAACCTACAGTCCCTGTCTTGTATGCACCGCCTGTATACGGCTGTTCAGAGTATATAGGTCCTTTTTTATTTTGTGTGCGGGGTTCCCCTTAATATCCATACAAGACCCAAAGGGGCTGGTAATGGGCTGGGGTGGGGGGGGGGGGGGGTTGATGGGGTAGCTATGCCATTTTTCCTAAAGATTTTCATCCATATTACCGGGACCAGACATTGCATTAAAGCCGCAAGCAGTTTTAAATGACTTTTTTCCCTTTAGAAATGTTATTTTGTGCAGGGACAGTTCTAAACACGGGAAACACGTGGCACTTCACAGGCATACTTTAGACACCCCCCAAGTACAATATTTAAAGGAATATTTGACTTTTTTTTTCACTTTATGCATCATTAAAATGACTGCTCCCGGAAAACGTCCGTTTTTAAAACTTATTTTTGCATTGATACATGTCCCCTGGTGCAGAAGCCGGGTTCCCAAACTCTGTTTCGGACAATAACATGGATAATAGTCGTTATAATTAGCACTTTAGAATCCGAACGTTCGCATCCATTGTATTTAATAGGGTTCTAATGTTCGCGCGAACTTTCGGTCCGTTCGCGGGTTCTGGTGCGAACCGAACCCGGGGGTGTTCGGCTCATCACTAGTATTCAGTCATAGCCTTGGTTTCAGGAGAGGAGAGAGGGTAAATTCTGCCACGGGGTGGTGTAGTACCTGGGAGCAAGTCAATGGGGCAGTCGTAGGGTCTATGTGGTGGTAAGACCTCCGCCTGTTTTTTGCAAAAGACATCAGAAAAGTCCTGATAGGCCTTTAGAAGGCCAGGCAAAGGAGTAGTAATGGGGACTTGACAGGTCGGTACAGAATTAAGGCAATGCTTGTGACAGGAGTCACCCCAGGATTTGATGTCCCCAGTGGTCCAGTCGAGGGTAGGAGTGTGACGCTGGAGCCAGGGTAGGCCAAGAAGGATGTCAGAAGTACAGTTCGGCAAAACAAAGAATTCAATCTTTTCTTGGTGAAGAACACCAACGGACATGAGCAGGGGTTCGGTGCGGTAACGCACGGTACAATCCAAATTCTCTCCATTTACAGAGGAAATGAAGAAGGGTTTGATGAGACGGGTAACAGGAATGTTGAACCTGTTGATGAAAGAGGCTTCAATAAAGTTTCCTGCAGAACCAGAGTCCAGGAAGGCCACCGCAGGGAAGAGGGAGCCAGCAGAAGGAGAAATCCGCACAGGAATAGTCAGACGTGGAGAGGAAGAATTCACACCCAGTAACGCCTCTCCCACGTTCACTAGGTGCGGGCGTTTCCCTGATGCGGAGGACGAATAGGGCAGTCTTTTAGGAAGTGATCAGAGCTCGCACAATAAAGGCATAAGTTCTCGTTCCTACGGCGAGACCTCTCTTGTAGGGTCAGGCGAGACCGGTCCACTTGCATGGCCTCCTCGGCGGGAGGCACGGTAACAGGATGCATTGGATTCAGAAAGAGAGGAGCCAGGCGCGGATAACGCCTGGTGCGAACAAGATCTTTCTCCTGGCGAAGCTCTTGGCGTCTTTCGACGTAACGCATATCGATGCGGGTAGCTAAATGGATGAGTTCCGTCAAGGAAGAGGGTATCTCTCGTGCGGCCAGACAATCCTTGATGTGGCCGGATAAACCCTTCTTGAAGGTCGCGCAGAGAGCCTCATTATTCCAAGCTAACTCTGAGGCCAGTGTGCGGAACTGTATGGCATATTTGCCCACAGAAGAGTTTCCTTGGACAAGGTTAAGCAGGGCGGTTTCAGCGGATGAGGCTCGGGCTGGTTCCTCAAAAACGCTGCGAACCTCAGCAAAGAAGGACTGAACGGTGGCTGTAGCAGGGTCGTTGCGGTCCCAGAGTGGCGTGGCCCAGGCCAAGGCCTTTCCAGACAACAGAGAGACCACGAATGCCACTTTAGACCGTTCTGTGGAAAACTGGTCAGACATCATCTCAAGATGCAGGGAACATTGGGACAAGAATCCCGGCACATCCTAGAATCCCCGTCAAATTTCTCCGGAAGAGACAGGCAAATTCTCGAGGTAGTAGCGGCAGCTCGGAGAGGGGAAGATGCTGGAGGCTGCGGCGGCAGAAGCTGCTGGACCATGGCGGTCAACTGCGACAGCTGCTGTCCTTGTTGTGCGATCTGTTGCGACTGCTGGGCAACCACGGTAGTGAGGTCAGCGAGATTTGGCAGCGGTACCTCAGCGGGATCCATGGCCGGATCTACTGTCAGGGCCCGGACTGGCGGCTAGTGAGGACACAGGAGGTGGATCCTCTGTGCCAGAGAGGCGAAGGCACGGGTCGCACTGGAGGACCGGTTCTAAGTGGCTACCGGTTTTCACCAGAGCCCGCCGCAAGGCGGGATGGACTTGCTGCGGCGGTAGCAATCAGGTCGTGTCCCCCAGTAGCGGCTCGACTTCTCTGGCAGCTGAGATAGGCATGGTACACTGGGACTAGGCAGAGGCAAGGTCAGACATAGCGGAAGGTCAGGGCAGGCGGCAATGGTATGTAGTCAGGGGCAACGGCAGAAGGTCAGATACACTGGAAAGGCAAGTACAAAACGCTTTCTCAGGGCACTAAGGCAACAAGATCCGGCAAGGACAGGAAGGGGGAGTGGGTTTTTAAGTGTTTTGGAGTGTGACACAGTAATTGGACCAGGCACCAATCAATGGTGCACTGGCCCTTAAATATAAGAAGACCGGCGCGCGCGTGCCCTAGAGAGCAGCGGGACCGTGCGCGCCGGGACGGAGCAGGAGGAGGAGGCCGGTGAGCAGAATGGGATGCGATCCGCGGGCGGACAGGTGCCGCCGCAAGGATCGCATCCCCGCCAGCATCAGAGCAGCGCTCACGGTCAGAGGAGCCGACCGGAGCGCTGCAGGGAGACAGACGCCGTGGGCGCTCCGGGATGGATGGGACACCCGGAGCGTTCGGCGTTATAAATACATATATGTACACATGTCATAGAAACAGCATTTGGCAATAAGGTGAATGATATAAATCTTGAACATGATTAATTGTAGATATAGTACAAGATATTTCCTATTAACAGGAATTGGTACATCATATGCAACAGAGCTGCTGTAAAAACAAAGGAAGATACACATACACATTAATAATTACATAGTGCTCAATACATTTAGAATTTATAAAAAGGTATATATGGGCCAGTGAATAGGTAATGAGCCAGACTTGACTGAGCCCCCCATGGAAACTCGACGCGTTTCATGGCTATATGCCATTCATCAGGAGTTGGGTACAGAAATAAAAGGTCGGCTAAAGCACTGTGCTTGGCTAGCATCGAGGAAGATGGAACCCCAAACTGGTTGTCTGTTCCGGAGCTAAGGCAAGGAACCCCGCCCTGGCTGAGAAAACATCCACATAGCATGCCTGATCGCCACAACACATTCCACGTGCGGGGAGATGATTACAAATGTAGTGTTGTGTGTGTATCCAGTGAATGGGCTGTGTGTGCTGCCTCCCTGGTGTAAAACACATAGTGAAAAGGCCCAAAGAAAAAAATATTTTATGGCCCAAATAAAAAATGCCATATATGATACAGTCTGTAAGCAGCATTAACAGCAGCCTTTGCTTTTCTGAGCCCCCTGTATCCTGTTTTATTACCTGGTGATCCAGCCAGTAGTGTCTGTTGTTTTTAATATCTTTTAAACCGGAACTAAAGGGACTAAAAGGTCCCTTAACAGGGCCAGCGTCTTTACTTTGATTGGCCGGCATGGTAGGATGTGCACAGCTCAGTGTACATTCTACAGGGAATTGCAAACCGTCAGGAAAATGTGTTTAGGGCCAGTTCACACCATAGAAACGCAGTCCGGATGCCTTCCAGATGCTTTTCTGCATGCTCATTTATTATGCATTTTTTTATCTGTTCCAGTGCGTTTTTGATGCAGTCCACTGCATTTACCCCCTCTTTTCTGTTCCAGTGTGTTTTTTAAGTGTTTAGGTGCGTTCTGGTTCATTCCAGTGCGTTTTTGATGCGTTTTACAGCATTCCAATACAGTCCAGTGCAGGAAAAATGCAGCATGTTCTACTTTTTTTTCTGGAACTGGAACGCACTGAAGCTGCAACTGGAGTAGTGAGGGGGGGGTATGATGTTGGATAGGGTGCAAGGAGAAGCAGAGTGGTAGGGATGGTGCAGTAGCTGTCAGGGAGAACAGACGGGGCTGCTGCTGTCCCCTCAGCTCTGATTTCCGGGAAAGCCTGGGACACGGCCATGGCGGTACAGCTTGCTGAAAAACGTGACTGTCCCAACAAATCCGGGACAGTTGGCAAGTATTTGGCTATAAGCTGCTGTCCAAGGGTGGCTATGTTGCTCCCCTATAGATGCAGTGTTGGAGTGAATATAGCCACCCTAAGACAGTAGGTATGCTACTGGCTGATTACCAAGTGAAAATAAAGGAACACAGGCCTAAAAATAGAAAACAAATGCAGCCACAACATCCAATGACTGGTAAGCTACAATACATACATTTTTTGTTTAGTTTAGTTACACAAGACCACAATCCATGAATGTGATTTTTGAATCTATAATACAGAGACGAATGTAAAGAGTCAGTCTACCCAAAATTGTTATTTAGGTTACTGTTGCATGCCTGTTGAATAATCTGCTGACCTCATGTACCTCTTGGGAACTAAAGCAACAACATCTTTTTATCTGAGTTTCAAGAGCTACCAAATGCTAATTGGTGAGTTTCTAGTTTTTGCGCTCTTCATAGTTTAAATAACGAAATCAAATGGAGAAGGCACAAGAGAAAGTGAGAAACAAGAGTTATGCCGCGTACACACGATCGGACATTCCGACAACAAAACCGTGGATTTTTTTCAGACGGATTTTTGCTCAAACTTGTCTTGCATACACACGGTCACACAAATGTTGTCGGAAATTCCTATCGCCAAGAGTGTGGTGACGTACAACGAGCCGAGTACAATTAAGTTCAATGATTCTGAGTATGCGTCTAATTGATTCCGAGCATGCGTAGGATTTTTGTGCTTTGGAATTGGATACGCACGGTCGGAATTTCTGACAAGAACTTTTGTTGTCGGAAAAATTGAGAACCAGCTCTCAATCATTTGTTGTCGGAAACTCCGACAGCAAATGTCCGATGGAGCCTACACACGGTCAGAATATCCGACCAAAAGCTCACATCGAACATTTGTTGTCGGAAATTCTGATCGTGTGTATGCGGCAAAAGTGCAATGACTGCAGCAAATAATTGAAGCTTAGCTGCAAAGATTTTGACACAGAGAGATAAGAGATGCTGATGAGAAAATATGTATCTGGTTACAGGCCTTCTGAGTGGCAGTTCTCCTTTAAAGAAGTATAGATCATGCTGAGGACTATAATGTAACAACAATCTTTTGTCTGTAGAGCCAATGTCAGACCTTTGAAAACAGATTCCCGATGTCCTCATATTCATCATAAATAATATATCTTTTTCACAGTTTTTATTCTATTAGCCATTAATCACATTTATTATTCAACGTCTCCATACAGATAAATCTAAAATGTGAAGTATGAGTAAGGAGCTCAAGGAAAATATTAAATTGTCTTTTCTATTTTTCAGGCAGATCTGAAGGTCAGTGATGGGAACTTAGGGATATGGACTTATAACGTAGCAATCTTTGTAAGAAAATAGAAATAATTAAATAATAATTAAAGCGTACGCCTGAAAAAAAAAATCTGTAAATGATATGCTATGAGTAAATGCTTTTTGTTTAAAGATATATTGGAAAAATAAAACAAAAAATGTGCAACCCAATTCGTTACTCAAAGTGATAAAAAATTATAAAAAATTATGAAAAGTGATGGATAAATTACTAAACTGATGTCCTATACGAATGACATCATAAACATGAATAAAAATAAAAATTAATATTTGTGAAGTGCAAGTGAAACCAGTGAACACTTAGCCAGATAGGAACTATGTATGATAAAAGTCCATAAGGTGTTGGAATCTATAAATGAATAAAGTCACAGATAAGATGAAAACCCAGATTGTTTGCCGGGAAGATATTCCTATGCGGCAAAAGACATGGCAGGCAGATGGGTTAATATCATAAACTTTACATCCAATGGGCTACTGATAAGTAAATGGCTGCTTACCAGATAGATGATGGTATTGGGTTCAAGACTAGGCCGACCTTCCTTCAGGCAATCTGTCCTGACTCCTCGGTGCTTCCCACACACGGATCGATCGTAAACTCCAGAGTCGGACACCATGAAGCTGGATCCCAAAGGCTGTGTTTTTTTGCAAGTTTTTTGTTTGTTTTTTATTAAATGTACCATTTTTTAACCCCTTATTAACCCTTAATTTACTATAATCAGCCTTTCTAATTCTCCTTCTCCATTTAAATATTATTTTCCTGCTGATTTTTTTTGGTTCACTTCTATTTTATAAACTATTAATAATTAAAAAAAAATTTTGTTTGTTTTTATGTTTACACCTTTAACATATATTTACACGTTTTACATAGAAAAAAGCACAAAATTATATATAAAAAATATATATATATATATATAAATATATATATATATATATATATTTCATTTGTAAATAACATTCCAATGCTTTGTACTATTGCTGACAGCTGAAGTGTAAAGCTTTATCTGATTGGAAGAGATGAAAAGGCGGGGCGATAATACTAACCACTGAACTCTGAGCATTTATTTATTCCTGACCCATGGCAGCATAGGCTCTTTTTTTTATTTACGTATACAACTTTAAGCTGTGCCCACTGTTACTGCAATGTGGACACACAACAGTTGGCCATGGCATGCCACATTATTACTTTTTTCATGGTACAAAAGGTAATTTTGTGGGTGTTGGTACAAGGTCTGCTTAAAGTGGGCATGGTCAGTAAGGTGTTCCCGTCATTATGAAAATCTGGTAGCCTTATAATATAACAATTTATCACATGTAACAGTACACATGTGGTCTATGCCTTGAAATGTCCATGTGGTCTTCTTTATATAGGTCGCACAAAAAGGATGCTGAGAGTAAGAATAGCAGAGCACATACACAACATAAAAATAGGGTTCAAGGACCACAATGTGTCTCTACATTTTAAACTGAAACATAACCGGGACGCATCGGGCTTGGAGTTCTGGGGGGTCGAACACCTGGAACCATATTGGAGAGGGTCACATCTTCTACGAGAACTATCGAAACGAGAAACTCAATGGATATATCTAACCAATGTTTTATCCCCGAAAGGCCTTAATATTGAGCTTGATATCAATTGCTTCATCAGTGATACTTGATATCACCCTCACCTCTTTGGTTTCTCACATACCCACCTTTGCTGTCTCTCTCATCTATTCCCACACATACACTATTCATTGAGGGCAAATCTTTTATCTCACATATATATACATTTTAGGTTTTTGGTTGTTTTAGAATATTTAAAGAATGATGTACACTATTGAATATTCTATTCTAGTCACTGCTTATCATGTGTGCCATATGGCATCTCACCCATGTTGAAGTCAGGATGGCATAACAACGGGGACCCTGTTAGTTTACATTAGGTCCTCGTTGCATATTTGTATATATATTTTATATTTTATATGAATCATTTTATATATATATATTTTTATATATATATATTATATGTATGTTTTATATGTATGTATATGCAGATATATATTTTACGGATATATTTTTTATATATATGTATTTTTATGTATATCATTTTCTATATATTGTTTTTTATATATATATATATATATATATATATATATATATATATATATAGATTTTTATACATAATTTTATACTTTTTCTATACCTCCTTTTATTATACATAGTTCTATCATTCTATGAAGATATTATTTTCATAAGTAATAATTTATGGATTGTTGTATGAATTTGTTGCATATTAGATATCGCTGCATGTGTGGGGATCCATCTCGGCACATTAACAGCAATGCGATTGCCCTATCTTGGGCTTCGCTCCGCTGCACAAGCGTTATGCATCAATACCCATGGACTATACTGAGTTGCACATTAAGTGTAATTAACCACCATGGAGATGTTTTTTATTATAAAAAATTTTTTTCCAATTTGAATACCAGCAACAGTGTCCGTGGAGTATATATGTACATCATTTTATTCCCCCCTGTTACGGATCATGGATTCATTTGCGGACATTACGCCGCTGTCTAAATGCTTTGAAAGATGCAGGTCCTCCCCCTGGGCGTGCTCCTCTCATTTAACCAGCAGGCTCCGATCAGCATTGCTGGGGGTGTAAGCGAGCACTCCGCTGTGATTGGTTTCCAGCGCAGGGTTGACGTCCGCCTCTCACAGATAAAATACCGGTAACTGCGGCTTGAGACCGCGCCCTCAGACGAAGTCCGGAAGTGACGAAACGCGTCAGGTTCGTGGTCTCACCGTACTGGAAGTGACGCTTGTGCTCCATCTAATCCAGGAACCAGGAAGTGGTAACGAGTTTACACGCTGTCCAAGATAGCGTGGACCCCCATCTACTGGCGCCTTTGGTGTACTGTGCAGCCAAGCAACAGCACTTTATCTGCCCATTTTAATTTTCTGTTTTGTACGTATCCATTTGCAAGGGGGGCTGTCTGTGGGAAATTAATGTTTTAAAGCAATATCACGCTATGTGGCTATTTCTTTCCCATATGAATAACCTGAACACCTGAGCAAAAGAGAGCAGGATATCGGTGGAAGAGTGAAAGAAAGGGAAGAGGTGATCCTACGTTTGGTGATAAGGCTTATCTATGTCTACATTTTGGTGAGTGCATCCCCAAAGGGGGCCTTCTCTACTTTTAATGCGATATATGACGGATGAACCTTTGAACTGCATCATTGCACTGGGATAAAGAATTACACTCTCCCTCCACTCATCAGTTCCTCTATGTGCACAGTGACACATAAAGAAGCTTGTCATTTATGACAAGAGTGCTGCTACACTATTTATGGACAGTTATATGGTTTACATTTTTAGTGTTTATCAGTATTTATTGTCTACAATTTTTATTGTGCACAATTTTATTGTTTTACATTATTTATGATTACCCTTTGGATGCTCCTCTAAATATTGTTTTATACTTATAATATATACCGTATATACTCGAGTATAAGCCGAGTTTTTCAGCCCTTTTTTTAGGGCTGAAAATACCCCTCTCGGCTTATACTCGAGTCAGCATACCTTGGGCGTCCATTTTTAAAAATTTGCGGCTTCCTCCTGGTCCCGTGCGATTCCGTGATAGGCGATTGACACTGTGTTCAGTGTTCCGCCTGTAGCTGGCCAGCTAAGACCTGTCCTAGGTTGCTAATGTGGCTTACATGCATATACAGCTAGACCTGCTAATAATGTTAAAACAGTGCATATGCTCATTTGTGAGAGATAAAAGCAGAGTTATTTACTGTGACTTTATATGTGGATGTCATATAACAGTTGTATATTGTGTTCACAGAAGAAAAGAAAAAATATACCTTTAAGAGTCATTTCTATATACAGAAAAGTAAGTAATAACACAGCAGAATTGCAACCAGAAAGCATAGAGTTAAGCTTTTTTGACTCATCAGGAGTTTTAGCCAATCACAACCAATCTCACTGAGCAAATATCTCTGGCCAATCATAGCCAACATTTCACTCATGTTCTGTCTAGGAAATCTCATATAACATGTCTAGAATTTCATTTTACATCAGAGTGTGGAGCTGAACAGTTCAGATCCATCCAGAGTCCAGTTTTATGGAAGCAAGTGGCCAAAATAGGTATTTAATACAGTTATATATGTTCCTATTGTTAATAATGTGATTAGAACTGTATACTGAAATTAGTTATGTGTTCACTTGTAGTTCCACCAAACCAGGTTTGCAAACAATCAAACAATCAAACCAGGAATCAAACCAGATTCAAACCAAGTTTCAGAGCAAACATCAGAGCAAACAGCATTATAGAGCAAGTCCCAGATAGATCATAAAGTGTCTAAAGTATTTTAAAGTGAAAGTACAGATACTGAAGAGAGAAATATATCTACCATTTTATGTAGAATTACAAGATTGAACAGTTGAACCGACATTTGTTATACTTTATTCATAACGTGTTTGTACATGGACTTCCTGCTGCTAAATTGTCAGTGTTATATAAGAAGAAAAGCTGAAGTGAATAAAGAAGTTATCTTAAAGGTTTGGTGTGCTCTTTAAACCTACTGCTTCCATAGAACGGCGCTAGAGGAATTAGAGTAACAGATAGTCTTGTGTGGACTAAAAAATCATTCTTCTAATGCCACAGCGCATGAAGGCACTTCATAGTGCTGCGCCTGCCATAGTGGAACTATTTAGCCCAAAATGGAACTATTAGCCCAAAGTGGAACTATTAGCCATTGAGGGTGAAGCGATAGTGCTCCTCAACTTGCACAGTAAAGAGCACATTTGAGCAGCGGAGCTACCATAGAGGCCATAGAATGTGTGTTTTAGTCAAACTGCAGCCGACTCTTAAAGTGGCAGAACGGCAAAGGCAAGATAGTCACAGAGAGAGCGCCAACCCTCCTGCGATCCCTAGAGATAGAAAAAGACGCATGGTGGGAGGCCAAAGTCCAGAGTTAGAGTGCCTGCACCGCTACCCACAAAGAGGCCACGTACTGCAGCCAGCTATTTCCCCGCCACTAGGCCCAAAGCCTGCAGCACAAAGCATCGCACGTCAGCGAAAAGCATCGCAAGTCAGCGCAGAGCATCGCAAGACAGCACAGAGCATCGCACGTCAGCGCAAAGCATCGCAAGTCAGCGCAAAGCATCGCAAGTCAGCGCAAAGCATCGCAAGACAGCACAGAGTATCGCAAAGCATCGCACGTCAGTGCAAAGCATCGCAAGACAGCACAGAGCATCGCACGTCAGCGCAAAGCATCGCAAGTCAGAGTAGAGCATCAGATCAAAAAAGACAAGTCTCCTTTAAGACTATTTGTTCCAGCAACCTACAGATCACAGTATCCTGCTCTTCAGAATAAGGTCAGAACTTTCCTTTATTACTATCATTGCACATAGGCTTGACAAGAAAGAGACATTTTCGTGTTCAGGAATAAAAGGACTGTAAGTAAAGAACAAGGGACAGTTGTAGTACACGAACTCTAAAGTATTTTAAAGTGAAAGTCATTTTTACTGCCTGCACCTATTGCTATTGCATTTAAAGTGAAAGTCATTTTTACTGCCTGCACCTATTGCTATTGCATTTAAAGTGAAATGTCTTCTTAATATTCGTATTGATTGTTATAGCACTTAAAGTAAAATGTCTAAGCCTAGTATTTCTATGCCACTGTTTGAGGATACAAAGATAGATAAGATAGAAGGTGAAGAGCAAGTGAACCTGTCTAAGGTAGAAGAGTCTGATGCAGCATTAGTCTTGCCCTCAACAAATATATCCCAAACAGATGAACTAAGACGTTCAGAACGTATCAGAAAACCGACCCTAAAGATGCAGGAAAATTTGGAGCAAGAAGCAGCATTAAAAGGAAAAAAGTTCACCAGAATGTATGATAAGTGGAAATCTTACATTAAAGATGTTCGTAGAAAGCTAAAGCAAGAAAGTATAAAAGGAAACTTGAGTGATATGATAGAGACGTTGGAAAAATCTGAAGAAGAGCTTATGGCAGCATATGTCAACCTGCGGTCATCTACGACACCTCCCCAGGATATTGTAAGGAACATGGACACATGTACTGCAGTCACTAAAGGTTTAGTAAAGCTCATGAGAGAACTATCATCTGAAGCTAACTATGATGAAGTCAAGGCAAGAAAGAGAATGAACGAGCTTTTTATGAGAGACTATGCTAGGTCCTTAGGAGGAACCACAATCACAAGTAGGACTTCTTCCACTAGCAGAAGTGCCAGTAACATATCAGAGTCCTCAAGTACTTTAATAGCCAAAAGAAAGGAACTTGTCGAACAACTTGCTGTCAAGAGAGCAGAAATTGAGATGGAATCTGCAATCGAGGTGCAGCGTCTACGAGTAGCAGAAATGGAAAGGCTGAAGGAAGTCAAGATTATAGAAGCCAGACTAAGAGTACACGAAGAGGACATGAATAGTAATCATAAGTCCAAATCTGTACTAAGTGAAGATGCAGACTCCTACTTCCTTTCATACGCCCAGGAGAATGGAAGGAAATCTCCAGTATGTAATCCCTGCTCAGAAAGACGAAAAGAGAGACTCACCCAATTCAGAACTAGGTGAAAAAATAAAACAGGATAATTCTGTTCCTAGATGTCACTGCAATAATCAGGAGAATGTTGCGACTATTGTCCCAGCAAGACGACAGAGAACAGTCCCAGCAAGACTTCCCGTTCCAGAACCTACTGTGTTTTCAGGAGTATTACTGAAGTTCATAGAGTGGAAGGCAAGTTTTGAAATGATCATTGAGCATCATTGCTCCAGGCCAGTTGACAAGTTATTCTACCTTCAGAAATATGTTGGTGGAGAAGCGAAGAAAGCTCTTGAAGGTAACTTCTATAGAACAGATGAAGAAGCCTACAAGCAAGCTTGGGAAAAGTTAAACGCAAGATATGGTCATCCTTTCTTAGTACAAAGAGCCTTTAGGGAGAAATTGAATAACTGGCTTAAAATAGGTCCTAAAGAACATTTCAAACTCCAAGAGTATGGTGACTTCCTGCAAGCATGCAGCAATGCCATCCCACATGTACGAGGACTAGAAGTACTGAACGACTATCTAGAAAACCACAGGATGCTAGCTAAGCTACCTGAAGAAGTGGCTTCTAGATGGAATCGCTATGTGACTGAACAGTTAGATCTAAGTAAGGACTTCCCAAGTTTTGAAAAGTTCTCTGAGTTCGTTAATAAGGAAGCACGAATAGTATGTAATCCAGTAACAGGATCTTGCGCCTTAAAGTCCTTAGAAGAAAGGCCTGCAAGGGATATAAGACGTGCAAGAGCAACTAGCTTTGCAACCGACACAACAGAGAAAGGTATAGATACCAACGAGAGCAAGTTCAAAGTTACTACTGGGATCAGTAGAGAGACAGAACCGACAAATCCTCAGACTACTTTTAAGTGTATGTTCTGTGGAGAGAACCACTCTATACACAAGTGCCAACAATTGAAGGAGAAATCTCCAAATGAAAAGAAAAAGTTTGTACTTGTTAACCAACTGTGTTTTGGGTGCCTAAGAAAAGGCCATATTACTAAGGAGTGTTAGAAAAGGGCCACATGCAGCATTTGCAAAGGACGCCATCCTACACCACTACATGAAGAACGTCCAAAAAAGGATAAATCCTCAATAGCTAAAGATGCTGAGGAAGAAAAGAAAGCATCGGTATTCTCTTGCAGAATGAGGGAAAGCAACGGCACATCAATGGTTGTACCAGTGTGCATTTCAAATCCTAAAAGGAAGAATAAAAAGGTATATGCCTATGCACTACTGGATGCCCAAAGCGATGTCACCTTCATTGATCAAGAAATCTGCAAGAAATTACAAGTGGCTACAGAACCAGTGAAGCTCAAACTCACCACAATGACGGGTAGAGACACATTAGTGAACAGTCAAAGGGTCAACGGATTGAGAGTTAGAGGACTTCATTCAAACCTCACATTGGATCTACCTCCAGCTTATACGAAAGACGATATACCTCTAGATCGAGATCACATACCTACCTGTGAAACAGCCAATAAATGGGAGCACCTATCTGTCATATCTCATGAAATGTCCCTGCTGAAGGAGTTTGGTGTTGGACTGTTGATAGGTTATGATTGTCCCGAAGCTTTGGTACCACGAAGAGTAATCACAGGAGGAAAGGGTGAACCCTACGCTGTTCAAACTGATCTAGGATGGGGAGTTGTTGGAGGAAAACAGCAGATTGCAAACTCAAGACAGGTGACAGGATTGTGTCATCGAATATCTGTCCAAGAGTTACCAGCTGTAAGTTCGGCGGCAGTAATCAAGATCCTTGAATCTGACTTTGCAGACATAAGTTCTAAAGAAAAGAGTGTATCCCAAGAAGACAAAGTTCGTACACATTCTAGAAGAAAGTATTCAACAGAATCAACGAAGTTATCTTGAAATGCCCTTACCTTTTAGACAACGACCTCATCTGCCAAATAACAAAAATCTTGCCCTAGCGAGATTGAAATGTTTGAAGAAAAGGATGGGAAGAGATCTCAAATTCAAGCAGGATTATTTGAAATTCATGGAACGCATCCTTGAAGAAGGACATGCAGAAAAAGTTAATAATCAACCTAAAGAAGGAGAAGTGTGGTACATCCCACATCAAGGTGTTTACCACCCAAAGAAACCAGATAAGATTAGAGTAGTATTTGATTGCTCAGCAAAGTATGATGGTGTTGCATTGAACGATCATCTACTAAAAGGACCAGATCTTACAAACACTCTGCCTGGAGTACTCTGTAGATTCAGAAAGTATCCCGTAGTGGTCATGTGTGACGTTGAAAAGATGTTCCACCAGTTTCATGTGAAGAATGAAGATAGAGACTTCCTGAGATTCCTATGGTGGGAGGACGGAGATACAGATACAGAGCCAGCAGAATACAGAATGAAAGTACACTTTTTCGAGCAGCATCGTCTCCAGGTTGCGCCAATTATGGTATGAAGTACCTGGCCAATAAAAATGAAAAGGATTGTCCATCAGCAGCGAATTTTCTTAAGAAAAACTTTTACGTAGATGATGGTCTTATAAGTTTACAGTCCTCAGAATCTGCAATCAAACTAGTGAAAGAAAGCCAAGAGTTATGCGCAAGAGGAAACCTGCGCCTTCACAAATTCATCTCAAACAACAGAGAGGTACTGGAATCCATCAGTGACTCTGAACATGCATCAACAATGAAGAATGTAGATCTCAGTTATGATCATCTTCCAGTTCAGAATGTACTTGGATTGGGATGGAATGTAGAGAATGACGAGTTCTTCTTTGAAACATCCTTGAAAGAAAAAGTTGCAACTAGACGTACCATACTTTCCGCAGTGGCTTCTATATATGATCCATTGGGATTCTTGGCACCAGTAATCCTCAAAGCAAAAGAAATACTACAAGAATTATGTAGACGGAAGTTGGGATGGGATGAACCCATACCTGAAGATTTGAGGCCAAGGTAGGAGGCTTGGATAAAAGACTTGCAAAATTTGAGAGAAGTTCGGATACCTAGATGTTTTGTACCTCATGATTTCGGAGAGTACAAGAAAATAGAACTTCATCACTTTTCAGACGCCAGTAGTTATGGTTATGGACAGTGCTCCTACATCAGAGTGATAGGAGAAGGAAAAATACACTGTGCCCTGGTTATGGGAAAGACCAGAGTTGCACCTACCAGTATTCAGACAATACCAAGACTTGAACTGACAGCAGCTGTTGTTTCAGCATCAGTAAGCAAGTTTCTGAGAGAAGAATTTGAGTTAAAAATAGATGAAGAATACTTTTGGACAGACTCGCGAGTTGTCCTAGGATACATAAACAACGAAGCTCGAAGATTCCATGTCTTTGTCGCCAACAGAGTTCAGAAAATTCGGGAAATAACAAATCCGGAACATTGGCATCACATTGATACAAAGCATAACCCAGCAGATCATGCTTCAAGAGGCCTGAATGTAACAGAATTGAAAAATTCAAACTGGTTCACCGGTCCAGAGTTCCTTTGGGAAAAGGAAATCATACCCAGTGAAGGTTACACAGAATTGTCTATGGGTGATCCAGAAGTAAAAGTTGTACAAACATTGAGCACTGCTGCCAAGTGCCAAGATGACATACTTGAAAGTGATAAAAGACACTTGGAAGTTGAGAACCTGATGGAAAATTCCCCAAATTCATGTTCAAATCCTACTATAGAGAACATAGAATTATAGGTAATTTGGTGGGAGTGTAGCTGGCCAGCTAAGACCTGTCCTAGGTTGCTAATGTGGCTTACATGCATATACAGCTAGACCTGCTAATAATGTTAAAACAGTGCATATGCTCATTTGTGAGAGATAAAAGCAGAGTTATTTACTGTGACTTTATATGTGGATGTCATATAACAGTTGTATATTGTGTTCACAGAAGAAAAGAAAAAATATACCTTTAAGAGTCATTTCTATATACAGAAAAGTAAGTAATAACACAGCAGAATTGCAACCAGAAAGCATAGAGTTAAGCTTTTGTGACTCATCAGGAGTTTTAGCCAATCACAACCAATCTCACTGAGCAAATGTCTCTGGCCAATCATAGCCAGCATTTCACTCATGTTCTGTCTAGGAAATCTCATATCACATGTCTAGAATTTCATTTTACATCAGAGTGTGGAGCTGAACAGTTCAGATCCATCCAGAGTCCAGTTTTATGGAAGCAAGTGGCCAAAATAGGTATTTAATACAGTTATATATGTTCCTATTGTTAATAATGTGATTAGAACTGTATACTGAAATTAGTTATGTGTTCACTTGTAGTTCCACCAAACCAGGTTTGCAAACAATCAAACAAACAATCAAACCAGCAATCAAACCAGGAATCAAACCAGATTCAAACCAAGTTTCAGAGCAAACATCAGAGCAAACAGCATTATAGAGCAAGTCCCAGATAGATCATAAAGTGTCTAAAGTATTTTAAAGTGAAAGTACAGATACTGAAGAGAGAAATATATCTACCATTTTATGTAGAATTAAAAGATTGAACAGTTGAACCGACATTTGTTATACTTTATTCATCACGTGTTTGTACATGGACTTCCTGCTGCTAAATTGTCAGTGTTATATAAGAAGAAAAACTGAAGTGAATAAAGAAGTTATCTTAAAGGTTTGGTGTGCTCTTTAAACCTACTGCTTCCATAGAACGGCGCTAGAGGAATTAGAGTAACAGATAGTCTTGTGTGGACTAAAAGATCAGAGAAATCAAATTCTTCTAATGTCACAGCGCATGAAGGCACTTCATAGTGCTGTGCCTGCCACACCGCCTATCACGGCCCTCTTCTCATCCTCGGACTTTCCCAGCAGACACTGTGTTTAGTGATCCGCCAATCACGGACCTTCTCTTGTTCGAGGATGAAAGAACGTCCGTGATTGGCGGATCACTAAACACAGTGTCTGCTGGGAAAGTCAGAGGATGAGAAGATGGCCGTGATAGGCGGAACACTGAACACAGTGTCAATCGCCTATCACGGAACAGCACGGGACCAGGAGGAAGCCGCAAATTTTAAAAAATGGACGCCCGCAGCGCAGCGCAGCCTGTCAAGAATTTCAGGTACGCTGCGATGCGCACAGTGAGGAGATGGGCACAGTGATGATATGGGCACAGTGAGGATATGGGCACAGTGGGGAGATGGGCACAGTGAGGAGATGGGCACAGTGAGGAGATGGGCACAGTGAGGAGATGGGCACAGTGAGGAGATGGAAACAGTGAGGAGATGGAAACAGTGAGGTAATGGGCACAGTGAGGTTGGGCACAGTGAGGCGTGCAAATGGGCACAGTGAAGCTGCAAATGGGCATTGTTGACCTACTTTTCCGCTTACAGTAGCTCCTGCATTCTTACCCAAGGCTTATACTCGAGTCAATAAGTTTTCCCAGTTTTTTGTGGTAAAATTAGGTGCTTCGGCTTATACTCGGGTCGGCTTATACTTGAGTATATACGGTAATATATTAGGTAAATTCCTACAAAAGGTGCACATTTTGTGGATGAGACAGGCAGTTGTCAGCATTAAGCAGGATGGTGGAATATACAGGATTGCGTGCCTGTTAACTGCCATCAATATTCTTGTTAGTGACCTGGATTAGCCTGTTGAAAATTCATCAGTCAACCTTTTTTCGTGTTCCTACTTTACGTTTTTTAAGTTTTTTGTTCTGTAAACACTACAGTAATGTTCTGTTTCCAGTGTTAGATCCTTTACTGTCTACTGCTTCCACTGTGGTACACAATCCCAAAAAGTAGGACATTGTTTTAAAACAAAAAGCTGCTAAAATCACTGAATAAAACCATTTAACCCAGATTATAATGGGACAAAAGTTAATGCTTAGCCTAAAAACACCTAAACAGAAAAAAACAAGGTTACAGTGGGCTAAAGAAAAGCAATCATGGACTGTGGATGACTGGATGGAAGTGATATTCAGTGATGAATCACACATCTGCATTGGGCAGGGCGATGATGTTTGGTGCTGTTCCAATGAAATGTATGAAGAAGACTGTCTGAAGTAAACATGCAAATTTCCACAAACATTGATGATATGGGGTTGCATGTCAGGTAAAGTTACGGTGGAGACGACAGTCATTAAATCTTCAATAAATGCACAAGTTTATATTGAGATTTTGGACACTTTTCTTATTCCATCCATTGAAAGGATGTTTTGTGATGATGACATCATCTTTTAGGATGTAATCTGATGCAGATGTTTGTTTTAGAACTGCATAGTACATGGTGATTCCATAATATTTTCCTCAGAATTGAGTGATTCCATATGTTTTTCCTCTGCTTGATCTGCAAAAACAGTTGCAACTGACTAGTTTTCTTTCTTTTTTTTTTTTTTTAAGTGTTTCTTAAAACCAGAAGGTTGGAATGTTCAATGAAAATAGTTTTGAGGCATGTCTGTGATTCGTTTTTTTTTTTTTTTTTTTACACAATTAAACAATTGAATGAACATTTTCCAAGAGTGGTGGAAAACATTTTCCAGGGGTTGTATTAGCTGCATTGTCATTGGAAGCAAGAAGGCAAAAGCATTGATTGATTGTATTTTGTGATCTCAACAGCAGCCTATTTTAAAATACCATCCAAATGTATCATGAAAGTAGAATCCATAATGTAGGCGTTTGCATGCATCTTTATCTCTTAAGGTGGTTACCAGGGTGGGGCGGGAGGCAGATGGAACTTTTTTTTTTTTCTTGTTTTTTTTTTTGTTTCTTGTTTTTCATGCTCTAGGCTTGTTTTTGACATGGAGCCTACTTTGTTAGTTGTTTATGTAGTGCATCCCCCGTAGGAGCCGCTGGTGAATAGGGATCCCCCACCCTGCACAGCCAGGCACACAGAATTTCCACAGGCTCACTTTAGACAGGAAAACTGTCCAGCAACTTTGTTTTGTATTTTTTCTTTTAGAGGTTAATAAACTTGGATGGGGATAGGGGTGTTTTGGGATGCCCACTTTGACTGACTTAAACAACTTCTTCAGGGATACTTAAACTTTATATACTCTGTAAACACTCCTCTTCCTCCAGCATATAATTTGCTTGCAGAAACAACTCAGCTGGAACACTGTTTGGTAAATCTGGCAAGGCACTCAGCCAGATTAAGCAAAAGACCTTTACAGGCAGAGACCGCAGGGCCCTTTTTGTGTGTAGAGAAAAATCCAGTGTCCAGCTACATTCATTTGGCTACTGATTCCAGCACCACCTGTTCAGGCACTGCCAGCCCACCTGGCTGAAGTTGCCCCTTTCTCTAGCCCTCCTGGCTACTTCCCATAGTCCTCCCAGACTGTCTCACTCACCAGCCACCCGGCTGTCTTCTCCCTGGAGATCTCCCGGATGTGCTAGCTGGCTCCTGCTGTCCTCACTATTGCTCCTTGTCTCACTCTCCTTGTCTTGAGAGGAACCCTCCAGAACCCGAGCCCCAGGCCTGAGGTCACCACCCCCCCCAGGCTAGGGGGCTTCTCTCAAGGGCCTCCGACAGCCTCCTCAGCACTCCATCTCCAGCTTCCACCCAAACCCCACACTGCACCTGCTGGCCTGTTTGGCCAGGACCCTCCTCAATACTCCAGGCAGCTCCTCCTAACCTTCCTCACATTCTTCTGAAAACTTCTCCAAGGTTCCAGCAAGTAAGGGGAGGTACCAGAGGTGCTGCCTCATGAGTCATCCAGCCTCCCTGGATAACTCACCCTGACCCAGATTCAATACTGGCTTGGCTTCCAGCACTCTACACTAGAGGGTGCTACACGTATGAAATGATGGGATCTGCATGGCTATCATGGGGTACTTAGGTACCCTTTTATTCATAAGTATACATTTAGAGATTAAGTGGTTGTCTTGTGTATGTTTGGTAATGGGTAATCTCGGTATTATGAAATTTCCTTTTTTTGTATTTGTTAGAAAATGTTCTGATATTTTTTATTTTTATATAATAATAAAATATGTTTAAACTAAAGAAAAAGAAAAAAAAGAATGAAAGTAGAATCCTTCTTTAAACCTGTGACCTTTGCAATACTTGTGGTTATGCTAATGTTAATAGATTACACTCTAGGATGAAAAGAAGTACAAGGTGAATAAAATGTGATTCTGATTTTGTTATTATTAGGGTGTCTTATTACAAATCACCACAGTCGGTCTCAGAAAGAGTAGAAGTTTGGCAGATTGCCACAGTGCTTTTTGCAGATCGGCCTGAATTAACATTTTAGCAGATCGCCCTCTTGTATCTCTGGGTGACTGGCTGGAGCAATGGGAAAAGCAACTCAAAGCAATTTGGCTTTCTGTGCAATAAATGGAGCCTGCAGAGGAAGATAGGCTGCAATAAGAATGTGATTGATTACTGTGCTCAGCTGCTTGTCTGAACAAGATAGGGCCTCTCAAAAGCCTCAGTACTTCACTGTGATCCTGAAGACAACTCAGGGTCCCACTGGGAGATTGCAGGTGGGAATAGGATTGAGGGGGGTAAATGGAAGCTAACCTTATAAAAAAAAAATAAAAAATTAAATTTGATTCTTACTGCCTCATAATCTCACGATTCTTCTGTATATGTGTCTCAGCAAACAGCAAAGTGTACTAATCCATAGGAACCAATCAAAAAACTTCTTTCATTGTTCTAAATTATTTGATCTGAGAAACAGCCAATTCTAGTTTTCTGCAATGGGTTTATATAATCTGCAAATCCTTTTTGCTAAATTACAGTGTCTTATTAAAGAAACAGTCTACCCAAAATTATCTTTTTATTTTAAGTAAATGCCAGCTGCTTAAAGTGGTTCTAAAGGCTGAATGTTTTTTTAGCTTCATGCACTCTATGCATGAAGATAAAAAACCTTCTGTGTGCAGCAGCCCCCCTCACCCCCCTAATACTTACCTGAGCCCCATCTCGATCCAGCGATTTTGCACGAGAGCCTCGGCTGTCCCGATGCCATCAATTAAAAGAGAAGTCCAGCCTGAGCTTTTTAGGCTGGACTTCTCCTCTGGGTCACAGGAGAGCAATTTATTTTGCAATCCTGTGACCCGTTTTTAGCGGAGAGCGGTTTGAAGTCTGCTCTCCGCTGACGTCACTGCCATCAGTCAGGGCAGCGCGTCATCACGACTTCCAAGTCGGGATCCGCCATCTGCCTTGATTGATGGCAGTCTCAGCGAACCGCTGAGATGGCTGCTCCCCGCCCCTCCCTACTTCTCAGCGTTCATTGAGCTCCAATGAGCGCTGAGAAGTAGGGCAGAAGCGATGCTGACTGACAGTCAGCATCGCTCTGCTCGAGAAGGAGTGAGAACTAAGCCATTGGCGGTGTTTAGTTCTCAGTGCAGAGACGCCGGGCGACAGATGCAGCATCAGTCTGATACTGCATCCACCGAGGTAAGTATGTGTAGCGGCCTCACCCCTCTCTCCCCTTCTTATTCTCGGCTTGTCTTTCTTTGTCTAGGGGTGTTAGTGCTGGGGAGAGGGATGAGATACACTACGGCCCATGTCCTCCATAGTGACGAGGTGAAAGCCAGAAAGATCGGGCTTTGTGTAGGTGTCCTAGAGTCAAGTCCTGTACTTCGTCCCTGACTCCTTTGCTCCTAGAAACCAGAGTGCCACACAGTGAATAGGTCCAACACAGTTTTATTCTTCTCAGCGAATAAACACACAGCACGGTTAAGTTGGACTCTTTTGCCACAACTTAGTCTTAATGGGAATAGGTCGAGGCACAATCCTTTCCCTTCTCTTGCCAACCACTGTGGTATCACCAGTGGCGAATAGTCACTGCCACTGACTATGTGAAGTAGAACGTGAATTACCTTCGTTAGCAAGGCCCCTGTCAGGGGAAGGATATCCCTCCAAGGGAGATACCGGAGGCCTCTCTGTCACCAGCGATGCTGCGCCGGACTCTCCAGAGAAGTTCTGCTCACCAGACCTCACAAACTCAGACACGGGCACCCAAGGAGTTAGGGCCCCCTTGGATTCCTCCACCCTCGCGGAACTCAGTCGAAGGTACTGAGCCCCAGGCTAAAGGTGCCTGAGATGGACTCCATCTCCGCTCCGGCCAGGTCAAGGGCACCTGGGCCCGGAGCACCGGAACGCCAGCACCCAAGCTGAAGGTGCCTGGGTGCGGCCGCGTCCTCCGACTTCAACTCTGAACCCTGTGGTAAGGGCGTCTGCCCCTTTTATCTCCTCTCCCTTCACGCCACAGCGGGTTTCCCGCCCCGCCGTACCAGCTCCAGGGGAGGACAAAAAGGCACAGTCTTGCGGTGTGAGTTCACCTCCGGCCCCCCGACAACAAACGCCACCTATAGGTCCAGGGAACCTCACACCACCAGAGTCCTCCAAGAACCATAAAAGGTCCTCAGATCCCCTAGCAATCAGTGCATCTGGGTTACACTACCACCCAGATGCTTCCCCTAAATTCAAATACCCACTACATACAGTATGATTAGAGAGAAAAAAAAAACATACTTCTCTTAAGGTCAGTGAGCCAATGAGGAGAGAGAGGGGGCAGTGCCAAGTTGTGGCTCCGTGTCTGAATGGACACACATAGCAAGCTGCTAGCTGTGGGGGCACTCGCCAAGAGGGAGGGGCCAGGAGCGCTGGAGAGGGACCCGAGAAGAGGAGGATCTGGGCTGCTCTGTGCAATACCATTACACAGAGCAGGTAATTATAACATGTTTGTAATTTTTTAACAAAAAAAAATCCCCAAGACTTTAATATCACTTTAACCACTTCCTTACTGGGCACTTAAACCCTCTTCGTACCCAGACCAATTTTCAGCTTTCAGCGCTGACGCACTTTGAATGACGATTGCGCGGTCATACAACATTGTACCCAAATGATATTTTTAAATTTTTTTTTCCCACAAATAGAGCTTTCTTTTGGTGGTATTTTATCACCTCTGCGGTTTTTATTTTTTGCGCTATAAACAAAAAAAAGACAGAAAATTTTGAAAAAAAAACTCAATAGAATTATGACTTTTTTATTATATATTTTTTTTTTACTAGTAATGGCGGCGATCTGCGATTTTTGTCAGGCCTGCGATATTGCAGCAGACACATCGGACACTTTTGACACTATTTTGGGACCATTCACATTTATACAGCGAACAGTGCTATAAAAATGCACTGATTACTGTATAAATGTGACAGGCAGGGAAGGGGTTAACACTAGGGGGCGATCAAGGGGTTAAATATGTTCCCTATTAGTGTTTCTTACTGTGTGGGGGAGGGGACTGACTGGGGGAGGTGACCAATCTGTGTCCCTATGTACAAGGGACACGGCATCGGTCTCCTCTCTCCCTGACAGGACATGGATCTCTGTGTTTACACACAGAGATCCACGTCCTGCCTCTGTAAAAGCCGATTGCATGTACCTGGCGGACATCACGGCCGCCAGGCATGCGCATCGGCATCACGTGATGCGGCGCGTACAGCTGTTCCCCGCCGCACGCCCTTGGAGGCGCGCGGTGGGATGTAAACAAACCAGGACGTCCACCCGTCACTTGAGAGCCGCGCTGCAGCCGTCTTTCGGCTATAGCGCAGGTCTCAAGTGGTTAAAGCCTTATCTAATGTCTTTTGAGGACACTCTTACCAAAATTTCCTAACCTGAGTAGGCAAACAAATGAACATATGTATTTCCAGTATTTGCCTGTGATTGCTTCAAAGAATGTTTCAGCTGACCTTGACATGCACATTAACATCCTCTCAGGTCAATCAACATATCAGAAATCATGGAGATACAAAAAGACTGACATGTACTCCATTAAAGCCCGCAGGGACATTGTAGATGGGCCACTAAAAGGCAAGCTGATATATGTAACATCTCAAGTAATGTTAGGAGATTCAATTAACCCTGCCTTGTGTCCGTTAACAGTAATTAATTCTACTGTAAAAACTCATTGAAAAGGTTCTTCCTTCTACCTACATTTAATGGTTCTCACAACACTGCATTCACAGAATTCCCAGGAGGGTATTCAGGATCCAAGTTCATGCTGCACACGTTATTACTATACTGTCTATAAATAAAAGATATACTTTGTACTTAATTAACAAATTGTGACACTGTAAGAGAAGAGCAGAAGTGTTTTAAGTAGAAACTCCTACTGACTTTCTGGACCCAATAAAAGGAAAATATATTATGTTATACGGTAAAATATCAGACAACTCCCTAAGGTGCTCTGATCCTAGCACTCAATGGTACAAAATATGACCTGCAAAGTAAGCTGCTATTATAAAACAAACAAAATAGTGATAAAGGTATGCTTCAATAAGAACTATAAAAAAAAACATTAACAGCGCTTATATTAAAATCTAATTGATTCCCAAAAAAATTATATCTTGCAGTGTAGAAGTCTCTCATATGACCTTCTGATCATGAATGAAAAGAGGGAGACTAGACTAGAAAGTTCAGATTCCAACTGTAGCTCCGCAGTAAGCAGTCAAACACAAAAACCCATTCTGTTTTCACTGGCTGTGCAGAGGGCGTCCTCTGAAGACGTGACGTAATCACGAAACGCGTCAGCCAGTGATCACGCGACTCATCTGTCCATTCTAGCGAGCGTCCACCCGGGACTTATAGCAGCAGCCTGACGACCAAGAACTACTGTCGCCCGCACTGCTGCACTCATCCATCCACTGACACGGACCACCGCGCATCCCGAGAGGGGCCATTGCTTTATCCAGAGAGGAGATATCAGGCAATCATTGATTTGGCATCCGGTGAGTAGACTACCTTAGGGGAGTGCATATGCTGTAAAGGTGACAGAATAGAGCAGGGATATGCAATTAGCGGACCTCCAGCTGTTGCAAAACTACAAGTCCCATCATGCCTCTGCCTCTGGGTGTCATGCTTGCTGCTGTCAGAGTCTTGCTATGCCTCATGGAACTTGTAGTTTGGCAACAGCTGGAGGTCCGCTAATTGCATATCCCTGGAATAGAGGGTATCCATCCATTCACTCATTTGATATCAACTGTTGGGATCAGGCACACCTGCCCGCTGATTATGTGAACTGCTAGTGTGGCTTGCACAGGCAGTGAAAACAGAATGGGTTTTTGTGTTTGACTGCTTACTGCGGAGCTACAGTTGGAATCTGAACTGTAAAGAAACTTTTTCTAGTCTCCCTCTTTTCATTCATGATCAGAAGGACATATGAGAGACTTCTACACTGCAAGATATGAATTCATATCATTTTTTTTGGAATCAATTAGATTTTAATATAAGCGCTGTTAATGCTTTTTTATAGTTCTTATTGAAGCATACCTTTATCACTATATTATGTTATAAATTTTTGGGTAGGAAATGTAGCCTGCTTCATAGACAGTGGCAGCTGGAGCTCCATTTTGGGAGGCGGGGGGCGGAAAACCAACCACCATCCCCCCGGTCGGTTGGTGCGCGCAAACCCCCCAACCCCCCACCCTCGTTCGCTTGTCCGTCCGCCTGCACCCCAGCCCCGCACTTACCCCATCTCTAGGCAATGGCGTATCCAGGGTATGGCAGATGTGGCATGTGCCATGGGCGCTATGTGAAGGGGGTGCTTGTGAGTGGCTGGGCAGCAAGGCACTTATCACATACTTGTCAGCAACAGTTAAAATTTTGTTGGGACATTCCTGGGTTTTGGACCTGTGGCCATCCCATGTAGTTTCCAGAAAAATCGTTTTTAGGCATGGATGAACTAGGCTGAGGTGTCTGATCCCCCCCTAAAAAAACTTTAACGGCTCCGCTCTCACCGGGTGCCGCCCACACAGTATGCTGGGAGAGATGTAGCAGCTAGCTACTAGCCAAGTAGATAGCAGGGGCCTCTTAGCCAATCAGCGCCCTCAGAAGTGTCAGCTGACTGCCGACTGCCATCACATGACAAGTGAGATGGCTGCCTCCTGTTGCATGCTGCTAATGGTGTTGGTTCCCTCAGTCCTGAGGGCGCAAAGCTCGGAGGTGTCTGTCACCCACTCTCTGGGAGCCTCAGCACCGTGCCCGGGAGGAGGGGGGACGCTGTGGCCTTGGCTGCATTGAAGAACACCATCAAGCAGAATGGTGAGTGATACAGGCTGACAGGGGGAGGGAGGGAAATCATAGATAAGGTGAGAACATGAGAAAGTGGAAGCTCATTACAGAGCTGATATACCAGGAGGAGCTCCCGTTGTTTGTGACAAGTAATGAGGATGGAGTGCTCATGGCTAAGGTGATACCAGGAGATGGGTCTCTCTCTCTCTCTCACACTGTGTCACAGCTGCAGAAGTTTAAGCAGCAGCAACAGCAGCTCACCTGTCTTGTATGCAGATCAGCCAGCACTCACAGTGGTTAGGAAATTATTCCTCTTGCTCTTTATCTATTTACACTGCACACAGGACAGGTGAGCACACTGATGATCAGACTTCTGGAAGAAGCTGCAGCTGCAGGAGTGTGATACAGTATTCCTGATGATTTGCAGCTGTTTATGGAGAGCTCTTATGCCGCGTACACACGATCATTTTTCCCGTCGGGAAAAATGACATTTTTTCCTTTGGACGAGAAAAACGATCGTCTGTGGGCTTTTTGCCGTTTTTCCCGACGGGAAAAACGTCATTAATCACGATGAGAAAAATTAGAACATGTTCTAATTATTCTCATCGTTTTTTCCATCATTTTTTTCCGCGGCAGTTTTCCCATAGGGAGACACTGCCGCGGAGCCCACAGACGGTCGTTTTTCTCGACAAAGAAAAAAATGACGGGAAAAACGGTCGTGTGTGGGGGAAAATGCTGTTCCCTCGTTTTTCATTTTATTTCATGTCGTGATTCACGGCGGTGTTTTCACCGCCGTGAATCACGATCGTGTGTACGCGGCATTAGTGCCAGAGTCCTGGGTGCTCTGTATGATTTGTTTGTTTTTGTATGGCCTTTCAGGATTTAGGCTGGTCAGGCTTGGATCTTCACAGACTTTTTAACCATTTATTGTCTTACTAACTGTGCTTGGAAAATAGACTGTTGGTAAGCCAGAAACTGCAATCTTTGAGATCTTGTACCATGCCCTCAGTCTTACCATCTCCTGTGCCATGCCCGCAGTCTGACCATCTCCTGTGCCATGCCCGCAGTCTGACCATCTCCTGTACCATGCCCGCAGTCTGACCATCTCCTGTGCCATGCCCGCAGTCTGACCATCTCCTGTGCCATGCCCGCAGTCTGACCATCTCCTGTACCATGCCCGCAGATCCTCTCCTGTAATATATATATATACACAAAGACATACAGTTACACTGACATCATACAGGTGTGTATGTTAACGATTATGTGTGTGCATTGAGTGTATGTTATATTGTTTTTGTATGAGTTACTGTGTGCACCAATGTATTTTAATGACGGAGTGCCAGTGTTGGCATCATCAGTGATTTTTGTATCAGTGTGTGCCTGCGTGTACCATTGTGTGTGTGTGTGTGCTCAGTGTAGAAAGAGTAGAAACAGAAAAATATGACTTTGAGCACATCATAGACCAGTTTGCATTAGTGAAAGCAAGGAAGGTGCAGTTGTAATTTTTATGTAGTGCCAATCCATAATTTGTTAATTGAAAGATTAAAGAGCTTGATTTGTCGTTTGGTTAGCTTTCCTTTCTGTTAAGGTTATCTGAAAGATGGGTTTCAAATGTTTTGACAGGGGCGCAGTTTCAGTGCTTGCCATAGGCGCCATTTTCACTAGATACGCCTCGGTCTCTAGGTCACGGGCATCATCAGATCCTTCCTGCTTCTCCTCCTTGCCGGCAGCTTGCCCTGCACCTCCTCCTCCCCGGCAGCTTCCTCCTCGGTGGCCAATACAGTCGCTTCTCCTCTTGGCTAATCGAGTCTCAAGACCCGCTTCCTCATTGGCTGAGAGGAGCATTAGGAAGAAAATAGCTTAACTGCTTCACCCCCGGACCATTTTGGTGGTCAAAGACCAGGCCACTTTTTGCGATTCGGCACTGTGTCGCTTTAACTGACAATTGCGCGGTCGTGCGAAGTGGTTCCCAAACAAAATTGACGTCCTTTTTTTCCCACAAATAGACCTTTATTTTGGTGGTATTTGATCACCTCTGCGGTTTTTATTTTTTGCGCTATAAACAAAATAAGAGCGACAATTTGGAAAAAAATTCAATATTTTTTACTTTTTGCTATAATAAATATCCCCAAAAAATATATATATATATATATAAAAAAAAATTTCCACACTTTAGTCCGATACATATTCTTCTACATATTTTTGGTAAAGAAAAATCGCAATAAGCGTTTATTGATTGGTTTGTGCAAAAGTTATAGCTTCTACAAAATAGGGGACTGTTTTATGGCATTTTTATTAATATATTTTTTTTACTAGTTATGGTGGTGATCAGCAATTTTTATCGTGACTGCGACACTTTTGACACCATTTTGGGACCATTGTAATTTTTACAGCGATCAGTGCTATAAATATGCACGGATTACTATAAAAATGACACTGGCAGTGAAGGGGTTAACCACTAGGTGACGATGCAGGGGTTAAGTCAGTACTAGGAAGTGATTCTGTTAGGGGGTGTGGCTACACGTGACACCTCACTGATGACCGCTCCCGATCACGGAGAACGGTCATCAGTGACAGTGTCACTGGGCAGAATAGGGGAATGCCTTGTTTACAAAGGCATTCCCTCCCCTGTTCTGCCCTTGCCGACCGCAATCGCGGGCCACCCGGGAACATCGAGTTCCCGGGACCGGCGGCCGCACTCGGGCAGCAAATTTAAAGGGATGTACCTGTACGCCAATCTGCCTGCCCATGCCATTCTGCTAACGTACAGCGGCGTGCGGCGGTCGGCAAGTGGTTAATATTAATTTGCTATTGTCACACAAGTGGGTAGGCTCAAGGCGCAGTGCTCTGCCTCTGGCTCTAATCACGTGCTTCGGAAAAAAAAAAAACATTGGAATCTGTGCGTTCAGCACCCTGCATGTAGATTAGGGCCGGACGCATGGATTAGGCCCCTGTGCCCCATATGGATGGGCCACCACTGCTCATAGTATGTTCTACTTCTGTGTGTTCTGGACCAAAAAATTGGTAATTACACTATTCAATGGCATCCAGCATGAAAAGCAGTTGAAGACATTCTGATGCCACGTACACACGACCGTTTTTAATGTCATGGAAAAAATAGGATTTTTGTACTCGCCATAAAATCCTTTTCTCTGACGTCCATGGACTGACACAGCTCTAATACTGAAACACGTGGGTATATGTCCCTGCTCGCAGGAGAAGATCTAGGCAGAATGTTAGATGTTAGAAACCTAAATTCTAGAAAAAAACAGAGCTGAACAGCTCCGCCCAGGGGGGACGGTCCCTTCAGACATAACCCTCCTACCTGCAGCTAGCAGCCTCAGTTCGTAACAAAGCAGTACAAACCTTAAAGAAGGGTGGGTGCTGTGTCAGTCCATGGACGTCAGAGTAAAAGGATTTTACGGTAGTACAAAAATCCTATTTTCTCTTATCGTCCATGGACTGACACAGCTCTAATACTGAAACACTTGGGACGTCCCAAAGCAGTATCAGAAAAGGGTGGGGGCAGTAGTAAAGGAAAAACCAAACACCACTCCAAACAAGCAGAATTCCTCAACGGAGGAGTTGCAACTTTAAACAGCGGCCTGCAACCCTTGCGGCCGAAGGAAGCATCCGAAGATGCAGCCACATCAACCTTATAGAACTTAGAAAAGGTATGAACGGACGACCGGGTCGCCGCCTTGCACACATGTGCAACCGACGCTTGATGTCGGAAAGCCCAGGAAGCACCAATTGCCCTGGTGGAATGCGCCGTAACCGGAAAGGGAGGCGCCCGCCCTTTAAGGGCATAGGCCTGTATAACGGTCTGTCTGATCCACCTAGAAAAGGTGGCAGACGACACCGCTTGGCCCTGTTGTGGACCAGAGACAGACACAAACAGTGAGTCAGACTTCCGAATGGAAACAGTAGCAGACAGGTACACCCGTAAGGCTCGTACCACATCCAATGTATGAAGCGCAAACTCTCAGGGATGCGATGCGATGGGTGAGGACACAGGGACGGAAGAACAATGTCCTCATTAAGGTGAAACGCCGAGACCACCTTATCCTTATGAAGGACCAAGTAAGGCGACTTGTGGGACAAGGCCGCCAACTCAGACACCCGTCTAACAGAAGAAATGGCCACTAAGAAAGCCACCTTCTGGGACAAGGTCAAGAGAGGAATCTCCCTGATATCTTCAAAGGGATGTTCTTGGAGAACCGAGAGCACCAAATTCAGATCCCAAGGAGGGGGAGGAGGCTTGACAGGGGGGATCACATGGCGAACCCCCTGCACAAAGGTGCTAATCAAGGAATGGCCCACTAGCGGTCGGCCGAAATCCGACCCTCGATGGTACGCAAGGCCAGCCTTTGGGTCACATCACGCTGTAAGAACAGCAAAATCTTGGGAACGGAATACGTCCGTGGACGCCATCAAACTCCTCGCACATAGCAATTTAAGCCTTCCAGGTATGGTGATAGATCTTTCTGGAGGAAGATTTCCGTGCCCACAACATAGATGAGATGACCAAATCCGAGAGACCTCGGTCCCTTAGCACCTGGCTTTAACAGCCGTGCCAAAGCCAAGGACTGTAAAGCAGGATGAAGTATGGGACCATGAGAGAAGGTCCACCCAAATAGGCAGTCACCAAGGAACGTCTGCGACTAGCCGAACTAGATCGGCGTACCAATGTCGCCGTCCCGGAGCAATGAGGATCACTGGAATGGTCTCGACCACTACTCTGTGAAGCAGGCGAGGCAACAACAAAAGCGGAGGGTAAGCATACATCAGGCGATACTGCCCCCACGGGCCACCAACGCGTCTGACGCGGCTGCCCAGGGATCCCTGGACCTGGCCACGAATCTCTACATCTTGCGAGTGAGTCGAGAGGCCAAAAGGTCCACATCCGGTGCCCCACCTCCGGTAAAGGAATGCACACGGCCGACAGGACCTTCCTGCAGCGGGATGGGTATGATAAACCCAAGGAGATCCCGCAATGTATCTGAGAAGGGAGGCCCCGGTTTACGGGGTGCCTCAATTGTTAGTCAAGAAAGGCAACCTGACAGAGCTTCCCTAGAAACTCGGTCAGTGCACAAGTAGCCTCTACAGGTGGCGCAGACCCACCCCGGACACAGAGACCCTAGAGGCTAAAGCAGTTGCAGTGCACCTGCTGGTCGACTGATAGATGAAGCAGAGGCTTTTGCCCAGTGATTGAGCTTCAGGAACGCCAGAGACGCAGCCACTACCGGGCGTAACGCAAACCTCAGCATGGCGAACACAGTCCAAGCCAGCGCTTCTGATCAGCACCGAAGGGCAGGTGGAAGGTGGTACCCCTGATACCAGGGATCCCTATGACAATGCTCCATCCAGCAGCTACTCCATTGATAAGTGCTGATTGTACAAACACATAGTTTATACTGTGTATTGCGTCAAAACGCGCAATTAGAGCGTGGGAGGAAACTCCCTCAGCCACAAAGAGCATAGTACAACCACATACGGCGTATGTAGTTTAGTATGTGTGGATAAACATATTAAACACGTTTATACTGTGCCAGCGACGAAGGCGTGCACATCATTGGGGCGTAGGCGGAAACCAGCCACGCAGACTGCGTACACCACCGTGTAGGCATGTTAGCATGCAAATAAACAAATTGCACATAGCGCTGAAAATGCGCACACCATTGGAGCGCGAGGGAAAAACCGGAGCACCCGGATGAAACCCACGCAGACTGCATACGCATACCGTGTAGGTACTATAGTATGTGTAATAAACATTTTGTCTATGTCTATGTGTGCATAGCGCCGAAGGCGCGCACACCGTTGGCGTGTGGGAGGAAACTGGAGTACCCGGAGGAACCCCACGCAAACCCAGAGAATACAATACATACATCTACTTGTGAATGTATTTAGTGTTGTGTATAAACATAATGTGTATGTTTATACTGTGTATGGCACCGAAGGCGCGCATGTCATGTAGCGTGGGCGGAAACCGGAGGACCCGGAGGAAACCCACGCAGACTGCACACACATACCGTGTAGGTATGTTAGCATGTGGATAATCAAATCGCACAAGTTTCAGACTGCATACACATACCGCGTAGGTATTATAGTATGCATGATAAACATATGGAACATGTTTAAACTGTGCAGAGAGCCAAAGGTGCACATACCATCAGAGCGAGGGAGGAAACCGGAACACCCGGAAGAAACCCACGCAGACAGCACACAAATACCGTGTAGGAATGATAGCATGTGAATAAACATATTGCACATGGTCATGCTGTGCATTACCCTTGGAGCGTGAGAGGAAACCGGAGCACCCGGAGGAAACCCACGCAGACAGCATACACATACTGTAAGTATTTATAGCATATACTGTGAATGTATTTAGAGTCGTGTATAAACATATTATGTATGTTTATATCGTGTATGGCACTGAAGAAACAGCATTGGAACGTGGGAGGAAACCCACGCAGACACAGAGATCAATAAAACATACATACACTGTGAATGTATCCAGTGTAGAGTTATAAGATAAGTTTTAATTATGGCGCCAAGGCGCATAATCTTCTCTATCATTCCAACCTGCTTAAATGTGCTGCCGAAGCAGCATGCAGGTAAAAGGTAACCTCTGACACCCCAGACCGTGGCCCTTTCAGAGCCCAGAGCATTCCCCAGGAAATGGCGGGAAACCACAGGTGCAGAGACCCTGTTGTTGCCTCAGAGACATCACACAGAAGGCTCACAGGGATTATAGAAATAAATGAATAATGTCCCCCCCCCACCATGCTGCACAGACCGGGGGGGGGCACTGTGTACCACTGTATCAACCATGCTGCTCTCGACGCAGCATGTGAGGAAACAGTGAGGAAGCTGTGTAAAAGAAAAGCTTGAAAAGAACCAAAGGAGAAAGTGTCCCTCACAGCATCAATGAGTTCACTTACAAGCGCCCTGTCATTTACTGACTCAGAACTGGAGTCTTCCTCACAAGGAATGTCCTGTTCAAAAACATTAAAATATTCAGAGCTAGGGTCCTGAGCAGCAGCAGCTAGGCCCATATCTGAATCAGAGCACTCCCCATGTGTGAGATTGTGTGGGGAGAGGGAGCTTTTATAGCTCCCTTGTGCTCGCACACCGCTTCCATCCTGACTAGAAATTTTTCCAGGACTGCCGACAACTGGTCCATAGGGACCGCAGGTGCTGGAACACTGCCAGTTGCCTCTGACAAGAGTGGGGAAGCAGTTGAACCAGACTCCATATTTGCCACCCTCTGAGACCTTATACACTATAAAGTGAATAATACAGTCCACCCACTGGCTGTGCTGAGGCTGAGGAGGGGATACCCAGAGGACCCACCAACCCTTGTAAGGACCGCTCAGCTCTGCTGTATGTCACCACGCTGCCAGTGCGAGTGAAGTCTGAGGAGAGTGTGAGGAGATTCGCACCGCAGCAGTGGCGATAGAGGCCAAAACCGAAAGTGAAAGCGCCGCGGCTTCAAGAAAATGTCCGTCGGCCACGTGTAAGCAGCGCCATTGATCCGCGGCAAGATGGCTGTCGAGCGCAGCTTAAACAGTAATAGCCATGCCAGCTAGTGACTTCTCCAAACACTCACACCTTACAGCCCCAGCACACAGACATGAGCGCCCCCGCCAGGCCAGAATGACCCCCAAGTACCCACACACAGCACAGCACCAGTACAGGGTGCAGAGAGCAGCATACCAGGGGGGAGACAGGGAGAAACCCCTGGAGTCATGGGGCATGTCGTGAACTGAGTCTCACGCACACAAGGCGAGGATCAGCACGCTCGATGGTCGGACAGGGAAGACTACGAGGATACCAGTGTACCCAACCTGTTGCCCAGTCGATTGAAGGTCTCAAAAATAAAATAATAAAATTCCCAAAGGAAAAAAAATAAAATCTTCCAGGAGACTGGTTCCTGAGAGAGCCACGTCTTCTCCTTCTGCTAGGCAGAAAAAAACTGAGGCTGCTAGCTGCAGGTAGGAGGGTTATGTCTGGAGGGACTGCCCCCCTGGGCGGGGCTGTTCAGCTCTGTTTTTTTCTAGAATGTATGTTTCTAACATCTAACATTCTGCCTAGATCTTCTCCTGCGAGCAGGGACATATACCCACGTGTTTCAGTATTAGAGCTGTGTCAGTCCATGGATGATAAGAGAAAAACTGTTTTTCTCGATGTGATTCTTCTCAAGCCTGCCTTGCATACACACTATCGTGAAAAAAAATGTTCGAGCAAAGCGCGGTGACGTACAACACATACGACAGCACGTACGACGGCACTATAAAGGGAAAGTTCTATTCGGATGGCGCCACCCTTTGGGCTGCTTTTGCTGATTTCGTGTTACCGCGTGTTAGTAAAAGTTTGGTGTTAGCCGATTCACGCTTTTCAGTCTCTGTGCTTTTCAGTCCGTTACAGTGTGACGAATGCTCATTAACGCTATAGGCACATTAATGCACTTCTAGGTTGCTTTAAAATTGAACGCAAGTGTGAAAGAGCCCTTCAATGCATTCTCTGTGTTAAGGTAAATGTCGCCCCCCCCCTCCCTAAATACTTACCTCATAATACAGTCCCCACTCAACCAAGAGCTGTGTGTCTCTCTCCTCTCTCTCCCTGCATTCACAGGACAGAGGGAACAGCAGGAGCGATGGTTCCTGCTGCTGTCAATCAATTCCTGTGAGGTGAGGAGGGAGCAGAGGGCAGGCCCGAGTCACACTGTGTGTGTCTATAAACACACAGACTGGCTCAGGAGCAAGCCCGCAGGTGTGCCACCATAGAAGTGACTTCCTTTGGTGGCACACTGAGATGAGGAGAAACCAAGAGCACCTGTGGGGGACCCTCGCCTCTTTAGTCCAGAGGACGTGGTAGAGGTCCCGTATTTTGATTGTTGGACTCACTGAGCATATGTCGATTTGAGTCCTCTCACTCCGGTAAGCCTCCTCACTAACCGGTGGTGGTTCTATTGTCTGTGTTCTCACCTCAACATTGACGTCACGTGGAATCCCACTTCTAGTTACACAATTTGTTTTCACCGTTTATTTAAAGAGCGCTATGTTTATGTTTTAAAACAACTTTTGTATGATGGCACATGGACTTTAGTTTGGGTGTGAATTTCACATCTCATTTTCATTATTATTAGTTTTTCTGGTCATTGCACAGTGGACATTAGTTTGTATACCGTATTTCCCCAAAAATAAGCCCGGGTCTTATATTAATTTTGGCAACAAAAGACACAATAGGGCTTATTTTCGGGGTAGGTCTTACCATGTAATGTGCTGTCTTCTCTCCCCCTCTCTCTCCCTGCCTGACAGGAATCCCCAGTGTGAACTGAGTTAAAATGCTTGTAAAATCATATAATCCACACTATTACAGTAGTATATAATGTATAATGTGTGTGTTTCTGTAATATAATTGTGCCAAATACCTTCGTTATAGTGCCGCTCTGTGCTTCTGTCACCCGCTGGAGCTCTCTTACCCGCAATTATATTACAGAAACACACACATTGTACATTATATACTACTGTAATAGAGTGGATTATAGGATTTTACAAACATTTAAAACTAGGGCTTATTTTTGGGGTAGGGCTTATATTGCAGCCCTCCTGGAAAATAATGCTAGGTCTTATTTTCGAGGTAGGTCTTATTTTCGGGGGAAACACAGTACATATGTATTTCCATGTTTTGAGCGCTGCACATAATTTCACTTTTTACTTATCCCCACACAATGTCCCCAAAATAGTATCCTCAATACACTGTCATCACACACATGTCCCCACGCATGTCCCCCACACAGTAAAAACATCTGACCCCACATATGTAACAGTAAAATCATATGTCCCAATAATCATCTGCATACATATGTCAGTGATAATCTGCGCACATCTGTACATGATCATCTGCGTACATCTGTCCGTGATCACACAAGCAAATTATTATACACTTAACTAGATTTTTTTCACCAAAGACATGTAGCAGAATTCATTTTGGCTTATTTTTTTTTTAAAACAGAAAGTAGAAAATAGAAAGTAGAAAATATTGGGGTTTTTTCAAAATTATTTTTTCGCTTATATCGCAAAAAATAAAAAACTGATTTGTAAATAAATACCACCAAAAGAAAGCTCTATCTGTGTGAACATAATGATAAAAATGTAATTTGGGTACAGTGTTGCATGACCGCTCAATTCTCATTGAAAGTGTGAGAGCGCTGAAAGTTGAAAATTGGCCTGTGAAGGAAAGGGGTGCAAGTGCCCAGTATTGAAGTGGTTAATGCAGTGCCATCTGCGGAAGCAAAGATCACAGGCATCCAATATTGTGTTCTGACCTTGTCCTTTGCAAGATTTAATTTAAAAATGTAATAATATGTACTGTAGATGATATATTTAAAGTATTTGCAATTTTACATTGAGGAACATTATTCTGAAATTAGTCGGCAATTTTTAGATGCAACTTTTCACAGACTGCTGAACCTCTGGCCATCTTACTGCTGAGACACTCAGACTCTGTAAGATGTTCTTTTTATACCCAGTCATACTATTGACCGGTTGCCAAGTAAACTAATTAGTTGCAAACTGTTTTTCCAGCGCTTTCTTGTTAGTACCACTTACTTTGCTAACTTTTTTTTGGTCTGTCCCAACATTTTTGAGATGTGTTGCTGCCATCCATTTCAAAATGACCTTATTTTTTTTCTTACAATGGTTTTCTCATCTTAAATATTTGATATGGTTTCTATTTTGTATTGTGAATAAAATATGGGTTTATGAGATTTGCAGATCATTGCATTCTGTTTTATGGACAACTTACACAGCATCCAATTTTTTTTAAATTGTAGAAGCAGTGGCAGCAAGGTAGACATCCAGGCATTGAAGAAAGATGTCCTTCTATTGCACTGGAGCTGGAAAGAGGGATGGAAGTGCAATGCCCTGGTTGAGGTAAAAAGCCAAAACAACCCTTGGGGAGTTTGCCTGTATATTGTCCACACCGGAAATGTAAAGGGCAGAGAAGGCTTAAACAAGATTTTTTTTCCCAAGATAGGATTTTTTCTACATCACTACATAGCAAGACTTCTGCTTTCTTCCTGATGACTGATTTACAACACTGCTGTAGCGTTGTCTGACCACATCCTGATCGGATAACCCCCCAATTGTCAAGTCCAGGAGGGTCCAGCCCCCAAAGCTATTGCTGAGGATACTCTGATCCAGATAGCGGCATACAGAGCCCAATTCAAACAGCGTGTAGGGGGAACCTTGATTGAAGAAAAAAAAATTGTAATCGTAAAAAAAATTCTAGCAAAAATGGTTAAACTTTTCTCATTTGAGAAAAGACATTTATCCTCCAAATAACAAGCGTAATTTCTACTACTCAGGGTACGAGCAGGAGGATCAGCATTGTAAGCCAATCAGGCTTTGCCGAAGTGCACAATCCTGTTCAGCTAACATTGAGAGCTTCCTGAAAGGATGAGAGAAAAGAGCGAGGATCTTATTAGTGCTCTGGTGTTTTTTCATTGTCCAGTCACAGGATGGGCTGAGTCTTAAGCCTGGTACACACGATCGGATTTTCTGCGGACAAAGCGTAGGACTTTTGTCCGAAGGGCGTTGGCCAAGAACTTGTATTGCATACAAACGGCAAAGAATTGTCAGCCAACAAACACGAAACAACGTGTTTTTTCAGGTCTTTAGCACCACCCTTTGGGCAACTTCTGCTAATGTTGTGTTATGGTTAGCATGCGTATTTGTACTTTGGAGTTTTGTCTGAAGGACTTCTGTACACACGATTGGATAATCCAACAACACACATTTGTTGGCGGACAATTTTAAAGCATGCTATCCCACATTTTTTGGTGGAAAAATTTCGACAACAATTGTCCGATGGTGCGTACATAGTCGGATTATCCGACAACAGCCTGCCATCACACAATTCCCGTCGGATAATCCGATCGTGTGTACGGGCCTTTAGACCACCAGGCTATACAACACACCTTAGAAGTTTGCAGCCATCACCAGGATCCCTGTAAATAATGTGAGCATTTGTTGGCATACAAGGATATCAATACAGTATAGTGAATACAACTCTTAAAGCAGAGTTCCACCCAAAAGTGGAACTTTGGCTTATCTGATTCCTTCCACCCTCCAGTGCCACATTCGGCACCTTTCGGAGGGGGGGGGCAGATACCTGTTTTTTACAGGTGCCCTGTCCCCACTTCCTGGTGACCGGGCCGCTGTAAATTAAATCAGCAGCTCGGTCCCCCTCCTCCTCCCTCCCCTTCAGTCAGGCCAGTGAGAGACCGCAGCGCACTTTGCGCATGCGCAGTAGGGACCCGGTTGTGAAACCAAAAGGCTACACTGCTGGGTTCCCTTACCCGCAATGGCGGCGGGAGCACCCAACCAGCCGATGGAAACATCAGCTGCAGTGCCGACATCGCTGGACTCCAGGACGGGAAAGTGTCCTAATGTTAAAAGTCAGCAGCTACAGTATGTGTAGGTGATGACTTTTAATTTTTTAAGGGGCGGGCGGAACTCCGTTTTAAGCTCTTTAATCCTGTTGACAACACACAATAAACATTCAGGTCGAAAAACTTTTTTGAGGCTAATAAATAAACAAAACACAAAACCGTAAATTGTGCAACACAACTGCAATAAAGGTCATTTGTAACATTCTTTAAAACTTCCAGTTTTGACATGTATGTATTCTATTTAGTGATTTCACTGGAGTTTTAAAGTGTATCTATGATCAAAATGTAAAATCATATATTCATTTGCACGTTGTATTTCAGTTATTTCTAGCCCACTCCTATTAATCTGAATTATTTTGAAGTATGTAAACTAAAGCCTCATACACACGGTTGGACTTCAAACAAACTTTTCCGTGGATTTTTGTCCGAAGAGAGTTGGCCGGGAACACCCATAGCATACACACGGCATGACTTTTCTGCAAACTTTCCCAACATCACGTGGTTTTTCTGCTCTTTACCGCCACCCTTTGGTCAACTTCTTCTATTGTTGGTTGATTTTAACATTGGTTCTGGGTATGCATGTTTGTACAGACTCATACACACGATCGGACTTCAAACAAACTTTTCCGTGGATTTTTGTCCGAAGGGAGTTGGCCGGGAACACCCATAGCATACACACGGCAGGACTTTTCTGGAAACTTTCCCAACATCACGTGGTTTTTCTGCTCTTTTCTGCTCTTTACCGCCACCCTTTGGTCAACTTTTGCTATTGTTGGTTGATTTTAACATTGGTTCTGGGCATAAATGTTTGTACTTCGGACAAAAGTCAGATGGATTTTTGTACACACGATATGACTTTGCACTGTAGGACTTCTGTTGCCGAAAAGTTTGTCCATTTGCAGAGCAAACTTTTGTCCGATGAATACCGAAAAAGTTTGTCCGATGGAGCGTACACACGGTAGGATTTTTTGGAAAAGGTGCTCATTTTGAAGTTTGTTGTCAAAAAGTCCTACCGTGTGTATGGGGCTTTATTCGGACAAAAGACCGATGGATTTCTGTACACACCATAGGACTTTGCACCGTAGGACTTTTGTTGCCGAAAAGCTGAGCTCTTCCCCATTTGTGGGTAGGTCAACTTTTTGGGAGGCCTTATGACTCTTCGAGCCCTTTGCTCTCTTGGGATTTCTGGCTCTGGCGCCACAGGCTCTTCTTCCGTAGCAGGTTCGGGCAACACGGCAGGCTCTGGAACATCTGCTTCAGGGGCCGAAGGATACATAGAGTCCCTAGGGTCCTCTTCTGAGTAAGTGTCACAAGCATCTTCCCAGTAATCTGATGAAGGACTAGATGGGATGAACTCAGTGGCTTCTGCATTCAGTTGTCCATCTATAGTGTCTTCAGTGGTTGGAAGGTCTATAGCAGAAGTCCCTGTAGTTGGAGAAGGCCACAGCCAGTCAAGTTCTCTTCCTTCATCTCCACTAAGCTCAGAGGCCTCTCCATCTTCAGCCCGAGAGGTCTGGGAGCGAGTGTTTGGCCTGGGAGTATCCAGAATAGAGACTGGTTCAGGGGAGTCCCTCACCGTGGTTTTGATGCCACGTCTTCAGTGGTCCTACCTTCCCTTCTGGCTTCAACTTGTAGACAGGTAGGCCTGGCAGCTTCCTACAGATGACATAGGGTTTAGATCTCCATCTGTCTGCAAGTTTGTGTTTTCCAGGGACCCCCAGATTGCGTAACAGTACTCGGTCCCCGGGCTGCAGGTCTTGCACCCAGACCTTCAGGTCGAAGTTTCTTTTGTTTCGAGCTCCCCTTTGATCTGAGGCCGCTTGAGCTTGTTCATAGGCTACTTTCAGGCTGTGTCTGAGCCTGTCCACATATCCTTTGTGGGAGGTGGCTGAGGAATGGTTTAAGGAGGTGCCAAAGGCCAGGTCCACAGGTAACCTTGCTTCTCTCCCAAACATGAGTCGATAGGGGGAGTAGCCTGTAGCATCACTTGTGGTGCAGTTGTAAGCGTGTACTATAGCCGCTATGTGTTTGCTCCAATGTTGTTTCTTCTCACTATCCAGAGTTCCCAACATGTTGAGCAGGGTTCAGTTAAACTGAGCATCTCCCTGTGGGTGGTAAGGTGTGGTTCGGGTTTTCTTGATTCCTAACGAATCCAGGAGTTTCCGGATCAGCCGACTCTCAAAGTCCCTTCCTTGATCTGAATGGAGTCGCTGTGGCAGCCCATAATGGACAAAATACTTCTCCATAAGTACCTTGGCTACTGTGGAAGCCTTCTGGTCTTTGGTTGGGAAAGCTTGGGCATACCGGGTGAAATGATCGGTTATCACCAGAACATTTCCTAGTCCACTCAGGTCGGGTTCGAGGCAGAGAAAATCAATGCATACCAGATCCATTGGGCCTTGACTTTGTAGATGGCCCATTGGGGCAGCTTGATGGGGTAAAGTCTTCCTCTGGATGCAGCGTGCACATGAATGGCAGCACTCTTCCACTTCTGCCCTCATGCAGGGCCAATAGAACCGATTTCTGACGAGTTGAAAGGTCCTTTCCGCCCCTAGGTGGCCATGATTGTCATGTAGGGCAATCAGAACAGTCTCTCGATGTTTTTCCGGAAGGAACAATTGCCATTTATCTTCCAGGTCATCAGAGGGGCCCCTTCGGTAGACCACTCCCTGATGCACCTGCAACCTGTCCCACTCCTTCCTCAACAGGCGAGCTTTCTTTGAGGAGTGGCGCAGGAGTCTATTTGGATCCTGATTCTCCAGGGCTTCCAGAACCAATTTCCCCATGGGGCCTTCTAATTGGTCGCATCTCAGTTCCTTCTTGGACAGTTTCGGCAGATTGTCTTCCTCCAGTTGGGTTACTCCACAGTATTGTTTGGGGACTCCTACCATGGTAACTCCTATCTCTTCCGCCCTTGAGCCTCCTCTGGCTTGTAATTCAGCCCCTTGACAAAGGGCCAGCACCCCGTCAGGTGCCACTTGAGTCCAGTCTTCTGTGTCACTGGTGAGGGCATGAGATCTCCTGGACAGAGCGTCTGCATCTCGATTTCCAGTCCCTGGCCTGTACTTTAGGCTGAAATTGAATCCAGACAGTGCGGCTAGCCACCTGTGTCCAGTGGCGTCCAGCTTTGCTGTGGTGAAAAGGTAGGTAAGGGGGTTGTTGTCGGTCTTCACAGTGAACTCCGCCCCATACAGGTAGTCTTTTGAGCTTGTCTACTACTGCCCACTTAAGGGCCAGGAACTCTAGCTTGTGAGTGGGGTAGTTTTTCTCAGAGGGGGTCAGGCTCCTGCTCACGTAGGCAACAGGCCACAGTTGTCCTTCGTGTTCTTGGTAAAGTACTCCTCCCAGACCGTCATGACTAGCATCTACGTGTAGTTCATAGGGTTTGGTTGGGTCTGCGTAGGCCAAGACTGGGGCAGTGGTTAGGCTTTTCTTCAACGCCTGGAAGGCCTCTTCACACTTCTGGTTCCACTGATCTCTGACTGACTCTCCCGGCTTCCTGGGCCCTGAGTCATCCTCTTCCCCCTCGGTCTTGAGTAGTTCATTCAATGGTCTAGCAATTCGGGCAAATCCTTCCACAAACCTCCTGTAATAGGAGCAGAACCCTAAGAAGGATCTGAGTTCTGTTACTGTGGTGGGTCGTGGCCAGGAGGTAACTGCCTCCAATTTCTCAGGGTCTGTGGCCACCCCTTCTTCAGACACTATGTGCCCCAGATAGTTCACAGAAGACTGGTAGAACCGACACTTCTCAGGCGAAAGCTTGAGTCCCTCCTCACTGAGTCTTCTCAACACTTTTTCCAGCCTCTCTTCGTGTTCTCCCAAGGTTCTCCCAAAGACAATGACATCGTCCAGGTATACAAGAACTTCAATAAGGTTCATGTCTCCTACAGTCTTCTCCATGAGACGTTGGAAGGTAACAGGAGCTCCAGACAGTCCCTGAGGCATTCGATCAAACTCGAAGAACCCCACTGGGGTTATGAAGGCTGTCTTCTCCTTGTCTTCCGGATGCATAGGGATCTGGTAGTATCCACTCTTGAGATCCATAACGCGGAACCACTTGGCTCCAGACAAACTCTGTAAAGCATCCTCTATCCTCGGAGTGGTGTACTGGTCGGGGATGAGAGTCCTGTAGTCTATACAGAGCCTCAATGACCCATTCTTCTTCCTGACCACCACTATCGGGGGAGGCATAAGGGCTTCTAGACTCCCGGATCACACCAGTCCTCTTGAGTTCTACGAGTTGTTCCCTTAGATCCTCCAGATCTGCTAGTGGGACCCGCCTGACCCTCTCTCTGAAGGGCTTGTCTTCTTGGAGGCGGATTTGATGGGTGGCACTCCTTGCACACCCCACATCGAACTCATCTTTGGAGAAGATCTTCTCCCATCTGGTCAACTGGGCCTTGGCTCTCTCTTTCCAAGCCCTGGGCAGATTCGGGTTTTCCATGGACAGCTTCTCCCAAACATCTCCTCCTTCACCCGTCCCCTTGACTTCTGACAGGGTAACCGGGGCAGCAGGGCTCACCTGGCCCAGCAGCATCCTGGCTGGGATTTCCATGGGGCCACCTGTAGTGTTCCTAACACTCACCGGAACTCTACAATGGGCCTTCTTCAAGGCCTTCTGCAGAATCACTTCTGGTATCACTTCCAGACCGGAGGACTCTTCTCTTGGGTCGGACTGCAGCATGACAAAGGGTCCGGGTTGTTCCCAAGTAAGCTTCACAGTGGCTCTGAGACAGGTTACTTCGCCGGGCTGCAACACTACCCCTTCTCTTCCAAGTCTCCACATCTTCCCTTCCCTATCCCCTCTCCAGTGGTCTTCTGCTCTAGGACCAGCCGTTGGTAGGCCGTCTTCAGCATGGGGTGGATCTTGGTGGGCGCTTGCCCCTTCTCTTTCACTAGAGGGGTCAGGAGTCTTAAGACCAGGTCCGTGTTTGTCCCTATTATAAGGGAACTCTTGTTGGCTCCTGGCGGCCGAGTGCACACAACTGCCAGGGTGTCAAACACTTCGACCTTCCCAGCCACAGATGGGTCAAAGGTCATCCTGATGGGCAGATAGCCATCGTAGGGGAAGCTCTGGGTTCCAATCCCCCATATTTCCAGTTCCTCTATCTTCTGGATGGGCAAGTGGCTCAAGTGCTTATCGTAGAAATCCCGGTATAATAGGGTCACTTGTGCCCCAGTATCCAAGATGGCTCTGGTGTAGACTCCCTCCACTTGAATGGGCACTATAGGAGATGGGCCTACCAGCTTCTCCGGATATGGCCTGGCAGGGGTCGCCTTCTTCTGGTCCTTTCCCTTCGGACTCTCTCTCGTCCAACTCCCTTTAGCCTTTAGTCTTTCTTGAGCCTGGTATGCATTGATTTCCCTCCTTTCAATGGGTGTACAGACCCGCTGAGGGATAGTATTGTTTTTCTTAGGTGTGCATCCCCTCTGGGGAATTCTGTGCCTCTTCTGAGGGGTCTTGCCCCCTTTCTCTGGGGTGTATCTCTGTTGAGGAATGTTGTGTTTCCTCTGAGGGGTTTTGTCTCCTCTTTTCTTCTGCTTCGCATTCAGCTTGGAGCTCACTGAAGATGAAGGGCACCCGGTTGGCTCCTTCACCGGGGCCCTCTGGAGTTTCCCGCCGGCTTGCGGTTATCTGTTTTCATCTTCTTGGGACTGGAACATGTAGCTGCAATGTGGCCAACTCCCCCACAGTTAAAACAGATTATGTCCCCCCAGTCATGCAGAGATGCGGGTGCCGAAGCAGCTGGGAACAGTTCCTTTCTCGCTACCTCTTTCTCTGGACCCTGTGTGTCTTTCGCCATCAGAGAGGTTAGCATCTCTAACACCTGAGACATTTGTGATTTCAAAGTGTCCACTTCTGAGTCTCTTTCTGGAGTCATGAGCGGGTTGACCATCACTGGTGTAGGGGCATGACTTGTCTTTATCATCGCCTGATCCTTCTGCAGTGCCTCCTCATCTCTGATGATTTTTATCAAATCAGAGTAAGTCAGTGACGTTCCTCCTCCTGAGGTTTTCAAGTGCAACCAGACTGGATCCGAGCGCAATGCTCCCTTTAAGACTTGCTTCATTCTTGCCGCATCTGTATCTTGGGGCATCATACCCTTCTTCAATACAATCTTACAAAGCAACCTGTTCAGTCTTCTGACATACTCTGAAAGCTTTTCATTCGGCTGTTGGAAAGTATGTTCAAATTGGTAGACCATCTCTGTCACCTTTTCTAGCTGACCAAACTCTTCCTGTAGCATAGCTAGACAGTCTTGAGCCGTGCAGTCTATTTTCAAACCGGAAACTTTTCACCGCTTCTGCTGCTGCGCCTTTAAGGCTTTCTATCACTCGTTGCCTCTTCTGCGCTTCAGGCACCTCCCATGCCTCCACTGCCTGTAATGCCTGCTCCACCCAAGTATCGAAGTCTTCCTCCCCTGCAGGGACAAGGAGCCTCCCTGAGAATGTCTTTAGTCTCCGGTAGCTAGTCTCTACATGCACCGTGCTGGTCTTCTGACATTTGGTTAGCAGATCCCCTATTGCCTTTATCAATTCTGGTGATATAGCAGTGGCAGGTGCAGGTGCCACCGGGGGCGTCACCCCATCTCCTCTTTCTGGTGAGGTACGGGCCGCAGCCTGCGGTGATCCCGTTGGTGATGGCTCCTTCTTTACAGTTACTGCGTGCGCCAACCTATAGGTTCTGTTGTCTGGCGTCCGCACACACTTGCGCTTGCAAGCCTCTGGCATCCCGTCCCAGTACTCCACTAGTGCATACTGATATGAGGTGTCTGGGTCTGACTTTATCTCCGTCACCCACGATGTGTGATCTGGGGACACTGACTTCATTAACTCCTCTACCGTTTCAGTCGACCATTCCTCACCAGGGAGGCTGATGACTATTGAGCGGTTTGGCTCTGCCCTAGAGGCTTTGCGCCACTCTTCCACTGCTTGCGGGTCCATGGGGTCCATGCCGGCACTTCTGGCGTTCACCTGCTGTATCAGGATCCCGGACGAGAACCCCCACGTGTAGCGATACCTTCAGCTAAGAGGGCCGCAGATTTGGTTTGGGCCCTGAAGACAGCTCCGCCAACCCCCCGGCAAATTACTCGACCCCCCCTGGAACAGTTAGTCTAGGGTAATATATATATCTTATGCTCTATGGTTAAATTCAGACACCAATGCAATGATAGAAGAATAACTAGTTTACTTCTACTGGCAATAAAATCAACAGTTATAACAAATCACAGGAATATCTCTGCAGAGCCCTGCAGCAATAGACACACTATAACTAGTAAGATATGGCGCACACGTGCCACGTGTAACAGTACTTCACTATGCACCCTATGGCGCAGCAACTAAATAAACTATCTAGATGGCCAGGCCTGACCATATAACTCAGTCTCTAGGGGATGAATTCTTCGCATGCAAGTCTTTAAATGGTGGTGCACATTTCAGGAACACAATTTGTAATCCAAAGGGTTAAAATTACCAACACAGAACACTCCACTAGAGATCCGTTCGGCTCAGTTCTGCTATGGATCTCCAGTGAGGCTTGAATAGAACTGGTGGGCCATGGCAGTCTGTAGGCCTAACAATAGTATACAGTATGTGGATTGAGCATGTGCTCGCTCACCCCTCCGGACGCGATCCCAGTCTGGGAACTTCCACCTGCTGTGTCTCCACACACAGCGTCTGCAGCGGTCCGGTCTCCGGCTCAGCAGCGGTTGAGAATGACGAAGTCAGATGTCACCCAGGCTCGCGATGGGGGTGGAAGGCTCTTTTGGATAACAGCGCAAGGCCCCAGGCTTCAGGCCTTGCACTGCAGCGGGTCCGCACAGGAAGATCTCTCCACTGAAGTCTCGTGTCCAAAAGAGGCCGAGCGCAGCCTCGCCTCCTCCTTATATAACCCCACCCATGAGTCTCTGCGGTGGAAACATTGCATCCTGGATGCCGAATGGGGTTCTGGGTAAGGTAGTCCCGAGAGTCTTAAAGGAGACCCCGCTACACAAGTCTTTAGAATCAGTTTGTAATGGATTACACAAAACTAATTTTAAAGGTAAACTGAATAGACTTTCTGTCTTTAGCAATGGGAATGTGTCCTGCACAGCATTAGCAGTTCACTGAACTATTTTCTTTAGTCGCCTTGAGAAGTTCAAGGGGGAAAAAGTAGTGGGGGAAAAATAAAAACATTCATCTTATAATAGTATACATAGATCAGGTCCCTGCACATAGAAAATGATGATAAACTACTTATGCCTTGTACACACGATCGGAATTTCCGATGGAAATCTTTCATCGGATATTCCGACCGTGTGTGTGCCCCATCGGACTTTTTTCCGTCGGAGTTTAGAAAGAGAACATGTTCTCTTTTTTTCCATTCGAATCAAGTTGACGCATGCTCAGAAGCATCGAACTTCATTTTTCTCGGCTCATCATAGTGTTGTACATCAACAGGTCAGAATTTGGTGTGACAGTGTGTATGCAAGACAGCTTGAACGGAATTCCGTCAGAAAAATCAGTCGGAGTTTATTCTGACGGAAAATCTGATCGTGTGTACAAGGCATTAGGCTGCAGGGGATGGGGGGTTTGGAAGCACAGTACCACCATTAGGATTCTCCTACCTACTACATTTGACACTTTTTTTTTAAATGTCTTTGAAACCTTCAGTAAGTACAGAGAAAAGCGATCGGATGAGTGCTTCATATTATTCTGCCTTTGATCTCTGTCGGTCTGTGATCACAGCTTCCTCGTCCCCAAAACTTTGCCATTCTAACCTTCTCTGCGATCAGCCTCTGAGATAGAACCTAAGCCCTCCTCGTTATGACACATGCCGAGATGCTGTGAAATTTTCTCAAAAGCCTCCAAACAAAAAGCAATGGGGTTTTACTAAGCTGCTGAAGATTTAATCCCAAACCATTCAGTTGGCTAGGGAATGAAACGCTGGGAATGTTATGCCTGCAATATGTCATCTCAAACAAAGCTCTCTCCATGATTAGAGGCCTCACTTCCTGATGAGTGTGGCCAGTGCGGGCTTAATGCTGAGTACACATTTTCTCCGCCATGGCTTGTTAACCTCGATGCTCTGTGTTTATATTGCTTTACAAAAGCTCAAGTGATGGGTAGCCAGCTTGGCAGCAACGAATAAGAGCTGTGTGTGGCTTTGGATGATGATGGTGACATAGGGAGGTCGAAGAGATCTTTTTCTGGGAAATCAGCAGGCTAATTTTGATTATATAATAGCTTTTCATTGTTATATTTGAGTACTGCTATTTAAGTGAGATATAAGAAAAAAAAATAGCAGGGGATTCTACTTCAAGTTGTTTAAAAAAAAGTCAAAAACTGTGACTTTTTATTTCACATTTATATTGTGTGACCTAAAGCCGAACTAAACCCCCCAATCCTTTACAGCCAAGAAAGCTGACATATTAGCCTCTTTTTGATCTGCATTTGGCAGGGTTGCTGCACATGCGATTAGGTATGACACCAGCCAACTGATGGCTTGACAGTGCTGATATAGGCCAACTATTAACCATAGCAGTGATCAGTTCAGGTATGCCCTGGATATAACTGAAGCAGTTATATTGGAGGGTTTATTTCTGCTTTAAATGCCATAACCTTAACAGTGTCAGAGTATTAAATATATATATATATATATATATATATATATATATATATATATATATATATATGTAGTGGGTATGTACTTTCCCGGGTGTAATTCAAACTGGCAGAGACACCAGCGATGTACAGTTCCTTGCGGTCCAGCGGGTGGCGCTGTCGCCTTGGGCTGGGGTTGAACCATTGCTGTGTGCTGTGCCTCCTTTTTGTCCTCCCTCGGCAGCGGTATGGTGGGGCGGGGAACCCGCCGTGCTTGCTGGGAGAGGGTATAAAGGGGGCCGGCCATCTTTGTCACGGGGGTTGAGTCCCAGGCACCTTCAGCCTGGGGGCGTGTGGTTCGTGTCGGTCCTCTAGGCGGCCTAGGCCTAGAGGATGTCCGGAGGTCGTGTTCCATCCCAGGCCCCTTTAGCCTGGGGTGAGGTACTCGGATGGAGGTCTGGAGCTCAGTGCCCAACACTGAGTTTCGCGAGGGAAGGAGGTCCTAGGGAACCCAGGGATTGGGTACCCGAATCCGGAAGGCGTAATGGACTGGGGGAGATACTCACTTGAAGACCGGGTGCAGCAGATTGCCAGTGACAGGTGAGCCTCCCATCGGAGACCACCTGGAAGGAAAATTCCCCCCTCGCTAGGAGACCTCAGCCCACTTTCAGGAAGGAAAGTGGAGAGTTCATTGTGTCTGGGCCTACTCGCATCCACACCTCCTTGTTTGTTCTGTTCTTTAAGGGAGTCTAACTGATTGTGCTGTTCACTCGAGAAGAATAAAGGAGTGTTGGACTTTAATGGTGTGAGGCTCTTTTCTGGTGGACATTGTTCAAGGTAACTCCAGGTGCACAACACTGACCCGAAGGTAGAGAAGGAACTTTGCTTGCACCGCACGGACACATGTGGTGAAGGCTTGGCATGGTGACCCCGCTCTCTCCCCTCTAATAAGCACTGTGCTAGTGCTTATTCATAGCATGAATAAGCACTAGCACAGTGCGAAACATGTCCGCTATATTTTTTTGACCTGTGTACCGTTGTACAGTGTGTATTTTGGATTCCTTATTTTAAAATAAAGGCTTTTATTTTTGAGTGCTGCAGTCCAGAAGACTTTTTCGTTCCTGTTTGCTGTCAATAGCATTGCTTGCACCTTTGTCTGCTGGGAGGAGGTGATTTGAAGGATTCCCACACCGCAGCGGCTCCCTTTCTCTTGTTGCACACACTGCAGCAGGGATTTTGGCCCACTCCTCCATACAGAGCTTCTCCAGATCCTTCAGGTTTCGGGGCTATGGCTGGGCAATACAGACTTTCAGCTCCCTCCAAAGATTTTCTATTGGGTTCAGGTCTGAAGACTGGCTAGGACCTTGAGATGCTTCTTACGGAGCCACTCCTTAGTTGCCCTGGCTGTGTGTTTCGGGTCCATGTCATGCTGGAAGACCCAGCCACGACCCATCTTCAATGCTCTTACTGAGGGAAGGAGGTTGTTGGCCAAGATCTCGCGATACATGGCCCCATCCATCATCCCCTTAAAATGGGGCAGTTGTCCTGTCCCCTTTGCAGAAAAGCACCCCCAAAAGAATGATGTTTCCACCTCCATGCTTCACGGTTGGGATGGGGTTCTTGGGGTTGTACTCATCCTTATTCTTTCTCCAAACACGGCAAGTGGAGTTTAGACCAAAAAGCTCTATTTTTGTCTCATTAGACCACATGACCTTCTCTCATTCCTCCTCTCGATCATCCAGATGGTCATTGGCAAACTTCAGATGGGACTGGACATATGCTGGCTTGAGCAAGGGGACCTTATGTGCGCTGCAGGATTTTAATCTATGACGGCGTAGTGTGTTACTAATGGTTTTCTTTGAGACTGTAGTTCCAGCTCTCTTCAGGTCATTGACCAGGTCCTGCCGTGTAGTTCTGGGCTGACCTCATGATCATTGATGCCCTTCCTCATGATCATTGATGCCCCACGAGGTGAGATCTTGCATGGAGCCCCAGACCGAGGGAGATTGACCGTCACCTTGAACTTTTTCCATTTTCTAATAATTGCTCCAACAGTTGTAGTCTTCCCACCAAGCTGCTTGTCTATTGTCCTGTAGCCCACCCCAGCCTTGTGCAGGTCTACAATTTATCCCTGATGTCCTTACACAGCTCTCTGGTCTTGGCCATTGTGGAGAGGTTGGAGTCTGATTGAGTGTGTGGACAGGTGTCTTTTATACAGGTAACGAGTTCAAACAGGTGCAGTTAATACAGGTAATGAGTGGAGAACAGGAGGGCTTCTTAACCACTTAACGACCGCCCACTGTAAATATACGTCGGCAGAATCACGTACATATACGTGATTGCCTTTGTATAGTTGGGGGGTCCGATCGGACCCCCCTTCTTTACAGTGGGTGGTCGTTTTACCTTCGGGAGCGATCCGGCATGAGGGGACGGCCGTTCACTTCCTCCTGCCTGGCAGGCAGGGGAAGCTCTCTCATTCGCCGGGAGCGATCGAGAGGGGGGGGGGGCCGGAATCAATGTCATCTCTCCTGCGGCGCTCACATATACCGAGCGCCGTACAGGAGAAGATGCAGGTTAGTACACAAAACACTACACTGACACCAGGACACATAGGCACATAAATCGCCCCCCCCCCAGGCCCCCCAGACAACCCCAGATCACCCCCCAGCCCCCAGTCACAGTGTCACTGATTGCAGTGACCATTTATTTAGTGATCACTGCAATCAGTGACATTTGTGACTGTAAAAGTGTCACTTCATTTAGTTTTAGGTCCAGTGTAGCCCCCTAACCCCCCCTAATAAAGGTTTAACCCCCTGATCACCCCCCAGATAACCCTTTCACCCCCTAGCACCGCCGTCGCTAAGCGATCATTTTTCTGATCGATGTCTTAGCGTCGGTGATGCTGATCGGTAGCCAGTAATTTTTTTTAGGTTCGCCGCAGGTTTTTATAGCGTCGGGTACCCCCATATATTACCTAATAAAGGTTTAACCCCCTTGATCACCCCCCAGGTAACCCTTTCACCCCCTAGCACCGCCGTCGCTATGCGATAATTTTTCTGATCGATGTCTTTGCGTCGGTGATGCTGATCGGTAGCCAGTAATTTTTTTTAGGTTCGCCGCAGGTTTTTATAGCGTCGGGTACCCCCATATATTACCTAATAAAGGTTTTAACCCCCTAATTGCCCCTAGTTAACCCTTTCACCAGTGATCATCATATAAGTGTTACGGGTGACGCTGGTTAGTTAGTTTGCTTTTTATAGTGTCAGGGCACCCGCCGTATATATATAACCCAATAAAGGTTTAACCCCCTGATCGCCCGGCGGGTGATATCAATTAGGTTTTAGCGTCAGAGAGGGTCTGCGTCACACCCCAGGCAGCGTCAGGTTAGTGCCAGTAGCGCTAACACCCACGCGTTAAGCATACACCCCCCTTAGTGGTATAGTATCTGAACAGATCAATATCTGATCTGATCAGATCTATACTAGCGTCCCCAGCAGTTTAGGGTTCCCAAAAACGCAGTGTTAGCGGGATCAGCCCAGATACCTACTGGCACCTGCATTTTGCCCCTCCGTCCAGCCCAGGCCACCCAAGTGCAGTATCGATCGATCACTGTCACTTACAAAACACAACACACATAACTGCAGCGTTCGCAGAGACAGGCCTGATCCCTGCGACTCCAGTGCTGTAGGCGGTGATTTCACCACCACAGTTAAAAAAAAAAAAGCATATATGCCGAAGCATTGGGGCAGCAGGGGCGGAGGAGCGATTTTTCTCCTAATGCCGCGTACATACGGTCGAAATTCCGACGGAGGCTTGCCCGTGGAAAAGTCTGACCATGTGTACGCGGCATAACTTTTGCGGGAAGATGCCCCCATGCTTCGGCATATATAAATGGTGCACGTATGCCCATCATTAGAAGTGGGTGGATGAAGGGCGGTATTCTAACGGTGGGCATACCCACCGATCAATCTCTTTTTTCGTTCAGCCAACTGGCTGCATGAAAAAAAAGATTACAATACATGTCCAACAAGGACCAGCAATGTACTGGTATGTTGCTGGACTTTGAATGTTTATACCAGAATGATGCCTGCGGGTTTAGGTATCATCTTGGTATCATTCTTTTCAGCCAGCGGCCGGCTTTCATGTAAAAGCAATCCTAGTGGCTAATTAGCCTCTGGACTGCTTTTACAAGCAGTGGGAGGGAATGTCGTCCCCCCCGGATATAAAAAGCGCCATTGGGAAATTGGGAAAGCATTTTATCACACCGATCTTGGTGTGGTCAGATGCTTTGAGGGCAGAGGAAAGATCTAGGGTCCAATAGACCCCAGTTTTTTCAAAAAAGAGTACCTGTCATTACCTATTGCTATCATAGGGGATATTTACATTCCCTGAGATAACAATAAAAATGATTAAAAAATATATATATATGGAAGCAACAGTTTAAAAATAAAATAAAAAAGCAAAATTAATAAAAAAAAAAAAAAAAAAAAAAAAAAAAGCACCCCTGTCCTGCCCTGCTCTTGCCCAATGGCGAACACAAGCGTCGGTCTGGCGTCATATGTAAACAGCAATTGCACCATGCATGTGAGGTATCACCGCGAAGGTCAGATCGAGGGCAGTAATTTTAGCAGTAGACCTCCTCTGTAAATCTAACGGGGTAACCTGTAAAGGCTTTTAAAGGCTTTTAAAAATGTATGTAGTTTGTCGCCAATGCGCGTTTGTGCGAAATTTTAAAGCATGTCGTGTTTGGTATCTATGTACTCGGCCTAAGATCATCTTTTTTATTTCATCAAACATTTGGGCAATATAGTGTGTTTTAGTGCATTAAAATTAAAAAAAGTGTATTTTTTCCCCAAAAAATGCGTTTGAAAAATCGCTGCGCAAATACTGTGCAGAAAAAAAAAATGCAACACCCACCATTTTATTCTGTAGGGCCTTTGCTTTAAAAATATATATGTTTGGGGGTTCAACATAATTTTCTTGCAAAAAAAAATATGTTTTCATGTAAACAAAAAGTGTCAAAAAGGGCTTTGTCTTCAAGTGGTTAGAAGAGTGGATGTAAGCTTCCTAATGTTGTGTATAAAATGCCAGAACAGTTCAAAACCCCCCCAAATGACCCCATTTTGGAAAGTAGACACCCCAAGCTATATACTGAGAGGCATGTCGAGTCCATGGAATATTTTATGTGTTGACACAAGTTGCGGAAAAAAGACAATTTTTTTTTTTTTTTGCACAAAGTTGTCACTAAATGATATATTGCTCAAACATGCCATGGGCATATGTGGAATTACACCCCAAAATACATTCTGTTGCTTCTCCTGAGTACGGGGATACCACATGTGTGAGACTTTTTGGGAGCCTAGCCGCGTACGGGACCCCAAAAACCAATCACCGCCTTCAGGCTTTCTAAGGGTGTCAATTTTTGATTTCACTTCTCACTGCCTATCACAGTTTCGGAGGCCATGGAATGCCCAGATGGCACAAACCCCCCCAAATGACCCTATTTTGGAAAGTAGACACCCCAAGCTATTTGCTGAGAGGTATTGTGAGTATTTTGCAGATCTCGCTTTTTGTCACAAAGTTTTGAAAATTGAAAAAAAAAAAGAAAAAAAAAAATGTTCTTTCTTTATTTTCAAAAACAAATGAGAGCTGTAAAATACTCACCATGCCTCTCAGCAAACAGCTTGGGGTGTCTACTTTCCAAAATGGGGTCATTTGGGGGGGTTTTGTGCTATATTGGCATTTTATGGCCTTCGAAACTGTGATAGGTAGTGAGGAGTCAAATCAAAAATTTGTGCCTAGAAATCCTGAAGGCGGTGATTGGTTTTCGGGGTCCCGTACGCGGCTAGGCTCCTAAAAAGTCCCACACATGTGGTATCCCCGTACTCAGGAGAAGCAGCAAAATTTATTTTGGGGTGCAATTCCACATATAACCATGGCATGTGTGAGCAATATATCATTTAGTGACAAGTTTTTGTAATTTTTTTTTTTTTTTTTTGTCATTATTCAATCACTTGGGACAAAAAAAAAATATTCAATGGGCTCAACATGCCTCTCAGCAATTTCCTTGGGGTGTCTACTTTCTAAAATGGTGTCATTTGGGGGGGTTTTGTACTGCCCTGCCATTTTAGCACCTCAAGAAATGAGATAGGCAGTCATAAATTTAAAGCTGTGTAAATTCCAGAAAATGTACCCTAGTTTGTAAACGCTATAACTTTTGCGCAAACCAATAAATATACGCTTATTGACATTTTTTTTACTAAAGACATGTGGCTGAATACATTTTGGCCTAAATGTATGACTAAAATTGAGTTTATTCAAATTTTCTTATAACAAAAAGTAGAAAATATCATTTTTTTTCAAAATTTTCGGTCTTTTTCCGTTTATATCGCAAAAAATAAAAATCGCAGAGGCAATCAAATACCATTAAAAGAAAGCTCTATTTGTGGGAAGAAAAGGACGCAAATTTCGTTTGGGTACAACATTGCATGTCCGCACAATTTACAGTTAAAGCAGCGCAGTGCAAAATTCTGAATTCACCTCTGGTCCTTTAGCTACCAAATGGTCCGGGGCTTAAGTGGTTAAAGAAAAAATAAAAGGTCTGTGAGAGCCGGAATTCTTACTGGTTGGTAGGTGATCAAACACTTATGTCATGCAATAAAATACAAATTAATTATTAAAAAATCATACAATGTGATTTTCAGGATTTTTGTTTTAGATTCCGTCTCTCACAGTTTTAGAGTTCCTATGATAAAAATTACAGACCTCTACATGCTTTGTAAGTAGGAAAACCTGCAAAATCAGCAGTGTATAAAATACTTGTTCTGCCCATTGTATATATATACACACAGTGCCTTGAAAAAGCATTCATACCCCTTGAAATTTTCCACATTTTGTCATGTTACAACCAAAAACTTAAATGTATTTTATTGGGATTTTATGTGATAGACCAACACAAAGTGGCACAAAATTGTGAAGTGGAAGGAAAATGATAAATGGTTTTCCAATTTATATGTGAAAAGTGTGACATGCATTTGTATTGAGCCCTTTGTAGAACCCCCTTTCGCTGTAACTACAGTAGGGATCAGTCGGTTCGCACCAGAACCTGCGAACGGACCGAAAGTTTGCGCGAACTTTAGAACCCTATTAAATACAATGGACTCGAACGTTGAAAATCAAAAGTGCTAATTATAAAGGCTAATATGCAAGTTATTGTCCTAAAAAGGGTTTGGGGACACGGGTCCTGCCCCAGGGGACATGTATCAATGCAAAAATAAGTTTTAAAAATGTCTGTTTTTTCGGGAGCAGTGATTTTAACCCTTTCAATGCAGGGCTTTTTATACCACTTCCATACCGGGCCTATTCTGGCACTTCTCTCCTACATGTACAAATTATTTTGCTAGAAAATTACTCAGAACCCCCAAACATTATGTTTTTTTTAGCAGACATCCTAGGGAATAAAATGATGGTTGTTGCAACTTTTTATCTTGCACGGTATTTGCGCAATAATTTTTCAAACGCCTTTTTTTGGGGAAAAAAATGGTTTCATGAATTAAAAAAATAACAAAACAGTAAAGTTAGCCCAATTTTTTTGTAAAATATGAAAGCTTATGTTACGCCGAGTAAATAGATACCTAACATGTCACGCTTTAAAATTGCGCACACTGATGGAATGGTGCCAAACTTCGGTACTTAAAAATCTCTGACGCTTTGAAATTTTTTCCAGGTTACCAGGTTATAGTTACAGAGGACGTCTAGTGCTAGAATTGTTGCACGCGCTCTAACCTCACATATGTGGTTTGAACAGCGTTTACATATGTGGGCGGGACTTACGTGTGCGTTTGCTTCTGAGCGCGAGCTATTGGGGACAGGGGCGTTTTAAATTATTTTTTTATTATTTTTTTATTTATTACTTATTTTTATTTATTTCTTACACTTTTTTTTTTTGATCACTTTTATTCATATTACAAGGAATGTAAACATCCATTGTAATAGGAATGGTGTGTGACAGGTCCTCTTTATGGAGAGATGCGGGGTCAATAAGAAAAAAAATTCACCCATCTCATGCTTTCAGCTGCAATCCAGTCGTGACGTCATCACATCGTGCCCGGGCCTCCGACGGTCACAGAGATGACTGGTGACCATCTGGTCACCAGTCCTCTCTATGTTCGTCATGTGACCACCGGTGCCGGACGATTCTTTCTCCGGGCCCCCGATGGCACGGGAGAGCCCGGAGAAGCACCGGATGGCGGCGGGAGGGGGGGTGTCCCCTCCCGCCACCTATAAGAATGATCAAGCAGCAGAACCGCCGCTATGATTGTTCTTATGGTGCGCAGAATCGCCGGCTGAAGAGAAGGATATCTGAATGATGCCTCTAGCTGCAGGCATCATTCAGATATCCCCCCACAAACCCAGGATGTCATATGACGTCCACCCGGAGGGAGGGAGGGTTCCTGCCGGCGTCATTTTACAATGACCCGGTATGGAAGTGGTTAATGATGCATAAAGTGAAAAAAAATTGAAATATTCCTTTAAATGTCGTACCTGGGGGGTGTCTAAAGTATGCCTGTGAAGTGGCACATGTTTCCCGTGTTTAGAACTGCCCCTGCACAACATTTAATTTCTAAAGGAAAAAAGTCATTTAAAACTGCTTATATGGATGAAAATCATTGAGAAAAATGGCATGGGTACCCCCCACCCCCAGCCCACTACCAGCCCCTTTGGGTCTTGTATGGATATTAAGGGGAACCCCACACCCAAATTTAAAAAAGGCCCTATATACTCTGAACAGCAGTATACAGGCGGTGCAAACAAGACAGGGACTGTAGGTTTGTTCTTTTTTCCTTATTATCTTTTTTATTAATTTTCCAAAAACATATATAACACACATTAGAATACATGAAACACATTTACAGTCTCAATATTTCCCATTACAAATTTTAAAAAAAAGGGGGGGAGAAAAGAGGGAGAGATGGGGAAATGGGGAAATGGAGAGAGAGAGAGAGAGAGAGAGAAAAAGAAAAGGGGGGGGAGGGAGTGAGGATGATTTTAGAAGGGGGGGATGGGGGAATACAGTCCCTCATACTCTCCCCCAAATATATTATGTGCTATCACTCTAGTGTTAATGTCTTCTAAAGTGGAATTAAATAATAAAGGGAGACAAAAAGTGGTTCCGAAAACTACTACGAACTAAAAAACAGGTGTTAAATCTAAAAGTAGACAGTATAAAGAACTAGGGGATGAATTTATGAGTGACTGTACTGATAAAGTGACAAAACATGTATATAAAGAGAAAAGTGAGGGGTAAAGTTATCATCACCTGTGCCAGAAAAAAAAGGGGGGGGGAGTGGGGAAGATTTTAGAAAGGGGGGATGGGGGAATACGATCCCCCATACTCTCCCCCAGATATATTATGTGCTATCACTCTAGTGTTGATGTCTTCTAATGTAAAATTAATTAAAAAAAGAGTGAAAAAAAGTGATTTCAAAAACTACTACAAACTGAAAAACAAGTGTTAAAATCTAAAAGTGGACTGTATGGAGGACTAAGGAATGAATTTACAAGTGACTACACTGATGAAGTGACAAAACATATATGTAGAGAGAAAAATAACAGGTAAAATTATCGTCACCTGTGCCCAAAAAAAAAAAAGGGGGGGGAGGGGGGGTATGGGAAGCCTCAGGGAAGAACAAATCTAATCCCCCTCTCTCACTCTCTCCGAGAAAAGGAAGAGAACAAAAATAGGGGTATAAAAAAAGGAAAGAAAAGGGAGGAAAGGGAAGGCCGGCATGCATGGTATCCAATAAAATGTTTGTCACATTACATTTTAGTCTCTTAAGGGATAAGCCAAAGAATAACCACAGGGAATCATCCTTAAGATATAGATAGCTTATTCAATAGGTGTAAATGAGTCTCAGTGGGATTGTGCAAGTATCTCTCTATAGGTTGTGGTGTCCTTGAACTCCATCCACGAAGTCCAAGTTAAAATGTGTCGTTGAAAAGTGTCCTTGTTACAATGAGTGATATCTTCCATGAGATGGACCTCTGAAATTTTTTGAAACCACTTTTTCACGGATGGAGTCTCAGGCTGACCCCAAAGGGTAGGTATAAGTGCTTTAGCCGTATTAAGCAGATGTGGAACTAAAGAACATTTGTATTTTCTGACAGGTTCCTTGGTAGCATGGAAAAGAATGGTCCATGCATCAGCAGGAAGATTAATATTGGATATTTGTTGGATAATTCGAATAATGCTAGACCAGAAGGGGCGGATGAGTGGGCACGACCACCATATATGAGCGTGGGTTGCTCTGTTCCCACAATTCCTCCAACACAACGGGGAGTTGTCGGGGAACATCTGATGAAGTTTTGATGGGGTGTAGTGCCATCTGGTTAGTAGTTTGTAATTGACCTCAGCCATCCTTGATGCAATTGAAGAGATATGAGTCAGCTGTAGGACTTTATCCTTTTGGCTGTCTGAAAGGCAGGATTCCAAGTCTGCCTCCCACTTAGCGAGAAAGGGAGGATAAGTATCACCTTGGAGCTTGATGAGTAATTTGTAGAATACCGAGATACAATGTTCAGGTGGGTCCATTGAATTAAAAACTTCCTCAATACTGTTTAAGTCCTGTATACCTCTAAGCGGCTGAGGCAGAGTTCTAAGGAAACCTTGCAATTGATTATATCTCCATTTATCAAGAAACATAATGGGCTTGAGCCCGAGAATTTCCTTAAGAGGCTTAAGCACATTTGCTCGAAGAACATGATGTAGTAGAAGAGGTTCTTCTGGCAACCACGTCCTGTAGCCAGGATCTAGTAGGCCAGGTAAGAAATAATCGTGGTCCAAAAGCGGTAACAGAGGAGAAGCATATGACCACGAGAACTTCCTATGTAAGGCATCCCATACATCAAGGGTGGAAGTGGTTAAAATGGAGGTACTTGGAGCAAGGTGTCTATGTAAGCGTGGCAACCAGGGTGTAGTTGCTAGGTCTGTGTTACTAAGAACATGTTCCAAACTCACCCAAAGTTTGGAATTAGCAGCATATTTCCATTCGGATATCCTAGACAGAATCACAGCATTATAATAAGCCTTAAAATTTGGAAGGGCCAGTCCCCCAGCTTCCTTGGAGCGAAATAGTACTTCCTTAGTTACTCTGGGGTGACTGTTCCTCCAAATAAAGCGGGAGACCATGGTCTGTAATAGGGAAAAAAATCCTATAGGCACACCCAATGGGATCATTTGAAAGAAAAAAAGAACTCTAGGCAGAATGTTCATTTTAATTATACTCACTTTACCCAACCATGAGTGTGTCAGCGTGTTCCACTTTTGTAGATCCCTTCTAATATTATTCAATAATGGGATGTAATTATATTTAAAGAGGGACTGAATGTGAGGCACAAGATTCACTCCCAGATATTTCATACTTCGTTGAACCCATCTAAAAGGGAAGAGGGGTTTTAAATTTTCCACCTCCCTTCCAGGTAGATTAATATTTAGAATTTCAGATTTAGATAGGTTAATTTTAAAGTTAGAGAGTGTCTGAAAAGTAGAAAACGCTGACATTAAATTAGGAAGCGAGATACGAGGCTGCTGGATAAAAAATAAAATATCGTCCGCATATGCCACATATTTGTGCGTTTTATTACCTACTTGAATCCCATGTATATTTAAATTACATCTTATGGTTGCCAAAAAGGGTTCGAGGGTAAGGGCAAATAAAAGGGGAGAAAGAGGGCAGCCCTGTCTGGTCCCATTAAATAGTTGGAATGAGTCACTCAAAGTGCCATTTATGCAAATTTGTGCCGTGGGGTTAGAATAGAGGGAAGTAATGCGGTAAAACATCTTGGGTCCCAGCCCAAAATGTTGCAGAGTCAATTTTAAGTAATCCCAGTCCACCCTATCGAACGCTTTTTCAGCATCTGTAGATACGAATAGGGTGGACTGGGAAGACCTTTGGGCGTATTGTATAAGAGATATCGCCCGGAGAGAATTATCCTTGGCTTCTCTGTGTGGCATAAAGCCCGTCTGATCCGTAGAAACCCAACTAGGTATAAGAGGGAGTAGTCTGTTGGCCATTACCTTAGAATATAATTTGATATCAACATTTAATAGGGAAATTGGCCTATAGCTACTGCATTGAGTAGGGTCCTTATCTGCTTTAAGGATAACTGAAATATGGGCTGTAAGAGATTCCGGGCGTAGTCCAGAGGTCTGTGAGATTGAATTGGCATAAGCCGTAAGGCGGGGCAGAAGGATATCACTGAATGTTTTATAGTACCGGATAGTATAACCATCCGGTCCCGGGGCTTTACCTGTCGGTGAAGATTTCAGAGCCGCCTGAAATTCCTCAACCGAAAGTTCAGATTCAAGTTCCCTGAGAGTCAAATTTGAAAGTTTGGGCAAATTTGCTTCTTTTAGATATGTAAGCATAAGGTTACGTCTCTCCTTCACAGTCAGAGACGGAGAGTCACACTGCACTTTGTACAAATCTGCATAATAGTCCCTGAAAGCTTTAGAAATGTGAGGAGTCGCATGGACTAAATTTCCGTTTGATAGCTTTATTTTAGGAATAAACGATCTAGTCTGTTTTTCTTTGAGGGATCTTGCTAATTGTCTGCTAGGTTTGTCCCCCCACTCATAGAATTTTTGCGAATATCGTTGGAATTTCCGAGCTGTATCGAGGTTAAGAAGATTTTTTAATTCCTCTCGTTTCAATGTGAGAGCTTCTAGCTGGAATGTGTGCAAAGTGAGTTTATGTTGTTTATCAAGTTCTGTTATTTGGTGCAGGACCTGTTCAAGTTGTTGACCACGCTCTCTTTTTTTCCTTGCCCCAAGTTCTATGAGTCGTCCTCTCATAGTTGCCTTGTGAGCTTCCCATACAATAGCAGGGGATGTCTCGGAAGGTTTATTGTCTTTAAAATATGGTGATATATGAGAGGCAAACACAGAAACTTCTGTTGGGTTAGAAAGAAGAGAATCATTGAGTCTCCAATTATTGGAGCGCTGAGTCAAAGTGGGCATAGTCATACTCTTCGACACAGGTGCATGATCTGACAGTGTCGCAGTACCTATATTCGCCGATTGTACTAATGGGAGGTGGTAATGGTCTAAAAAGATATTATCTATTCGGGAATAAGACTGATGAGTCTTCAAAAAATGGGAAAAATCTTTTTCTTTTGGATGTAAAATACGCCATACGTCTATCAATTGTCGGTCTATTAGTCTCTTTTTAACAAAGGACAGGCGCTTAAAAGAGATGTTAGAGCGACCGTGGGATGTATCCAAAACAGGATCTAGAGACATATTTATGTCTCCTGCCAGTATGATTAAACCCTCCGCAAATTGTGATAAATCAGTAAGAATTTGAGAAAAAAAGGTAGGTTGATTTTGGTTCGGGCAGTATATGTTTGCTAGAGTACATTGGGTAGTACCTAAAAAGCCCTTTAAAAAAAGAAAACGACCATGGTCATCCGCTTGCATCTCTAAAAAACGGAAGGGTACGCTACTACTAAAACCAATAGCCACCCCCTTAGCTTTATTCGTATCTGAAAGGCTATAATACCACTGAGGAAAATAAAGCGAGGTCAATTTGACCTGCGTAGAATGGGTTAAATGTGTTTCCTGAAGAAACACAATAGAAGAGGCAAGTTTCCGTAATTCACGGATAACCTGATGCCGTTTTGCCGCAGCATTTAAACCCCTAACATTATAAGAAGTAACTTTAAGTGTGGCCATTTATCACAGTAGAGCATAACCCTTGAACTTACTTAACCATGCATGCCAGCCAGGGCCGTCGGAACAGGACAGGCAAACCAAGCAACTGCTTGGGGCCCCCAGCTGGCCTGGGGCCCCAGCAGAGCTGCCTCCCCTTCTGCGATTGGCGGCCCCCCTCCCGCGATTGGCGGCCCCCCACCCGCGATTGGCGGCCCCCTCCTCCCGCAATTGGCGGCCCCCTCCTCCCGCGATTGGCGGCCCCCTCCTCCCGCGATTTGGCGCCTGCCCTCCCGCGATTTGGCGCCTGCCCTCCCGCGATTGGCGGCCCCCTCCTTCCGCGATTGGCGGCCCCCCCACCCGCGATTGGCGGCCCCTCCTCCCGCGATTTGGCGCCCCCCTCCCACGATTGGCGGCCCCCCCTCCCACGATATTGGCAGCCCCCCTCCCGCGGTTGGTGCCCCCCCTCCCGCGATTGGCGCCCCCTCCCGCGATTGGCGGCCCCCCTCTCGCGTTCGGCATCGATGTCCCACGTTAGCACCCCACCCTTCTGAATTTAAAAAAAAAAGTAAAAAAATTAGCCCCCCCGCTTCTCAAAAAAAAATCAGTAGCACCCCCCCAGATTGGGGGCCCCATATTCTCAATCTGCTTGGGGCCCCCAAATTCCTCCAAACGGCCCTGATGCCAGTCTTGATAGGGAAAATAAAACAAGAAAGAAACGGGTAAGTATTGAGAAAAACAAAAAGACAAATTTACATAAACAACAAAAACGTCCATCTGGACGCATGTGGGAAACCTTAATTTATCACGCAGATTTCTGCGGTGGTCCCTATGGGGGGAGAGAGCACGGGCAGCCGTCCAGAACTCCCGTAGGAGAACGGATAAGAAAACTTGAAGGCTACCCGCTCTCCACAACCCCAAAAGGGAAGAAGGGGAGGGGAATGTGTCGTATAAAAAGACACATAGGAGCATTGTGCTCCACCCGCATTCAGCTTGCGTCAAATAATGTGCAGAGGAATACTTTTTGCTCCAACAGTAAACCATAAACCTTTTTATAACAAATATACTTTAGCGGCCAAGTCACATCTCATTAGATATAATAACTTACAGGCATACTCAACCAAAGAAAAAAAAGGAAAGTACATAGGCATAATCACCCTTTACTCATCTATGTTATTATACAGGACCTGACGCTGAAGAGCGCCCTTTTTTAGTAGTAGGAGATTTTTGCCAATGGGAGTCCTGGATATGTAAAAACTTAGGGACCGGATCATGCCAGCCCGGGAGGTCCACTGAGGGCAGATTAAGGTCCTTTAAAAATTGTAACAATTCCTCTGGGAACCGGAGGGTGTGGGAGCGACCATTTTTGGTAGCAATAAGGCACGCCAGGAAACCCCATCTATAGGTAATCTCCTTAGAGCGTAACTGTTCCAAAAGTGGTTTAAGGGCTCTGCGGCGGTCTAAGGTTTCTTTAGATAAATCCGAGAAAATATTGAGAGTTGCTCCATCAAGGTCAATGTTGGGAATGCTCCTCAACTTGACCATAATGGCGTTCTTATCTGTGAAATAATGTAAACGGCATATTACGTCTCTGGGTTGCTCAGGAGCAATGGTACGAGACCTAAGAGCCCGATGAAACCGATCAAAACGCAACGGATCAGTGGGTTCATTTCCCAACACTGAATTAAATATACCTCTAATCTGTGACTCCAAATCTTTATCTCCAGTCACTTCGGGCAGACCTCTAATTCGTAGGTTGTTTCTGCGATTTCTATTCTCGAGGTCCTCTAACTTATATAGTGAGGCACGTTGAGCAAGGGCTAGCTGTGTGACAGTCTTTTGTAGTTCTCTTATAGCTGTTTCATGAGTATCTTGTCTCTGCTCTGTGCCCTCCACCCAATCGAGAAAATGCGCCATATCTGTTCTTACCACCTGTGATTTCCTTTTTTATTGATTTTTCGAGTCCATGGAACATCCCGGCTAACTCTTTTCTGATGCCGCTCAGCAGAGTTGCCATATCTGAGCCTGTAGGAGACTCAGGTTCTTCCATGAGATCTGAGCAGTAAGATGATACAGGCGAACTTTCTCTTACAGAGGTTGCTAGTGAAGCGAAAGATGCGTTGCGTCTCGTGCGTCTAGCTTGACTGCTACATGCGCCGGGACCGGTTCCACTGGCAACCAGGAATCGCTGTATGGAACTAGAGGTGGTTTGGTTAGTCGCCGTTCCTTTACTATGTGTCTTGGGAATTGTAGAGCGGATTTTGTGTATCTTTGCTGGCATAGTTAGAGCTTCAGAACTGAATGCTAAGTGGAGCGCCCCTCAGTCTCATTCGCTTAACAACATGTGTACAGCGTAGTATGGAACATATGGTTATTCAGGCCCATGCTGAGCTTCATCTGCTGAATAGGGGTTGAGCTGGAGAGGACAGGGATGACTGGGCCCTTGCTGCTACTAGGCCAAGGATGTAACAAGCTGAGGCCTAGTGAGTGTGCTGCTATATGGCTCTGGGTGTCTAACTAGTGCCTTAGCAACCAAGTAGGGAAGATAATGCGCCAGGGAGACCGGGATCAAGAACTGGCCGGGAGTCTGGGTGCAGCAATATGGCCGCTGACCTCCAGGAGTAGGCCAAAGCCGCGGCCTTTCCTAAAACAGGCACCGTCCGGAGGAGCGTCGCTCCGTCTAGGGCAGAGCTCTTAGAACTGTCCCTAGCTGATGTCCAGACAATCCGCCGCTATTAGGAGTGCTGACACAGGGGAAGGAGTGTACCTTAGAGGTGATGATGCGGCTGACTTCTTAGGCCTCAAGATGGCGTCGGGCCGCGGGTGTGTAGTACTGGTACACCCAGTCTCTTTCGGATGTTATGTCTGCTGCCCTCCCAGTCCGGTGAAGCTGTCACTGGTGTTCACGGATGGGGCAGCCGTTCGTCCCTCGCGGCACTCGAGCGCAGAGGCTGCTGAGGTCTCATAGGCCTCAAGATGGCGGCGGGTCCCCGGTGTATGGAGCCGGCCACGGGCTGGGCAGCAAAGCGTACGGTCGGCCAGGGACTCCAATTCCAGTCGGGATCAGCTCCGGGGATGCCCTGGGACTTGGAAGGACCTCCTGGTGGCCAAGAATGTGATCGCTGGATCAGGATGGCAGTGGATCTCAGCAGGGTAAGCGAAGCTCCACAGCAACACCCTGTAGGTTTGTTCTTAAGTAGAATCTGTTTATAATTTGGAACAGGTACATTTTTTAAATGTAGATCCAGCCCAAAAAATCTATTTTTAAGCTTTTTGGAAAACATAGGGAAGGGTTATCACCCCTGTAACATTTGTTTTGCTGTCTGTGCACTTGTTCAGAACATTTCACCTCACTTTCCGTCCAAATGACAAATGTTTTTGAAAATTTGGGGTTTTTATTGAAACAAGGATTGGTGACGTCACGACTGGATTCCCAAAGAAAGTGAAATATTCCTTTAAATATCGTGCCTGGGAGGTGTCTATAGTATGCCTGTAAAATGGTGCATGTTTCCCGTGTTTAGAACTGTCCCTGCACAAAATGACATTTCTAAAGGAAAAAAAGTCATTTAAAACTGCTTGCGGCTTTAATGTAATGTCTGGTCCCGGCAATATGGATGAAAATCATTGAGAAAAATGGCATGGCTACCCCATCACCCACCCCTACCCCAGCCCATTACCAGCCCCTTTGGGTCTTGTATGGATATTAAGGGGAACCCCGCACCCAAAATAAAAAAGGGCCCTATATACTCTGAACAGCAGTATACAGGCGGTGCAAAAAAGACACGGACTGTAGGTTTGTTCTTAAGTACAATCTGTTTGTAATTTGGAACAGGTACATTTTTTAAGTGTAGCTCTAGCCAAAAAATCTATTTTTAAGCTTTTTGGAGAACATAGGGAAGGGTTATCACCCCTGTAACATTTGTTTTGCTGTCTGTGCACCTGTTCAGAACATCTCACCTCACTTTCCATCCCAATGACAAATGTTTTTGGAAAATTTGGGGTTTTTATTGAAACAAGGATTGGTGATAAAGCATCAGTGGAGAGGAGACACCTTTTTCCCCATATTAACTCTTACAGGAGAGATTTCCCTTCCTAGGGGTAGATTTCCTCTCACTTCCTGTTGTCTCCTTCCGTTTGCAAGTAGGAGTCGTTTGTAAGTTGGATGTTTGAAAGTAGGGGCCTGCCATATATACTCTGCAGAAATTTGGCCCTTAGGTGTTGGTGTTGCCACAACACTGTAAGCCCTCACAGTTACTCTTGGTGGGTGCAGGAATGGGCCCTGCTGTGAATTATTAGATCAAGAATTGTAATTACATGCCCCTGTTGAACAGGGGCAGAAAAATTGGGCTTTTGGTGGTGGTGGTGGTGGTTGTTAAGTTTTAAAAACTGAAGTTTTTTCGGGAGCAGTGATTTTAATGATGCATAAAGTGAAAAAAAAAAGTGAAATATTCCTTTAAATATCGTACCTGGGGGTGTCTATAGTATGCCTGTGAAGTGGCAGGTGTTTCCCGTGTTTAGAACTGTCCCTGCACAAAATGACATTTCTAAAGGAAAAAAAGTCATTTAAAACTGCTTGCGGCTTTAATGTAATAATAGAAAGGAGAAAATACAGCGCTAACCAAAAAAACACAAATAAGGAAAAAAAAAATAATAAAAAAAAAAATATTTATATAAAATAAAGCAGCAGCTAAATAGTGGAATACACACCAAAACAGAAGATTATAAAATATGTTTCTCATACGTGAAGTACACCACATTAGTGATATATGATAATGCAAATAGTGTGAAGAACAAGAGAAAGATAAGGATCTTCTTTGCAAATATATGTGAAAGTCCAAAAATTTTTTGAAAACAAATAACTGAATGAATGTTCAAAATACACATGGATTGGTGAAATTCTTGAAAGGAAGATGAGTCAGCACGTTCGTTCCACCCGACGTACGTTTCGTCACACAATTGACGTCGTCTGGGGTATGGCTGCCCCAGACGACATCAATTGTGTGACGAAACGTACGTCGGGTGGAACGAACGCGCTGACGTCTTCGCATCTGATCCTGGGCGAATGGGCGTTCACTATTGCCGGCCGGCTTTACATGTGAAATGCTGTTTTTTATCTTCTCTGATGTAAGTGCAACTTTTATATTAAACTCTTCCTTGTTTTACGGTATTATGCTATGGTGAGCCTTTTTCATTTTTGGTACCATCCTGCTGATACGCTACCAAGTTGTCAACCCCTGGGTCATCTCTGGTCATCCCAGACTGAACAGTTTGTAGAGTATTCGATTCCTGCCCTCAGTTCCCCAGTCCTTCCAGTATCGAAGAGGCTGCAAATCAGAGGTTTCCTGGTAAAGGCCCTGGCTGGGGTTTACAGCCGCAAGCTTATCCTTGCTTGTTGTCCTGTTGTCCTCGTAGTTGCAGCGAAAGGGGGTTCTACAAAGGGTTGAATACAAATGCACGTCACACTTTTCACATATAAATTGGAAAACCATTTATCATTTTCCTTCCACTTCACAAAATGTGGAAAATTTCAAGGGGTATGAATACTTTTTCAAGGCACTGTAGAATTGGATGTTAAATCACCATAAAGGATATAGACAGAAAGTAAGTAAGACATCATTTTGAATAATCATGACAGTAGGGATGAGCTTCGTGTTCGAGTCGAACATACGTTCGACTCGAACATCGGCTGTTCGATCGTTCGACGAAGATCGAACGATTTGGGCCGTTCGCGCCAAATTCGAGTGACGCGAACGGCCCACAATGCACTACGCCATCGCAGTGTCATCCAGGCGCTGTGATTGGCCAAGCATGCACTGTGACCCCGCATGCTTGGCCAATCACAGCGCCGGCAGCGAGGAGAGCAATGATTGGCCACAGGCAGGATGCCTGTGGCCAATTATTGCTGAGGGTGTTTAGTACACGCCCCACACTATAAAAGGCCGCCAGCACGGCGGCCTAGTGTAGTGTGTTCCGGAGCAGGGAAAGACAAGCATAGGCAGGGACAGTGACATTTATTTCTTTCTTGCTTAACCTGGATTCCTTTAGTTTAGGGAAAGAGAAGGATAGGTAGGGAGAGTGTCAGTGTGTTTTACTGTGCGAGTCCTTGTTTCTAGGGACAAAGAAGGAAAGTGAGGGGATTTCTCCTTGTGCTATAGTGTGCTTTAAAAAAACATTTTTTCTAGGGACAGAAAACTGTAGGTAGGGAGAGTGTCAGTTTCTTTCACTGTGCCAGTCCTTGTTTCTAGGGACAAAGAAGGAAAGTGAGGGGAATTCTCCTTGTGCTATAGTGTGCTTTAAAAAAACATTTTTTCTAGGGACAGAAAACTGTAGGTAGGGAGAGTGTCAGTTTCTTTCACTGTGCCAGTCCTTGTTTCTAGGGACAAAGAAGGAAAGTGAGGGGAATTCTCCTTGTGCTATAGTGTGCTTTAAAAAAACATTTTTTCTAGGGACAGAAAACTGTAGGTAGGGAGAGTGTCAGTTTCTTTCACTGTGCCAGTCCTTGTTTCTAGGGACAAAGAAGGAAAGTGAGGGGAATTCTCCTTGTGCTATAGTGTGCTTTAAAAAAACATTTTTTCTAGGGACAGAAAACTGTAGGTAGGGAGAGTGTCAGTTTCTTTCACTGTGCCAGTCCTTGTTTCTAGGGACAAAGAAGGAAAGTGAGGGGAATTCTCCTTGTGCTATAGTGTGCTTTAAAAAAACATTTTTTCTAGGGACAGAAAACTGTAGGTAGGGAGAGTGTCAGTTTCTTTCACTGTGCCAGTCCTTGTTTCTAGGGACAAAGAAGGAAAGTGAGGGGAATTCTCCTTGTGCTATAGTGTGCTTTAAAAAAACATTTTTTCTAGGGACAGAAAACTGTAGGTAGGGAGAGTGTCAGTTTCTTTCACTGTGCCAGTCCTTGTTTCTAGGGACAAAGAAGGAAAGTGAGGGGAATTCTCCTTGTGCTATAGTGTGCTTTAAAAAAAAAAATTTCTAGGGACAGAAAACTGTAGGTAGTGTGAGGGGGTTAACTCGGTAGCGGGTGTGTGTGACCCCCTGGTTGGGCTCCCCACACAAAAACAGGGCCAGCAGACGGAGGTTGTGGTTTTCAAAATCAAAAGGTGCGGTTTATTTCTCTATGTACAGTGACAAAAACACAGCAAAGCCAAAAAGAAACATAAACAAAATAAATCCTGGTCAGTTTGACCTCTGACTAAACATGCAGGTTTCCTAAACTAACAATTGGGATCAGCCTGGTGCTGTCCTAGTCCCTAAGTCCCTGGTTTAGTAAAAGTCCAAACAAATAGCCACACAGGCTTTGCCTCACCGCACAGGGGTTCACTCTCCCTAGACAGTCCACACAGGTCTTGTTCCAGGCATGAGCTAACATCTAATGAAGCTGGGAGTTCTTATAGAGGCCTAAATGAGCTGACAAGGTTCAGCTGGTCTCCTCATCTTTGTCTGCACGACGCCCCACACTCTCCCTAGAGGTATGAGTCATCCATGAGCCTACTAGCCTCAGCTGGGCTTATACAACTCTCCACCCTAGTTGTATAAGTCAGCATAAAGCCTGAATCTGGGAGAAATATATCTACCCCCCTGGATGCAACCAGGTGACTTTACCTTCCTGCTGTCACAGTAGGGAGAGTGTCAGTTTCTTTCACTGTGCCAGTCCTTGTTTCTAGGGACAAAGAAGGAAAGTGAGGGGAATTCTCCTTGTGCTATAGTGTGCTTTAAAAAAACATTTTTTCTAGGGACAGAAAACTGTAGGTAGGGAGAGTGTCAGTTTCTTTCACTGTGCCAGTCCTTGTTTCTAGGGACAAAGAAGGAAAGTGAGGGGAATTCTCCTTGTGCTATAGTGTGCTTTAAAAAAACATTTTTTTCTAGGGACAGAAAACTCTAGGTAGGGAGAGTGTCAGTTTCTTTCACTGTGCCAGTCCTTGTTTCTAGGGACAAAGAAGGAAAGTGAGGGGAATTCTCCTTGTGCTATAGTGTGCTTTAAAAAAACATTTTTTCTAGGGACAGAAAACTGTAGGTAGGGAGAGTGTCAGTTTCTTTCACTGTGCCAGTCCTTGTTTCTAGGGACAAAGAAGGAAAGTGAGGGGAATTCTCCTTGTGCTATAGTGTGCTTTAAAAAAACTTTTTTTCTAGGGACAGAAAACTGTAGGTAGGGAGAGTGTCAGTTTCTTTCACTGTGCCAGTCCTTGTTTCTAGGGACAAAGAAGGAAAGTGAGGGGAATTCTCCTTGTGCTATAGTGTGCTTTAAAAAAACATTTTTTCTAGGGACAGAAAACTGTAGGTAGGGAGAGTGTCAGTTTCTTTCACTGTGCCAGTCCTTGTTTCTAGGGACAAAGAAGGAAAGTGAGGGGAATTCTCCTTGTGCTATAGTGTGCCAAAGCATTCCTCATCAACCATCTTTGAAATCCTTGTTTTTTGGACAGTCAGGGAAATTGTCGTTGTGCTATTCTGTGCAAAAGCAATAATCCTCAACCATATTTAGAAATCCTTAAGTAAAGGGACAGAGAAGGACACCTGAAGGTAGCCCTTATTGCTTTTTTCCCATCTCCCTGCAGGCCATCTATTAGAATGTCTGGAAGGCAAACAAGGAGAGGCAGACAGTCAGGAGGCAATAAAAGAGGGCAAGCAGGCTCTGTGTCTGGGGGCAACAGTGCTGGTCGTGGACGCGGTGCATTGTCATCAGCACATGGCCATGGGACACGCTTGTCCTTCTTTTCGGCAGCTGGACATGTTGAGCCACATCATGCCGAAGACTTGGTAGAGTGGATGACCAAGCCCTCCTCCTCATCCTCTCTCACCCAGGCTCAGGGTACTGGCAAAGCAGCTGCCAAAGCGTCCTCTTCCCTGGTATCAATGTCAGACTCATCATCAGTCACTCCTTCCCTAGACCCACCATGTCCTCCTCCTGAGGAGTCCCCCGAACTGTTTGAGCACAGTGTTGGGTACATGCTCCAGGAGGATGCCCAGCGTTTCGAAGGGTCTGATGATGAAACCCAGCTACAGGAAGGCAGTAGCGTGAGAGCAGACAGAGGGGATGCTCAAGAAGGACACCAATCTGGCAGTCATGTTCCAGCAGCTGCAGCATACTGCCAGATTGGCTCCAGTGATGAGGAGGGAGGGGATGATGAGGTCACTGACTCCACGTGGGTGCCTAATAGGAGAGAGGAGGAGGAGGAGGATGAGGAGGAGGCACATCTCCAACGAGGCAGGATGCCCTTTGGTGGCCAGCGTAAGGGCAGTACACCGACGGAATCACACCGCAGAGCTCTGCCTGTGCAGGGCACAGCCTCTGCCCGTCATTCAAAAAGTTCCTTGGTGTGGGCCTTTTTTGAGGCTAGTGCATCAGATCGCACAGCTGCTGTTTGCAACATATGTCTCAAGCGTATATCGCGTGGCCAAAACATCAGCCGCTTGGGTACCACATGCCTGACCAGACATATGTTGACCTGCCATGCAGCTCGTTGGCAAGCCTACCTCAAAGACCCACACCAAAGAACAAAGCGGACCTCTCCTTGCACCGCATCAGCTGGGATCTCCAACCCCACTATAACTTCAGTCCTCTCTGAAACATGCACTGAGAGGAATGAAGGTGTAGAATTAGGTGTGTCACAGCCAAGTACTTGCGGCCACTCTGCTAGCAGTACACCGACGTCCGATTCTAGCAGGCAAATTTCCCTGCCCCAGCTGCTGGACCGTCGAAAGAAGTTCACTCCCAGCCATCCACATGCCCAGCGGTTGAATGCTAGCTTGGCTAAATTGCTAGCGCTTCAACTGCTGCCTTTTCAGTTGGTAGACTCGGCCCCCTTCCGTGAGTTTGTGCAATGTGCGGTTCCTCAGTGGCAGGTTCCCAAACGCCACTTTTTCTCACGGAAGGCTATTCCGGCTCTCTACCGGCATGTGGAAGGCAATGTCTTGGCCTCGCTGGACAGGGCGGTCAGCGGTAAGGTGCATATTACCGCTGACTCATGGTCCAGCAGGCATGGACAGGGACGTTACCTTTCTTTCACGGCCCATTGGGTCACTCTTTTGGCAGCTGGGAAGGATGCAGGACAAGGTGCAGTAGTGTTGGAGGTTGTTCCACTGCCACGCCTCCAAAATGCTACTACTGGTTGTGACACACCTCTCTCCTCCACCCCCTCCTCTTCTTCTTCCTCCATGGCCTCTTCCTGTGGTTTGTCCTATGAACCAGCGGTGCTCCGTAGCCGTTCACGGGGCTACGCAAGTACGCAGGCAAAAAGATGCCATGCCGTGCTTGCGCTGGTGTGTTTGGGGGACAGAAGCCACACTGGGGCAGAGGTCCTGTCTGCTCTGCAGGGCCAGGCCGAGAGGTGGTTGACGCCACGCCAGCTTAAGCCAGGAATGGTGGTTTGCGACAATGGCACCAACCTCCTCTCCGCCCTCCGACAGGGACAACTGACCCATGTGCCCTGTGTGGCTCACGTCCTTAACCTGGTGGTGCAGCGGTTCTTGGGCAGGTACCCGGGCTTACAGGATGTCCTGAGGCAGGCCAGGAAAGTCTGTGTGCATTTCCGCAGATCTTATAATGCCAGTGCTCGCCTGGCTGAGCTGCAAAAGGAGTTGAACCTGCCCAAGAACCGCCTTATATGTGACATGCCCACCAGGTGGAACTCAACGTTGGCCATGCTGCAGCGGCTGCACACGCAGCAGAGGGCCATCAATGAGTACCTGTGCGACTACGGCACCAGGACAGGGTCAGGGGAGCTTGGTTTTTTTTCTCCACGCCAGTGGGGCATGATCAGGGATGCATGCACTGTCCTGGCACCATTTGAGGAGGCCACGAGGATGGTGAGCAGTGACAGTGCATGCATCAGTGACACTGTACCTCTTGTCCACCTGTTGGAGCACACGCTGCGTGGAATAATGGACAGGGCACTTGAGGCAGAACAGAGGCAGGAAGAGGAGGACTTCCTTGCCTCTCAAGGCCCCCTTTACCCAGACAGTGTTCCTTCTGTCCCACCCATCGCACAGGAAGAGGAAGAGGAGGAGGAGGATTGTGTCAGCATGGAGGTGGAGGCTGGCACTCAGCATCATCAGCAGCAGTCTTTTAGGGATGATTTACAGTCCCAAGAAACCAGTGGACTTGTACGTGGCTGGGAGGAGGTGGCTGCGGATCATGTCGTCCTTAGTGACCCAGAGGACTCCGGAGCGAATGCCTCAGCAAACCTACGCTGCATGGCCTCCCTGATCCTGCAAAGTCTGCGGAAGGATCCTCGTATTCTTCGGATCAAGGAGAGGGACCATTACTGGCTGGCCACTCTCCTTGATCCACGGTACAAGGGTAAGGTTGCGGACCTTATGTTACCTTCGCAGAGGGAGCAGAGGATGAGACAACTCCGGGAGGCCTTGCAGAAAGGTCTGTGCAACGCGTTCCCAGAGACTGGGAGGTTACAAACTCCTGGTCCTGGACAACGAGTTGCTGAGGCTTCGGCCAGTCAAAGAAGGAGCGGTGGGGAAGGTGGCCATCTGACCGATGCGTTCAGACAATTCTTTAGTCCGCAGCCCCAAAGTATGATCGGTTCCAGCAACCATCGCCAGCGTCTGATAAACATGGTGCAGGAATATCTAGGGGCAAGGTCAGACTTGGACACCTTCCCCACCGAAAATCCTCTGGCTTACTGGGTCTTGAGGATGGATCACTGGCCAGAGCTTGCACAGTATGCAATTGAGCTACTGGCCTGTCCTGCATCCATCGTTCTTTCGGAACGCACATTCAGTGCTGCTGGAGGATTTGTCACGGATCACAGGGTGCGCCTGTCCACCGACTCGGTTGATCGACTGACTTTCATCAAGATGAACCAGTCTTGGATCACCACCAGCTACCACACACCTGATGCTGATATAACAGACTAATTGATTTTAACATGTCACATCCCTTCAAGACTGATGCTGATGCTAAGTGCCTGTGCTGTTATGTTGACTGGCTATCCTCCTCCTCCGAGTCCTCAATGATACGATTGATGATGATAGCTTGGAAGATCATTTTTGTTTATGGGTGCCGCCACCAGTGGCTAAGGCCCAATTTTTCAGCCCCTGTTTTACAGGGGCGTGTAATTACAATTTTTTTAGCAATAATTTGCCATAGGGCTCATTGCTGTGCTCCAAGTACAGTATCTGTGAGGGGTTGCAGTGTTGTGGCACCAGTGCCTAAGGCCCAATTTTTCAGCCCCTGTTTAACAGGGGCGTGTCATTACAATTTTTGAAGCAATACTTTGCAACAGGGCTCATTGCTGTGCTCCAAGTAACGTATCTGTGAGGGGTTGTAGTGTTGTGCCACCAGTGCCTAAGGCCCAATTTTTCAGCCCCTGTTCAAAAGGGGCATGTAATTACAATTCTTGATCTAATAATTCACAGCAGGGCCCATTCCTGCACCCACCAAGAGTAACTCTGAGGGCTTACAGTGTTGTGGCAACACCACCACCACCACCACCACGAAAGGCCCAATTTTTCAGCCCCTGTTCAACAGGGGCATGCAATTACAATTCTTGATCTAATAATTCACAGCAGGGCCCATTGCTGCACCCACCAAGAGTAACTGTCAGGGCTTACAGTGTTGTGGCACCAGCACCACCATCAAAGGCCCAATTTTTACTACCACTGTTCAACAATTATATGTAATTAAAATTCCTGATATAATAGTTGACAGCAGGGCGTTCCAGCACCAACCAAGAGTAACTGTGAGTGCTTACAGTGTTGTGCCAACACCAACAACTAAGGGGCCTATTTCTGCAGAGTATATACGGCAGGTCCCTACTTTCAAACATCCAACTTACAAACGACTCCTACTTGCAAACGCAAGAAGACAACAGGAAGTGAGAGGAAATCTACCACTAGGAAGGAAAATTCTCTCCTGTAAGAATAAATATGGGAGAAAGGTGTCTCCTCTGTACTGATGCTTTATCAGCAATCCTTGTTTCAAGAAAAACACCACATTTCAAAAACAGTTGTCATTGGGACGGAAAGTGAGGTGAAATGTTCTGAACAGGGGCACAGACAGCAAAACAAATGTTACAGGGGTGATAACCCTTACCTATGTTTTCCAAAAAATTTAAAAATAGATTTTTGGGCTGGAGCTACACTTCAACAATGTACCTGTTCAAAATTACAAACAGATTCTACATAAGAACAAACCTACAGTCCCTGTCTTGTATGCACCGCCTGTATACGGCTGTTCAGAGTATATAGGGCCTTTTTTATTTTATGTGCGGGGTTCCCCTTAATATCCATACAAGACCCAAAGGGGCTGGTAATGGGCTGGGGTAGGGGGGGGGGGGTCATGGGGTAGCTATGCCATTTTTCTTAAAGATTTTCATCCATATTACCGGGACCAGATATTACATTAAAGCCGCAAGCAGTTTTAAATGGCTTTTTTTTCCTTTAGAAGTGTCATTTTGTGCAGGGACAGTTCTAAACACGGGAAACACGTGGCACTTCACAGGCATACTTTAGACACCCCCCAGGTACGATATTTAAAGGAATATTTGACTTTTTTTTTTTCACTTTATGCATCATTAAAATGACTGCTCCCGAAAAACGACCGTTTTTAAAACTTCTTTTTGCATTGATACATGTCCCCTGGTGCAGAACCCGGGTTCCCAAACCCTTTTTAGGACAATAACATGCATAATAGTTGTTATAATTAGCACTTTAGAATTCGAACGTTCGCATCCATTGTATTTAATAGGGTTCTAATGTTCGTACGAACTTTCGGTCCGTTCGCGCACCCCAAGCACCCCACAGCACAGCACCAGTACAGGGTGCAGAGAGCAGCATAACAGGGGGGAGACAGGGAGAACCCCCCACACACAGAAACACAGCCAGTATGTACTCACCTTGCAGCAGGAGAGACTACTTACCCGTCCCTAGAGGGACCCACTGGCTTGTTTCAGACAGACCTATTACAGAGTCGTACTGCGTAGCTGTCGGCCCGGTCCACCGCGAAAGATACAGTAGGTACTGTTCAATCTTGAGAGGACCGCGGGAGCATGAAAGCAACCCGGCCATCCCTGGAGCCATGGGGTATGTCGTGAACTGAGTCTCACGCACACAAGGCGAGGATCAGCACGCTCGATGGTCGGACAGGGAAGACTACGAGGATACTAGTGTACCCAACCTGTTGCCCAGCCGACAGCTGATTGAAGGTCTCAAAAATAAAATAATAAAATTCCCAAAGGAATAAAATGTAAAAGTAAAATCTTCCAGGAGACTGGCTCCTGAGAGAGCCACATCTTCGCCTTCTGCTAGGCAGAAAAAAACTGTGGTCTGCTGACTGCAGGTGGGAGGGTAATGCCCGGAGGGACCGCCCCCCTTGGCGGGGCTTTTCAGCTCTGGTTTGTTCTAGAATGTTTCTAACATTCTGCCTAGATCTTCTCCTGCGAGCAGGGACATATACCCACGCGTTTACAGTATCCAGCTGTGTCAGTCCATGGACAATAAGAGAAAAAACTTTTTTTTTTTTTTCAGTTACAAAACTTTGTAAATAAGTACGTTTTCTCCTTCACAGATGGGCACTGATGGGGCTGCACTGACGGGCACCGATGAGGCGGCACGGATGGGCACCGATAGGCGGCACGGATGGGCACCGATAGGTAATATGGGTGAGCACTGGTAGGCAGCAAGGATGGGCACAGATAGGTGGCATGGATGGGCACAGATAGGCGGCATGAAGCGGCACGGATAGGCGACACGGATGGGCACTGATAGGCGGCATGGATGGGCACTGATAGGTGGCACTGTACTGTAATGTGTTGTACTAATGGATGCCAATTAGTGCCAAACAATAATGCCTGTCAATCAGTGGTGCCCATTGTGGGCCCTGATTGGCATCCATTGTGGGCACTGATTGGCATCCATTAGCCATTTCTAATTTGCATCACTGGTGGTCTAGGGTGGCATACCTTAAGCTGGGCATCCCTGGTGGTCTGGTGGCATCCCTGGTGGTCCAGTGTGGGCATCCTCGGGGGGCTGCGCTGATAATGGATCAGCACAAACCCCCCCTGTCAGAGGAGCAGCCGATCGGCTCTCCTTTACTCGCATCTGACAGACACGAGTGAGGAAAAGCCGATGACTGGCTTTTCCTGTTTACATTGGACACGGCTGATCACGTGGTAAAGAGTCTCCGTCGGAGACTCTTTACCTAGATCGGTGTTGCGGGGTGTCAGACTGATCGCCGCGATGCTTGCCCCCGGGGGCGCGCAGCGGCTCAATATCCTGCTGGATATCATATGACGTCCAGTCAGGATATTGAAACCACTTTGCCGCCGTCAATCTGCTATAGGGCGGGCGGCAAGTGGTTAAAGTATACTATTACCTTTCGAGGCATGTTATACAATTCCCCATGAATGTGGGTGTAATGTGTAACATGCTCCAGGTCTGCCCCTTGAGCCCCCAGTGACAGAGAGTGAGGGATCTTCTCACTGTACCGGGTGTCACTTTTCAAAATCAGTGTACCTGTGCAGGGCTCCACTTACATATGAAAGAACTAAAAGTCGCCTCTGTTACTGTGATGCATGGCTTGTAGTTCTCAATGAACTGCGAGGGTGCTGATGTAACTACATATATTGATGTATGGGCAGGTAAGCTGGAAGAAGTGTCTGCATGGGTCTTACATTGCACTTAATCTACTGATTGCGGGTTCAATGCTCTGCAATTTACTTCCTTGAATTCTGACACATATTTACTATGCCCTCCAGGGCCGATCCTAGACGGGGTGCAGGGGGTGCCCCGCACCCCAGCGCTGTTAGCTGGCGCAGAGAAGGGGCGCCGAGCTGCCATTCCGCGGGCGCCAAAGCTACTTAATAGCACTGCTTGCTAGAATCTATCTACCTAGCAACCAGTGACGTCAAACAGAGGCCGCGGCCGTCCCAGCATTCACATCGCGCCTCGCCTGGGCCACCCCAGCATTCACAGCGCGCTGCCTCCGCGGCTGGAAATTTAGCTCCGCTTGGCTCCACCCACTTCTGCCTCTGCCATCTTCAGACAGCGTGGCTCAGAGGGAGGGGAGCGAGCATCGAGCGGAGCATTTCTGAATACAGCTGCCGCCAGACTGAGCCTACCTTTGCCGACTGCCTACCTTGCTGTGAGATGAGACTGAGTGACTAGTACTGACTTCACTGCACCTGACCTGACCCTCGGTTCACCCTGTTGTAACTTGTGTAAGTAATTTGCTGTGCCATTAAATGCAGCCACTGTGCCCGTCAAACACAGCCACTGTGCCCGTCAAACACAGCCACTGTGCCCATCAAAACGCAGCCACTGTGCCCATCAAAGCGCAGCAACCTTGCCCATCAAACGCAGCCACTGTGCCCGTCAAATCCAGCCACTGTGCCCGTCAAATCCAGCCACTGTGCCCGTCAAATCCAGCCACTCTGCCCGTCAAAAGCAGTCACTCTGCCCGTCAAAAGCAGCCACTGTGCCCGTCAAACGCAGCCACTGTGTCATCAAACGCAGCCACTGTGTCATCAAACGCAGCAACTGTGCACGTCAAATGCAACCACTGTGCCACTACCAATTAAATGCAGCCTCTGTGCCCATCAAAATGCAGCCACAGTGCCCGTCAAATGCAGCCACTGTGCCCAAATACAGCCACTCTGGTCTTCAAACGCAGCCACTGTGCCCATCAAACGCAGCCACTGTACCCATTAAACGCTGCCACTGTGCCCAATCGCAGCCATGGTGCCTGTTAAACGCAGCCACTGTGCCCATCAAATAGTGCTACTGTGACCGCCCGCTCGCCGTCTGCCCGGCACTTACCCTGTCTCGGTGGCGGTGGGTGACGGCGGCAGCGAGCGGTGGGACCTTGCAGCGCGTCAGACAGCGGCTTCTGTGGCTACCATGCGTCTCCTCCCCATAGGCATCCAATCGTAGCGCCTGTTGTTTCAGCCAATCAGGTGACGGGTAACAGACCTGCTCACCTGTTTGGCTAAGAGGCGGTTCAGTGTTAGGAAAGCGAATATTCATATTTGCTTTTCTAACACACCTGGGTGAACTGCTTTGCGCTCGCAGTTCACCTTTTTTGAAGCCTATTAGAGCCTATGGCTCTAATCAGGTGCTTCAAAAACACCCCCGCCGCTGAAATTCATGTGCTCGGCGTCCGAAAAGGGGTCGGACACCTGAATAGTGGTTGGCTACAGCGGCCATGGATAGATTCATGCAATGCATGAATCTATCCATACTACACAGAGGTGGTGACTGGAAAGAGGGGGTGGCGCCTGCATGTCCTTAATGGACGCACCGCCACTGAGGAGCGGTGTATACACCTCTCTTAAAGTGCCCCTGCCATTGAAATCCATGGGCAGCGCCACCAAAGTGCCTCGGCAGCGGTGCTTTGCGGGCACTTTTAACCCTTTTTTCGGCCGCTAGGGGTTAAAAGCACCCCGCTAACAGCTGAAAAGCACAGCTAAAACGACAGTAAAGCGGGACACTAATACAGTGATCAGTGCTAAAAATATGCGCTGTCACTGTACTAATAACACTGGCTGGGAAGGGGTTAACAAAAGGGACGATTAAAGGGTTAACTGTGTGCCTAGCCGTTTTTTGAGCACTGTGTGGGAAGTGCTTTTACTAGGGGAAGGCATGGATCCTGTGTTCGTGCAAACTGACAGAATTGCAATCTGCCTTGTTTACATATGCAGAACGCTATTCTGGCTCTCTGCCTAATGATCGGCGGTTTCTGGTGGACATAAAGTCTGCGGTGCCCACAGATCAGCTCCTACTGTGTGTAATCACAGCAGGAGTGGATCACCGGTGGCGCGCATGCACTCCCCAGACCCAGGAGTGTCAGATCACGTACTACATAGATCTCTCTCTCTCTCCCCCTCTCGTTCCCATACTCCATGTTGTATGTTGCATAGTCCTAACCAAAGTGTTCATTCTCTCAACAGTTACTGATTTTAATAAAGTTCTTCTGTAAGGTAGACAGACAAAGTGATATCATTTGTGCAAATGTTATTGAAAATGTAAATGTTTTAAAAAAGGATCCTCTAGCCCTAGGCGTATGTGTGAGGCTGTCAGTTGTGGTACAGTAATTAGGAGAATTTTGTTGGGAAATGGACTGTGGCATAGGAGTGCATAAAGCGACTAGGCCCAGGTTCTGAACATAATAACGCTTTTCCACATTGTGCTATATGAATCTTTGCATGTGTTTTCCTTCCCCACCCATTTTTCCTAAGTTTTTCATCATTTTAGTCACAAGCCCTGTACACACGACCGTTTTTTTCGGCAAGAAAACTGCCGGGAGAGCTTTTTGCAGAGAAAACCGATCGTGTGTATGGTTTCTCGTCGGGAAAACTGCCGGGAATCTCAACGAGAAAAATAGAGAACCTGCTCTCTATTTTCTCATCGGGATTCTCGTCGGCCTGTTTCCCGACGAGAAAACCGTGAGTGTGTATGCTTACCTGTCCATGGTAAACCCGCGCATGCTCGAAAAGACTTTGACGCATGCGCGGTAGCATACAAGGGTAGTGTAGGGTGTAGCAAGATGGCGGCGACGGCATTGAATGCGACGAGCGCAGGCTCGTCGTAGTCGATGACGTCACCGCGTTCTTGCCATTCAAAAGAACGGCGGTTCTTTTGAATGGCCATGTGTACACTGGGCGAGCAAGGCAAGCTTGCCGGGAATCCCGTCGGGAAAACCGAAAAAAAAATTCCCGATGCGATTCCCGCCTGTGTGTACGAGGCCACACTCCACTTTTTATCAAGCTGACTGTTCAATTGTAAAGCCAGGCAGATAATTTATTACTGTATAGGTATTGCTAATGTTTACTGTAAACAGTTTACATATTGTTTAAATGTCAATCATTTTGTATAGTTACTGTCAGTTTCATGTAAGTAAAAATTGCAGCTTGTCAGTGCATTTTCTAGGTTTTAAAAAAGTCGTAGGGGTTGGCCACACTGAGTACCGCGTATATGTAATTTTATATGGACAGTGTGGCCATCAGTAATACTGAAACGGGGCACGCAGCGGCTGTGAGACCATTCACTCACCTGTTCTCACAGCTGCAGTATGCAGGACGCAAATACACTAGGGGCTTAATACAAAAAAGGATTTTGCTTGATTTGGAAACCGCTGCTTGGCGTTGCATCAGGGTGGATATAAATCAATAAATTGAAAAAAAAATCAGATTTTTTTATTTTTATTTAAATCGATTCTATTTTATTTTTATCAAATTTATTTAAAAAAAATGCTATTTGAGTAAAAATCGATCTAAATATAGTTTTCTATGTAAGATACATTAATAATTTCGTTTATTCGGTATAAAATGGAGCTTAGTTATGTAGCACGAGGCTGTATATTCTGCAATATCTAAATTTTTGTTAAACTCATTAGCCCAGGTTCACACTATAGTGATGCAGGAACCAGCGCGATTGCAGTGTCAGTTCCCTCATCACATATCTCCCCCAGAGGGCAGTTCACACTGCCCTCTGCAAACCGATGCGGGTGTCAATACAATGTTAATGACACCCCCAGATCGGTTCACAGATCGCAGTGTGAACTGTGAATTTGCACAGGAATGTGAACACCCATGCGATCCAATTTCAGTGTGGGAAAAATAAAGTCACTGCACCTTTTTTTGTGCAAATCCAATGTGAGTTTAGCCATACAACTGTATGGCTGAATTCGCATTGCACAGACAGTGCATGTGCATGTGGGGTCTGTACTAATGGAGGGGGGTGGTTTGTCCTGAGGGGGTCTGTACTAATGGGGGGGTGGTTTATGGAGGGGTCTGTACTAATGGGGGGTGGTTTATTGGGGGTTCTGTACTAATGGAGGGGGGTGGTTTGTCCTGGGGGGTCTGTACTAATGGAGGGGGGTGGTTTGTCCTGAGGGGGGTCTGTACTAATGGAGGGGGATTGGTTTGTCCTGAGGGGGGTCTGTACTAATGGAGGGGGGATAGTTTGTCCTGAGGGGGGTCTGTACTAATGGAGGGGGGTTGGTTTGTCCTGAGGGGGGTCTGTACTAATGGAGGGGGGATAGTTTGTCCTGAGGGGGTCTGTACTAATGGAGGGGGGTGGTTTGTCCTGAGGGGGGTCTGTACTAATGGAGGGGGGATGGTTTGTCCTGAAGGGGGTCTGTACTAATGGAGGGGGGGTGGTTTGTCCTGAGGGGGGTCTGTACTAATGGAGGGGGATTGGTTTGTCCTGAGGGGGGTCTGTACTAATGGAGGGGGGATAGTTTGTCCTGAGGGGGGTCTGTACTAATGGAGGGGGGTTGGTTTGTCCTGAGGGGGGTCTGTACTAATGGAGGGGGGATAGTTTGTCCTGAGGGGGGTCTGTACTAATGGAGGGGGGTGGTTTGTCCTGAGGGGGGTCTGTACTAATGGAGGGGGGATGGTTTGTCCTGAAGGGGGTCTGTACTAATGGAGGGGGGGTGGTTTGTCCTGAGGGGGGTCTGTACTAATGGAGGGGGGTGGTTTGTCCTGAGGGGGGTCTGTACTAATGGAGGGGGGTGGCCTGTCCTGGGGGAGTCTCTACTAATGGAGGGGGGGTTTGTCCTGGGGTGTTTGTACTGAGGGAGGGGTTTATACTTAGTGGGGAGTCTGTACTGACGGAGGGGGGTCTATACTTAGTGGAGGGGGGTCTGTACTGAGGGGCGACTATAGATGGTGGAGGGGGGTGACACCAACCCTAGTGATGCCATTGCAGCCGTGGGCTCTTCTTTCCCCTCTCCCTCTCCCTGCGCTGCTGTACTAGTGAGCAGCACTTGCCAGAACAGCCACCCACTATGTTTCTTCCCCCGCCTTCATATAGGCCAGGGAAGAAATAGAATTAAAAAAGGAGCAGAGAAGAGGATTGTGGGACATATAGTCCTGAGGACTGGCAGCCCCACTGTAACACGGAAACTGCAGCCCACACAGCATGCCCAGCTGAATGGGAGAGAGAGAGAGCCAGGAGCCCGGGAAAGCTTTCAGGGAAGTGCACCCAGGACTCCAGACGGAGAGGACAGTGCTGAGAGAACAGCATCAGAGAGAGAACCCCGCTGCCCTGCGCCACCAGAGGGAAAGCAACACAGCCTGGCGCCATCACTGGTGGAGAAAGGAAAAGAGTCATTGCCAGAATACAGATCTGGACTCTACCCAACGGTGTCACCATGGCCAATTCAGAGTGAGCGGACTCCTGTTCAGAGGAACCATTGTTGCTGTATTGCTGGGTCAGGTGAGAGGGCCGATCGGCCATTATCTCCTGTAGTATGTCTGCCGGCTCTGAACATCTCCTGAGCTATGTCTGCAGTCTCTGACCATCTCCTGTATTATATCTGCAGTCTCTGACCATCTCCTGCATTATATCTGCAGTCTCTCACCATCTTCTGTGCTATGTCTGCAGTCTCTGACCATCTCCTGTGCTATGTCTGCAGTCTCTGACCATCTCCTGTATTATATCTGCAGTCTTTGACCATCTCCTGAGCTATGTCTGCAGTCTCTGACCATCTCCTGTGCTATGTCTGCAGTCTCTGACCATCTCCTGTATTATATCTGCAGTCTCTGACCATCTCCTGTAATATGTCTGCACTGACAAACAAAAACAGAAACCGCTCAGGTGTGGACGTCCTCCAGGTGACTATCTCCTCCCAACAGCCAAGGGTGCAGGCAATGCAATTTCAGGCAAAACAGAAGATCAAGTCTTCTGGACAGCAGCACTCCAATAAAAAGCCTTTATTATGTAAAATCTTCAAAAATCCAAATACAGCACAGCAAGTCACAAAATTCTGGTTAGAGCTGACTAGTTTCACACTCTTAGTGTTTAATCATAATATGTCTGCACTCTCTGACCGTCTCCTGTAATATGTCTGCACTCTCTGACCATCTCCTGCAATATGTCTGCACTCTCTGACCATCTCCTGTAATGTGTCTGCACTCTCTGACTGTCTCCTGTACTATGTCTGCAGTCTCTGACCGTCTCTTGTATCATGTCTGCAGTCTCTGACCATCTCCTGTACCATGTCTGCAGCCTCTGACCTTCTCCTGTACTATGTCTGGGGGCTCTTTCTAACAGAAGCCCCCTCTGTGTGCATCAGAGAGATTCCTCTCCAGGTCTCATTAGTGTACGCTCTTCCTGTATTTTCTTTATTGTTAAAAGATCATGGGAGGATCCCAGGGTAACAAAGACTTCTTAGGGGAGCATCTCTGTGTTTGAGTCGTTGCCATAGAAACATGTGTAAAGGGGAGGAGTTTGAAAGTTGACCACGCCCATGTGGGGGCGCCAGAAATATTTCTGCACCCAGGCATCAGTTTTTTTTTCATTTTATTGAATTTTTTTTATTTTGACACTTTAAAAAAAAAAAAATTTTTGATCACTTTTATTCCTATTACAAGGAATGTAAACATCCCTTGTAATAGGAATCATTGTGACAGGTCCTCTTTATGGAGAGATGCGGGGTCAATAAGACCCCACATCTCTCCTCCAGGCTGGAAAGCATGAGATCAGTGAAAATAAATTCACTGATCTCATGCTGACAGCCGCAATTGCGGCTTTGTTTACTTCCGGGTACCGGGCGTGACGTCACAACTTCGCGCCCAGGACTCTGACGGTCATAGAGATGACTGGTGACCATCTGGTCACCGGAAATATCTATTGTCGTGAGCCGGTGCCGGCTGATTCGTTCTCCGGGCCTCCGATGGCACGGGAGAGCCCGGAGAAGCACCGGATGGTGGCGGGAGGGATGTCCCCTCCCACCGCCTATAAGAACGATCAAGCGGCGGAACTGCCACTATGATCATTCTTATGGTATGCAGAATCACCAGCGTGACAGAATGATATCTGAATGATGCCTGTAGCTGCAGGCATCCTTCAGATATCCCCCCTCAAAGTCAAGGACGTCATATGACGTCCTTGGTGGAGAAGTGGTTAAGTTGCAAGAGTCTTTTAAAACTATCCATACTTCCTGCCGACACCACCGATTGTGGAAGAGAGTTCCACGTCCTTACCGCCCTGATAGTGAAAAACTCCCTACGCAGCTTAAGGTTAAACTCTTCCAGTCTCATTGTGTGGCCCCGTGTTCTCTTACACTCCATGGGACATAAAAGTTTCATACTTACGCTGGGATCACCATTGAGATATTTATATATCGGAATCATATCCCCTTTCAAGCGTCTCTTCTCCAGGGAGAAAACGTGTAGCGCTTGTAGTAGTTCCTCATAAGTGAGGTCCTCCAGTCCCCATATTAATTTAGTTGCCCTTCTCTGAACTTGCTGCAGCTCCAGCACATCCCTTCTAAGGATTGAGGACCAGAACTGGACGGAATAATCCAGATGCGGCCGAACCAGAGTTTTATAAATTGGCAGAATAATCATTTTATCTCTGGAGTAAATTCCTTTTTTAATGCATGCTAACATTCTGCTGGCTTTGGAAGCTGCAGCTTGACACTGCATGCTATTGCTCAGTCTGTGTCTACTAGGACTCCTAGGTCCTTCTCCATCCTGGAAGCCCCTAGAGATTCTCCCCTAAAAGAGTAACTTGCATTTATATTTTTACTCCCCAAGTGCATTACCTTACATTTATCAGTATTAAAACTTAATTTGCCATGTAGTAGCCCACTCCATAATTTTTTTTCAGGTCCTCTTGTAAAGTTTCTATATCCTGCTGTGTTGTTATTGCCCTGCATATTTTTGTATCACAGGTTCCCTTTAGCACAAGTATGGATGGGGGTGGTAAAGCCCAATCATAGCAGAACAATCATAAAAACAGAGGTGGATTACAGTAGAGCCCATGCCGCATTTCAAAGTAATATCCGGAAAAGCTTTCTAATGAATCTACATACTACAAATGCACCGATTATTAGCTAGAATTGAGTCGTGACCTTGTTAATTAAGAAGAAAGGATATATCAAGTTCTATTTCTCATGACACATGGAAGGTATCTTTATTCCTTCAGTCCCTGATTACTGATGATAGCGTCCCTAGATTGTATGTAGAAGGTTAATTAGCTGCTCCGACCTGGGGAGTCTCACAAAGGATTCCTGTTGGCTTGATAATTGCAGCGCCAAACATAATTCTACGCGGATACAAAGTACGTAACATTCTATTCTCTTACATTATACAGAAAATGCTACTTTTGTCCTTTAACAGCAACAAGTGTTTTTGAATTTTTTCCCCTAGCACAGTGTCAAAAGGTGACTAGCCATCTTATTGGGTTATATGTATGTGTTAATAGAATGTTTTGTTTCAATATCTTCTCAATACTTATAACACCTTGCATTGCTACGTAAAATGCAGATTGCTCTATTCTTTCAATAAAACAAAGCTTATTGCCTGCTAAGCTAACAATGTGAGTTCCAGCGAACACTATTCAAATGGTTATCTTTTCATTTAAAGCACATATTATTTTTCTCAGTAAAGATTTCAAAAGATGGTAAAGAAACATGGAATTATCATATTCTGTAGTAATTTAAGAAAGGCATACCATAGACGTACATACCCTGTTAACAATACAGAACAGGGAACAAGAAATATGAAGGCCCTTGACATTATAAATTACAATCTGAAGCAAATCAAATATTAAACAAATATAGTTAAAGAACTATATACAGTAGATGCAGAAACAATTTGAGAAACAGAAAAACAAAAAGTAATTCATTTTAGATTTGTTTGACAAGATTAAAGTGATTCTAAAAAAAATACAAACATGTTATACTTACCAGTTCTGTGCAATGGTTTTGCATAGAGCAGCCCTTATCAACCTCTTCTGGGGTCCCTCGACAGGCGCTCCAGTCTCCTATCCCCCTGAGTGCCCTCATAGCAAACTGCTTGCTTTTGGGTCCCTCCTGCAAGCTCGCTCCCGAGCCATGCTGTGTGTGTCAATGGACACACACATAGCCTGGCTTGTCTCTACCCCCAACTCTCCTCACTGGCTGTGAATTGACAGAAGCAGGAGCCAATGGCTCCCACTGCTGCCTCGATCTCCATTGAGGAGAGAGAGAGACGCTGTTCTCAAGCACATCGTTGGATTGAGATCAGGCTCTGGTAAGTATAAGGCGGGGGGGGGGGGAGCTGTACACACAAGGTTTTAATACTTTTTACCTTAATGCAGAGAAGGCAATAAGGTAAAAAAAAAAAAAAAAAAAACTTCTACCTCTAAAGAACCACTTTAACAATAAATGCTGTGGCAGCAACTATAAAGGGCATACCTAAATTATACATTCAAATTATATTCAATCAGGTAGTTCTTTGTATGTTTTGTCAATCTAAAATCTAAAATAAAATCTAAAACAAAATCTTTATGTATGACCATCTTTAAGCTGCATTCCAGGCAAATTACAAAATAGTAAGTTGAAAGATTTAGTATGTGAACTGTCTTACCTACCAAAATATTTGTAATGCTGCTCAGTCAGTCTTATGGTCCAGAAACTCTTACCAAACAGAAAAGCTAGACTGGTGACCTCACTTTTCTGTACAGCAGTTAAAGCGGAGTTTCACCCAGAAATTGAACTTTCGCTGTCCGGATTCCTCCCCCCCCTCCGGTGTCACGTTTCAGGGGGGAGCAGATACCGGTCTAATACAGGAATTTGCTCCCACTTCTGGCGAAAGATCGCCGCAGTATCCACGGAAATCTACGCCATGTCGGACCCCTCCTCCGTCCCCCCCCGCTGTCTTCTGGGAGACACTCAGGTCCCAGAAGACAGCAGGGACCACTTAGAGTGCAGTAGGGAACCAGGCTGTGAAGCCACAAGGCTTCACTTCCTGATTCCCTTAATAGCAATGCCAGCCCCTCCACCCGGAGTTGATGGACGGGTCGGCTTCGGGTGAGGACATCGCGGGCGCCCTGGGCAGGTAAGTTTCCTTATTTTAAAAGTCAGCAACTGCAGTATTTGTAGCTGCTGACTTTTAATCTTCTTTTTTTTTATGTGGAAATCCACTTTAAGCTATTTAGTGTTGTCAAGAACACATCTCTAGCCTCCAGCCTGCTGATTGGACAATGAAGGAAAAGAAGGACAAATGGCTCTCAACTAGGACACTATCTGCATGGAGTTTACAAGTTCGTGTTGGTTTTTTCCCACACTGCAAAGACATGATGGTAGGTTAATTAGCTCTTGTCTGTATTGGTCCTAGTCTACCAGAGATTGTTGAGGGTTGAAGAAAACTTGCCGACCTATTTTCCAAGAAAATTCAAGGGAAGAGGCTTTTGAGTGCCTCAAACATGGTGCCAGAGAGCTGCCCCAGAAAACGGAACGTTTATGTACATATAATGTATACTGCTATACCCAAGTTCAACTCAATCAATTTTAAGTCTCTGTAACTGAATTTAACTGTCCATATCTACATAGACTTAGACAACGTTTTTTTTTTTAACTTGTTGCCATCTGTGTAATGCACATGTTCCCACTAATGATTGGAAGCTGGTAGGACCAAATGCTGATCATATGACCATTTCGACAGCCGATCCTTCCCACCTCCTGGGTGTTCAAAGGGATGCTGGAATTGACAGGAAGAGGTTAAACAATTTTTTAATACGTTTAATAAATGATAACCCCTAACAAGAGAATGGCAGGTCCTATGGGGTCACTCGCCGAATAGGAGGAGCCAGGAGCGCCAGCAGGGGACCCCAGAAGTGGAGGATCGGGGCTGCTCTGTGCAAAACTATTGTTTAATATTTTTTTTTAAATAAGGTGTAGAATGACTTTAATGCAGCTCTGTAACAATTAATACATGAATAAATGTTTTCTTTTAATGCAAGCAGTATGAGTACTCAAATTTGACTTAGTAACAGCCTTGTAACCCCTTGCACAGCAGACTGAAAGTGGGTGCAAGATCACAAAGAACCAGTCTGCTATGCCCCATTTATCCAGTCATATCAGTTATTCATCTTTTCTTTCTGGAATAAAGCTGTCTGTAAGTAGCCTTCACAGGAATAATACTAAGGAAACATTATGGCTACCTCTTCATGCTTTCCCATAATCCCTTACAAATACTGAGTTTATTCTGTACTACCATCATTTTCTCATGCCTGCCACCCAAGTCAAAAGTTTCAAAGCAAAATCATACTAAATTAAAAAATATATCCTTTGTCATTATCTTACAGAGGAGGTAGGTACTTCTAGCTTTGTGTAAACAGCTGAGAGACATCAAGCAATCATAACTGTTATTTCTACTTGAAGAACTGTCCCTTTAACTTCAAAAAACAAGGTGAATCTGTTGCTCCAAGGGAATCTTATTACTGCTTTCACGCTACCCTCTTCTCTGTTGATATTACGCTGCAGAAATCAAAGGAGATTAGGTCTTCCAAGGTCTTCTCTGAATCCTCTTTATTAAACCTGGTACTTTATTTCCCTTTAGACTGAGCCTCTGTACGGTGTGATGTATGCTGCAGGATAAACGGCAGTGTTGCATTCAAACTCTATTCTTGGCTGAAGCTTCAACATATGATATAAAACAATCGGTTCCGGTCGGGGGTTAGTCAACGTGATGCTTGTGGATTCCAGTCTCGTTCTGTTATTGTTTTTTTCCTTTGATCATCATTTTATAACAGACATTTGAAGCACCTCTGTTGTTATCATGGGAGCTAACTTTTTATTGCAATGCGCCATGCTTGAAACAAAACAATTGGTTTAACATGACTTAAAGTGTACTTCCACTTTTGAGTAAGATTTCCGTAATAAATCCAGCATAACCAAAATACAATCTTTCTGGATAATTGTTTACCTTATTCTTGGCAAGCATTTCTGCTATATTTCACATGCTGGTCTCTCCTGTATGCAAAAGTGCCTAATATCAAGAGGAACTATTGTCTGTTGCTAAGCACTATTTGCATCTAATAATACCACTATTTATATAATAAAACCTAAATGCAAGTGCAAACAATGTTTATATTATACTACTACAAATCTCTAATCCGATTAAAAACTTAAACTGCTACAATCACATTGTACACTCCTATCCAAAGCAATGTATCCAAAGTGTTTGCTGACCTAAAATTGCCAATACAAATATTTGTGAAGTGCGTTACTAAACACACAACAGTAAAATCAGTCTGTATATGCAGTAAAGCGGGGGGGGGGGGGGGGGGGTCAGCAACCAATAGATCGCAGCCAGGTGACTGGTGGATCGCCGTCTGGGCTTGCTGACTCGCCTTACCAGGGCATTAACCACTTAAAGGGCCAGGCCTACTTTTCAGACTCACTGTTTGCAAGTTAAAAAAAAAAATATTTACCTAGAAAATTACTTAGAACCCCTAAACATTATATATTTTTTCATAGCACCCTAGAGAATAAAATGTCGGTCATTACAATACTTTCTGTCACACCGTATTTGCGCGGCGGACTTACAAGCACACTTTTTTGGGGAAAAAATACAGTAAAGTTAGCCCAATTTTTTTTATATTGTGAAAGATAATGTTACGCCGAGTAAATTAATACCCAACATGTCACGCTTCAAAATTGCGCCCGCTCGTGGAATGGCGACAAATTTTTACCCTTAATCTCCATAGGCGACGTCTAAAAATATCTACAGGTTACTAGTTTTTAGTTACAGAGAAGGTCTAGGGCTATAATTATTGCTCTCGCTCTAACGATCGTGGCAATACCTCACATGTGTGGTTATTCATATGCAGGCGCTACTCACGTATGCGTTTGTTTCTGCACGCAAGCTCATCGGGTCGGGGCGTTTTAAAAAAAATAAAAATCTTATTTATTTAACTTTTTATTTTGACACTGTCCTTTTTTAAAAAAAATGTTGGGTCACTTGTCAATGTAAACATTCCATGTAATAGAAAAAAAGCATGACAGGATCTCTTAAATATGAGATTTGGAGTCAAAAAGTCCTCAGATCTCATATTTACACTAAAATGCAATTAAAAATAAATAAAAAAAATTTTCCTTTAACTACTTCCTTACTGGGCACATATACCCCCTTCCTGCCCAGGCGAAATTTCAGCTTTCAGCACTGTCACGCTTTGAATGACAATTGCGCGGTCGTGCAACGTGGCTCCAAAAACAAAATTGACGTCCTTTTTTTCGCACAAAATAGAGCTTTCTTTTGGTGGTATTTGATCACCTCGGCAGTTTTTATTTTTTGCGCTATAAACAAAGAGAGCGACAATTTTGAAAAAAAAGCAATATCTTTTTGATTTTTGCTATAATAAATATCCCAATTTTTTGGGAATTTTTTTTTTTCCCTCAGTTTAGGCCGATACGTATTCTTCTACATATTTTTGGTAAAAAAAAATTGCAAGCGGCGTTTATTGATTGGTTTGCGCAAAAGTTATAGCGTTTACAAAATAGGGGGTAGTTTTATGGCATTTTTATAATTTTTTTTTTTACTAGTAATGGCGGCGATCAGTGATTTTTTACGTGACTGCGACATTATGGCGGACACATCGGACACTTTTGACACTATTTTGGGACCATTCACATTTATACAGCGATTAATGATATAAAAATGCACTGATTACTGTATAAATGTGACTGGCAGGGAAGGGGTTAACCACTAGGGGGCGAGGAAGGGGTTAATATGTACCCTAATGTGTGATTGCTACTGTGGGGGGAGGGGACTGACTGGGGGAGGTGACCGATCTGTGTCCCTATGTACAAGGGACACAGCATCGGTCCCCTCTCCCTGACAGGACATGGATCTGTGTGTTTACACACACAGATCCTTGTAAGTGTAACCGCCGATCGCGGGTGCCTGGCGGACATCGCGGCCGCCAGGCACGCGCATCGGCATTACAGTGATGCGCCGGGTACGTGCGTGCGTGCTCCCCAGTGGCCAAATTAGCGGAGGCCGTATAATAACGGCCTCCCGGCATGTAACAACCACCTCGCGGCCGTATATACTCGTACGACGGGCGCGAGGTGGTTAAGAACATTTTCCATCTTCCCCTCACTCTGCATCCAGGCAGTGAGGGGAGGGGAGTGTACTCTGGGAAACCAGATATAGTGAATGCAGGCTCCTGGGTTTAGTAACACTTTAAAGAGCAAGTAAAACCAGTATTTTTTATTTATTTTTTTAAAACCCTGCAAAAGAAAGGCACAATGAGCTAGTATGCATAGCCCCCGAACTGCTCCTCGTTCCCTTCCGTCATCTTGCCTCGATGTCCCTTCCGTGTATTGCCGCTCCGGCGCTGTGATTGGCCGGAGCGGTGATGACGTCACACGCATGCGCACAGGGGCGGCATTCTCCCATTCAGAAAACCGGCACCGCTCAGTGCACCTGCGCCATTGTCTACGGTGCGCATGCGCCACAGACATCGGTGCAGGGTTTTCTGCAAATATCTCCATAACCGTGTAGGTTTAGGAGATATTTCTTGCACCTTCAGGTAAGCCTTAATCTAGGCTTACCTGTAGGTGCAAGTTGTGTGGTTGGGTTTACAACCACTTTAGGATTTCAAGGGACAGTCCCAGATTTTGAGGATTTATGCCTGGAACTGATACCAGCTCTTTAAATTGAACAAAAACTGTGTGTTCCTCAACGTGTCCCTATTTTAATTGTAATCAAGTCACATCCATATTTACCATGAAGGGATACTTAGCACACCAATTCCTTATCACCATACACACAGATTCCCCCATCTCTGACTAACTCTTCTCCACTCTATCCAGAACAACATAAAAATGCTTTGGCTGGAGTTCCAAAACTGTGCTCATCAAAAAAACACGCACAATCTAAAATTTGGCTTTGGCGGTTACCAAAAATCCTAGATGTCTGCAGTTTGGAAAGAGAAGACTGACATTTAATTATAAAGTGGCTTCTATGCAAATGAGATGCAGTATAACGATGTTTAGCAAATTCAGAATTTATGGTTTGTTTTCAGTTACAGTATATATAAATGTTTTCATATATATAAATGTGCCGTATTTATCTGTTCCTTGGCCCTTACCATCTACATCATTTTACCAATATGAATACGTTTATTCATCTTCACACTTTGTATTAACAGTTTGTTCACAGAACAAAATATATATTTTCTATATATTACGACTGGTGTTGATTACTAGCTGTACAGAGGTTAAATTGTCCCAAGTGCTTCATTTTCACTTCTGTAGCAGACTTGGCAGTGTGAAAAAACAGCATAGCAATGTGTGCATTTTATACGTCATTACATTGGTACAGTAGTAGGTGTGGTATTAAACTAAATGTTCCTTCATGCAACATACACGTATAAATATTCTTCCTATCCCTTTTACTGCATAAATATCTGATAGTATCAATAGCTGAACTCTAGGCAGATATAAAATACAGCACTTAATGCCGACCATATACTGTATATATACGGCGACAAGGTGGCTCTGCTGTGCAGAATAAGGTACCTGTATGTGATTCTGCACTTTCGGGTCGGGGGCGTGCGCGCGCAGTCAACGACCCTCTCCCACTGTGATTGGACACAGCGGGAGCAAATCATCAGGTGTGGCAGATGCGATGTCCGCCGGGACCCGACAATCATTCATGACACAGGCAGAACGGCGGTCTGCCTATGTAAACAAGGCAGATCGCCATTCTGTGAGAAGGGAAGGTTGTGATCCTGTGTTCCTACAAAGCAGGAACACGGCTCCCTGCCTTCCCATAGTACAAGCACCCCCCCCCCCCACACAGTACACAAGCACTCCCTAGTAGGAATGAGCTTCGAGTTCGAGTCGAACATGAGTTTGACTCGAACATCGGCTGTTCGATCGTTCACCGAATGTCGAACATTATGGGCCGTTCGCACAAAATTCGAGTGGCGCGTCATGGCTCATAATTCACTGCGTCATCGCAGTGCATTGCTGGCTGATGATTGGCCAAGCATGCACTATGACGTGCATGCTTTGGCCAATCACAGCGCCGTCAGCACAGAGAGCCATAATTGGCCAAATTCAGGGTGCCTTTGGACAATCATGGCTCAGGGGAGTAGGTACACGCCCCAAGCTATATAGGGCCGCCTGCGTGTCGGCCTTGTGTAGTGTGTTCCGGCGGCGTACTTAGAGACAGAGAGAGAGAGATTGTTGTTTTATTTCAGTTAGCAATAGCTAGATTGAGCAGGCAGTTGATTGAGCTAGTTAGATCTATAATATATATGCATTGCACGCTTTGTATATATATATATATATATATATATATATATATATATATACGTATATACATGTATACAGTGTATATATACATATATATAGTTTAGCTAGATCTCACTGCAGAGCGTTCCTGTTATTCTCGCTGCAGTATATTAAGTCAGTGTACTGTATACTGGGCACAGTGTGCACGTAAAGCTGACTGCAGACCATTCCTGTTCTCTTTCTAATAATACAGGCAGGCCTTTGATTGCGCTAAGCTGCAGTATATTAAGTCAGTGTACTGTATACTAGGCACAGTGTGCAGGTAAAGCTGACTGCAGACCATTCCTGTTGTTCTCTTGCTAATATACTACAGGAAGGCTGTTGATTCAGTTAGCTGCAGTATAATCAGTATATATATATGTATACATCCCATCTTTGTGCAGCTACGTCTCACTGCAGGCCATTCCTTGTGTACCTATTCCAATACATCAAATACAGTATGTCTGGAAGGCCAACAAGGAGAGGCAGACAGTCACAGGCCAATAAAAGAGGGCAAGCAGGCTATGTGTCTAGAGACAACAGTGCTGTCATGGACACGGTGCATCCTCATCAGCATGTGGCCGTGGAGAACGATTGTCCTTTTTTTGGCAGCTGGCCGTGTTGAGCCGCAACATGCAGGAGAGTTGGTAGAGTGGATGACCAACCCGTCCTCAACTGTTCGACCACAGTGTTGGGTACATGCTGCAGGAGGATGCGCAGAGTTTTGAAGGCTCCGATAATGGTACCCAGCTTGAGGAAGGCAGTAACGTGAGCCCAGACAGAGGGGGTGCCCAAGAAGGACAACAAACTGGCAGTCATGTTCCCCCAGCTGCAGCATACTGCCAGGTTTGCTCCAGTGACGAGGAGGGAGGGGATGATGAGGTCACGGACTCTACGTGGGTGCCTGATAGGAGAGAGGAGGCACATCTCCAACGAGGCAGGATGCCCTCCAGGGGCCAGCTTAAGGGGAGCACACCGACTGCATCACACCGCAGAGCTCTGCATGTGCAGTGCGCTGCTGACTCTGCGCATTTTTCCAAAAGTTCTTTGGTGTGGGCCTTTTTCCAGACGTGTGCAGCAGATCGCACCTTTACTATTTGCAACATATGTCTGAAGCGTATCAAGTGTGGCCAAAACAGCAGCCGCTTGCTTGACCAGACATGTCGACCTGCCATGCAGTCCATTGGCAAGCGTACATAAAAGACCCACACCAAAGAACAAAGTGGACCTCTCCTTGCTCCTCATCAGCTGGGATCTCCAACCTCACTATACCTTCAGTCCTCTCAGAAACCTGCACTGAGAGGCATGAAGGTGCAGAATTAGGTGTGCCACTGCCAAGTACTTGCGGGCAATCTGCTATCGGTACACCAACGTCCGATTGTACCAGGCAAATTTCCCTGCCCCAGTTGCTACACCGGCAAAAGAAATTCTCTCCCAGCCATCCACATGCCCTGCGGTTGAATGCTAGCTTGGCTAAATTGCTAGCACTTCAACTGCTGCCTTTTCAGTTGGTAGACTCTGCCCCCTTCCGTGAGTTTGTGGAATGTGTGGTACCTCAGTGGCAGCTTCCCAAACACCACTTTTTTCACGGAAGGCGATTCCGGCTCTCTACCGGCATGTGGAAGGCAATGTCTTGGCCTCGCTGGACAGGGCGGTCAGAGGTAAGGTGCATATGGACAGGGACGTTACCTATCTTTCACGGCGCACTGGGTGACTCTGCTGGCAGTTGGGAAGGATGCAGGATAGGGTGCAGTAGTGTTGGAGGTTGTTCCGCCACCACGCCTCCAAAATGCTACTAGTGGTGATTCTGACACACCTCTCTCCTCCACCCCTCCTCTTCTTCCTCCATGGCCTCTTCCTCTGCCGATTTGTCCTCGGAACCAGCGGTGCTCCGTAGGCGTTCAAGGGGCTACGCAAGTACGCAGGCAAAAAGATGCCATGCGGTGCTTGAGGGACAGGAGCCACACTGGGGCAGAGATTCTGTCAGCTCTGCAGGGGCAGGCTCAGAGGTGGTTGACGCCACACCAGCTTAAGCCAGGAATGGTGGTTTGCAACAATGGCACCAACCTCCTCTCCGCCCTCCGACAGGGACAACTGACCCATGTGCCCTGTTTGGCTCACGTCCTTAACTTGGTGGTGCAGCGGTTCTTGGGCAGGTACCCGGGCTTACAGGATGTCCTGAGGCAGGCCAGGAAAGTCTGTGTGCATTTCCGCCGGTCATATTATGCCAGTGCTCGGCTGGCTGACCTTCAAAAGGAATTTAACATGCCCAAGAACCGCCTAATCTGTGACATGCCCACCAGGTGGAACTCAACGTTGGCCATGCTGCAGTGGTGTCAGGGGGATGCCATACACAGACATCCAATACAGGTGATCAGATCGTTGGGCTGCACTTAAGGAATCAGGAACAGAGTAAGTGAAAATATATATATTTATTGAAGATAAAGACACGTGTAATCAAACAACAGCAAACCATAAACAAGAAATGAGTACAAAGAAAACACAACAAACCCAAAAACACCTAATCTAACTATCTAACTAATATATACAAGTAAAGGAAACACACATACATAAGCAAGGCAGGGAAGAGAGACAAGGGGAGCAGAAGTCCAGGTACTGGGAGCAGTCAGCAAGGGGGAGCTGGAAGCAGGTAACAGGGGACAGGTCTCAGGGACAAGATACAAGAAACGGAGTCCAGGACAAGGCAGTAAACGGATCAGAATTGGGATCAGGCAAAACGGATCAGGTTCAGGCAGGGACAAGGCTTACAGAAGGAATTCTGGTGCATTGACCCTTGGTTAAGGACGGGCTTATATAGTCAAGCAGACCCAGATCAGGTTGAAAGTCTTGGTGGAGAGAAACCCGCTGGTGGCCACCAGAACTACACCCACTGGTACCGAACGCAGCAGTGCCACCAGCAGGTGAGCCCAGTAATGACACCATTCCTTAAGGAGTGGCCTCTGGACGATCCATTCAGCCCTTGGTTTGACAGTCCGATGAAAGGGGAAACACCCTAAAAAGTTTCCATACTGAGTCTGCGGAATTCTTCGCAATTCCTAGGCCAGAGTCATTTAGTTTACTGGGGGACGTGCCACCAGAGTCTGAAAATAGGACACGCACCCCACCACCAGGGTCAGGAAGTTTAGATCCGGAAATGAAAATTAGCAGGGCAACGGGCAAGAACCCATCTGAGGCAGACCACGCAGGGGCAATACATTCAGGCTGGGTGACAAGTAGACATGTGCATTCGTTTTCGTCCAAATGCATTTTCGTCCGAATTTCAGCTATTTTCATTATCGTTTTAACAAACGAAAACGAAAGCACAGAATCCGAAAACCGAAAGATCCGACATAAACAAATGCTTTATTTTCGTTTTCGTTGCTACAACAGTTCGATATAGATAGGAGATTCGACGTGACGCTGACAATAACAATCTGTGTCTATCGAACCTGTGGTCGAATGTGCCTAACCTTAACTCTATTAGTCCAAGATTATTCTACATAGGAGAGAAAAGATTCGACATTATAGAGAGAAAAGATTCGACATAGGAGAGGAAAGATTCGACATAGGAGAGGAAAGATTCGACATAGGAGAGGAAAGATTCGACATAGGAGAGAAAAGATTCGACATAGGAGAGGAAAGATTCGACATAGGAGAGGAAAGATTCGACATAGGAGAGAAAAGATTCGACATAGGAGAGAAAAGATTCGACATAGGAGAGGAAAGATTCGACATAGGAGAGGAAAGATTCGACATAGGAGAGAAAAGATTCGACATAGGAGAGGAAAGATTCGACATAGGAGAGGAAAGATTCGACATAGGAGAGGAAAGATTCGACATAGGAGAGAAAGATTCGACATAGGAGAGGAAAGATTCGACATAGGAGAGGAAAGATTCGACATAGGAGAGGAAAGATTCGACATAGGAGAGAAAAGATTCGACATAGGAGAGAAAGATTCGACATAGGAGAGGAAAGATTCGACATAGGAGAGGAAAGATTCGACATAGGAGAGGAAAGATTCGACATAGGAGAGGAAAGATTCGACATAGGAGAGGAAAGATTCGACATAGGAGAGGAAAGATTCGACATAGGAGAGGAAAGATTCGACATAGGAGAGGAAAGATTTGACATTATAGAGAGAAAAGATTCGACATAGGAGAGAAAAGATTTGACATTATAGAGAGAAAAGATTTGACATTATAGAGAGAAAAGATTCGACATAGGAGAGAAAAGATTCGACATAGAGAGAAAAGATCACTGCTTGTAGGCGGAACATTCGACCGGAAATGTATGATTGGGGCGTCGTACAGTTTCGCTGCTCCGTCGAATCTTCTTTGAACATTCGACAGACACCATAAGCCTTCAATGACAGATTCGACCTTAATTAATTCAGATTTTCGGACGAATGCAATTTTTAACGAAAAACTAAATAAATAAAAACGAATTTCGGGAGTAACTAAATAAATTTATTTTTTGGATGAAAACGAAATTCCGAAACGAAATATTTCAGTGTGCACATGTCTAGTGACAAGCAGAATTGAAACATCGGCAAAAAGGGCATCCATCAGGAAAACATCAACGGCAAGCTGGGCATCAGGAACAGGTTTAGCAGGGACCATATCATCAGGCTGGGCAGCGGGCTCCGGGTCATCGGGCTGGGCAGCGGGCAGAGGCATTTCTAGCCAGGCAGCGGGAAAATAACCACCAAGCTGGGTATCAGGAATGGGACCATCTGACAGGGCATAAGGAACAGGACCACCAGGAACTGGATCGTCTAGCAGGGAACTAGGTACGGGATCACCAAGCAGATCGGGCACCAGAACAGGCTGGACAGCAGGCACCGAAACATCAGACTGGAAAGTGGGCTCTGGATCATCAGACTGGAAAGCGGGCACTGGAACATCAGAATGAACAGTGGGCACCGGAACATCGGGCTGGACATAAGCCTGGACAGCGGGCACCAAATCAGGCTGGACAGCATGCACCGGAACACCAGACTGGAAGGCAGGCACCGGGACACCAGACTGGAAGACAGGCACCGGGACATCAGACTGGAAGACAGGCACCGGGACATCAGACTGGAAGACAGGAACTGGAACAGACCGAACAGCGGGCACTGGAACATCAGACTGTAAGGCAGGCACATCAGACTGGAAGGCAGGTACTGGGACATCAGACTGGAAGGCAGGCAAATCAGACTGGGAAGCGGGCACATCAAATTGGAAGGCAGGTACTGGAACTTAAACCGGGCAACAGGTACTGGAACTTCAGACTGGGCAGTAGGCACATGTGCTGGCACAACAGGCAGAACAGCAGGTGCATTGGACTGGATACGAGGTATTGGCACTTCAAACCGGGCAGCAGGTACTGGAACTTCAGACTGGGCAGCAGGCACAGGCACCTCAGGCAGAACAGCGGGTATCGGAACATCAGGCTGGAGTGGATTAGCTGGTGCGGAGGCAGGATTGGATGATGGCAGGATGGTATGGGTTGGGAAGAACTTCCGCTTCTTTTTGGTTTTAGTTTAGGAAGTGGAACGGAAGGATGGTAAAACAGAGGGAGCAGATTTTGAAGGGAGATTTAGTGGAACTGACGGAGGCAGCAGAGAAGAAGCAGAGGGGTTAAAGGCAGGGTAGGTGCTGCAGGAGGAAACAGGGTATTGGTACTTCATTGGTAGCAGGGTGTATTGGTCGGCAACTGTGGTTGTTGGGGGTAAAGGAGAGGAAGACATTCCAGCAGGCTGGTAACTAGCCACAGAAATGGGTGGTTGGGAACTGACAGAGGCTGAGTTTAACAAGCTTGACCAGGCCTGTAATAATGATTGCACAAAATCAGGTTTGCACACTGCTCGTCTGACCAGAGACTGCACTGACTCAATACATCTTGCAAGCACCTGTTGAGGACAAGCAGAGTACTGCTCAAAGAGTCATCTTCCAGTAGCCAAACCAAAGACTCTACCTGACCTGCACTAAAATGGGGTGTATAGTCATCTCCACTAGAGGCATCAGACAGGGCCAACTCTGCACAGATCTGGATCAATGGATGCACGTTCTCAAACAAAAAACTACCTTGATCAATAAAAACATGAGCTAAATGGATGCATTCTAATGCCCCATACACACGATCGTTTTTTATGCCGTTAAAAATGCCATTTTTAAAAATGGGCATTAAAACCGTTCGTGTGTATGCTCCAGAGCATTTTTAACGACGTGAAAAACGGGCATTAAAAATTTCGAACATGCTCTATTTTTTCACGTCGTTTTTCATGTTGTTTTTTTTTACGACGTGAAAAACGATAGTGTGTATGCTTTAACGACGTGAAAAAAACGTGCATGCTCAGAATCAAGTATGAGACGGTAAAACTAGCGTTCGTTACTGTGTGATGAATGTGCTATCTCCATTACGGACTGAAAAGCACGAGGCTGAAAAGCGCGAATCGTCGCTCAAACTTTACTAACATGAAGGGTGGCGCCATTCGAACTGAACTTCCCCTTTATAGTGCCGTCGTACGTGCTGTACGTCACTGCGCTTTGCTCAAGCGTTTTTTTTAATGATCGTGTGTACGCAAGACAGGCTTGAGAGGAAACATGAAAAAAACGACAAGAAAAACGTTGGTTTAAAAAATGGCATGAAAAATGATCGTGTGTATGGGGCATAACAACTGCTCCCTAGTGTGTTTACTTAATGTCTGATAACAAAAATCTCTGTCATCTGTTGCCAGGAGCGAAAAATACAGAATATCTTCCAGATGCATCTTAGTAATTTAGCAAGTGCTCAGACCCAATTCCCAGGTGCAGCCGATCTGATTGTATGGCTCCAGAATTCTGTCAGGGGGATGCCATACACAGACATCCAATACAGGGGATCAGATCGTTGGGCTGCACTTAAGGAATCAGGAACAGAGTAAGTGAAAATATATATATTTATTGAACATAAAGACACACGTGTAATCAAACAACAGCAAACCATAAACAAGAAATGAGTACAAAGAGAACACAACAAACCCCAAAACACCTAATCTAACTATCTAACTAATACATACAAGTAAAGGAAACACACATACATAAGCAAGGCAGGGAAGAGAGACAAGGGGAGCAGAAGTCCAGGTACTGGGAGCAGTCAGCAAGGGGGAGCTGGAAGCGGGTAACAGGGGAGAGGTCTCAGGGACAAGATACAAGAAATGGAGTCCAGGACAAGGGAGTAAACGGATCAGAATCGGGTTCAGGCAAACGGATCAGGTTCAGGCAGGGACAAGGCTTACAGAAGGAATTCTGGAGCATTGAGCCTTGGTTAAGGGTGGGCTTATTATAGTCCAGCAGACCCAGATCGGGTTGAAAGTCTTGGTGGAGAGACACCCGCTGGTGGCCACCAGAACTACACCCACTGGTACCGAACGCAACAGTGCCACCAGCAGGTGAGCCCAGTAATGACACCATTCCTGACAAGCGGCTGCACACGCAGCAGAGGGCAATCAATGAGTACCTGTGTGACTATGGCACCAGGACAGGGTCAGGGGAGCTTGTTTTTTTTTTTTGCCACGCCAGTGGGTCCTGATCAGGGATGCATGCACTGTCCTATCACCATTTGAGGAGGCCACGAGCATGGTGAGCAGTGAGTGCATGCATCAGTGATACTGTCCCTCTTGTCCACCTGTTAGAGCACATGCTGCGTGGAATAATGGACAGGGCACTTGAGGCAGAACAGAGGGAGGAAGAGGAGGACTTCCTTACCTCTCAAGGCCCCCCTTTATCCAGACAGTGTTCCTGCGGGCCCGCCGATCACACAGGAAGAGGACGACGAGGAGGAGGATTGTGTCAGCATGGAGGTGGAGCCTAGCACTCAGCATCAGCAGCAGTCTTCAAGGGATCATTTACAGTCCCCAGAAACCCATGGACTTGTACGTGGCTGGAAGGAGATGGCTGCGGATCATGACGTCCTTAGTGACCCAGAGGACTCCGGACCGAATGCCTCAGCAAACCTATGCTGCATGGCCTCCCTGCTCTTGCAAAGCCTGCAAAAGGATCCTCGGATTCGTGGTATCAAGGAGAGGGATCATTGCTGGCTGGCAACCCTCCTTGATCCACATTACAAGGGTAAGGTTGCGGACCTTATCCAGCCATCGCAGAGGGAGCAGAGGATGAAACATCTTCGGGAGGCCTTGCAGAAAGGTTTGTGCAACGTGTTTCCAGAGCCTGGGAGGTTACAAATTCCTGGTCCTGGACTACGTGTTGCTGAGGCTTCAGTCAGTCACAGAAGGAGCGGTGGAGAAGGTGGCCGTCTGACCGATGCGTTCAGACAATTTTTTAGTCCGCAGCACCAAGGTATGATCGGTTCCAGCAACCATCGCCAGCGTCTGATTCACATGCTGCAGGAATACCTAGGGGCAAGATTAGATTTGGACACCTTCCCCACCGAAAATCATCTGGGTTACTGGGTCTTGAGGATGGATCACTGGCCAGAGCTTGCACAGTATGCAATTGAGCTACTGGCCTGTCCTGCATCCAGCATTCTTTCGAAACGCTCATTCAGTGCTGCTGGAGGCTTTGTAACTGATCACAGGGTGCGCCTGTCCACCGACTTGGTCGATCGACTGACCTTCATAAAAATGAATCAGTCTTGGATCACCAGCTACCAAGCACCTGATGCTGATGTAACCAAATATTTTTTTTTGATATGTGAGATCCCTTCAAGACTGCCTATGCTGATGCTAACTGACTATCCTGTTATGCTGAGCGACTATCCTCTTCCTCCTCAATGTTCATGTTGATAGCTTGTAAGAACATTTTTTGTTCCGGGCACCGCCACCAGTGGCTAAGGCCCAATTTTTCTGCCCCTGTTTAACAGGGGCATGTAATTACAATTTTTTGCTACAATACTTTGCAGCAGGGCTCATTCCTGCGCTCCAACTATAGTATCTGTGAGGGGTTGCAGTGTTGTGGCACCAGTGCCTAAGGCCCAATTTTTCTGACCCTGTTCAACAGGGGCATGTAATTACAATTCTGGATATAATATTTCACAGCAGGGACCGTTCCAGCACCCACCAAGAGTAACTGAGGACTTACAGTGTTGTGGCAACACCAACACCTAAAGCCCAAATTTCTGCAGAGTACATAGGGCAGGCCCCTACTTTCAAACATCCGACTTTCAAATGACGCCTACTTACAAACGGAGGGAGACAACAGGAAGTGAGAGGAAATCTACCCCTAGGAAGGGAAATTATCTCCTGTAAGAGTTAATATGGGAAAAAGGTGTCTCCTCTCCACTGATGATTTATCACCAATCCTTGTTTCCCTAAAAACCACAAATTTTCTAAATCCAATTGTCATTGGAACAGAAAGTGAGGTGAAATCTTCTGAACAGGTGTACAGATAGCAAAACAAATGTTACAGGGGTGATAACCCTTCCCTATGTTTTCCAAAAAGCTTAATAGAATTTTTGGCTGGAGCTACACTTTAAAAATGTACCAGTTCAGAATTACAAACATATTCTACTTAAGAACAAACCTACAGTCCCTGTCTTGTTTGCACCGCCTGTATACTGCTGTTCAGAGTATATAGGGCCTGGGGGCCCCACCCCTTTCCTTTTTTAAATTTGGGTGCGGGGTTCCCCTTAATATCCATACAAGACCCAAATGGGCTGGTAATGGGCTGGGGGTACCCATGCCGTTTTTCTCAACGATTTTCATCCATATTGCCTGGACCACACATTACATTAAAGCCTCAAGCAGTTTTAAATTACTTTTATTCCTTTAGAAATTTAATTTTGTGCAGGGACAGTTCTAAACACAGGAAACATGCACCATTTTACAGGCATACTATAGACACCTCACAGGCACGATATTTAAAGGAATATTTCATTTTTATTTTTTCACTTTAACCACTTGCTTACTGGGCACTTAAACCCCCTTCCTGCCCAGGCCAATTTTCATCTTTCAGCACTGTCACTCTTTGAATGACAATTGCGCGGTCGTGCGACGTGGCTCCCAAACAAAATTTACGTCCTTTTTTCCCCACAAATAGAGCTTTCTTTTGGTGGTATTTGATCATCTCTGCGGTTTTTATTTTTTGCGCTATAAACAAAAAAAGCGAGGATTTTGAAAAAAAAAAAAATAATAATATTTTTTACTTTTTGCTATAATAAATATCCCAATTTATTTATTTTTTTTCTCAGTTTAGGCCGATACATATTCTTCTACATATTTTTGGTAAAAAAAATAAAAACAAAAAACAAAAAAAAAAAATCGCAATAAAGCGTTTATTGATTGGTTTGCGCAAAAGTTATAGCATCTACAAAATAGGGCATAGTTTTATAGCATTTTTATTAATTTTTTTTTTTACTAGTAATGGCGACGATCAACGATTTTTATTGCGACCGCAACATTATGGCGGACACATCGGACACTTGACACCACTTTGGGACCATTGTCATTTTTACAGCGATCAGTGCTATAAAAATGCATTGGTTACTGTAAAAATTACACTGGCAGTGAAGGGGTCAACCACTAGGGGCGCTGAAGGGGTTAAGTGTTCCTAAGGGAGTGATTCTAACTGTGGGGGGAGGGGACTGACTGGGGGAGGTGACCGATGGTTGTCCCTATGTACAAGGGACACACCATCGGTCTCCTCTCCCTGACAGGGACGTGAATCTCTGTGTTTACACACAGAGATCCACATCCCTGGCTCTGTAAATGCCGATCTCGGGTACGTGGCGGACATCGCGGCCGCCATGCACACGCATCGGCACCCGCGTGACGTGGCGGGCACAGAAGTTCCCCGATGCGCTCTCGGGAGCGCGCACGGGGAATGAGGAAAGGGGAGGACGTCAATAGACGTCCTCCCGGCATTCTAGGTCCGTGCTGTAGCCGCCATTCGGCTGTAGCGCGGGCCTCTACTGGTTAAGCATCATTAAAATCACTGCTCCTGAAAAAACTGCAGTTTTTAAAACTTTTTTTTGCATTGATACATGTACCCTGGGGCAGGACCCGGGTCCCCAAACCCCTTTTTAGGACAATAACTTGCATATTAGCCTTTTGATTTCTCACGTTCGAGTCCCATAGACTTCAACGGTGTTCGAAAGTTCGCATGTTCTGGATGCAAACCGAACCGGGGGGGTGTTCGGCTCATCCCTACTCCCTAGGCACACATTTAACCCTTTGATCTCCCTTGATGTTAACCCCTTCCGCGCCAGTGTCATAAGTACAGCGACCATGCATATTTTTAGCACTGATCACATTAGTGTCACTGGTCCCCAAAAAGTGTCACTTAGTGTCCGAATTGTCCACTACAATATCGCAGTCCCGCTATAAGTAGCTGATCGCCGCCATTAGGGAAAAATAAATAAATATTCCGTAAATCTATCCCATAGTTTACGAAAACGTTTGCGTAAAACCAATCAATATACGCTTATTTGGATTTTTTACCAAAAATATGTAGCAGAGTACATGATGGCCTAAATTGATGAATAAATTTGATTTCTTTAAATTTTTATTGGATATGTTTTATGGTAGAAAATAGTAAATATTTATATTTTTCCAAAATTGTCAGTCTTTTTTTGTTTAGAACGCAAAAAATAAAAACCGCAGAGGTGATCACCAACCAAAAGAAGTGATCATACCACCAAATGAAAGATCTATTTGTGTGAAAAAAGGACATCAATTTTATTTGGGTACAGCGTCACATGACCGTGCAATTGTCAATTAGGGCTAATTTACACTTGCTTCAAAACAAGGCTTTGGACACGCTTTGCTAAAGCTCTCCGAACGCCGGTCAAAGCTTCTGTCACTAAATAAAATGGGTAGCTTACAGTCCTGTTTACACTTGCTTTTGCTTGGTGCATCAATGAGACTTCAATGAGGTTTTTTTCAGACTTCAGTGGGGCTTCGGTGAGGCTTTGTGGGGCTTTAATGAGGTTTCCCGTGGGGCTTCAAGCGAGCTTTGCCATAGACTTCTATGGAGGCTTTGAAGACACTTTGAAGCACCACAAATGCTACATGGGGTATAATTTTTGAAGCAAAGCCGAAGGAAACCAAAGCAAAAGCAAGGTGTAAACAGGACCGTAAGCTAAACATTTTATTTTGTGACAGGGGCTTTGGCATTCAGAGAGCTTTAACAAAGCCTGTCCGAAGCCCTTAAAGTAACGCAGTGCCGTACCGCAAAAAATAACCTGAACATAAAGGGGGGGGTAAACCTTCCGGAGGGCAGGTCGTTAATATTTGAATGCATCCGTAACTAAATTTTTTAATGCAAGCCTTATCAGTACCCAAATCTGACTCCCTGCACAGCAAAGTTTAAATGCAGAGGGTTGAGCAGCACAAGAAGCCAATCAGTTAATGTGCGCAAGAGGGAGAAAGCAAAATATCAGAGATATGAGCTCATCACTTTGCTGCCTTTTCTTTTACTGTTCCTTCAAAGGTTGTGGTAATCCAGGACAACCTGGGCTCAGAGCAAGTAGCATGAGTAATGCTGGCCGTCAGACTGGCAATAGCTAATGGTAGAAGAAAAGTACTGCAGAAAAATCGCTACAATTAACATGAATATTGCAGCAAAAGCTGGTTTTAGTATTTTACCTTCTAGAGGGTCTAAATGTTATTTTTGGCTGACGGTCTTGTAAAAAGAGTTCCTTCAACCCCAATTATGAAAAGATAAAGCTGCATTGAAGGTGTCTTATTTACCCACTCAGCATAAATAAAAAAATAAAAAACTAGCTGATTTCACTGTATGCCACGACATCATCTTCCAGTAAAGAGAATAAATAAAATGCCAAATAAAATCTTTTACAAGCTGATGTGGCACTCCAAACCTTTTAAAAGGTCAGTAAACTCCTCTGGGGGTCCAGCAAGACCCTACAGTTGCTGGGGAGCAGCCGCAAACCACCCATTATGTTATAACGCATCTCCATAAGGTTCAGCGCTCCTACATCATGAAGTAAAGAGAATAAAAACACAATCCTCTTATAAAGAGTTCTTATTTGATTCAGTAGCTTGCTATGGGGGCACCAGAGCTGAGCTGCACTGCAGCTCTGTGTGTCCATTCAGATACGAAGCTGCCGTTCGGCCCCGCCATTTGGCCCCGCCCCCTCTTTCTGATTGCCTAACTGACTTTTATTGACAGCAGCGGGAGCCAATGGCACCACTGCTGTGGCTCAGCCAATCAGGAGGGAGATTCCCAGACGGTCAAGGCACTTGTGCCACATCGCTGGATAGAGATGCGGCTCAGGTAAGTATTAGGAAGGCTGAGGGGGGGGGGGGCTACTGTACACAGAAGGTTTTTTATCTTACTGCATAGAATGCAGTAAGATACAAAAAAAACTCCTGCCTTTACAACCCGAAATGCAAGTATTTTACTGGTCACTTCTGCAAGAATTTTTGTGCCAAAAAAACCCTGCCTATATGGTCAGTAAAATTCTTAACGTCGTGTGCATGTGGCCTAAATATTTTAATGCTGCAGCTTTCATTAAATATTAGGTGATCCTGCCATTATTATTATTATTATACAGGATTTATATAGCCCCAACAGTTTGTGCAATTCTTTACAACATGAGGGCAGACAGTACAGTGACATTCTTTATAAAAAATTTAGGCCAAAATTTATTCTGCTACATTTGTTTGGTAAAAAACAAACCAGTGCATACTATTTAATCTGTGTGAAAGAGTCTACAAACTATATACTATATATTTGAAAATTGATCAATCCTTATGTACTAATTGCCTATCTTATTTCTTGAGGCCATAAAATGTCAGGACAGTGCCAATACAGCCAAATAACCCCTTTTGGGAAAGTAGATGGTTCAAGGTATTTAGTAAAAGGCATGGTGAGTTTTTTTTTAAGTTCAAATTTTTTTGTCCAATTTTTGGGGAAAATTAAGAAATTATTATTTACCGTATTTATCGGCGTATAACACGCACTTTTTTCCCCACTTAAAATCAGGGGAAAATCGTGGGTGCGTGTTATACGCCGATCCCCGCTGTCTGAGGGCAAGAGGAGCGCCGCCGACATAGACCGAGCCGAGCCGAGTGTACTGTGTACTCGGCTAGGCTCTGCTCCGCTCGCAGTCACGCCCAGTCCCGCCTCCTAGCCTTTACGTCCCGCCATTGGACCGGTGTTGTGTCCATCATACGAGCTGGGCCAAGGGGCGGGACTGCGAGACGAGCCAAGAGGAGCCGAATACACAGGACATCTGGCTCTGTGTATCTCGGCGCACTAAATTTAAAAAGTGCAAGACTACAGATAGACGCTGTGCAAGGCTGTAGATGGACACTGATAAGGCTGCAGATGTAAACTGATAAGGCTGCATTGATGGACATTTAAAATGTACGTTTTTTTTCCCTTAAACTTCCCTCCTAAAAGTTTTTGTCCTGAAACTTCCCTCCTAAACTTGGGGTGCGTGTTATACGCCGATAAATACGGTATTTATTTTTTTAACAAAAATGCCATATTAACAACTTATTTCTCACACATGGCATAGGCATACTTCCAACTACACCCCAAAATACATTCTGCTACTCCTCCAGAGTATGGCGCTACCACATGGGTGAGACTTTTTCAAAGCCTAGCCACATAGAGGCCCAACATCCAAGGACCACCTTCGGGCATTATCCACTTTAAGACCAGGTCTTTTTCTGACACTTCTTGTTTACAAGTAAAGTAAAAAGAACCCCCAAACATTATATATATATTTTTGGCAGAGGGCTTAGAGAATAAAATGGTTGGTTTTGTAATTATCTGAAAATATATCTGTTAATTGATCAATCCTGACAACCTATCTCTTTTCTTGAGGCCCTAAAAGGCGAGGACAGTAAAAATACCCCCCTAATGACCCATTGTTGGAAAGCATACAGTCCAAGGTATTTAGTAGGAGGCATGGCAAGTTTTTTGAAGTTGCAGTTGTAAGTTGAAGTTGTCATTTTTTGTCACAATTTTTTTACTTACTGTCACCAGTGCAGTACAGCTGCATCATATGACTGGTGTGGTGGTAACCAGGGATCCTAACTGGTGACAGTATGTAAAAGGAATAAACAAAATGTTTTTACACTATGATTGCTGATTACAGGATGATTGCTATAACAGCAATCATTTGAACTGTCAAGAATGACTTTCATTCATGACTGATTGTTTACTATTGTGATGCTGTGATTGGCCACAGGTATCACATAGGGGGCAGACACAGTGCACATGAGCAGGGCAGTGTACTGGTACGTCGTGGTGCATGCTCATGCCTCCGGCTAGCAGTAAACTGTTGGCCGGTCGGTAAGTGGTTAAAGTAGACCGTGCAAAAAAATGCAAGGCCCCCCGACAGTTTCCTGTAGGTGCTGATGATGTCTTGTTCTCACTATGGCATTGTGGGAAAGCTGCCCAAACCCTGTGACAATGTGTTCCTGCACAGTGCAGGAGTGCATTTTCGGTCCATTTCATTTTTGAACTTGTTTAACTATTGTATTTTCACTATTGTTTTTATAGTCAGAATTTTTATATTTTTATTTTGGTGCAATACAGACAACTTTTTATAGATTACAAGGAAGAATCTGATTCAAAAGTAAGCATTAGTTTCTTTAAAGTGACCGCCTGAGTTTAGGGCGCTTAATATGAACACTGCATTGCTTACAGCATCCCAGTATATATACTTGTTTTTATCTCAAGATAAGTGCAATGCCTTATGGGTATGTCTCTGAAGCCTGAAAGTGTGGGTGCTCCTTTTTTTGTGAGTCACCAGCATTTATTATTCTCCTCGTGATCATCTCCAGCTCATATAGTACTTGCTTCTCTCTTTGAAAAAGGCATAAATTAAACTGAAGAAAATCACATCAGAGCTGATTTATCTATTTCACAAACATGTCTTACAGTAGAATGCACATTAATAAGAAGTGACATAATTCACTGTTTAATCTTACTCTACAAGGCTTGCATACAGCTCTATAGCAGTCAAAGAAAAATAAGTATTAAGATATTAAAAGTCCAAAACACACACACGCTATATTAAATTCTATAACTTTCAATGTGATAAGCTTCAATATTTCTCATGACCCAACACTGTCCATGTCTGGACTCCATAGGTCTTTTTAGAGACATCTGACCTGCTTACTTACTAGTAGGGATGAGCTTCGTGTTCGAGTCGAACATACGTTCGACTCGAACATCGGCTGTTCGATCGTTCGACGAAGATCGAACGATTTGGGCCGTTCGCGCCAAATTCGAGTGACGCGAACGGCCCACAATGCACTACGCCATCGCAGTGTCATCCAGGCGCTGTGATTGGCCAAGCATGCACTGTGACCCCGCATGCTTGGCCAATCACAGCGCCGGCAGCGAGGAGAGCAATGATTGGCCACAGGCAGGATGCCTGTGGCCAATTATTGCTGAGGGTGTTTAGTACACGCCCCACACTATAAAAGGCCGCCAGCACGGCGGCCTAGTGTAGTGTGTTCCGGAGCAGGGAAAGACAAGCATAGGCAGGGACAGTGACATTTATTTCTTTCTTGCTTAACCTGGATTCCTTTAGTTTAGGGAAAGAGAAGGATAGGTAGGGAGAGTGTCAGTGTGTTTTCCTGTGCGAATCCTTGTTTCTAGGGACAAAGAAGGAAAGTGAGGGGAATTCTCCTTGTGCTATAGTGTGCTTTAAAAAAACATTTTTTCTAGGGACAGAAAACTCTGGGTAGGGAGAGTGTCAGTTTCTTTCACTGTGCGAGTCCTTGTTTCTAGGGACAAAGAAGGAAAGTGAGGGGAATTCTCCTTGTGCTATAGTGTGCTTTAAAAAAACATTTTTTCTAGGGACAGAAAACTCTAGGTAGGGAGAGTGTCAGTTTCTTTCACTGTGCGAGTCCTTGTTTCTAGGGACAAAGAAGGAAAGTGAGGGGAATTCTCCTTGTGCTATAGTGTGCTTTAAAAAAACATTTTTTCTAGGGACAGAAAACTCTAGGTAGGGAGAGTGTCAGTTTCTTTCACTGTGCGAGTCCTTGTTTCTAGGGACAAAGAAGGAAAGTGAGGGGAATTCTCCTTGTGCTATAGTGTGCTTTAAAAAAACATTTTTTCTAGGGACAGAAAACTCTAGGTAGGGAGAGTGTCAGTTTCTTTCACTGTGCGAGTCCTTGTTTCTAGGGACAAAGAAGGAAAGTGAGGGGAATTCTCCTTGTGCTATAGTGTGCTTTAAAAAAACATTTTTTCTAGGGACAGAAAACTCTAGGTAGGGAGAGTGTCAGTTTCTTTCACTGTGCGAGTCCTTGTTTCTAGGGACAAAGAAGGAAAGTGAGGGGAATTCTCCTTGTGCTATAGTGTGCTTTAAAAAAACATTTTTTCTAGGGACAGAAAACTCTAGGTAGGGAGAGTGTCAGTTTCTTTCACTGTGCGAGTCCTTGTTTCTAGGGACAAAGAAGGAAAGTGAGGGGAATTCTCCTTGTGCTATAGTGTGCTTTAAAAAAACATTTTTTCTAGGGACAGAAAACTCTAGGTAGGGAGAGTGTCAGTTTCTTTCACTGTGCGAGTCCTTGTTTCTAGGGACAAAGAAGGAAAGTGAGGGGAATTCTCCTTGTGCTATAGTGTGCTTTAAAAAAACATTTTTTCTAGGGACAGAAAACTCTAGGTAGGGAGAGTGTCAGTTTCTTTCACTGTGTGAGTCCTTGTTTCTAGGGACAAAGAAGGAAAGTGAGGGGAATTCTCCTTGTGCTATAGTGTGCTAAAGCATTCCTCATCAACCATCTTTGAAATCCTTGTTTTTTGGACAGTCAGGGAAATTGTTGTTGTGCTATTCTGTGCAAAAGCAATCATCCTCAACCATATTTAGAAATCCTTAAGTAAAGGGACAGAGAAGGACACCTGAAGGTAGCCCTTATTGCTTTTTTCCCATCTCCCTGCAGGCCATCTATTAGAATGTCTGGAAGGCAAACAAGGAGAGGCAGACAGTCAGGAGGCAATAAAAGAGGGCAAGCAGGCTCTGTGTCTGGGGGCAACAGTGCTGGTCGTGGACGCGGTGCATTGTCATCAGCACATGGCCATGGGACACGCTTGTCCTTCTTTTCGGCAGCTGGACATGTTGAGCCACATCATGCCGAAGACTTGGTAGAGTGGATGACCAAGCCCTCCTCCTCCTCCTCATCCTCTCTCACCCAGGCTCAGGGTACTGGCAAAGCAGCTGCCAAAGCGTCCTCTTCCCTGGTATCAATGTCAGACTCATCATCAGTCACTCCTTCCCTAGACCCACCATGTCCTCCTCCTGAGGAGTCCCCCGAACTGTTTGAGCACAGTGTTGGGTACATGCTCCAGGAGGATGCCCAGCGTTTCGAAGGGTCTGATGATGAAACCCAGCTACAGGAAGGCAGTAGCGTGAGAGCAGACAGAGGGGATGCTCAAGAAGGACACCAATCTGGCAGTCATGTTCCAGCAGCTGCAGCATACTGCCAGATTGGCTCCAGTGATGAGGAGGGAGGGGATGATGAGGTCACTGACTCCACGTGGGTGCCTAATAGGAGAGAGGAGGAGGATGAGGAGGAGGCACATCTCCAACGAGGCAGGATGCCCTTTGGTGGCCAGCGTAAGGGCAGTACACCGACGGAATCACACCGCAGAGCTCCGCCTGTGCAGGGCGCTGCCTCTGCCCGTCATTCAAAAAGTTCCTTGGTGTGGGCCTTTTTTGAGGCTAGTGCATCAGATCGCACAGCTGCTGTTTGCAACATATGTCTCAAGCGTATATCGCGTGGCCAAAACATCAGCCGCTTGGGTACCACATGCCTGACCAGACATATGTTGACCTGCCATGCAGCTCGTTGGCAAGCCTACCTCAAAGACCCACACCAAAGAACAAAGCGGACCTCTCCTTGCACCGCATCAGCTGGGATCTCCAACCCCACTATAACTTCAGTCCTCTCTGAAACATGCACTGAGAGGAATGAAGGTGTAGAATTAGGTGTGTCACAGCCAAGTACTTGCGGCCACTCTGCTAGCAGTACACCGACGTCCGATTCTAGCAGGCAAATTTCCCTGCCCCAGCTGCTGGACCGTCGAAAGAAGTTCACTCCCAGCCATCCACATGCCCAGCGGTTGAATGCTAGCTTGGCTAAATTGCTAGCGCTTCAACTGCTGCCTTTTCAGTTGGTAGACTCGGCCCCCTTCCGTGAGTTTGTGCAATGTGCGGTTCCTCAGTGGCAGGTTCCCAAACGCCACTTTTTCTCACGGAAGGCTATTCCGGCTCTCTACCGGCATGTGGAAGGCAATGTCTTGGCCTCGCTGGACAGGGCGGTCAGCGGTAAGGTGCATATTACCGCTGACTCATGGTCCAGCAGGCATGGACAGGGACGTTACCTTTCTTTCACGGCCCATTGGGTCACTCTTTTGGCAGCTGGGAAGGATGCAGGACAAGGTGCAGTAGTGTTGGAGGTTGTTCCACCGCCACGCCTCCAAAATGCTACTACTGGTTGTGACACACCTCTCTCCTCCACCCCCTCCTCTTCTTCTTCCTCCATGGCCTCTTCCTGTGGTTTGTCCTATGAACCAGCGGTGCTCCGTAGCCGTTCACGGGGCTACGCAAGTACGCAGGCAAAAAGATGCCATGCCGTGCTTGCGCTGGTGTGTTTGGGGGACAGAAGCCACACTGGGGCAGAGGTCCTGTCTGCTCTGCAGGGCCAGGCCGAGAGGTGGTTGACGCCACGCCAGCTTAAGCCAGGAATGGTGGTTTGCGACAATGGCACCAACCTCCTCTCCGCCCTCCGACAGGGACAACTGACCCATGTGCCCTGTGTGGCTCACGTCCTTAACCTGGTGGTGCAGCGGTTCTTGGGCAGGTACCCGGGCTTACAGGATGTCCTGAGGCAGGCCAGGAAAGTCTGTGTGCATTTCCGCAGATCTTATAATGCCAGTGCTCGCCTGGCTGAGCTGCAAAAGGAGTTGAACCTGCCCAAGAACCGCCTTATATGTGACATGCCCACCAGGTGGAACTCAACGTTGGCCATGCTGCAGCGGCTGCACACGCAGCAGAGGGCCATCAATGAGTACCTGTGTGACTACGGCACCAGGACAGGGTCAGGGGAGCTTGTTTTTTTTTCTCCACGCCAGTGGGACATGATCAGGGATGCATGCACTGTCCTGGCACCATTTGAGGAGGCCACGAGGATGGTGAGCAGTGACAGTGCATGCATCAGTGACACTGTACCTCTTGTCCACCTGTTGGAGCACACGCTGCGTGGAATAATGGACAGGGCACTTGAGGCAGAACAGAGGCAGGAAGAGGAGGACTTCCTTGCCTCTCAAGGCCCCCTTTACCCAGACAGTGTTCCTTCTGTCCCACCCATCGCACAGGAAGAGGAGGAGGAGGAGGAGGAGGAGGAGGAGGAGGAGGAGGAGGATTGTGTCAGCATGGAGGTGGAGGCTGGCACTCAGCATCATCAGCAGCAGTCTTTTAGGGATGATTTACAGTCCCAAGAAACCAGTGGACTTGTACGTGGCTGGGAGGAGGTGGCTGCGGATCATGTCGTCCTTAGTGACCCAGAGGACTCCGGAGCGAATGCCTCAGCAAACCTACGCTGCATGGCCTCCCTGATCCTGCAAAGTCTGCGGAAGGATCCTCGTATTCTTCGGATCAAGGAGAGGGACCATTACTGGCTGGCCACTCTCCTTGATCCACGGTACAAGGGTAAGGTTGCGGACCTTATGTTACCTTCGCAGAGGGAGCAGAGGATGAGACAACTCCGGGAGGCCTTGCAGAAAGGTCTGTGCAACGCGTTCCCAGAGACTGGGAGGTTACAAACTCCTGGTCCTGGACAACGAGTTGCTGAGGCTTCGGCCAGTCAAAGAAGGAGCGGTGGGGAAGGTGGCCGTCTGACCGATGCGTTCAGACAATTCTTTAGTCCGCAGCCCCAAAGTATGATCGGTTCCAGCAACCATCGCCAGCGTCTGATAAACATGGTGCAGGAATATCTAGGGGCAAGGTCAGACTTGGACACCTTCCCCACCGAAAATCCTCTGGCTTACTGGGTCTTGAGGATGGATCACTGGCCAGAGCTTGCACAGTATGCAATTGAGCTACTGGCCTGTCCTGCATCCAGCGTTCTTTCGGAACGCACATTCAGTGCTGCTGGAGGATTTGTCACGGATCACAGGGTGCGCCTGTCCACCGACTCGGTTGATCGACTGACTTTCATCAAGATGAACCAGTCTTGGATCACCACCAGCTACCACACACCTGATGCTGATATAACAGACTAATTGATTTTAACATGTCACATCCCTTCAAGACTGATGCTGATGCTGAGTGCCTGTGCTGTTATGTTGACTGGCTATCCTCCTCCTCCGAGTCCTCAATGATACGATTGATGATGATAGCTTGGAAGATCATTTTTGTTTATGGGTGCCGCCACCAGTGGCTAAGGCCCAATTTTTCAGCCCCTGTTTTACAGGGGCGTGTAATTACAATTTTTTTAGCAATAATTTGCCATAGGGCTCATTGCTGTGCTCCAAGTACAGTATCTGTGAGGGGTTGGAGTGTTGTGGCACCAGTGCCTAAGGCCCAATGTTTCAGCCCCTGTTTAAAAGGGGCGTGTCATTACAATTTTTGAAGCAATACTTTGCAACAGGGCTCATTGCTGTGCTCCAAGTACAGTATCTGTGAGGGGTTGTAGTGTTGTGCCACCAGTGCCTAAGGCCCAATTTTTCAGCCCCTGTTTAACAGGGGCGTGTCATTACAATTTTTGAAGCAATACTTTGCAACAGGGCTCATTGCTGTGCTCCAAGTACAGTATCTGTGAGGGGTTGTAGTGTTGTGCCACCAGTGCCTAAGGCCCAATTTTTCAGCCCCTGTTCAACAGGGGCATGCAATTACAATTCTTGATCTAATAATTCACAGCAGGGCCCATTGCTGCACCCACCAAGAGTAACTCTGAGGGCTTACAGTGTTGTGGCAATGCCACCACCACCACCACCACGAAAGGCCCAATTTTTCAGCCCCTGTTCAAAAGGGGCATGTAATTACAATTCTTGATCTAATAATTCACAGCAGGGCCCATTCCTGCACCCACCAAGAGTAACTCTGAGGGCTTACAGTGTTGTGGCAACACCACCACCACCACCACCACCACCACGAAAGGCCCAATTTTTCAGCCCCTGTTCAACAGGGGCATGCAATTACAATTCTTGATCTAATAATTCACAGCAGGGCCCATTGCTGCACCCACCAAGAGTAACTGTCAGGGCTTACAGTGTTGTGGCACCAGCACCACCATCAAAGGCCCAATTTTTACTACCACTGTTCAACAATTATATGTAATTAAAATTCCTGATATAATAGTTGACAGCAGGGCGTTCCAGCACCAACCAAGAGTAACTGTGAGTGCTTACAGTGTTGTGCCAACACCAACAACTAAGGGGCCTATTTCTGCAGAGTATATACGGCAGGTCCCTACTTTCAAACATCCAACTTACAAACGACTCCTACTTGCAAACGCAAGAAGACAACAGGAAGTGAGAGGAAATCTACCACTAGGAAGGAAAATTCTCTCCTGTAAGAATAAATATGGGAGAAAGGTGTCTCCTCTGTACTGATGCTTTATCAGCAATCCTTGTTTCAAGAAAAACACCACATTTCAAAAACAGTTGTCATTGGGACGGAAAGTGAGGTGAAATGTTCTGAACAGGGGCACAGACAGCAAAACAAATGTTACAGGGGTGATAACCCTTACCTATGTTTTCCAAAAAGTTTAAAAATAGATTTTTGGGCTGGAGCTACACTTCAACAATGTACCTGTTCAAAATTACAAACACATTCTACATAAGAACAAACCTACAGTCCCTGTCTTGTATGCACCGCCTGTATACGGCTGTTCAGAGTATATAGGGCCTTTTTTATTTTATGTGCGGGGTTCCCCTTAATATCCATACAAGACCCAAAGGGGCTGGTAAGGGGCTGGTAATGGGCTGGGGTAGGGGGGGGGGGTCATGGGGTAGCTATGCCATTTTTCTTAAAGATTTTCATCCATATTACCGGGACCAGACATTACATTAAAGCCGCAAGCAGTTTTAAATGGCTTTTTTTTCCTTTAGAAGTGTCATTTTGTGCAGGGACAGTTCTAAACACGGGAAACACGTGGCACTTCACAGGCATACTTTAGACACCCCCCAGGTACGATATTTAAAGGAATATTTGACTTTTTTTTTTTCACTTTATGCATCATTAAAATGACTGCTCCCGAAAAACGACCGTTTTTAAAACTTCTTTTTGCATTGATACATGTCCCCTGGTGCAGAACCCGGGTTCCCAAACCCTTTTTAGGACAATAACATGCATAATAGTTGTTATAATTAGCACTTTAGAATTCGAACGTTCGCATCCATTGTATTTAATAGGGTTCTAATGTTCGTACGAACTTTCGGTCCGTTCGCGGGTTCTGGTGCGAACCGAACCCGGGGGTGTTCGGCTCATCACTACTTACTAGTTACTTAACAGTTCTTTACCTGAACAACACTAATAACTGTAACTGAATGACATTTAATTTGAGCGCTCTGTTGCATCTCACTGATGCTGATCCCTTGCATCTTCTTTTCTGCCACTTCCTGGCTACATACACTCCAGCAATGGAATTTCCCAGGACAGGTTACCTGATGGAGTCCAGTGAACAATAAACTTTGCCTGTGTAAAATGTGTTAAAATGACCACTTGTAGTCTCCAACAAAAGCCAATGTAACAGGGGGGCAACGTAGAAACACAACTGGAAGACAGGGACAGAGCATTGTTACAAAAGATCAGGAAGGGTCTGAGCAAGGAACTTTGGTAGAATCATTTTAATGAAAGCTAAAGCATAACGTTTGTAAACTGGTGCCATAATGCCTATTAACATACTGTACGTCCGCAACAGTGTGAATGGCCCTAATAACAAATTGACTAAAAAGGGAATTTGTTTACATTGTTTGATACATAGATGACCACTTAAGGGAACAGTTACAAATCTATACATTACATACAACGATCAAATTATGGAACAATCTAAAATTTGAATTCATACTATTCGAAATTCAAATTTATTCTATTCGAATTTCAGAAGATGGTTGTATATTCTTTCTATTTTATTCTTCTAAATTATATTTTTTTTCTATTCTGTTCTAATCTTTTCTATTTGAATTATGAATTTTGGAAGAAGGTTTTTTACTTACTTATATACATCTGTCACATAAAAAAAAAGATGTGAAATGGCTGTCACGGATGTCGATCGCAAGGCAAGTACATATGCTGTATGTCATTGTCCACTTACCACGACACCGGCCACGAGTGCCACGACACCGGCCACGAGTGCCTTGTGAACGGCCACGAGTGCCACGTGACCTAGTTGTGGATTGTCTACTTGCCACGTCACCTGCCACAAGTTATGGGGCTCCTAGCACCAAGTGACCCCCAGATATGGGCGATATTTCAAGTACTTTTCTGCAGCAGAGAATGACATTTTGTGACCCGACTTTGGGGCCACGTATCTCGGTGCCACTTATAGCTAGAAACCCCAAATTTGGTATGCAAACAGTAGAACTAGCATTACAACGGGGTTACTTGGTGATAGAAACCACAAATTTGGGGTTATTGTAGTGCCAGTTGTAATGTGTTTACATACCAAATATTTTGGGATTTCTAGCTATAAGTGGCCCCGAGATACGTGGCCTCAAAGTCGGGTCACAAAATGTAATTCTCTGCTGCAGAAAAGCACTTGACAGATCGCCCCTATCTGGGGGTCACTTGGTGCTAGGAACCCCATAACTTGTGGCAGGTGACGTGGCAAGTGGACAATCCACAACTTGGTCACGTGGCCGGTCACGTGGCACTCGTGGCCGGTCACGTGGCACTCGGACAATGACATACAGCATATGTACTTGCCTTGTGATCGACATCCATGACAGCCATTTCACATCTTTTTTTTTATGTGACAGATGTAAGTCACAAAGCATCTTTCAAAATTTATAATTCAAATAGAAAAGATTAGAACAGAATAGAAAAAAAATATAATTTAACCACTTAACAACCACTTGCCGACAAATAACGTCGACAAGGTGGTTGCTTAACTCTGGGAGGACGTTATATAACGTCCTCCCAGAATCGCGCGCCCCCTGGGGCGCGCACACGGGAAACTCCGTGGACCCGGCGGATCACGAATCGCGGTAAATCGCCGCTGATAGCGGCCGTTTACCACGTGATCGCTCCGTCAAATGACGGAGCAATCACTTGTAAACAGACCGGCGTCATTTGATGACGCCGGTTCCTCCCTCCCCTCTCTGTACCGATCGGTACAGTGTGAGAGGGGAGGGGGAGGGAGCGGATGGCAGCAGCAGCACTGTGGGCTGGATCTGTGACAATTGCAGTCACAGATCCAGCCATCCATCCATCCCTGCTCAGCCATCCCTGTGCTATACCCTGCCAATACTCTGCAATACACCCTGCCAATACTCTGCAAAATACCCTGCCAATACTCTGCAAAATACCCTGCCAATACCCTGCCAATACTCTGCAAAATACCCTGCCAATACTCTGCAAAATACCCTGCCAATACCCTGCCAATACTCTGCAAAATACCCTGCCAATACCCTGCCAATACCCTGCCAATACTCTGCAAAATACCCTGCCAATACCCTGGTGCAATACTCTGCAATACCCTGGTGCAATACTCTGCAATACCCTGGCGCAATACTCTGCAATACCCTGCAAAATACTCTGCAATACCCTGCAAAATACCCTGCGCAATACTCTGCAATACCCTGCACAATACTCTGCAATACCCTGCACAATACTCTGCAATACCCTGCACAATACTCTGCAATACCCTGCACAATACTCTGCAATACCCTGCACAATACTCTGCAATACCCTGCACAATACTCTGCAATACCCTGCACAATACTCTGCAATACCCTGCACAATACTCTGCAATACCCTGTACAATACTCTGCAATACCCTGTGCAATACTCTGCAATACCCTGCGCAATACTCTGCAATACCCTGCGCAATACTCTGCAATACCCTGCGCAATACTCTGCAATACCCTGCGCAATACTCTGCAATACTCTGCAAAATACTCTGCAATACCCTGCGCAATACCCTGCAAAATACTCTGCAATACCCTGGTGCAATACTCTGCAATACTCTGGTGAAATACTCTGCAATACTCTGGTGCAATACTCTGCAATACTCTGGTGCAATACTCTGCAATACTCTGGTGCAATACTCTGCAATACTCTGGTGCAATACTCTGCAATACTCTGGTGCAATACTCTGCAATACTCTGGTGCAATACTCTGCAATACTCTGGTGCAATACTCTGCAATACTCTGGTGCAATACTCTGCAATACTCTGGTGCAATACTCTGCAATACCCTGCGCAATACTCTGCAATACCCTGCGCAATACTCTGCAATACCCTGCGCAATACTCTGCAATACCCTGCGCAATACTCTGCAATACCCTGCGCAATACTCTGCAATACCCTGCACAATACTCTGCAATACCCTGCACAATACTCTGCAATACCCTGCACAATACTCTGCAATACCCTGCACAATACTCTGCAATACCCTCCACAATACTCTGCAATACCCTCCACAATACTCTGCAATACCCTCCACAATACTCTGCAATACCCTCCACAATACTCTGCAATACCCTCCACAATACTCTGCAATACCCTCCACAATACCCTGTGCAATACCCTCCACAATACCCTGTGCAATACCCGTGCAATACCTTGCCATACACCGCAATACCCTGCCATAGTCCGCAATACTCTGCAATGCCCGGCAATACTCCGCAATGCCCGGCAATACTCCGCAATGCCCGGCAATACTCCGCAATGCCCGGCAATACTCCGCAATGCCCGGCAATACTCTGCAATAACCACTTCCCGCCCTCCGGCCGTCATATGACGTCCTTGACTTTGTGCGGGGATATCTGAATGATGGGAGCAGCTACAGGCATCATTCAGATATTAGCTTTTTCAGCCGGCGATTCACTACACCATAAGAACAATCATAGCGGCTGTTCCGCCGCTTGATCATTCTTACGGGAGGCGAGAGGGGATGTCCCCCCCCGCCGCCCTCCGGTGCTTCTACCGACTCACCGCTACGATCAAAGCCAGGATTGTTGTTTTTTTTTTTGTATTTTTTTCAGGCTTCCCAGCCTAGAGGTGAGATGTGGGGTCTTATTGACACCCCCCCCCCCCCATATCTCACTGTAAAGAGGACCTGTCATGCCATATTCCTATTACAAGGGATGTTTACGTTCCTTGTAATAGGTATAAAAGTGATCAAAAAATGTTTAGGGCGGAAAAACATGTCAAACTAAAATAAATAAAGTAAAATGAAGAATATTTTTTTTTTTTTTTTTAAAGCGCCCCTGTCCCCATGAGCTCGCATACAGAAGCGAACGCATACGTAAATCCCGCCCACATATGAAAACGGTTTTTAAACCACACATGTGAGGTATCTCTGCGAACGTTAGAGCGAGAGCAATCATTTTGGCCCTAGACCTCCTCTGTAACTCAAAACATGTAACCAGTAAAAATATTTAAAGCGTCGCCTATGGGGATTTTTTAAGTAGCGAAGTTTGGCGCCATTCCACGAGTGTGTGCAATTTTTAAGGGCGACATGTTAGGTATCTATTTACTCGGCGTAACTTCATCTTTCACATTATGCAAAAACATTGGGCTAACTTTACTGTTTTTTTTTTTTTTTAAGCACAAAACATTTTTTTTCCGTAAAAAACGCGTTAAAAAAATTGCTGCGCAAATATCGTGCGAGATAAAAAGTTGCAACAACCACCATTATATTCTCTAAGGTCTTTGCTAAAAAAACATATACAATGTTTTGGGGTTCTATGTAATTTTCTAGCAAACAAATGATGATTTTTACATGTAGGAGAGAAATGTCAGAATTGGCCTGGGTGCTCCAGAACGCCTGAAGGTGCTCCCTGCATGTCGGGCCTCTGTATGTGGCCACGCTGTGTAAAAGTCTCACACATGTGGTATCGCCATACTCGGGAGTAATAGCAGAATGTGTTTTGGGGTGTAATTTGTGGAATGCATATGCTGTGTGTGAGAAATAACCTGCTAATATGACAATTTTGTGAAAAAAAAAAAAGAGAAAAAAAAAAATCTTGATTTTGCAAAGAATTGTGGGAAAAAATGACAACTTCAAAAAACTCACAATGCCTCTTTCTGAATACCTTGGAATGTCTTCTTTCCAAAAAGGGGTCATTTGGGGGGTATTTGTACTTTTCTGGCATGTTAGGGTCTCAAGAATTGAGATAGGCCGTCAGTACTTCAGGTGTGATCAATTTTCAGATATTGGCACCATAGCTTGTGGACTCTATAAATTTCACAAAGACCAAATAATATACACCAATTTGTACTTATTTTTACCAAAGATATGTAGCAGTATAAATTTTGGCCAAAATTTATGAAGAAAAAATAGTAATTTGCAAAATTTTATAACAGAAACGAAAAAAAAATCATTTTTTTACAAAATTTTCAGTCTTTTTTCTCTTATAGCGCAAAAAATAAAAAACCCAACAGTGATTAAATACCACCAAAAAAAAGCTCTATTTGTGTGAAAAAAAGGACAAAAATTTCATATGGGTACAGTGTTGTATGACTGAGTAATTGTCATTCAAAATGTGAGAGCACCGAAAGCTGAAAATTGGTCTGGTTATTAAGGGGGTTTAAGTGCCCAGTGGTCAAGTGGTTAATAGAATAAAATAGAAAGAATATGCAACCATCTTATGAAATTCGAATTTCAAATAGAATAAATTTGAATTTCGAATAGTAGGAATTAAAAAAAATGTAATTAATTAATTTTAACTTTGGATAGAATAGATTAGAATAGAAATAGAGAATACACTAGAAAAACAATAGAATAGAATAGAATAGAATATAGATACTATTTCATGTTTAATTTTTTTGCAGATTACTATTTTTTACATAAGATCTCCTGCAGACTATTAGCATTTATTTTATTTTTTTGCAGATCTCCTGCAGACTATTATTATCTATTTAGTTCTCACCAGGTCTCCTGCAGACTATTAGCATCTATTTCTTTTTTTAGCAGATCTCCTGTAGACTATTAACAGCCATTTACTTTTTTTTTTGCAGATCTCCTGCAGACTGTTAGAATCAATTTAATTTTTTTTTCAATGTCGGGTCGCAAAATATTTTCGAATCCGCTTTAAATAGTATCAACATGATTCGAAATTATTTCAACCGCATTTAAAACTATTTCAACCGCATTTGAAACTATTTCAACCGGATTCAAAAATATTTTGCGACCCGACTTTGGGTCCACGTATCTCAGGGTTAGTTGGCGATAGAAACCCCAAATTGGGGATGTTGTAGTGCTAGTTCTCCTGTGTTTGCATACCAAATTTGGGGTTTCTATCACCAAGTAACCCCAAAATACATGGACCCAAAGTCGGGTCGCAAAATATTTTCGAATCCGGTTGAAATAGTATCAACATGATTCGAAATTATTTCAACTGCATTTGAAACTATTTCAACCGGATTAGAAAATATTTTGTGACCCGAATTTGGGTCCATGTATCTCGGGGTTACTTGGTGATAGAAACCTCAAATTTGGGGTTATTGTTTTTCTAGTCTATTTTCTATTTTATTATAATCTTTTCTATCAAAAGTTAAAATAATTAAAAAATTTGAATTCATACTATTCGAAATTCAAATTTATTCTATTCGAAATTCGAATTTCAGAAGATGGTTGTATATTCTTTCTATTTTATTCTTCTAAATTATATTTTTTTTCTATTCTGTTCTAATCTTTTCTATTTGAATTATAAATTTTGGAAGAAGGTTATTTACTTACTTATATACATCTGTCACATAAAAAAAAAGATGTGAAATGGCTGTCACGGATGTCGATCGCAAGGCAAGTACATATGCTGTATGTCATTGTCCACTTGCCACAACACCTGCCACGAGTGCCACGTGACCGGCCACGAGTGCCACGTGACCGGCCACGAGTGCCACGTGAACGGCCACGAGTGCCACGTGAACGGCCACGAGTGCCACGTGACCGGCCACGCTTTAAATAGACATTAACAGCCATTTCACTTCTTTTTTTTTTGCAGATCTCCTGCAGACTGTTAGAATCAATTTCATTTTTTTTTCAAAGTCGGGTCGCAAAATATTTTCGAATCTGCTTTAAATAGTATCAACATGATTCGAAATTATTTCAACCGCATTTAAAACTATTTCAACCGCATTTGAAACTATTTCAACCGCATTCAAAAATATTTTGCGACCCGACTTTGGGTCCACGTGTCTCGGGGTGAGTTGGCGATAGAAACCCCAAATTTAGGGATGTTGTAGTGCTAGTTCTCCTGTGTTTGCATACCAATTTTGGGGTTTCTATCACTAAGTGACCCCGAGAAACGTGGACCCAAAATCGGGTCGCAAAATGTCAAACACTTTTCTGCAGCAGAGAATGACATTTTGCGACCCGAATTTTGGGCCACATATCTCGGGGCCACTTGTAGCTAGAAACCCCAAATTTGGTATGCAAACACAGTAGAACTAGCACTATAACATCTCCAAATTTGGGGTTTCTATTACTAAGTGACCCTGAGATATGTGGACCCAAAGTCGGGTCGCAAAATATTTTCGAATCCGGTTGAAATAGTTTCAAATGCAGTTGAAATAATTTCGAATCATGTTGAAATAATTTCGAATCATGTTGAAATAATTTCGAATCATGTTGAAATAATTTCGAATCATGTTGAAATATTTTCGAATGCGACCGATTTTCGAATTCGGTCAAAAACAAAACGAAATCCGAAAACGAATTTAACGAATCTAACTAAATTAAATTAATTAATTAACGAATTAAAACGAAATGAAACAAATTTTTTCCTTTTGCACATGTCTACAAGGAGATGCTTACCGGTTATTAAGACCAATAATGGCAGTTTCTAAACTGGCATTTATGCTATGTGAAGTATATAATAATGATTACCCTTTTTATCTGAATGCTCCACATGCTGAAATAGTGATTTTTTTTTCTAGATGAAGTTATCCTTGAAGTACATTTTTTTTTTTTTTAACTGAGTCATATAGTGATATTTTATAAAATGTTTGGGGCTCATATGAGCAGACATTAGTGTCTACGTTTGTTATGTTTAAAAACACCAATTTGTTAAGCAGTCATGTTTTATTGCATTGTGTTTAAGCACATTTATTCATGTTTAGGCAAGAAAAAGCTGAAACCAGCTTTCAAAAGCAGAAAAATGCAGCAGAGACTTCTAAGAAAACACCGGTACAAAAGCAAGACATTAAGGCCCCTTTCACACTGAGGCGTTGAAAAAACGCTAAAAAATAATGACATTTTTTACCGCGGTTTTACCGCGATTGCGGTAAAAATAGCGCTAACGCCTATGCGTTTTTACCGCGAATTTACCACGTTAGCGCTATTTTTTAACATAACGCTTATGCCTATGCGTTTTTACCGCAAATCCCATTCATTTCAATGGGGATAGGCGTTTTTACAGCGCTATTTTATGCGCCCTAAAGTTGCTCTAAAAAAGCTGTTTGCAGGATTTTTTTCAACGCCCAGCCAGCAAAACGCCTCAATGTGAAAGCCCTCAGAGATTTCACATTGAGAATGCTGGGGCAGGATTATTTCAGGCGTTATTACAGCGCTATTTTTACCGCGAAAACGCGGTAAAAACGCCTCAGTGTGAAAGGGGCCTAAAAGTATGGAACAAAAAAAATCATCAAGGACACCACAATAGAAAACATTATTATAATTTTTCACTTGCTTTAAAGCTGCAGTAAATGTCCGTGTTCATAAGGCTGAGAGTTCATGTAAACAATGTGATCTAAATTTCTTTATGAATCTCCCGCTTCTATTGGATATGCATATGGATATGGATCCCTACCATCCCATTCTAAGTTTGAAGAGTTCAGTCCAGGTAAATAAAAATACACTTCATTCATACATGAATATTGTGCATTCAAATTAAACCAAGGGACACATCTTAAAGTGGAACGCAAGGCAAAAATTAAAAACTGTATAATACAAGTCTGACATAAAAGCTATCCATTCACGATATCCTCCTGTTTCCTATTCAAAGTAACTTTGAGGAAATTACTCAGAGATCCTGCCATTTCCCTGATTCTGACACTAGTTCAGGTGTTGGGCAGACAACCCTATTGAGCCACTATTTAAATGGCTGATCCTTCAATGTTGTCAGCACCTGGAAACCCTACCTCCAGTGTGCATGCGTTCAACTCTGATAATGCTCAGTTTGCACACTTAGCAGTCAAGCATATACAACTTCTCAACTCCTCCCTCACTTTGTCAGGGGAAGCAGAGTTTGAGGTGGTGATGTCACTTCCTGTCCGACATTAGTGCTAGAAGGAAAACACCATTTGCAACTCATCACTGAAGGGACTGTACTGAGGGTCAACAATCACATGACTGCAAATAAACAGAAAAGATATATATATATATATATATTATAAAAATAAAAAACACAGGGTGGTAAAGCAAACCTAGGTGTACCTTTTAGACCTTTGGAGGTTAACTTTGAATCTACTCTAAAGGTGAACTCTAGGCAATTTTTTTTCCCCTATGCAGTGGGGCTGCGCCTGCATTGCACGGGTTGACTGCTCTCTTTTGTCTAGGAGATTGGAGAGCAGAGATATACTTATCTAATCCTCCCAGCACAAGACTAGTCCCTGTGGCTCCAGCCCCACCATGGTCTAGCAATCTTGTATGGTGAACTGTTGGTGACGTCATCACAACTATAGACCTGCTTTGGACATGAAGACGTCAGGAACAATACACTGCTGTATTGTGAGGGTGCGCTGTTTGCCACTGGACTGGCTAAGTATAAAGCTTTCTGGTTGCCCCTTGACAAAGCAAGCAGTTAACCCGTGCAGTGCGTGAAAAATTCCCAAAATTCAGCCTTAAAGTGTTTGTTAACCCAAAAAAAAAAAAAAAAAAAAGTAGATTATGCTCCTTTAAAGCAGATTACACAGCACAGTGCTTGTGCTGTGTAATCCGCCCCGCTCTAATCTGTAAAAAGAAAAAAACTGAACATTGCACTTCCTGTATGACCTCTCTAAATAGACCACGATAACCAGGGCTGCTCCGCCCTGATTACTATGGTCAAAGTGCGTCCCTCTGTCATACATTGTCCCCTCTGCTCTCCACTTTCCCCCCCTCACCCCCCTCCTTCCTCCCTGTCATCTGCCTCTGTGTCTGTCTCCGGCCTCGCGCCCCCCCCCCCCCGCCGCTATTGCTTGTACAATAAAATTCTAACATTTTCACAGCCAGCCTCTCTGTTAGAGGCTGACATAGCACACTGTCATTCATTTTACAAAAAGAGTGTTGGAGTAAACAATGCCCCATCATTGGATTTAGTAGGAGTAATAGTGCCCCATTGTTGGCATCAGTGGGAATAATAGTGCCCCATTGTTATCAGAGAGAGTAATAGCACCCCATCATTGGTATCTGTGAGGGAAATAGTACCCCACCACTGGTGTCAGTGGAAGGAATGATGCCCCATCACTGGTGCAAGTTGTGCATGAAATAGTGCCCCAAAGGACCAGAGCGGCAAGCAAAGGGCCACAGTTTGGAGATCACTGCACTAGATCAAAAGAGGGAAGATTACAAAAACATGTGGTAGTAAGTCATATTCCTGCCCAGAAGCACTGTGCAAAACCTGCTAAATCTGGCTGCACTGATAACTGTATGTCATTTTCTGACTTAAGCACCACTGCAATTTTTATTGGACAGCAATATGCAGAACACTAAATGATCAACCTGTTGCCTGGGTTGCCCCTCAATTGAAATCATGCTATTACTCTCATAGAGACTATTGTGGTGTTGCCCAAAAACTCAGTCCTATTTCAATGATAAATGGAGGGAATGAAGCAGAAGAGAGCGCAGCAACTGATACAGGCAGTTGCTATGGTTACTGCAAATTGTTTGAAACATTCACCTGTCAGGCTATCTGTGAAAGAAAATGCCCATGCATTGTTCGTGAGAGAATCGAGCTAGTGTATAATTTAAAAACTCATGAATATTATGTTTCCATTTTTTAAAGGCCTGTCTTTAGATAAACAATAGCTTACCGTTCTCTTTGCCAACTACCTATTATGCCATTCCTGGAAATACAGCGCAGCTTAGCGATCTGGCATCAAGCACATCAGTACACTGTGCAGCTCCTGTCAGAATAACATAAGCAATAGCTATTGTTAATTTCCTGTTTAGTTAAAATGACTCCATGAAGAAAAAAAATATGGAAGCTGCGATTGCTATTTTCAAAAGAGCAGGTCCTGGGGCTGTATATACGGGATCTGACTTTGCTACCTATTGATGCACTGACCTGGAACAAGTGTGCAGGATAGGAGATGAGATTGGCTGCATGCTTGGTCAGCAAATCATTAGGTAGTGAAGCAGGAAACAGAATGATAGCCCAGAGCCTGAACACATTAAAGATAGCAAGGTAGCCTTTAAATGGCAACTGCATGCAAGCAGTAAAATAAGTGAACAGTGTCAGAGTGAGGCTTGGTCTGGGCAGACTCTTTGGTGATCTTGCGCTGGAACAATAAAACATTGTGATGACTGAAGTCGATGAAGTGTGGATGGCTTATTTGTTCATTCCAACTGAAGAGCATTTACAAGCTCCATTGAACAGTATCTGAAGCCAAAAGATAGGTGGATTGGAGGCTTTCAGTGGTTACTTCCTTTGGTAAAATGAATGAACTGGTACTGCTACCCAGTGTAGGCCGCAATAAAGCTAATGCCAGAAAGTCCACTCAGTTCACACCTAATATGCATTTTATATCATCCGTAACTATTTAACCATAGTTTTTACAATACTCATTTTAAATAGCTGTATGCTTTTTTACCCTAGTGCTCTTATATTTGCTTATGAAACTCCAATACGCTAACAGAGCGGCCCCCAAATGGACCACGTAGCACCTTCCCCTTTGGGGTCTCATTCCAGGATCTTTAAAGCGGAGGTCCCGCGGAAAAAAAAAATATTAAAAGTCAGCAGCTACAAATACTGCAGCTGCTGACTTTTAATAAATGGACACTTACCTGTCCAGGGTGCCCGCGATGACGGCAGCCGAAGCCGAGCAATCACTCGTCTCTCGGCTGCCCCCGCCGCCATCTTCGGTGAGAGAATCAGGAAGTGAAACGTTGCGGCTTCACTGCCCAGTTCCCTACTGCGCATGCGCGAGTAGCAGCGGCGCGTTCTCAGTGGTCCCGCTGTCTCCTGTGTGTTTCCCAGAAGACAGCGGGGGGGGGGGGAAGTGGAGTGACTCCCGTGGGAGTCTTTTCCCAGAAGTGCGAATACCTGTATTATACAGGTATCTGTTCCGAAAAGCAGAGGTTCACTTTTTGTGTGTGGACCTCCGCTTTAAGCTTCCAATAGTAAACTCCTGCAAGCGTGATCTCTCATATATAAAATGGCAGCATAAGGGTAAAAAAGGAACTAGCATATTTAAAACACAAGTAACTATTCCACTTACATTTAGGAATGCACTATCCCTGGTGCATACAGGTTATGAACTTGAAAATATACAGATCCGTCCCTGGGGTCACAAAATCACCTGCGCCTAGTGTGATTGGTGGAGGGTCCACGTGGGGTTAAGTCACTCATTTGTTATTATTCACCATTGGATTGTGTGTGGACAGCATTGGTTCACAGAAGATATCACTGGATAATGGACTTTGCCGGATACAGTAAAACCTTGGTTTGAGAGTAACTTGGTTTGAGAGTGTTTTGCAAGACAAGTGTAGCGCCCCCCCTCACTCCCCTCTTTGCATCAGCTCGTTTCTCTTCTTGTCTAGGGGTACCTCAGAGGGGAGAGAGCGGGGACACCACACCTGGCCTTCACCACAGGTGTCAGTGCGGTGTAAGCAAAGTTCTTTCTCTACCTTCGGGTCAGTGTTGTGCATCTAAAACCTCCACGTGAGATTACCTTGAACAATGTCCACCAGAAAAGAGCCTCACACCATTAAAGTCCAACACTCTTATTCTTCTCGAGTGAACAGCATAATCAGTTAGACCAGTGTTTCTCAACTCCAGTCCTCAAGGCGCCCCAACAGGTCATGTTTTCAGGTTTTCCATTATTTTGCACAGGTGATTTGATCAGTTTTACTGCCATAGTAATTACCACAGCCATTTCATCTGAGGGAAATCCTGAAAACATGACCTGTTGGGGTGCCTTGAGGACTGGAGTTCTGGAGTTGAGAAACACTGAGTTACTCCCTTAGAAAACAGAACAGAAAAGGAGGAGGTGTGGATGCGAGTAGGCCCAGACACAATGAACTCTCCACTTTCCTTCCTGAAAGTGGGTTGCGGTCTCAGAGCGAGGGGGAATTTCCTTCCAGGCGGTCTCCGGTGGTAGGCTCACCTGTCACTGGCAATCTGCTGTACCCGGTCTTCAAGTGAGGAGCTCCCCCCGGTGCATTACGCCTTCCGGATTTGGGTACTCAATCCCTGGGTTCCCTAGGACCTCCGTCCCTCGCGGAACTCAGTGTTGGGCACTGAGCTCCAGACATCCTCTCGAGTACCTCACACCAGGCTAAAGGTGCCTGAGATGGAACACGACCTCCGGCTGTCCTCTAGGCCTAGGCCGCCTAGAGGACCGACACGAACCACCACCCACAGGCTGAAGGTGCCTGGGACTCGACCCCGTGACAAAGATGGTCGGCCCCTTTATACCCTCTCCCAGCAAGCACGGCGGGTTCCCCGCCCCACCATACCACTGCCGAGAGAGGACAAAAAGGAGGCCCGTCACACAGCAATGGCTCAACCCCCAGCCCATGGCGACAGCGCCACCTGCTGGGCTGCAGGGAATTACACATCACTGGTGTCTCTGCCAGTTAAATTTACACCCGGGAAAGTACATACCCGCTACACAAGCAACATTTTTTATTAAGTTTTGACTTGATATACAAGCGATGTCTTGATATACAAGTAGCATCATGTCACAACCAAGTATAAAAGAGAAGAGAGGCGCCTCCAAAGTGTAGCAATATGGTTACATTTAATGAAGGGACAACATTTAGCAACATATTGCTACACTTAGAGGCGCCTATCTTCTCTTTTAAAGTAGCTCCTGCTGGATTTTGCTTCTAATCCCCTTGTGGAGGCTTCCATTTGTGAATGGACATTTTATGGTTACACAACTTGGTCACATTGCTATAATCTTTTTATATGGACTATAAGCTGAAAGGACTTATGAATAAATGGTTGTGGAACAAATCATTTGAGTTTCCATCATTTATTATGGGGAAATTTGCTTTGATATACAAGTGCTTTCGATTACAAGCATATTTCTGGAACGAATTATGCTTGCAATCCAAGGTAAGGTTTTACTGTATATATATATATATATATATATATATATATGTGTTATAATTTTTGTAACCACTAGAGGTCACACTGGTTGTACATATTAATGTTATTTGATATATGGGTTATAATTTTTTTACCCACTAGAGGTCATTGTGACATATATAACATATTTTTTGTGTCATATGCAATAATCCCACTAGGGGTCACTATTTTATTTACTTTCTATTTACATAACATAGTATGCATAGTAAGGGAGCACTTCGCAAATTTTTCTTTTTACTCTGGTCTGCTAATAACAGTTGGTGTTAAGCAGCAACCTCTTAGATTTTATATATAGCACTTACTTTATATTAGTAGCGCAGAAGTACATTTCTTTTTACGCTAACAGAGGGTGGTGCTAAAAATCAAGTAACTTGCATACAGGCTCAAGTTTCAGACTGTGAAATGCAGTAGTTCTCATCCAATCATCAATACTTATGCTCCCTGCTTTTTACCAAAATGCAGCTCTGACTAGGCTGGTGCACATGAGACTGCTGCTCTCACACAAAGGAAAGGGTCCTCAGTGATAGATGACTGGTGGGAACCAGTATTCATTTCATCAACGAAAAATTTGTCCAAATTTTCGTCAGCGGCCTTTTTACAGTGACACCAAAAGTACACCACATTTTCGTCCACTGGCGAAAACTATGACGAAAATCAATTAACGAAGGTAAACAAAACAAAATTGTGAGGCAGGGACATTCAGATGGGAGAGAAGCAGCGCTAATCTAAGTGCAGTATGTGAAACAAAAATGTATTAGGTATTGTACTTTTAGGATAAGACCAAGTACATGGCATGTAAAAGAGACCAAGCAGTGAAGGGAGTGGAGAGCTGGGTGCTGCAGCATCCCATGTTGCCGGCCGCACCGGTGGTTTCCGGAGCACTGGGCTGGAGAGCGAGCGAGCATCACCAGGAAGACAGAGAGACTGCGGTGGGCGTGGTCATGGCGCACCTTCGGAACATGCATGCTCCTTCCTCAGGCCTCCTGAGCAGCCACCTATGCTGAGGTTAAATAGGGGCAGCGGTGCAGGTGGACAGCAAGGCTCAGTGCACCAGCTCCAGCTATAACCCCACAGAAACAGCACAGCGAATGGCGGCCGCAAGAACATGCCAGTGGTGTAATACATTAAATAAAAAGGGTGGTTTATTCATAACACAAACAGGGGCGGATCCAGAGTCTTTTCTCGGGAGGGGCACTGCCAAAAAATATGTTTTTTTTGTGGGAAATTTAGCAGGGAAATGGCTGGTGTCGGCGCTTCAATCATCCCGGCACCATGGTTGTTATGGTGTCAGGATGATTGAAGCGCATTATTTCTATTATTACATTGTAATATAAAATTAAATAGTTCAATGCAGAATCAGTGGGAGCCCCGAGTGTGTCACTTGCCACACGTTGCGGATTGTCACTTGCCACGTCACCTGCCACACCTTGCATATTGTCACTTGCCTGCCACCAGATGCAGATTGTCATTTGCCACGTCACCTGACACAATTTGCGGATTGTCACTTGCCACGTCGCCTGCCACACCTTGCGGATTGTCACTAACTTGCCTGCTAAGGTGTAGTTTTGGTTGTCTCTTGCTGTGTCCCAGACTCCCAGAGATAATGTAATCTCTCTGCTGCCTGCACAGTGAGGGCGGTAGTCACTGCAGGAATGCAGGGCAGGCACGGGCGGTGAGAGATGATCTCATCTCTCTGCTCCCCCGCTCCCGGCTAGCTGATTGGCCAGCTGCCACACTGAGCCTGCCCTCTCACTCTCACCTGCCAACACACTGAGCAGGACGGTCTGCCCACGAACCGCGCCGCCCGCCCACAAACCGCGCCGCAAACGGAGCCGCCCGCTTTCTTACCCATCTGTGGAGCCGCACGCCATCTCACCTGCCCGCAGAGCGGCCCGACGTGACTCACTGACGTCACTCGTTGCTAGACGCCAAGCGGCCCAGGCGTTAGCAACGAGTGCAGGAAAGAGGCTCCACCCACCTCCTCTCCTGGTATCGTGTCAGTGCGCAACTACATTAGACGAGTCTCTCTCGGCGCCGCTGATCGGCTGATGTGAGAAACTGAGAGAGAGACTCAGAGAGGCAGCCGCAGAACAAGTACTGTATATACGCGAGTATAAGCCGACCCGAATATAAGCCGAGGCACCTAATTTTACCCCCAAAAAACTGGGAAAACTTATTGACTCGAGTATTAGCCTAGGGTGTCCATCTGCATGCCTCACTGTGCCCATGACTAAACTGATGTTTAACATGGGAGTCTATGGAAGGAGTGCCCGGGTTTAAAAAATCAGTGCTCGCCGGCCGTAGGTCCCCCAGACACCAAACTTTGCACACTTATAGAGGAGACATGGGGCTACATGTGTGCCACGTTTCAGGTCCAGGGAACCTACGGCCGGCCCTGTTGCCCCCCCCCCCGGATCTGCCCCTGAACACAAACAGCAAAGAATTCTAGTATAAAAACCGAAGATCAAAAAGTGAAAAATACATAGATGTAAAAGATAATGTCATAAAATAAGGAGTAAAAAAAAAATAGAATAAAAAATAATAAATAACAAAAAAATTATAAATAAATAATAAAAGAATGGATGGGGTCTAAAATGTCAGCTCTCCATCCAGAGGGACTTCACTGCTTGGTCATGCTATGTACTTGGTCTTATCCTGTAAGTGCAATACCTAATAAATGTTCAATTTTTGCTTCACATACTGCACTTAGATTGGCGCTGCTTCTCTCCCATCCTCTTTACCTACAGAGCCACTTCTTACTCTGATGGCTGGCTGCCCATATTTACTAAACACATTCGATTTTATTTGACTGAAATTTTATTAGACTAAAATGTACTGGAGATTTTAGTCGACTAAAATACGACAAACAATTGCCGATGACTAAAATGGGACTAAAACTAAAATGGAATTTTACCCAAAAGACTATAGCTAAAACAAAATCAAAATTTGATGCCAAAATTAACACTGGTGGGGACAGGCTGATTTTAGGTAGCTGGATTTGTTTTAGTAAACAAACCAACGGTAAAACTTTATTCACTTAGGGCTTGTTTACACTTTAACACACATTAAAGAGCCTACTACTTCAACATTCAGCTTTTTTTATGTGTTTTTGATACCTGAGTGATGCTTTTTTGAAGCTTTATATTTGTTTAAAAGAGACCCAGTAAAACCCCAGTTCAGTAGTACCCCTAGCTTTCTTGATCCCCCACTTAGTAGCAACCCCCAGCTCTGCTGATCCCCTGCTCAGTAGTAACCCAGAGCTTTGCGGATTCTCTGGTTTGCTCATTTTCCTCTCTCTGGTCCCTGTTCACCTCCCACTATAGTGCTCCCATGCTGCTAACTACGGGTGATATCTGCTAGCTTCTCCTGCTCCAGTCCCCAACTCTTCTGATTCTCTGCCGCTCAGTCCTCTCTCTGGTCCCTGCTCACCTTCTACTATAGCATTCCCATGTTGCACACCTAGAGTGCCGGCTGCTAGTTTCTCTGCTCTAGTCCGGACCCCACTCACCTTCCTGCTGCTCCATGCTGCATACCAGATATGACATCTGCACCAGACACTCCCAGATTATATACAAATGAACTGGAAGTGACTGCTGATGACGTCTTTCCAGTTCACTTGTTGGTTTCCTAGTGTATCCTGGGATATCTTATACATGCAAGTCCTCCAAAGCAAAGCTAAAGCTGAATGAAAGCCCCCCAAAAGCTTCAGGTGCTATAATTGAGCATTGTCATAGACGTCTATGGAGGCTTTGGTGACGCTCTGAAGCGCCAAGAAAGTGACACGGGGTATCATTTTTGAAGCGAAGCAAAGCAAATCCAATGTATGAACAGGACTGTAAGGTAACCATTTTATTTAGTGACAGGTGCTTTGATTTGCATTAAGAGTACTTTAAAAAAGCAGGTCCAATGCCACATTTTTTTTCCCCACCAACCTAATACCCTATCCAAACTACTTATAGGGACAGGAAGCAACTAGAATTCTCAGTATTGGGGAACAATTCATACCTGACAAAGTTTCTAACATTCCCCTACTTCATCCAAAACAAAAAACAAACAAGGTTAACAGTACTTCCACTGTAAGAGCCCATTCACACAGGGGCGTCTTTGGATCCGACTCCAAATCGCCCCTAGTCGCCTCAGGTCGCGCTGGCTGAAGAAATCAATGTAAGTTAATGGAGCCGTCCTTATGCACACTACTGCAGTCGCTCCGACTTCAAAAAAGGTCCCTGTACTACTTCAATCCGACTCCTAGGCGACCTGTAACCATTCATTTCAATGGGAGTCGCCTCTCCCTGTCTTAATAGGAGCGACTCTCCAGGAAGATAACATACATTTATCAGGCAAAACTCTCTCTCCCCCCTCCCTCCCACAGAGCTGATTCTTGTTTGATTGGCCACTGGAATGTCTCCTGTCCTGCAGGCAACTTGGAGTTGCCTTGTAAATAGCTCCAGGTCGAGCTGAGTTGCCTCATAAAATCGTGTCTGAGTTGCCTCATAAAATCGCCCTGGAAGTCGTGTTGCCCCTGTGTGAATGGGCTCTTAGTGCTTCTGAAGGCTTTGTTTTTATTATTAAAATAACAAATATGTTATATTTACTGACTCTGTGCAATGGTATTGCACAGAACGGCCCCAAACCTCTACTGCGGTCCCCCGCCTGCACTGTCAGCTCCTCCACTTCCGTGTCTGCCCCCATTACAAGCCACTTGCTACTGGGGTAGTCCTGCAGGCTTGCTCCCGAGCTAGGCTGTGTGTATCCATAGACACACAGTGCGGCTCAGCCCCCCCCCCCCACTCTCTGCTCACAGGATTTGATTGACAGCAGCAGGAACCAATGGCAATCCCACTGCTGCCTAATCATTCTGTGAGAAGATAAAGACAGAGGAGAAAAGCTGCAGATGGGCACATCGCCATATCAATACAGGACTCGGGTAAGTGTTTGGGGGGGGGGGCACAGCAAATGGGCAAATGTTTTTTTTACCTTAATGCGGGAAATTCATTAATGTAAAAACATTTTAGCTGTAGAAACACTTTATGTAATCTTTATTTATGACAAAAATAAAGGGGATACACATAACAAACATCATCTTTAACATGGAAGCTATGAATCAGTTACATAGATTGACACAAGTAGCAGTGGCGGTGCATCCATAGTGGGCGCAGGAGCGCCGCCCCATCTCTCCCGCACCCGTCAATCAACATTAGATAGATTCATGCATTGCATGAATCTATCTATTGTGTAAATAAATTACTACAGCGCTAATATGTAAATAGTGTAAAACACAAACCAAAGATACCTAAATGGTGCTAGCTGCAAACATAAAAAGAGAATCTGTGCCCTCCAAAGTGAATAAATGTTAAAATATATGATGCGCTTGCAAACCTCTTAAAGCTACTAATAACATCGCTACATTGCATATTTTGTTTATCAACATTTACCTTTAATTTAACAAAATTTAGTTTTTGAAAAATTATAAAAGGAATAACTGCATTTGTTAAAAACATACATATTAAGATTGTATGTATGATACCCCTTGTATGCCTTAATAAAATATTTTGACAAGGAAAATATATGATGCGCTTACACCAACCTATTGTTTGTGCACAGTGAACTAATTTAACGTGCTTAATACAATGTGCTAAAAACACAATATGCTCAGTGCTAATATAATCAACTTAAACAGTGATAATATGCAGTGCTTATAAAGAAAAAAACAGCATAAATGGATTCCAATGTGGTGGACACGACAGTCCTGCTCACAACTCCTTGCTTCCACTATGCGAACTGTAACCTCAGATGATTCATCCAAGCAATCACAAAACACTGCTGAACAATTCACACTGAACTCATAATAAAAAAAAAGGTCCGCCAGTCTCCCTGGCCACCTGTGGTGAGACCGCTTCAAAACAAGGCTCCCCTTCTCTAGATCACTCGGGGTTTCAAAGATGTCATCATATAAGGGATACAAAGAAAAGAGATCACTACACCATCAGCTTCAAAACAGCTGTGGCTGCACTCACATAACCCTGGATAATCAGCGCTCAAGCTCAGCTCAGTTTGATGTAATCCTCCTCAGGCTGTTAGCGTCACTAGGCTCCTCCCCCTACGTGTTACATCATCGGCACTTGACTTATTCATGGGTAAGCATGTCTATCTATTGTCGCCGCTGCCACCCACTATTTAGGTGTCCGGCCCCATGTCGAGCGCCGGCCATCTGAATTACAGCGGTGGGGGTGTTTTGGAAGTGCCTGATTAGAGCCATAGGCTCTAATAGGCTTCCTGATTAGAGCCTGTGGGCTCCAATAGGCTTCCAAATTGTTAAACACCGTGCGCACTGCTGTGCGTTCGCTGTTTAAACAGTGCTGTGTTAGGGAATCGCTTCCCTAACACTGACCCGCCTCTCAGCCAATCAGGTGCACTGGGCCTGGTTACCGGTTACCTGATTGGCTGAAGCGACAGGCACTGTGCAATCACAGCGTCACTGTGTCTTAGCAGAAGACGGAAGAGGATGGGAGAAGGGAGAAGACATCAAGGACTCGGAGGACAGCTTTGACCGAGACAGGCAAGTGCCGGGCGGGGGGGCACACTGGCGGCATTTGATGGGGCAAATCTGGCAGCACACTGGCGGCAATTGATGGGGCAAATCTGGCAGCACACTGGCGGCAATTGATGGGGCAAACTGGCAGCATTTGATGGGGCAAACTGGCAGCACACTGGCGGCAATTTATGGGGCAAACTGGCAGCACACTGGTGGCAATTTATGGGGCAAACTGGCAGCACACTGGGGGCAATTGATGGGCACACTGGCAGCACACTGGCGGCAATTGATGGGCACACTGGCAGCACACTGGCGGCAATTGATGGGCACACACTGGCAGCAATTTATGGGGCACACTGGCAACAATTGATGGTTACAGTAGCAGCATTTGATGGCACCGTGGCTGCGTTTGATGTTTCTTTTCAGTTTGTTTGCACCCCCCCCCCAAAAACTACCTAGGGTAATAGAAGCTTATTTAGGTGTTAATACATTACTTCCCAGAGTGAGTAGCCATTCTAGCTTTCCGTATCTAGCAGAGGCCCTATCCTGCAATCCCCATCAGAAAGGGGGTTCAAGGAACCTCCATCTGACCCTCTCCAGCCAGAGTCTAGCCCAGGGACAGGCAGGAAGAGGGCACCACGCCATTATGAGCCTCGTCTCCATTACAGAGAGGAGAGGGAGCGTCAACCCTTATATGAAGTGTACCTAGTGATGATAAAATAGGTAAGCACTGCCAGGTAGCATGGTCTAGAGTAGACCCACATATGTGGATCCGAAACATAACATACAAACCCAAAATTAAAAAGACATATCAAAAAAAAGGAGAGAAAAGAGAGGGAAGAGAGGGAGGAGCCCTCTCCTCTTGGCACGCACCTGTTTTCACAGGAAAAATGTGGGTTGCTGCTCACGTCCAAAGTATAGAAACACTTTAAATTTACTAGCACATCCAAAACTGACATCTTTTATGGTTGGATTAACACTATAAAGTTGAGGTTTTCTTTAAAGGCACTTTGGAAAAAGTCTGTTCCTGTCCTTTTCCTGTTTTCTCATAAGAATAATCACTCATACCTACAACAAATATGCTATTTTCTCCAGTAACTAAGCCATTGTTCTGGTAATATTAAACAGTCTATTTGTTAATGAATACATTTTCCATCCTCATTTAAAAGCCATCAACGAAGAGATCGGATTCCGAAATCTATCAAGCGTCCAGCTGAATATCTGCTTAAAGACTGCCTCTGGTGCTTTGATATTAATGGCCCACCCCCCATATACATGTATGCTTTAACAATAATAATCATGGCAACAGCACAGTAAAAATTGATTATGTGAGCTCATTGGGCCTGAATTAAAGGGGTTGTAAAGGTTAGTTTTTTATTTTCTAAATAGGTTCCTTTAAGCTAGTGCATTGTTGGTTCACTTACCTTTTCCTTTGATTTACCTTCTAAATGTTTTTTTTCTTTGTTTTCTTTGTCTGAATTTCTCACTTCCTGTTCCTCCTCAGTAAGCTGTTCAGTAAGCTGTTCTGGATGACTCCACACCACTCGGATGATGGGGTGAAGTTTAGTGAGGAGAAACAGGAAGTGAGAAATTCAGACAAAGAAAAACAACATTTAGAAGGTAAATCAAAGGAAAAGGTAAGTGAACCAACAATGCTTAAAGGAACCTATTTAGAAAATAAAAAACGAAACTTTACAACCCCTTTAAGTGGATAACCATGCAAAAATTTGCAGATCATGTTCAGAGCATCCGCAGTATAATAGTACTTTAAGCATACTGATCTTCCTTCCTGCATTATATGACAGATAATGGAGTTAAAGTCTTAAGCAGATATTAAGAGGACATGTTATGCAACAGAAAGGGCACAAGAAAAATATAGGGAACTAGAATGAGAAAAGTGCTTTGCTCCTAAGCTAAAATCTGGCTAACTACTGTAGATTAACCACTTCCCTACTGTGCACGAAAACCCCCTTCCTGCCCAAGCCATTTTTCAGCTTTCAGCGCTGTCACACTTTGAATGACAATTGCGCGGTCGTACGACGTGGCTCCCAAACGAAATATGCGTCCTTTTTTCCCACAAATAGAGCTTTCTTTTGGTGGTATTTGATCACCTCTGCGGTTTTTATTTTTTGCGCTATAAACAAAAGAAGAGCGTCCAGTTTGGAAAAAAAACACTATTTTTTTCTTTTTGCTATAATAAATACCCATTTATTTTTTTTTAATAAAATTTTCCTCAGTTTAGGCCGATACGTATTCTTCTACATATTTTTGGAAAAAAAAAAAAAATTTGCAATAAGCGCGTATTGATTGGTTTGCGCAAAAGTTATAGCGTCTAGAAAATAGGGGATAGATTTATAGCATTTTTTTTTTATTTTTTTTTATTAGTAATGGCGGCGATCTGTGATTTTTATTGTGACTGCGATATTGCGGCGGACACATCGGACACTTTTGACACATTTTTGGGACCATTCACATTTATACAGCGATCCCTGCTATAAAAATGCATTGATTACTGTATAAATGTGATTGGCAGGGAAGGGGTTAACCACTAGGGGGCAGGAAGGGGTTAAATATGTTCCCTCAATGTGTTCTTACTGTGGGGGGAGGGGACTGACTGGGGGAGGTGACCGATGGTTGTCCCTATGTACAAGGGACACACCATCGGTCCCCTCTCCCTCACAGGACGTGGCTCTCTGTGTTTGCACACAGAGATCCACTTTCCTGCTCGTTTCCCGGGCAATCGCGGGTGCCCGGCGGCAATCGCGGCCGCCGGGCACGCGCACCGGGGCCTTGTGAACGCGGCGGGCGCGCGCGCCTCCTAGCTCGTTTTAAAGGGAGGACGTCATATGACGCCCTCCCAGAACGAGAGTGTCCTCCGCCCGCCGTCAATTGACAGTGGGCGGGGGACAAGTGGTTAATGCATTGTGCACATCATCGTTGCACAAACAAATGCATCTAAAACTAGTATATACAGTATTTTGTATTGTTGCTACAAAGTTGCATCACATGCTGAGTTCTTATATCATTTAGGAAACTCCTACTCACTCTTGTAGGCATTATAACGTAAAGGTTGGTGGTACTGATGAATTCTCTATTGAATGGAACAAAACAATGACTTGGCAACCCAGCTACACAAGTAGGGATGAGGTTCAGGTTTGCTGATAGCTTGTGTTAGCATTGTATGCCTCGAATTTGGGATGTTCACAAGTCGCAAACTTTTGACTGAGGAGTTTGCAGGTTTGCCACCAGAAATAAGAAATAAGCTATAATTCGGTGCATACTACTGGTCAAATGAATCAACAAAAGCCAATAGTTTGAAGATATGGATAACCCAGCCCCCTTTTTATGAAGGAGTGGGTACACAGCACCCATATTGTCATTGTGTGTTGGAAATTATGTTGGGGAGAGTTGACAATTTTGTGTAAACACAGATACAGTTTTCTATATATTTATTTAAATTTTGACATATGTACATGTCACCTATGGCAGTGTCCATGCTGTTTGTTTGACAATAGTTTGCTTATTAGACGTAAAATTGGCAGAATAAAAAAACTAAGACCCCCCCTACACTTTAATTATATGTATGAACTTTGAACATTGAGCAAATATCGCTTAGATGTTTCAAACCAAGCCTAGGCAGATTTTTATCCTTATACACAAGAAGACAAACTTGCCATTGTGTGGATCTAAGTAATCAGTGGGTGATTTATCTGTCTGTTGGCAATGAACAAAATGGGCCTGCAAAGATGTATACCCAGCTAAAATTTGTTTTTTGCTTGAGCTCTTCAGAAACCCCAATCTTTCTCCAAAAACATTGCGCATTGGGAAACATCCATGAAAATGTATCACAGATGGTACTACACCCCTTCCAAATTAGCCGCTATCTTCCTGTCACTCTGCCCCAATTGCTGGAGAAACTGTTCCCTGGAGGGACCCCTCATCGCTTCTGGTGGGATTGCCCTGTGTTAAGTCCACTATGGTCAGAAATAGAGGCCTCCCTTAAAGCGGAGGTCCACCCTAGAAAAAAAAAAAAAGCCAAAAAGGCTCCAAAAAAAATGTGAAAAAAGTAAAAATAAAAAAAATAAAATGATACTTACCAGAAATGGCTGTTGCTAGGCAGATCATCGTAATCTGCCACTTCCTATTCCGTGATGATCTTCTCTCTTCTCCTTGTGTTGCCTCCTGGAAAATGGGGAGCGATGTCTTCTGGGACCTGTGTGTGTCCCAGAAGAGAGCCGCCCATTCACAAAGCGCCGCGCGACTCGCGCATACGCAGTAGGAAACGGGCAGTGAAGCCGCAAGGCTTCACTGCCTGTTTCCCTTAGTGAGGATGGTGATGCTGGCAGACGATCCGAAGGATGGATCGGCCTTGGGCACCCTGGACAGGTAAGTGTGCTTACTAAAAGTCAGCAGCTACAAACAATAATTTTTTTTTTAAACAGCTGGACCTCCGCTTTAAATCACTCACTGGTATTGCTGTTGCATTAACCCCGCAGATGGCCCTTCTAGGAACTAGAAGCTTGACCCACATCAATGCACCTATCCATCACACACTTCTTAATTGCCACCAGGCTGTCAATAGCCCGCCCATGGAGGAACCCCAACCCCCCTTCCTTTCAACTGGTACTCAACACTCTTAATGATGACTGTACCATGGAACGAATGTTTGCCAAGGCTCACCTGAAAGTCTACAAATTTCTTAAACAATGGGAGTGGCTTCTAGATCCTAGATGCATTCTCCCTCAATGATTCTTCCAGTCTCCCCCAATCTCACCCGCTATACTTGAACCCACTGACCCTGTGCCTGCTGCTGTATATTACCATATTGGAATAACAATCTGCTTTTCTCTCTCTTTAGTAACTGTGTACTCATCCGTTACCCCATGTATTGTGCTTTTGAGTTCTGAAGCACTTGTTCGCCTCACTAGTTTTACGGTCCTTAATTTGCTGCCCCAGGCAGTATTTAGCACCACCCTTGCAATTTATTTACCACTTTTATTTAGATGTTACTGCTTCTCATCAATCTGTATACATGTTTGCATCCTGGATGCTACTGTTCATTTATGGCTTTGTATCACTTCTTTTAAACCCAATAAAAATGTATGTGAAAAAAAAAAAAATTGCCTTGGATAGAGTGGTAAAGGTTTAGTATTTCTGATAAGTTTTTAAAGTGGAACTTTACCCATAACAACTTGATAAAAATAATGTTCTTTACCAAAAAACATACATGCAACATTAATAATTTTGCTACCAAATTTAGTGCAGTTGTAAATTGCCTCCAGCATTGTTCCTGTTTCTACTTGCTGAAGGCTGCCATTTCTCTGAAGCCCATAGCCCCTGAGCAGCAAGACCAGCTCTAGGCTGCCTGATGTGGGGGTGCAGTTAAAAATGTTGGGGAGGCAAAGGTTGGGAGGTCAGCAGGGCAGTGTACAGGACTCACCACTGGAGAGAAAGAGAACAGGGGCCACCGCTGGAGAGGAAGAGGACAAGGATCACAGCTGGAGAGGAAGTGGAAAGGGGTCACCACTGGAGAGGAAGTGGAAAGGGGTCACCACTGGAGAGGCAGAGGGCAGGGATCTCATGTATTACAAACACATATCCATGTGAGAAAGCACTGTAACCTAAATATTAAAGTGCCAAAATACCACCTATGCATTTAAATAAACATAGAAGTCCTTTGAATAAAATAGAAGGTCCCATTTAACAGAACCCATGTTCAGTGCAAATAAGAATAGCAAGTCCAAACTCCAACAGCAAAATCACAATCCCATGGCTCCACTCTGCCTCAATCACCACATGTGAAGTCCCTCACACCATAGTTACATAGTAGGTGAGGTTGAAAAACGTCCAACCTATGTGTGTGATTATATGTCGGTACTACATTGTATATCCCTGTATGTTGTGGTCATTCAGGTGATTATCTAATAGTTTTTTGAAACTATCGATGCTCCCTGCTGTTGTCTGATTGCTCTCCAAACCCTACTCCATGAAGGCCATGGTTTCTATATACTGAATTGATGAGCCTCAAACAGTTGTATGCAAAGAGGTAAAAGTATATTTATAATAGGTTGCATCTGTGCTATATACAAGCAGTTCTAGATTTATTTATTATTTATTTAATACAGGTATTTATAGTGCCAACAATTTACACAGCACTTTGGTCCAGAATTATAAAGGTATTAACATAGCTTTGTCTACAGTCCATAAATAAAGGTATAAACCTATTATTTTTGGGTGATTTGTAATACAAGGATGCAAGTGGTGAGATGTATATAAACCATATAGCCAAAAGTATGTAGACATGACTCCACATTATCAAGTTCAGATGTTTCCAATGAAGGGTGTTGTTAAAGGGTAACTCCACTTTCCCGAGGGAAAAAAAAAATTTTTTTTTTTTTTTTTTTAGCGTAATACAATTGCGACACAAGTCATATTGTAATTAAATGTTATTTAAAAATGACCTCTCTTTTTCAATCTGCAGCACTGTAATTTTCTGTAAATGCAATGCAATATGGCTACCTGGAGGCGTTCTATACACAGACTGTGTATAAGATACAAGTCAGATTTAAGGCATCCTCTGCAAAAAAAAAAAATTTAATCTTTGTTGAGATAATCCCAATAGGAAAAAAACGTCTAAAGGAATGCAGACCCAGCAGCTTTCCTCATTAGAACTCTGTAGGTGCAGCAGTTGATTGATAATTATGAAACCACACCCATTAGATTAACTGCTTGCTGACCGTGTAACTTACATACAGTATATGGCAGCAAGGTGGCTCTCCTGCACTTCCAGGTCTAATGCCGCGTACACACGGCCGTTTTTAATGTCATTGAAAAAAACAAAGTTTTTCTCGACATGATTCTTCTCAAGCCTGCCTTGCCTACACACTTTCGTGAAAAAAAAATGCTCGAGCAAAGCGCGGTGACGTACAACACATTCGACAACAGGTACAACGGCACTATAAAGGGGAAGTTCCATTCGGATGGCGCCACCCTCGTGTTAGTAAAGTTTGGTGAAAGACGATTCGCGCTTTTCAGCCTCGTAATCTTCAGTCCGTTACAGCGTGACGAATGTGCTATCTCCATTCTGTAACGCTAGTTTTACCAGAACGAGCGTTCCCATCTCATAACTTGCTTCTGAGCATGCGTGTTTTTTTGCCGTCATTAAAGCGTACACGGCCGTTTTTCACGACGACGTGAAAAACGACGAGAAAAAATAGAGCATGTTCTAAATTTTTAATGGCCATTTTTCTCGTCGAGAAAAATGCTCTGGAGCCTACACACGATCGTTTTTAATGACCAATTTAAAAAGTTGCATTTTTATCGTCATGAAAAATGGTCGTGTGTACGCGGGCATAAGGTGGGGATGTGCACCGTCAGCAACCCGCTCCTGTTTTGATTATATACAGCACGAGCTGATCTGTGGGCACCGCAGACTTGATGTCCACCAGCACCCGCTGATCATTAGACTGAGAGCCAGAACAGTGAGCAAGGCAGATCACAGTTCTGTGAGTAGGGAAGGCATTGATCATGGATCAATGCCTTCCCCTGGTCAAAGCACCTCTCACACAGTACAGGAAGCATTCCCTAGGAGCACACTTAACCCTTTGCTCTCCCTGATGTTAACCCCTTCCCTGCCAGTGTCATTAGTACAGTGACAGTACATATTTTTAGCACTGATCCCTGTATTAGTGTCACTGAACCCCAAAAAGTGTCAAAAGTGTCAGTTATGCCTTGTACACACGATCGGAATTTCCGATGGAAAAAGTCTGACAAAATGTTTTCATCGGATATTCCGACCGTGTGTGTGCCCCATCTGACTTTTTTTCGTCGGAATTTAGAAAGAAAACATGTTCTTTTTCTCCAACGAAAAAAATAGTCTGTATGGAACTCTGACGGAGAAAAAACCACGCATGCTCAGAATCAAGTCGACACATGCTCGGAAGCATTGAACTTAATTTTTCTCGGCTCGTTGTAGTGTTGTACGTCATCGCATTCTTGACGGTCGGAATTTGGTGACAGTGTGTATGCAAGACTGCTTGAACGGAATTCCGTCGGAAAAATCCGTCTGAGTTTATCCCAACAGAAATTCCAATCGTGTGTACAAGGAATTAGTGTCCAATTTGTCCATCGCAATATCGCAGTCCAGCTATAAGTCACTGATCGCCGCCATTACTAGTAAAAATAAATAAAAATTCCATAAATATATCCCGTAGTTTGTAGACGCAATAACTTTTGCGGAAACCAAACAATATACGCTTATTAGGATTTTTTTTACCAAAAATATGTAGCAGAATACATATTGGCCTAAATTGATGAAGAAATTCGATTTTTTACATTTTTATTGGATATGTTTTCTAGCAGAAAGTAAAAAATGTTGTTCTTTTTTTCAAAATTGTCGGTCTATTTTTATTCTTACGCGAAAAATAAAAACCGCAGTGGTGATCAAATACCACCAAAAGAAAGCTCTATTTGTGGGGAAAAAAAGGACATACATTTTATTTGGGTACAGCGAGGTACGACTGACAATTTTCACTTAATGTAAGGCAGTGCGTATCGCAAAAAATGGCCTGGTCATGAGGGGGTAAATCTTCCAGAGGTGGTTAACTTTCCACAGTCACATAGACAAACACACAGGGATTTCTTTAGAATAACAAAAAGGTAGGCATCTGCAACAAAGTTTGTTAAAATCCTTGCAATGTACATTGAACACCCAGAGGGGGATGTTTTTTTCTCAACAAAAGTAGAGTAAAGCCCTGTACACACGATCGGATTTCCTATGGATTCTAATCCGATGGATTTTTCCATCGGAAATCCGATGAAGCTGACTTCCATCAGTCTTGCCTACACACCATCAGTCAAAAAACCGACCGTTCCATACGCTGTGACGTAAAACACTTCGACAAGCCGAGAAAAATTAAGTTCAATGCTTCTGAGCATGCGTCGACTTGATTCAGAGCATGCGTGGGTTTTTTTATCTGATGGAGTTCCCCACAGACGATAGTAATTTGCTATCGTTTTTTTTTCCCATCGGAAAAATTTAAAACATGTTCTATTTTTTAAAACCGATGGAAAAAAAGACCGATGGGTCCCATACACGATCGGTTTGTCCATCGAACTGTTTTCATCGGTAAAACCGATCGTGTGTACAGGGCTTTACTCTTTATTATTAAGACATGCAAAGACATTTTAGCCGAAGTGCACTCCCAAACTTGCGCAACTAAATGAGCAAGGCCTTTTCATGCTCCAGAAAACTGTTCCCCTGTGCACAAAATCAGTTCTATAAAGAAAAGATCTGGTAAGTTTGGTGTGGAGGAAATCGAGCCCTGACCTCAACACCACTGATTACCTTTGGGATGAATTAGAAAGCCAATTGTGAGTCTTTTAATCCAACACCAGTACCAGTAAATTCTCAAATATACAATTAACTTTCAGGATTTTACATGAACCTGGCAGAGAAACCTAAATTTGGGCTATAGTTAGCCCAATGTCAGGCAAAATTTGTATTTTATTTTTAGATAAACTGTAAATGTCACCAGTAGGGAGGTAGACAGCTGAGTTGAGCTTTTAAGACTTTTAGGTCCACCACCAAAACATGCTTTATTAGTTACAGTATATGACTTAAGCAGGGACATGAAGTTAAGGGAGGCAGGTGAGGCAAAGCCTCACCTGGCATAAACAAAAAAAAAAAAAAGTCGAGCTTCGAGGGTCGTTGCTCAGCGACCTGAGGTAGCATAAGTTTTACTACACCACTGGTAAACAATTGGGACTCCTATGACCTATGGTTCCAGAGATACAGGGCTCCTCAGAAGCGACAGAGAGCGGCCAGTTTAAATACAAGCTGGCACACTCTGTTTGCAGCGGACTGAGAGGTTGAGCTCACAGTGTCTCTCCTCACTTCTTGTCAGAGGCACTGAGCTTAATGGACAGCTTGGAGCCTTGGATCAATAGTAAATTATCATTAGCCTCAGCTGTCCAATAAAAATGCTGCAGTGGAGGCATGCCTCTCACTGCAGTGTCATAGAAGGGGCATGTGTCTAAAAGACAAATTCTCCCTTCCAGCCCAGCCCTCTTAACTACAAGGAAAAAACATGGGTTCATGGGTATAAGATTTACCCACAATCCCCTGTTTTTCTCACACAGTTAAGAGGGAGAATGAGAATCTGCTGCTGTTGAAAGGGTAATGTTATAATCATGCTAAATCATACTGTATATTATTATGCTATATGTTCTGCTGGGAGTGATTATGGCCGAAAAGTTAGAGGGGCTTTTAAACTAGGCGACAGGAGGAGGCTCCAGAGGTAGAGATAGTCAACGCGGAACATATTCCAGAGGGTAGTATTGGGGGCATTAGTGGTAGGTTGACTAAAGCATATAAACCCAAGGTAATTATAGTAACAAGTCATATTTGCAATCTCAGAACACCCAATAAGAGGACAGTATGCGACCGGTCTAAACTACATGGCATGTTCACCAATGCCAGGAGCCTGGCGGACAAGATGGGTGAACTAGAGATACTGTTGTATGAGGAGGATTTAGATTTTGTGGGATTTTCAGAGACTTGGTTCAACAGCTGGCAACCATTCAAGGGTATTCCCTTTATCGCAGGGATAGATAGGGTAAAAAAGGGGGAGGGGTATGCCTATATATCAAGAATAGCGTACAAGTTAATGTGAGAGATGACATCACTAAGGGAGCTAGGGAGGAGGTGGAATCCTTATGGGTAGAGCTCCAAAGGGATGAAACTAAGAGGAAAATAAAACCGGGAGTATGCCAGTATCACAATTTGGATTAGCAGCAAGGATGGGAAGTGTCATCATAATGGGGGGTTTTAATTATCCAGACATAGACTGGATTCGTCTAAGGCTCACCAGTTCCTAAATGTCTTACAAGACAATTTCATGGGTCGGATGGTAGACTCACCAACTAGAAACAAAGTGTTGCTAGACCTACTGATTACCAACAATACAGACCTGATCACGGATGTGGAAATAAGGGGCAGTTTAGGAAACAGTGATCACAGGTCAATTAGCTTCAGTATAAAATCACACAAATAGGAAACATAAGGGGAATACAAACACACTGAATTTCAAAAGAGCCAACTTCTCTAAACTACGAACCTTGCTAGAAGATATAAATTGGTATAAAATCTTAGGAACAAAGAACACAGAGGAGAGATGGGTTTGCTTTAAGAGCATATTAAATAAGGGCATTAGCCAGTGAATCCCATTGGGAAATACATTTAAAAGAGATTAAAAAAAAGTCCTGAATGGCTTAACTCCAATGTAAAAATGCATATAAAAGCAAAGGAGAGGGCCTTCAAGAAATACAAGGCTGAGGGATCATCATCAGCATTCAGACTTTACAAAGAATGCAACAAGAAATGTGAGGGTGCAATTAGGGCGGCTAAGATAGAACACGAAAGACACATAGTGGAGGAGAGCAAAAAAAATCCCAAGAAATTCTTTAAGTATATAAACAGTAAAAGAGGGAGGACACACCTTATTGGCCCCATAAAGAATGATGAAGGGAATCTGGTTACTAAAGATGGAGAGATGGCGACGGTATTGAATTTATTCTTCTCCTCAGTCTTCAAGAGGGAATCGGGGGCTTCAGTAACCAAAACTGCAGTGTTTATCCTAATGACACATCTCAGGAAGCACCGTCATGGCTAACAGAGGACAGAATTAGAAATAGACTTGGAAAACGTAACATTAATAAGTCGCCGGGACCAGACGGCTTGCACCCGAGGGTCCTTAGGGAACTCAGTCAAGTAATTGCCAGACCATTGTTCCTAATTTTTACTCACAGTCTACTGACTGGAATGGTACCAGCTGATTGTAGAAAAGCCAGTGTAGCACGAATATTTAAAATAGGGCCAAAATACATCCCCGGGAATTACAGATCAGTTAGCCTAACATCAATAGTATGCAAACTCTTGGAGGGGATGATAAGAAACTATAAGATTTTACTAATGAAAACGGTATCATTAGCAGTAATCAGCATGGATTCATGAAGAATCGTTCTTGCCAAACCAATCTACTAACCTTCTATGAGAAGGTGAGCTGCCATCTAGATAAAGGAAGGCCCGTAGACGTGGTGTATCTGGATCTTGCAAAAGCATTTGACACAGTTTACCATAAACGTTTACTGTACAAAGTAAGGTCCACTGGCATGGACCATAGGGTGAGTACATGGATTGAAAACTGGCTACAAGGGGGAGTTCAGAGGGTGGTTATAAATGGGGAGTACTCGGAATGGTCTGGGGTGGAAAGTGGGGTCCCCCAGGGTTCTGTGCTGGGACCAATCCTATATATTATAACACCAGACCTTATTTTCTTTTTCTGATTGAACCCGGGTGGAAGACACCCACTTAGCCCACGAACTGGTCTGTTGTTACCATTAGCCATTGCCCATTATTACATCTAGTGTATTATCACCCTTTGGTTATATTTGCATACTCCTGTCAATTACAATATATATATATATATATATATATATATATATATATATATATATATATATATATATATATATATATACACATACACACACACACACACACAAACGTGCACGGCGCTGCGCTAATCACAGACAGGGAGACATGTCCCAATCTCTGCAGCCACGCATCGGCGGGACATGTCTCCCTGCCTGTGATTAGCGCAGCGCCGTGCCGACTTCCTGGCGGGCTCTGCACATGGAGTGTGCTTACACGCCAGAGCTCATCCCTACTCAATACCAATATAGTGCAAATGACTGCCATCAATAAAGTCCATAAAAAAAAAGTTGAGCCGGTGACAAGTTCAAATATGCAGGTGACTTTCCATGACAACTTCAAAATCAAAAATTCAGGTGACTGTTCGTGCTTTACTCCTGGGTCCCCGCTCACCAGATGGAAATGGTATATGTGCCTGTATTGAGGTGGTGATGTCCGTCCACGGAATTTGTTGTAATTGGCCTTGGAATATAGGTGTCTGCTGGCCTCCTCCTGATAATCAAGGTCCCTCGGGCTCACTCGATCAGCAACAATCCATAGTGGTATAGTCCCAACAAAAACAGAGGAGAGAGCAGCATATAGTGTAATACTGCTATTTATTTATAACATTTTAAAATCATTACACTTACATTAAAAAAGATAAAATCATGCAGATTGCCGCCTTGGTGTCCACACAGCCTTCACAGATAGCTTAATGCATTTTGCCCCTCCCACTGGGCGTCATCAGAAGCTTATGGGATCTGTGAAGTGGCTGCTTTTTATACTTAAAACCCCCCCTACTACACCCTGTAACTCCCACTAGTCACATTAATGTTGCAGTTCAAAATACTATCTACTTCCTGTTTCTGCCGGAACAGGAAGTGACGAACCCGGAAGTGGTCATATAGACCGGAAGTGATGTAATCTATTGGCGTCAATGTGAATTTCATTAGTTCTGTTTACCAAGTCAACAGGAAGCTAATGCCATCTAGTGTTCAAATTATATATTGCAAGCAATACCATCTATTTTCCACCAATATTAATGCAATCTATAGAGTGTGATATAAGGAGCTGAGCGCCATCTTGTGTCTGAATAATATATTACATGAAATACAATAATAAAAATACCAATCAGTGCCTGGACGTTTTTTAAAATGATGGTTGAACAAGAAATAGAAGAAATGCATATCCATCCCATTAGAGGTAGTAGAGAAATACAACAGGGCCTTAAAGAATTCGAAAAAAACAAAAATGTCATCATAATACCAGCAGACAAGGGGCGGGGGGGGAAGGGGCGGGGGGGGGGGAATAGTCGTGCTTAACAAAAGTGAACTTAATCGCCTCATAGAAGACAAAGAAACATATCAAAAACTCAAAGGGGATCCTGTGAATAAACCATTATAACTAAGAGAGTCAAGAAGGCACAAGAGAGAGGCATACTAGACAAAAAGGAGGCACAATATTTGATTCCATTGGCCCCTAGAACTCCCATATATAACAGGTCCCCAAGATTCATAAAAATCCCCAAAAACCCCCAGGACGTCCGATCATTAATGGGGTGGACTATTTATTTTACAGAGTTGGAGAATATTTGGATCATTTCTTACAGCCGATTGCCCAAAAATATCCTTCTCACACCAAAGACAGCAGAGACCTTATTAACCACATAAAGGGGACCTCAATTAATGAACAGACTATTCTAGCAAGTATAGATGTTGATTCATTATATACTAACATCAGAAAAAAAGATGCCACTTCTGCGATCAAATGGGCTTTAGAAACTAAAACATCTTTACGTAATATAGAAATAGACTTCATGATCGATATTTTACAGCTAGCGATGGAAAATAACTATTTTTGGCATGACAAAACATACTATAAACAAATAAGGGGAGTCGCCATGGGAGCCAAATATGCTCCCACGGTAGCGAATATTTTCATGAGCAAATGGGAATCAGAAGAAATATATGGAAAAAACATCCCAGAACGGAAGTTATACAGATGCTACATCTCATCTGGGAAGGAGACGAGGAGTCTCTGAAAGAGTTTCTATCACATATGGGTACTAATAAATACAACATATCCTTTTCAGCAAATTACAACAAAGAAATGGTTAATTATTTGGACTTGGAAATCTTCAAATAAAAAAATGTACGTGTGTACAGATTATTGTTATAAGAACACAGACCGAAGAAGGGCTTTCGCAAACATAGTTTATCATACCATTTTACGAGGTATCATAATAGAGATCCATCCAAACTTATGTTTTGTGGCATAGACAGGGTAGAGAAACATTGGAGAGGCACCAATTTAAAACAGGCCATATCTCAAAATGAAACGCAATGGATTTATCAGTTACAATCTCTCACGCCTAAAGGGTTAAATGTGGACCTGGACATTAATTGTTTTCTCAGTAATTTTTAATTCTATTTTTATTTTAGTTTTAATAATAATTTAGCATTCAGTAATATTTCTACAGATCATTTATATATTATTATTTTTTATTTATTTGTATTTTAATATTATATATAATGTAAATTATTGCATTTGCAGGCTTTGTAAAATGTAATATGAAAATAGGGATACATTTAACCACTTAACGACCGCCCCATGTACATATACGTCGGCAAAATGGCACGGACAGGCACAATCACGTACCTGTACGTGACTGCCTTCATATGGGTGGGGGGTCCAATCTGTGGTTTTCCGTTCGGCGGCGATCCGGGATGAGGCGGCGGCCATTGGTTTCTGGCCACCCCCTCGCGATCGCTCCCGGCGAATGACATTCTTCCTCTGCCTGTGTAATGTAAACACAGGCAGGAGAAAGTGATGTCATCTTTCCTTGCGGCGGTCTTTTCATCCGGCGCGAGGAGAGAAGACATCTCACAGTAAGTGCACTAACAGCCCACTGACACCAGTACACGTAGGCACACAAATCACCCCCAGTCACCCCAGATCACCCCCAGTACCCCCAGTCACAGTGTCACCGTTTGCAGTGGTAATTTTTTTACTGATCACTGCAATCCCCCCTATCGCCAGCGTCACTAAGCGATCGTTTTTCCGATCTCTGTATTAGTGTCGGTGGTGCCCCTAGGTAGCCAGTTATTTTTTTAGGTTCGCCGTAGGTTTTTATAGCGTCAGCTACCCCCATATATTATCTTAACCCCCTGATTGCCCCTAGAGTTAACCCTTTCACCAGTGATCACTGTATAAGTGTCACTGGTGACACTGGTTAGCCAGTTAGTTATTTAGGTTACCCGTCAGGTTTTTATATAGCGTCAGGTACCCCCATATATTACCTAATAAAGGTTTTAACCCCCTGATTGCCCCCAGTTAACCCTTTCACCAGTGATCACCGTATAAGTGTTACGGGTGACGCTGGTTGATTAGTTTGCTTTTATAGCATCAGGGCACCCGCCGTATATAACCCAATAAAGGTTTAACCCCCTGATCGCCCAGCGGGTGATATCAATTAGGTTTTAGCGTCAGAGAGGGTCTGTGTCGCCCCAGGCAGCGTCAGGTTAGTGCCAGTAACGCCAACACCCATGCGCAAAGCATACACCTCACTTAGTGGTATAGTATCTGAACAGATCAATATCTGATCAGATCTATACTAGCGTCCCCAGCCGTTTAGGGTTCCCAAAAACGCAGTGTTAGCGGGATCAGCCCAGATACCTGCTAGCACCTGCGTTTAGCCCCTCCGCCCAGCCCACCCAAGTGCAGTATCTATCAATCACTGTCACTTACCAAACACAACACACATAACTGCAGCGTTCGCAGAGACAGACCTGATCCCTGCGATCGCTAACAGTTTTTTTGGTAGCGTTTGATACATTTGCTGACAGTCAGGTGCTTTTTTACCTGTGAATCTTACTAGTGTACCGTATATACTCGAGTATAAGCCGACCCGAATATAAGCCGAGGCACCTAATTTTACAACAAAAAAAGGGAAAACTCATTGACTCGAGTATAAGCCTAGGGTGTCCATCTGCATGCCTCACTGTGCCCATGCCTCACTGTGCCCATGCCTCACTGTGCCCATGCCTCGACTTATGTTTAACATGGGAGTATATGGAAGGGGTGCCCGGATTTGAAAAATCGGTGCTCCCTAGCCATAGGTCCCCCAGACTTAAAACTTTGCAAACGTATAGAGGAAGAGTGGGGCTATAGATGTACCTAGTTTCGGGTCCAAGGGACCTACGGCCGGCCGGTACCGGGTCCCCAAAGTTACCGGAGAAATGACCATTTAACATGGAAGTCTATATAAGGGGTGCCCGGCTTTGAAAAATCGGTGGTCCCCCAGACAACAAACTTAGCACACTTGTAGAGGAAGAGTTGGGCTACATGTGTGCCACTGCCAAGTTTGGGGTCCAGGGGACCTACGGCCGGCCGGTACCGGGTCCCCAAAATCTGGAAGATCAGGCGCAAAAAGGTGACTCGAGTATAAGCCGAGGTGGGCATTTTCAGCACAAAAAATGTGCTTAAAAATTCGGCTTATACTCGAGTATATACGGTACCACTAAATTTAGAGCCCAAAATGGCAAATCTAAGGTACACTAGTAAAGAGGCCTACGAGATTCTGAGCATGACAGATAGTGAAGAGGAGGTCATGTATCTGTCAGATTCAGGCTCAGAATACATTCCAGTAGAAGACAGCGGCTCCATGTCAGATAGCACTGACGATGAAGATGAGGAGGTCCCTGCTAAGGTCAGGCGCACCCGATCCTTCTGATGTTGTTGAGGAGCGAGAACCGCAGGGCTCTCGTATTATGGAGTATAGTAGTACTAGCGCCGCTATTCCTTCTGGTGAACTGGCAAGCACCAGCGGCCTAGTATAGCCTGGACATACATCCAGCACTGCAGTATCACGTGGTGATGTGGCGAGTCCCATAAGTGCAGTTCAAGCTGGCGAGGTGGCAAGCACAAGTAGTGTGTCGCTGCCACCAAGAAGAAGACAAAGGCAGGCCCATCGTGCCCATAGTGCCCTTACTGCAAAATTTGCCTATTCTGATTGGGTGCCCAACACTTCTGCAGAACCCGTACTTCCCCCATTCACTGCCCAACCCGGTATTCAGGTGGAAACGGCTGTTTTTACGCCACTTGATTTTTATTCGCTGTTTTTCACGGAAGATCTCTATAGATCTATTGTGGACCAGAGTAATTTATATGCTGGTCAATTCATCGCCGCTGGTCCCCAGTTGCCTTCCATTGCCAGAGATTGGAAACCAATTATGGTTTCCGAATTTAAAACCTTTCTGGGCCTTTCCCTCAACATGGGCACACATAAATTCCCATCATTGCGCGCCTATTGGTCCACGCGCCCAATTGACCATATGACCGTGTTCTCTGCCTCCGTGTCCAGGAAACGATACGAGTAGATCTTGCGTTTCATGCACTTCAACGACGATGAACTTTGTCGTCCACGTGGAGACCCTGAATACGATCGGCTCTACAAAATTCGGCCCCTCATAAACCACTTCAACTAACGTTTTGCAGCCTTGTTTATTCCCAATCAAGTTGTCTGCGTTGATGAGCCCCTGATTAGATTTTCTTGCCGCTTGTCTTTCAAACAGTACCTTCCCAGCAAGCGTGCCAGATACGGGGTCAAGCTCTATAAGTTCTGTGACAGGGCAACAGGTTATGTATGGAGCTTTACGGTTTATGAGTGAAAAGATAGTCAGGTAGAGCCGGAGAACTGCCCAGATTACATAGAGAGCGTTGGCAAGATAGTGTGGAACTTGGTGTCACCCTTATTCGGAAAGGGATACCACTTGTATGTGGACAATTATTACACGAGTGTGACACTTTTTAATAATTTGTTTGATCATCAGATTGGAGCATGTGGCACCGTGCGACCTAATCGTCGGGGCTTTCCCCAGGGGCTTGTAGATTCCCATCTTAGGCTGGGGGAGAGAGCCTGCTTGAAGTGTAATAATTTGCTCGCTGTGAAGTGGAGGGATAATAAGAATGTTTTCCTTCTTACCTCCCTTCACGCAGACACGACAGTCCAAATTCGTACGGCGACTGGTGTTGTGGAGAAACCCCTCTGTGTCCACGAATATAACCAAAATATGTGAGGGGTGGACCTCAACGACCAGTTGTTGGTGCCATATCACATTGCCCGTAAGGCGAGACGCTGGTACAAAAAAGTGTCTCTATCCTTATTTCAATTGGCTCATGTGCTATACAGAGCTCATGTGCTATACTTTATCCTTCCTAAAATTCCAGGATGAAATAGTCACAGACCTCCTGTATCCAGGCGGTTCTGCACCTCACCATCCCCAACCAAATGCAGTAAGCCGGCTGCATGAGAGGCATTTTCCGTATGTCCTCAAGAGTACCCCTACCCAACGAGCCCCCCAAAAAAGATGTCGTGTCTGTAGCAAGCGCGGATTTAGGCATGACACCCGTTATTTTTTGTCCACTCTGTGCTGACAATCCTGGTCTGTGCATTGGTAAATGTTTTGAATGCTACCACATAAAAGTGAAGTTTTAGCGTAGGGTACAGCATTTCACAGACTAGGACACACTTACACAGGGTCTCCCAATATGCCATCGCATTTTGAGAGACCCGAACTGTTACAGTTGTGTAAAAAAAAAATTAAAAAAAAAATAGTTGTCGTTTTATTGTTCTCTCTCTCTCTATTTTCTCTCTATTGTTCTGCTCTTTTTAACTGTATTCTATTCTGCAATGTTTTATCATGCTTGCTTTTCAGGTATGTAATTTTTTGTTTTCAGGTGCGCCATTCAGCTGCAGTGCGGATTTATTTATCTTGACAGCAACAGCATTTGCTCCCACGATACATAAAGCCGTGACTCCAGTGCTGTAGGAGGTGATTTCACCACCACAGTTAAAAAAAAGAGCATATATGCCGAGCGATTTTGCTCCTAATGCCGCGTACATACGGTCAAAATTCCGACGGAGGCTTGCCCGTGGAAAAGTCCGACCGTGTGTACGCGGCATAACTTTTTTGCGGGAGGATGCCCCCATGCTTCGGCATATATATATTTTAGGCACAGGTTGCGTTAAAAAATTTTTTTATTTTTTACTAGTTTTTTGGGGGGTATTTGCTTTGCAGGTATGGTATGGTAAGGTCTTACTGTTATACTGTAAAGTTACTTCGTTTTAATGTTAACCATCATTTGCTTAGCAGGTACGCCATTCAGTTGCAGCGCGGATTTATTTATCTTGACAGCAACAGCGTTTGCTCCCACGATACATAAAGCCGTGACTCCAACGCTGTAGGAGGTGATTTCACCACCACAGTTAAAAAAAAAGAGCACATATGCCGAAGCACGGGGGCAGCAGGGGCAGAGGAGCGATTTTGCTCCTAATGCCGCATACATACGGTCGAAATTCCGACGGAGGCTTGCCCGTGGAAAAGTCTGACCGTGTGTACGCGGCATAACCTTTTATGCCGCGTACATACGGTCAAAATTCCGACGGAGGCTTGCTCGTGGAAAAGTCAGACCGTGTGTACGCGGCATAACTTTTTTGCGGGAAGATGCCCCCATGCTTCGGCATATATATATATATTTTAGGCACAGGTTGCGTTAAATTTTTTTTGATTTTTTACTAGTTTTTTTTTTGGTATTTGCTTTGCAGGTATAGTATGGTAAGGTCTTACTGGTATACTGTAATGTTACTTTGTTTTAATGTTAACCATCATTTGCTTAGCAGGTACGCCATTCAGTTGCAGCGTGGATTTATTTATCTTGACAGCAACAGCGTTTGCTCCCACGATACATAAAGCTGTGACTCCAACGCTGTAGGAGGTGATTTCACCACCACAGTTAAAAAAAAAAAAAGAGCATATATGCCGAAGCATGGGGGCAGCAAGGGCGGAGGTGCAATTTTGCTCCTAATGCCGCGTACATACGGTCGAAATTCCGACGGAGGCTTCCCCGTGGAAAAGTCCGACCGTGTGTACGCGGCATAACTTTTTATGCTGCGTACATACGGTCGAAATTCCGACGGAGGCTTGCCCGTGGAAAAGTCCGACCGTGTGTACGCGGCATAACTTTTTTGCGGGAGGATGACCCCATGCTTCGGCATATATAAATGGTGCATGTATGCCCATCATTAGAAGTGGGTGGCTGAAGGGAGGTATTCTAATGGTGGGCATACCCACCGATCAATCTCTTTTTTGTTCAGCCAACAGGCTGCACGAAAAAGAAGATTACAATACATGTCCAACAAGGACCAGCAACGTACTGGTATGTTGCTGGACTTTGAATGGTTATACCAGAATGATGCCTGCGGGTTTAGGTATCATCTTGGTATCATTCTTTTCAGCCAGCGGTCGGCTTTCATGTAAAATGCAATCCTAGCAGATAATTAGCCTCTAGACTGCTTTTACAAGCAGTGGGAGGGAATGTCGTCGTCCCCCGGATATAAACAGCGCCATTGGGAAATTGGGAAAGCATTTTATCACACCGATCTTGGTGTGGTCAAATGCTTTGAGGGCAGAGGAAAGATCTAGGGTCTAACCCCCCCCCCCAATGTTTTTCAAAAAAAGAGTACCTGTCACTACCTATTGCTATCATAGGGGATATTTACATTCCCTGAGATAACAATAAAAATGGTAAAAAAAAAAAAAAATGGAAGGAACAGTTTAAAAATAAAATAGCAAAATAAATAATAATAAAAAATTTAAAAAAAGCACCCCTGCCCCCCCCCCCTGCTCTTGCGCAAAGGCGAACGCAAGTGTCGGTCTAGCGTCATATGTAAACAGCAATTGCACCATGCATGTGAGGCATCACCGTAAAGGTCAGATCGAGGGCAGTCATTTTAGCAGTAGACCTAATGTGGTAAACTGTAAAAGCTTTTAAAAATGTATGTAGTTTGTAGCCGCTGTCCATTTGTGCGCAATTTTAAAGCATGTCGTGTTTGGTATCCATGTACTCGGCCTAAGATCATATTTTTATTTCATCAAACATTTGGGCAATATAGTGTGTTTTAGTGCATTAAAAATAAAAAATAAAGTGTGTTTTTTCCCAAAAAAATGCGTTTGAAAAAATCGCTGCGCAAATACTGTGTGGAAAAAAAATGCAACACCCACTATTTTAATCTGTAGGGCATTTTCTTTAAAAATATATATAATGTTTGGGGGTTAAACGTAATTTTCTTGCAAAAAAAAATAAAATGTTTTCATGTAAACAAAAAGTGTCAGAAAAGGCTTTGTCTTCAAGTGGTTAGAAGAGTGGATGATGTGTGACATAAGCTTCCTAATGTTGTGCATAAAATGCCAGGACAGTTCAAAACCCCCTCAAATGACCCCATTTTGGAAAGTAGACACCCCAAGCTATTTGCTGAGAGGCTTGTTGAGCTCATTGAATATTTTTTTTTTGTCCAAATTGATTAAATGACAAAAAGAAAAAAAAAAATGTACAAAAAGTTGTCACTAAATTATATATTGCTCAAACATGCTATATGGTTATATGTGGAATTGCACCCCAAAATATATTCTGTTGCTTCTCCTGAATACGGGGATACCACATGTGTGAGACATTTTGGGAGCCTAGCCGTGTACAGGACCCCAAAAACCAATCACCGCCTTCAGGCTTTCTAAGGGTGTAAATTTTTGATTTCACTCCTCACTGCCTATCACGGTTTCGGAGGCCATGGAATGCCCAGATGGCACAAAACCCCCCCCCCCAAATGACCCCATTTTGGAAAGTAGACACCCCAAGCTATTTGCTGAGAGGTATGGTGAGTATTTTGCAGATCTCGCTTTTTGTCACAAAGTTTTGAAAATGTAAAAAAGAAAAAAAAAAATGATTTTCTTTCTTCATTTTCAAAAACAAATGAGAGCTGCATTAATATTGGTGGAAAATATTGCTTGCAATATATAATTTGAACACTAGATGTCATTAGCTTCCTGTTGACTTGGTCAACAGAACAAATGAAATTCACATTGACACCAATAGATTACACCACTTCCGGTCTATATGATCACTTCTGGTTTCGTCACTTCCTGTTACGGCGGAAACAGGAAGTAGATAGTATTTTGAACTGCGACATTAATGTGACTAATGGGAGTTACAGGGTGTAGTAGGTGGGGTTTTAAGTTTAAAAGGCAGCCACATCACAGATCCCATAAGCTTCTGATGACGCCCAGTGGGAGGGGCGAAATGCATTAAGCTATCTGTGAAGGCTGTGTGGACGCCAAGGCGGCGATCTCTGCATAATTTTATCTTTTTTGATGTAAGTGTAATGATTTAAAAATGTTATAAATAAATAGCAGTATTACACTATATGCTCTCTCCTCCGTTTTTGTTGGAACTATACCACTATGGATTGTTGCTGATCGAGTGAGCCTGAGGGACCTTGATTATCGGGAGGAGGCCAGCAGACACCTATATTCCAAGGCCAATTACAACAAATTCCGTGGACGGACATCACCACCTCAATACAGGCACATATACCATTTCCATCTGGTGAGCGGGGACCCAGGAGTAAAGCACGGACAGTCACCTGAATTTTTGATTTTGAAGTTGTCACAGAAAGTCACCTGAATATTTGAGCTTGTCACCGGCTCAACATTTTTTTTTTTTTATGGACTTTATTGATTGCAGTCATTTGCACTATATTGGTATTGAGCACGTTTGTTTATATATATTGTGAAGGACTAGCATCAAAGGTAGAGCTTGAAGGACACCGCCACTCGCTGGGTCTTCTTTTTGAGGGCTTTATTTGCCCATTTTTATTAAAAGAAGTTCAAACAAAATCAGAAGGTTTCCCTTGCAGGGGTTTCAACACTCCTTTTCATCAATAACATGAAATTCAGCCTCCTGGCTTATACATACAGCAGTGTTGCTCAGGCCTTCCACTTCAGGCTCTTGTCTGTCTCCTACAGACTATTCCATTGGCAACACCGTCCATTTAGATAGCAACCCTCGCTGCTCTGAGCCTCAGACTTGGGTCCACTGCTCTGACCCTCCGACCTGGGTCTCTGGCTTCCAGTGTGCAGACAACCACTCTATGGCTTCCCAAGTGCACACCTGCACTCTATGGCTTCCCCAGTGCACACCTGCACTCATCAGGAGGGTGGAGCCCAGAATGCTGGTCCTGACTCTACTATCAGGCCCACACACACCTGAACAATCAGTGTGCCGGTGAGTCTCAAAACCCTGATCCAGGACTGGGGATTTCATCCCACCCGGATCTCTAAGAAATCCTCAGACTCCAGGTCCCAAAGTGGACTTTAGTAAATCATGAGGAAACTAAAAAGCCAGTTTCCTCCAAAACAAGCAAATACCCTGGAGCCCCTCAACCTGCCTGGTTGAGAATCCTGTATTCATCCACTGGTGGGGTACCATACTACCACAATAAATATATTGTAATTGACAGGAGCAGCGCTAATTTAATTTCTTGTTTCAAATCTTTGGGGTATTTACCTTATACTTTAGCAGCAGCCCTAATTATTCATTTATTGTTTGGACACACCACCATAGCGCAGGTTTGTTAAATTTTTCTTTATATATTTGCATACTGCTCCCAGGGGGCCTTTCTGGGCTGACCAATTCCTCTTTCGCTGTTTGTCTTTGATGGCGGTGGTTTTGTAGCAGGTACATGAGCGATGCTTGTAGGTAGGTCCACCCGGCGCGTTTTTGACTAACAAGTCGTCATCTGTGGTATCAGATGACGACTTGTTAGTCGAAACGCGTCAGCTGGACCTACCTACAAGCATTGCTCATGTACTGTACCTGTTACGATAAGCTTATGCAAGACTGTCAGGGTCACCTGTGGCCAGGTGACAGATGCACACCGTAGGGGGACAGGAGTGCACCGCGAGGTAGTGAACCCTATGGCTGGCTTCTGCGGATAGGAAACTGGGTGGTTGTGGAAAGCGGGACCAGAGGAGCACAACCGGGATCCAAACGGAAGCTAGAGCCAAGATTCCCCAGGGCGCGGAGTCTAAGACCCAGCTGGTCTTCTCCAGGGCCTCTAGTGGTGAGGATGTTAGCTGCAGGCTGGGACCAGGCCGCGGCCCCTGGAGTTTCCTAGCTCACGCCCCGTAGGATAAGGGGAAAAGAGGGGAAGCAGCAGCACACGATAAGAGAGAACCGAATAACAAGCTGAAGGTCAGGGGCCACAAGCAGACAAGGATAACGAAGAACGAGCCGAAGGTCAAGGGTCACGAGCAGACAGGGATAGTCGGGGACAAGCCAATAACGTAACAGAGAGACAGACGTAGCACACGGCAGGCAGGAACCCAAACACACAATGCCTAACAAACACGTTGATCAGCAAAGCAGGCTTGCAGTGCACAGGTTAATATAGTGTTCAGTGATAGGGCCTGGGGTGGAGTCAGGCTGGGAGGAGATTATAAAGGAAGCCAGGTGAAAGGGCTCAGGCCTCTAAGATGAACACATGGGAAGGAAGGTAAGCTGACAGACAAACACTACTGCATATCCATGACAAAGACCTTCTAAATGTGAGTGTTCCATTTTAACCTCATTAAATTTCTACTTTTTAAACAGTATCACGCTATGCAAGTGTTTTTCAATATATTCTGCATGTCACATGGATACCAAGGCTCTGTCCTCTAAATGAGTGTATACATCTCTACATTCCATTGAAGTCCTGGTTGGTTGATGTTGATGAGCCGGTTTGGATCCAGAATTAGCTGTACCCAATCAGGTCCATTTACCAACAAGCCTTTTAAGACTTGGGCAGCGTATGCTTTGCCAAGTCACTGACATCTGGTAAGCCTCCTCTTATCATCAGTGGTGGTTGTCTGGTTGTTTCTTCACGTATATATTCAGAAGGTCATACTTATTTTTGGACTGTGTCCATCACTTTGGATCAGCCTTCTATTGTCTGGATTGTATCAGTCGCCTTTTTTTTTTTTTACTACATGGACTATTTTTGTGCACACAATATTGTCATGTCCTTACCATAGGTATAGAGACTTTTGTTGTCACCATCACATTGGGTGAAGCATTCACATTGTTATCATTTATATGTATGTTCATTTTTAGCACATACCGTATATACTCGAGTATAAGCCGACCCAAATATAAGCCGAGGCACCTAATTTTACCACAAAAAACTGGGAAAACTTATTGACTCGAGTATAAGCCTAGGGTGTCCATTTGCATGCCTCACTGTGCCTCACTGTGTCCATGTACATGCCTCACTGTGCCCATGCCTCACTGTGCCCATGCCTCACTGTGCTCATGACTAGACCGACGTTTAACATGGGAGTCTATGGAAGGGGTGCATGGCTTTAAAAAAATCGGTGCTCCCCGGTTGTAGGTCTCCTAGACAAAAAACTTTGCACACTTGTAGAGGAGAAATGGGACTACATGTGTGCCAAGTTTTGGGTCCAGGGGACCTACGACAGGCCGATACCGAGTCCCCAAATTAACCAGAGAAATTACCGTTTAACATGGGAGTCTACGGAAGGGGTGCTCGGCTTTGAAAAATCGGTGCTCCCCGGCCGTAGGTCCCCCGGACAACAAACTTTGCACACTTGTAGAGGGCTACATGTCTGCCAAGTTTGGGGTCCAGGGGACCTACGGACGGCCGGTACCGGGTCCCCAAAAATCCGGAAAAATAGGCGCAAAAAGGTAACTCGAGTATAAGCCGAGGGGGGCATATTCAGCACACAAAAAGGTTCTGAAAAATTCGGCTTATACTCGAGTATATACGGTATATGATATCACTGCATTTATTAATAGCGCTGCACTTTCCCATATCCATAAGATAATGATTATTTATCTATTTACTGTGAAATTACTGGTTTAAAGTTATAACTTCAAACTTAAGTAGTTTGTCTGTTAAGCCACCTGCTTGAATACAGTTTTTGAAAATATAGTAAATTACCTTAAAAACAATATATAATAATTATTTGTATATTATTTATGGTAATTAACCCCTTGTCACACAGGCCAATTCTGACACTTCTCTCCTACATGTAAAAATCTCCAAAAATCTTTTGCTAGAAAATTACTCAGAACCCCCAAACATTATGTATATTGATTTAGCAGACATCCTAGGGAATAAAATGGTGGTTGTTGAAACTTTTTATGTTAAACTGTATTTGCGCAGCAATTTTTCAAACGTGTTTTTTTTTCGAAAAAAACTTTCATGAATACAAAAAAAAAAAAGAACACTACAGATAACCCAATTTTGTATAATGTGAAAGATGATGTTACGCCAAGTAAATAGATACGTAACATGTTGCACTTTAAAATTGCGCACACTTGTAGAATGGTACCAAACTTCAGTACTTAAAAATCTCCATAGGTGACGCTTTATTTTTTTTTACAGATTACATGTTTAGAGTTACAGAGGAGGTCTAGTGCTAGAATTATTGCTCTCACTCTAACAATCGTGGCATATGTAACCTATGTGTATCTGGCTCTGATACTAGCCAGTGCCTCACCAGCCACTGACCTCACTGCACATCTCTGGATTGAAGTGATGTTCGAGTTGCAAAATGGATTTCCATGTTTTGGGTGGCATGTAATATGCCTTGATAAATTAAGTTGTTTTGAAACAATTTGGAAAATTAAAAAGGCCTACAAATACATTTCAGGTACTATGAAAAATGGTTAAAGAAGACCTATCATTATACATTTTTTTACAGCTCTCCTATGGGCCGAAGTACATGTAGTCCTTTCTCTCATCTAAGTGTTTTCTTACCAGAGATATGAGGTTCAACCTGTCCCTACCCCTTCTCACCAAGGGCCAATGACAACAGCTATAAAGGAGACAGGTGATCCATGGCTGCAGCTCGTCTCGGCTGTGCCTTTCCGGGACATGCAGAGGCTGAAATGTACCCCCCCCCCCCCGAATTCCTCCTCCATTTGCTTGTCTCGGGGAAGTGCTAGCTATGAATCAGCCATCTCCTTCATAGCAGTTGTCAGATAGGCCTCAGAAGGGGAGGGGGCAGGTCAGACCTCATAATTAGGGTGAGAACGCAACTAGAATCATGGGAGAAAGTACTACATGTACGCTAAAATAAAAAACATATATTAATACCATCTTCTTTAACTTTAGTAAAAGAAAAATAAGTATTTTCCTCTGACATATTCCACTGACTGCATTTATATTGCCTTTTTATTTTTTACTCCGCTGTATGGTGCTTTAATAGGTAAAAGATAGAGATGTGTATTTTCTGTCTCTGGAGTGGTGGTGTATTAGGCAAAAAAAGAAGATATAATGTGTGACTAACTAAAGCTCACCTTTTATCAGCAGGTGACAGCGTGAAGGACTATTAGTGCAAACATAGGATCTTCAGCATGTAGTCATTATGGTACCATTCCATTTACCTGTCATGGGTTTATAGCTGGAGGGAGATTTTCAGCTCATTATAACCTGGGCTTTGTTGGGCTGTCATAATAAATGGTAACTCTGCGGAAATTTAATATCTGAATACTGCTCATTGAAGCCTGTAACAGCCTCATTGTCATATGTGTAAGACGATCTGTTTCTTGCTAGGCTGGACAACGGTAAGAGGTTTTTAGGTGTGCTAATTATTATCAGTAGTCTGGCATAATGATTAAAGATGTATCTTAGACGTATAAAACAGAAAAAAGATTATTCAATTATACTGGCCACTGGCTGGTTGTTAAATCTTAATGTTTTTTCAGTGCAGTCTGTTCTTGATTTTGTCAGTGTCAAATATGCTGTACCCCAAAGAGCGTGAACACATTTTCTGGGGGTGTAAATCTTTTCTGTGTTTACTTTGTGTCAACACTTCCATGTGACTGCTGCTTAAAGTAGAAGTGTGGGAAATTGGGAAAAAAAAAACAAAATATGCATACTCACCTATATTGCTGTGGCATCACTGCAATTGTCCCCTGTCGGAGGCACTGAGAGGCTGACCAGTCATCTGGGTCAATCCCAACATTATTGTTGGAATACATTCAAAAACTGAAGGGGTTTGGTGACATCAGCCAACCTAATTCTGGGTCACAGAAATGCGCTTCTGTGAGCCACAAAAGAGCTCTGTCCTTGTCTGCGCTCCAAATGGTTGCTACATAAGAGGACCCGGTGAAGCCTTGAGCGGTACGTGTCAATTTAGTTTGCAGTACCATGTACTTGTATGTAATTAAACCTTGTTGGAAATAACTACAACAGAGTGGTCACGCTGTCTCCCTTCCTTCCCCGCTTTCTTTTACAGATGAGGAGTCCCACCTCCGTTATGACAGCAGCACCCCTAGGTCGTCATTTCCATTTGTCTAGTTGTAAGAGCTACTTTATTTTTAGGTTTCTACAAAAAAGTATCCTGTTCTCTTTGTATTGCTTACTTTGTATGAAATCCCTGGTGTTCCAGCCAGTTCCTCTTCTTTCCTATTAGAAACTGAACACACTAATGAGGAGAACACACCGTGGTCAGTTCTCTAGTTGTGCTCGGAACTCAGCCTGCTCTCCTCCAATGATCAGACTTGTGCTGTCACACCTCCCCTACACAGCCTTTTGCCCTGGTTCACATTGATGTGATTTGGCATGCGATTTGAGATGTCAAATCGCATGCCAAATCGGCGGTAATTGTCGGCAATGGCAGTGTCCAAATCGGTGCGGCACCACACTGATTCCCAAAAGTAGTTTCTGTACTACTTTTGGCGATTTCGGGGTGCGATTTCCATTGAAATCTGTGCAGAAACAGATGTCTCTGAAATCGCCCCCGAAGTCGGGACTGACATGCATGAATGAAATTGTGAGAGTTCAGTTGAACTCGCACAATTTCATTCCCACAGTCAGTGTGAACCTGGGCTTTATTGGGAAACTCAGTGTACTTTTGCTTCTCCTTCCCAGCTCTTATGCAGCTGAGAACAGAGGGAATGTGATCGCTTACTAAAAATTTATAATGTATTTTTTTTATATCTATACACAAACGCTTTGCCTTTCATTTCTATTTTATTTGAGTTTATTTGAGTTGTTTTACAAGATGATGGTTTACAATGACTTATGGAATTTGAGAGGCTGCAGGGTAATTTAACCCACCAGTGTCCACCCAACACTGGGCGACCACATTTTGAATGGATGCAGTCTTTAAAAAGGAGTCCCACACCAGCTTCATCCTGGATAGAGTGGAGAAGAAGGTTCTTACTGATGTCTATGCCGGTATTGGAGAGATGTATTTCCTCTGTGGATAGCAGGACAGGAAATCTTCCCAACAAGTTCTTTCTCATTCTACTAAAAAAGTGTTTTTTGTGCACCAATGCAAGTCTCAAGCTTGTATTATTCTTTGAATGTTTGTATGTACCATACTCTATTACAGGGATCTACAAACTTTTCAACACAAGGGCCACATTGTAGATTTTACAAGTATTGGGGGGCCAAAAAATGTATAAATTAATGAATACAATTAAATAAAATTATATTATTATATATGGATCGTTTTTGTAATCAATTTCCTCATAAGAGTCTCCCCATCATCACTGTCCCCCATCAGAGTCTCCCTGTCATCAGTGTCCCCAGCAGAGTCTCCTGTACATGTATATTTGTAGCACATTTATGCCCTTTTTCCTCTTGTCTCTTGTCACACTGCCAGCAGACTTCAGCTCTCCTGCACCTCCCGATTCCCGCCTGCTGCTACACAGACAGGCTGTAAGTGGAAGGATCTCTGATACAAACAGCGGGCGGGAACCCGGGATGCCGCGCTGATGACGTCACTGGACACCGGCGGTCCCAGCAGCCAATCATCAGCACAGCGTAGCAGCGCGGGAGGGTGTGGGGGGGGAGCAAGTTATGTTTCCAGTACCTGCCGGATACACTGCTGATAACAGCAGCTGCTTTCAAAGGCCAGCAGATCATCAATGCTGTGTTGGCAGACGTTTGGGTGAGCTGCAGGCCGGACAAAACACACAAGTGAGCCGGATGTGGCCCGCAAGTCGGGATTTGGAGACCCCTGCTCTATTATTTGGTGCTTCATTATATGTGTAGCGGGTATTTAAATTGGGGGGGAGCATCTGGGTTATTTAACCCAGATGTACTAATTGTTAGGGAATCTGAGAATCCCTTTTTGTGGTTCTTGGAGGACTCTGGTGGTGCAGGGTTCCCTGTGGCCTGCTGGTGGTGTTGTCGCCCTGGGCTGGAGTTGAACCTGCACTGCAAGACTGCTCCCTTTTTGTCCTTTCCTGGCGCTGGTACAGCGGGGCAGGGAACCCGCTGTGACACAGGGGGAGAGGAGATAAAAGGGGCGGATGCCCTGACCTTGGGGTCAGAGTTGGAGGACGCGGCCGCACCCAGGCACCTTCAGCCTGGGTGCTGGCGTTCCGGAGTTCCGGGCCCAGATGCCCTTGACCTGGCCGGAGCGGGAGATGGAGTCCACTTGCATGGAGGGGGTGCGTTCCACCTCCCTCCTTCCGCTAGTCACACAGGCCGGATGTGGGCGTAAAATAACGTGACCAGATACCGCCTCAAGCGGAAAGAGGGAGGTGGAACGCACGCCGTCCATGCAAGTGGACTGATCGCAGTGGATTTTTCCCTTTCATTCCTCTGAGAGCCTGCAGCCCCAGTGCCGGGAATAGGCACTTGTGAATGTGAGTAGCCTCTTGGCTCTTTTTATATGTTTTTTACGAATAAAAAACAGTTTTACACTATGGAATGTTTCCATCTTAATTTTCCGGTCATGACTGTATGAGGAGGAAGGATTTTTTCCAGGTCCAATCCATGTGGACAGGCACTATCCTGTAAAAGCGATTTTGACCTACTTTTTAGGTAAAGTGGTCAACTACCTCTGGTAAGCAGGATTTACTACAGCACGTTGGGTGTACGTTTTTTCTTGGTGAAGGAGCACAATTCACATCACTTCAAGTTTTCTGTCAGCACTGAGTTGTCAGCACTGAATATTGGAGTCACATGAAAACTTGATTTCTTTTCCAGCAGCAAAATTTGGATATCTTTTCTGCTGAACTTTTGTTTATACAATATATTGGGACACTTATATAGAGAATTCAATATTGCATGTATATTATTTGAAGTATTGGTACATGTATTACTGTTTCAGCATTATTGGTTTTTTATTTGCACTTATTAGCGCCCCCTAACCATTTATTCTATACATCACTGTGAGTCATTCACTTTTCAGGGGAGCAGCTTTAGTTTTAGGTTTTGAGGTCAATATATTTGACCTGGGTGATCATACATTTATTATATATTTTATTTTGTCGCGGAGTTCACTCAAACAAAAAAAGCCACTGCTTTATACCCTATGAGGACTACAGAACACATCCCCTCTATGTTATGGAATCAGAGGCAAGCATTGTATAGTCCTCACACGCTACCTGTCCAACAGTGACAATGCTGCTTCTTCATATATAAAGTATAGTGAGTGAATAGATTTACAAATCCAGAAAATGGGAAATGTTAGAGATCCTTATTTGCTTAATTGTCCTGGGATAGGGATTCAAATGATTAAAACAAGAGGGTCAGCGCAATAGTCAATCCACTAGCATTTACAGGATGAGAAGTCAGTTATGTGAGCCTCCATGTTTTTGGTAACAATTTTTCTTGTAAAGTCAGCTCGGAAATGGCAGCTGCTTAATTTATATATATATATTATTTATATAATTTTTATTATATTCCTACCAGTGGCGGCCCGTCTATTAAGGGTGTCCGGGCGCCGACCCCACTCTCCAGCCACCGCCCTATATGCAGTGGATAGATTCATGCATAACAGATTAGAGGCTCTAATAGGCTTCAAGATAGGGTGGATGTAGAGTATTGCATCTGGAGCCCACCCAGGTGTGTTGTAACAGCAAATGAAAATTTGTTGTTGCAACACTGATCCTTCTCCCGGCCAATCGGGAAGCAGGTTTGAAACCTGTTTCCCGATTGGAAAAAACATCAGGTGATCCTATTGGACGCCCAGCGCGGGGAGGAGCAGAGAAGAGACACAGAGGAAGCTTCTCCAGGAGAGGACACTGGAGCAGCTTTCCCCCGAGCCCGCCACTCTGGAAGATGGCCACATCCGACTGCTGCTCTCACATCCAGGGTAAGGACAGTGGGTGGTGGTGGTGGGGGGGTGTTAGTGCCGTAGGGTGCAGTCTAGTGCCGCTCCACCAGTGGCGTAAGGGGGGGTGGTTGTTTGTTCCTACAAGTTCATTGTAAGCTCATAGGTATGAATTGGGTATATAATCATAAGCCTCTGCACTCTAACAGGTATTTCCTATAACCCCTAACTAATCTGCAAGTATCACTAACAAAAGATGTAAACAGTATCCTACTATTAATATATAGCATAAAGGTTCGTTTAGTAACCAAAAAAAAAATCTAAATTTAAATGTCATTTGTAACCAACTTTTGCTCAATGCCACATAAATAATGAACAAATATAAAAATACCCAAAACATATAACAGGGTCTACAAGGTTTTACATAATTGTACCAAAGTGTCTCTTCCACCTCAGTGAGCAAAGACTTACACCTTTTATTGAGTAAATACACCCCAAAATATGAACCCCTCAAATTTGAGAAAATCACTTGCATTTCAGTAGAAATCGTCTATGGCAGGGATCCTCAAACTACATCCCTCCAGCTGTTGCAGAATTACAAATCCCAAGAGGCATTGCAAAACTCTGACATTCACAGACATGACTAGGCATGATGGGAATTGTAGTTCTTGAACACCTGGAGGGCCGTAGTTTGAAGACCCCTGCTCTATGTGCTTGCATCAAGCAAACTAAATCCTGCAAAAAAAAACTCCCAAGTTCAGCTGTAAATCTCCTAACATTCTTTCTAGTTTCAATCCACCTGTGCTTGAGCCTGGTGCTCAGCTGGCCCTATTCACATCGTCCTCTATCATATGAACAGAAAAAAAACCTGAAAACTTATTATCAAATACTTACCGTAATTTTCCTTTCCTGATGGACTCCATGGCAGCCTACGTGCGGGTTAACCCCGCCTCCTCTCCAAGGCTATAGGGCCCCATTCCCATAAATGTGAGCTCACCGCTAGTGACTGCGTTCCTTAACCAGCCGACTCTTTGACCGATGGGTGGGAACTCCGTCTGCCATTGAGTTCATCAGGAAAATAAAATTACAGTAAGTATTTGATAATAAATTTTCAGTTTTCCTGACAGATTAAATGGCAGCCTACGTGTGGGAAATAACTAGCCAGACCACATGGGTGGGTATGCTGAACAGAAAAAAATTATTTTAATTTGTCCCGTCAACCGACCAAAGTTTACAGAGGACAGAGACGCAGGCTCTATACAGTAATGAGACATAAAGGTATTGATAGAAGCCCAAGAGGCTGCTTTGCAGATGACATCTGGAGCCACATGCCAGGCTGCTGCCCACAAAGCTGCCATTCCCCTAGTGGTGTGTGCTGTCACCGCCTCTGAAGGAGCCAAGCCATTAGCCCTATAAGCCTGCTGGATGGTCTGTACGATCCAAGCTGCAATTGTCCTGGTTGAAGCTCGCTTCCCTTTATTGCTGCCGGAGTGCAGGATGAGCAGGCAGTCAGAGCATCTAAAAAGGAGGAAGTAACTTGCAGGCATTCCTTCAGAATTTTTCCCACGTCCAGAGGGTGAGCTTCAGTGGACCCCTGGGTCCTGAACGTAGGTTGGACAATTTCTTGGTTCTCATGGAACACAGAAGTAACTTTCGGATTTGAGCCCACCATAGGGATGAGGATCACCCTGTCTGGGAAGAACGTCAGTGTGGAAGATCCCATTTGGGAAATCTTGGCCTTCTTTGGGGCCTGCGTCTTGACGCTCCACAGAAGAACTGCCAAATTAGGGGTTGAATGGCCCACGAAGTTCCGGAGAAGGCCGACAAAGCCGAGACTTGTATTATAAGAGAGCTGATAGATAGAGATAGATCTAGGCCGGATTGAAGGAAGCTGAGGAAATCCTGAACTCCTGGATTCCTGAACGATCTATTCGTAGAGGATGAGAATACGACAAACTGGGCTCATATTCTCCCATAAACTTTATTCGTGCTTGTCTTCCTAGAGCCCATGAGAGTGGGGATCACCCTTGAAGCACACCCGAGAGATTTCAGCCTTTCCCTCTCAAGAACCAGACTATCAGTCTCAGTAATGCCAGACACAGGGGCAGGACTGAGCTGAGCTGGATCAGGAGGGGAAAACAAGGCCTGTTCGGCCAGTAGGGTGCTACTACCACCACCTCAACTGCTTCCGCTTGTAGTCTCCGTGGGAACCTGAGGATGACTGGGGAGTGGTGGAAAGGCGTATGCCCTCTTGATTTCCATTGATCTGTCAGTGCATCTATCCCAAAGGCCTGGCTACAGCGGCTCCGAGTGTAATACTTCTCCAACTTGTAGTTGCAGGGGGAAGCAAATAAATCCACTTCGGGATTGACTCCCAGGGACAGGATCCAAGTTAACGTCTGCACGTGTAGGGGCCACTCATTGTCTAATCGAGTGCACGACAGGAAGTCTACTTGGACGTTCTGGACTCCGGGCATGAAGGCTGCTGAGATGTTGGTCAGATACTTCCTGGCCCAAGACATGATGGGCTTGACCTCTCGGAGTAAAGTGGCGCTCCGAGTGCCCCCTTGCCTCTTCACATAGGAGACCGCTGTGGTGTTGTCCATCCTTAATAAAACTGACTCTCACTTCAGGAGATGAGAAAAGGACTGAAGGGCAAGCCAGGCTGCCCGAAGTTCCAGGACGTTTGTGCCCGGATTGAGAAGACGAGAATCCCACTTGCCTTAAAGTTCCGATCTGCATAGGGCCCCCCAACCGGTCCCGCTGGCATCGGTCGTGACCGTGACCCATGAGATAGGGGCAATGGAGTGGCAATTGAGCAGGTTTTTGCGCTGGAGCCACCAGAAGAGGCTGTTCCTCATCGATGATGATATGTGAATAGGTTGACTGTTGTCCCCTGATTTCCATTGCTGAAGGAACCCTGACTGGAAAGGGCGTAACCTCCACAGGGACCATTTGACCATGGGGGCCGTAGAGACCATTGTGCCGATAATGTTTAGGCATTGTGAGGCCCTAAGATGTGAGGAGTTCATAGCCCATTAAATTCTTTCCCGGACGACCGGGATCTTCTCCACTGGGAAAAAGATGGTGCTTTCCACTGCATTGAACTGGGCCCCGAAATAGATCAGATGCTGGACTGGTTCTAAGTGGCTTTTTTTCAAGTTCAGGAGCCATCTGAAGGTGGACAAGGTGGAAGTCACCTGTTCCCTGTGGGCCAGCAGCTGCTCTTTGTCTTGGGACAGTAAAAAGAGGTCGTCGAGGTAGTGATAAAGACGTATCCCTCTCGTTCTGATGAGGGCCACTACGGCCAGAAGAACTTTTGAAAAGACTTGGGGTGAGGTTGTCAGCCCGAAAAGGAGGCAGGTAAACTGTAGATGTTCCTGCCCGACCAGAAACTGGAGGTATTACAGAAACTCCTTTGCCACCGGGATGTGGACGTAAGCGTCCTTTAAGTGAATTGAGATTAACCAATCGCCCGGCTGTACGGCCTCTTGGATGGTAGACCGAGTCTCCATTTTGAATCTTTCGTATTTTAAATATTTGTTTAGATAAGTTAGATCTATTACTGGGCGCCATGCCCCGTTTTTCTTTTGAACTAGGAAGAGGGGGGAATATACCCCCTGAAATTCTTTGTCCCTCAGGACGTGCACTACTGCTCCCTGAGCCTTCAGCAAATCCACTTTGGACAGTAACACCTGCTTCTGCTCTTCTAACTGAAGAAAGCAGGGTGGAGATAAATCTGGGGGGAGGAGTGCTGGTGAAGAACCATGTGTGGCCTGACGAGACTGTCTTGATGGTCCAGCAGTTTGAGATTGAGGCCACCCAGACATGCTAGAAGAGAAGCAGACGAGCCCCCACCCGCCTCTCCTGGGCGGGTGCAATCTCAAAAAGACTTTGGATCACGTCCACCAGACGCCTGGCTCTTAGCGGGCTTATGGAAGGATGCCTGCCCTCTTCTCCAGTTCTTTTTTAAGTCCTGGCCGGGCCTGTAAGAGCGTGCTTCTCTCGAGCTTTCTGCACTGGGGTCTCTTCCGACCAAGCAGGCGCCTATCCTGAGGAAGAAAGCCTGACTTCTTGCCCGTGGCCCAGGTTAAAGGCATTGTCCAGCTTGTTGCCGAATAATGAGGACCCCTCAAAGGGGATCCTACACCAGGTTTGTTTGGACGCCGGGTCGGCGAGCCAAGGGAGTAACCACAAGGCCCGCTTAGCCGTGACAGAGGATAACATGGTTCGAGCCAACAGGCGGATCAGATCTATAGATGCCCCCCCCCCAAGAAGGCTGTTGCCAGCTTCAATTCCTCGACTGCTGAGCTTCTGGCCAACTCCCCCGAAATGCCCGTGAGTACGGAGTCTACGCTCCCTGTCCAAACTTCCATATCTTTAGACATAGCTGCTAGAGTCAGGGCAAGCCATACCGGCAAGCCCATGAATTCTTTTGAGGTCCTGATCTAGTCTTCTCTCCAGACCGTCCTTGAAGGACACGGCATCTTCTAAAGGAAGAGTGACATGTTTGGCTAGACGCATAAATGCTGCATCTACAAGGGGAGTGTTTTCCAGATACTTCACTTCTGCCTTGAAGGGGTATAATCTGGAGGTTTTATTTGATATAGAAGTTTTTTTGTCAACTTTGCCCCACTCCTCATCAATGATATCCTTCAATTCGGTAAGGTGTAGGGATGAGCCGAACACCCCCCCGTTCGGTTCGCACCAGAACCTTTGAACGGACCGAAAGTTCGCGGGAACTTTAGAACCCTATTAAATACAATGGACGCGAACGTTCGAAATCTAAAGTGCTAATTATAACGCCTGATATGCATGTTATTGTCCTAAAACGGGTTTGGGGACCCGGGTCCTGCCCGAGGGGACATGTATCAATGTAAAAATAATCTTTTAAAAACGGTCGTTTTTTTGGGAGCAGTGATTTTAATGATGCATAAATTAAAAAAAAGAAAGTGAAATATTCCTTTAAATATCGTATTTGTCCCTGTTTAAAAAAAAAAATCGTATCTGGGGGGTGTCTAAAGTATGCCTGTGAAGTGGCACGTGTTTCCCGGGTTTAGAACTGCCCCTGCACAAAATGGCATTTCTAAAGGAAAAAAAGTCATTTAAAACTGCTTGCGGCATTAATGTAATGTCTGGTCCCGGCAATATGGATGAAAATCATTGAGAAAATGGCATGGCTACCCCATCACCCACCCCTACCCCAGCCCATTACCAGCCCCTTTGGGTCTTGTATGGATATTAAGGGGATCCCCGCACCCAAAATAAAAAAAGGCCCTATATACTCTGAACAGCAGTATACAGGCAGTGCAAAAAAAACACGGACTGTAGGTTTGTTCTTAAGTACAATCTGTTTGTAATTTGGAACAGGTACATTTTTTAAGTGTAACTCTAGCCAAAAAATCTATTTTTAAGCTTTTTGGAGAACATAGGGAAGGGTTATCACCCCTGTAACTTTTGTTTTGCTGTCTGTGCACATGTTCAGAACATTTCACCTCACTTTCCATCCCAATGACAAATGTTTTTGGATTTATTTTTTTTTTATTGAAACAAGGATTGGTGATAAAGCATCAGTGGAGAGGAGACACATTTTTCACATATTAACTCTTACAGGAGAGAATTTGCCTTCCTAGGGGTAGATTTCCTCTCACTTCCTGTTGTCTCCTTCCGTTTGCAAGTAGTAGTCGTTTGTAAGTTGGATGTTTGAAAGTAGGGGCCTGCCATATATACTCTGCAGAAATTTGCCCCTTAGGTGTTGGTGTTGCCACAACACTGTAAGCCTTCACAGTTACTCTTGGTGGGCGCTGGAACGCCCTGCTGTCAACTATTATATCAGGAATTGTATTTACATGCCACTGTTGAACAGTGGTAGGAAAAATTAGGCCTTTGGTGGTGGTGCTGGTGCCACAACACTGTAAGCCCTCACAGTTACTCTTGGTGGGCGCAGGAATGGGCCCAGCTGTGAAATATTAGCTCAAGAATTGTAATTACATGCCCCTGTTGAACAGGGGCAGAAAATTGGGCCTTAGGCACTGGTGCTGGTGCCACAACACTGCAACCCCTCACAGATACTGTACTTAGAGCACAGCAATGAGCCCTGAAACACTGACTGTCTGCAGCTAGCACAATCACTGGCCTGCCTGTCACAGTATAGAGAATAAATGTATCCAGGTGAGCTTTAGGTGGATGCTATGCAAAGCACACAGTAGTACACTAAGTGAAACACTGACTGTCTGCAGCTAGCACAATCACCTGCATGCCTGTCACAGTATAGAGACTAACAGGAACAGATCTAGCTAAACTCAATACAGTGTATAAATATATATACAACACCTAGGATGCATATATATCCTCTACACACTGTAACAGCAGCTAACTGACTCGCCTGCCTGCTCTATCTAACTCAATATAAAACGACACTGTCTATCTCTCTGAAACTGCCTCTTTCACAAACGCCAACACACTACACAAGGCCAACTTCCAGGCAGCCTTATATAGTGTGAGGCGTGTACTAAACCCCCTGAGCCATAATTGGCCAAAGCCACCCTGGCTTTGGCCAATTACGGCTCTCCGTTTTTTCTGCGCTGTGATTGGCCAAAGCATGCGGGTCATAGTGCATGCTTGGCCAATCATCAGCCAGCAATGCACTGCTATGCCACAGTGAATTATGGGCCGTGATGCGCCACTCGAATTTGGCGCGAATGGACCATAACGTTCGTTCTTCGAACGATCGAACAGCCAATGTTCGAGTCGAACGTGTGTTCGACTCGAACACGAAGCTCATCCCTAGTAAGGAGGAGAAAGTTGGAATGTTCTTTCCCCAGGTGCTTAAAGAACTTTTTCTGCTTGACTGGGGGGCTGGAAGGGTCTTCCCACTTAAGGGCTTCCTTGACCGCTTTGACTAGTGGAGAAACCAGACAGAAGTCAAAGCCTCCGACGCCTTCGTCATCTTCCGGCTCATTGTCCGCAGAATCCGGAGAAGCAGCGTAGGGCTGGGAAGGACCCGGATCCTCTTGGGCCACGTCAGCCAAGGAGCCAGATAGAGTGGTGGACTGGCTTTGCGTGTGGGTTGTATCCCATTCCTTTAGGGATTGCTGCATCCCACCATTTGTTTTTTTTTTACCGTTTTTTTTTCTCCAACTGCCGGGCATAACATAAGTCACTTAAAGACTTGCCCTCCGGGACTCGTGTCCCACATCCCCAGCAGGCTCTGCGATCAGAGCGGCTGTCATGGCGGTGTGTGCGGTGACTGGAGGAGGAATAGGAACATCTCCTCTGCTTGGAGAAGGAATAGGAACATCTCCTCTGCTGTTGGGTCCTGGACGGAGAATCACGTCTGGACCTGGATGATAAGCGGTAATGTTGTGGCCTGGCAAGGTCTCTGTCGTCCCAGACCATAACTTGAGGGTCCGATCTGGAAGGGCTGGAAGAGAAAAGAATGGGGAAGGGGGATGAAGGCGAGATAATAATATCAAACGCACTCACAGAAATTTGAGAATGCCAACACAACCCCTCCCCTCACCTACACGTACCTTGTGCGTGAGGGCTGGCCGCCTGAAGGCGGTGATTTGTCCATGACTTCTGGACGGGACGTCAGGCATAAACGGTCTGCAGGTGACCTAAGAGCAGCCAAGCGTACTGGGGAAGCCATAAGAGAGAAAGGGATCATATATTATATATATATATTAGGGCTGCAGAAATTAACGATTAATTGTTCGATTAATCGTTAATTTCTTTGATCGATCAAAATAATTTTGATCGAGGACGATCCGCGGAGTGAGCTCCGCGATCTCGTCCATAGGAAAGGCCGCGGCTTCGGCCTAGCTCCGGAGCCGCGGCCATCTTGGTCCACCCGGCGGCGTGCCAATGTCATCATCAGCCGCCTGCTTGTGCCTGCGAGTCTGCGGGCGGTTCTGCCTGAATGTTACGGTATGGGGGAGATGTGGGCAGATGTGGACATTACGGGGGAGATGTGGACATTACTGTATGTGGGAGCAGATGTGGACATCACTGTATGTGGGGGCAGATGTGGACATCACTGTATGTGGGAGCAGATGTGGACATTACAGTATGGAGGGAGATGTGAACATTACAGTATGGAGGGAGATGTGGACATTACAGTATGGAGGGAGATGTGGACATTACAGTATGGAGGGAGATGTGGACATTACAGTATGGGGGGCAGATGTGGACATTACAGTATGGGGGGGAGATGTGGAAAATTGGAAAAACTGTATGTGCGTTATAATTAATCGAAATTAGTCGATTAATCGATAAAAAAAAAACGATTAATCGAACACGAAAATTTTAATCAGTAACAGCCCTAATATATATATATATATATATATATATATATATATATACACACACACACACACACACACACACACACATATATCTCTCATGACAGCTTTCAAATATCCAGATCCATATATCTACACTAAAGAAAAAGCATACTTTTTTCCTTTTAGTTTCCATATTTATTTATTTTTTTTATTTTAAAGAGAAGGAAAAGATGGCACTCCAGAATGCCTTACCTGCAGACCAGGCTGGGGGAAGCTACTGCCGTTCGCTGTCTGTGAGATTCTCGATCTGACAGGAGCTGGCAGCGCCTTAAAACCCCTGCCCGTGTGACATCACTGCCCCCCCCACCTCGCGCCTGCGCCGCGGGAGGCAGCCAAATGGCGCAAGTGCGGCTGCCGGACTCTCCACCAATCCGCGCACAACTAGCCTCGCTGTTGCCGAGGCCTCGCGCATGCGCACACGACGATGGTGGCTGCAACCCGGAAGCACCGTGGCCGTCTGGAACACAGGAGCACTCCAGACGCCATGAGGGGGAACAAGAGGATACCGAGCGGTACAGAGAGTAAAGAAATAACCAGGGGGAGCCCAAAAACAAATACACAAAGTAAACACAGATAAACATAAGGACGCTGCCATGGAAAGAGGAGAGAGACGAAAGACAGACCTTTGCCAGCCGTTGGTGCGTCCATCTTCGGGCATACAAGGACAACCTTCACTCCACCACTGGTGTCCTTTTTGCCATGAAAAGTTGGCTGGGCCCTAAGCTGCACCGCATGATTGGTATGCCAGCCTTTGGAAGACATCCTGACCGGACGCCAAGGCAGGAACAATCGTGATGTAGGTCCATTGGAGGACAAAAAAGGAACGCAGTCACTAGCGGTGAGCTCACATTTATGGGAATGGGGTCCTATAGCATTGGAGAGGAGGTGGGGTTAACCCACATGTAGGCTGCCATGCAGTCTGTCAGGAAAAGGCAGTTTTGTTTTTAAAAAAAAGGCAGCAGCTGATAAATGCCCATTAAATGCTGTTCTAGTCTTAGAGCATATTTTTGGCCTCATAGCCCTAGTGACACCTAAATAATAATACAATAGTCATTTGATGATGTAACCATGACTTTATTTCAACGACATCACCATACATGTATGCTGACCCTGTTTATAAACACTGCTCTTTGCATGTGCTAAAAAATGGTATATGCTAACTTTATCACAAAAACAAATAATAGCCGTGTCAATACGGAATAAATTTACAACTTAATAACTGTCATAAAACTTGGCACTCTCAGCTGTCTTTTAACTTAATAAAGTTTTTCTGCCTAAAAGGTTTATGTGAATCAAACCATTTTCCTGTTTATTTTCTTGCAGAGTAATAGTGAGACATCACTGCTGGTGTGTCACCCGATAAAAATAATGTGTTGATGGTATGCAGGAACAATTTGCATCAGGTCTTTGAGCTAATAAATGTCTATTTTCTTCAGAAAGTACAAAGACCTGTCAGACCTGCTAGTGTTGAATAACAGTTAATCATGTTACAATATAGAGGCATTACAATATGTTTTATGGGAGTTTACTCCAGGCCTCAGAGCTCAATTAAAAATTAAATTTGACTTACTGTCCGAACCACTAGAAATTAATGTCTTAATTTGATTGTGTTGGATTTGACAAATTGGATAGTGTAGAAAGTTAATTTACACGTACTAAAAATAATGAAGTCACATTTCTTTATTAAAGGAATTATGGGCAGATGATCTTCTATTGTAGAGAACGAGTAATAGGATGGTAATTCTTTTAACCCACTCTTAGCTCTTCTCAGTTTCTACAAGAGGTAAATGAAAAGAAAATTATATCTTTTGTTTTATATGTAGCTTCCTCCTGATGGTGTCTATAGACAATCTTGGATGTTTGTAGCAATAAATGCAGCTTGTAGACTTATTTCATACAACAGAATACAAAATACCCCTTGATGCATTTATGAAATTGTATTAATTACATTTGTCTTTATATTACCTTCTCATATTCATTTACACACCAGAAATTAGATCGCAGAGTGTGGCGGTTCCAGAATTATAAACCATCTATTGACTATTACATTTTACAGTGCTTCCTTGAGAGCCCTCAAGATATTAGCATACTTGAGGACAGCAAGGTTGATTAACTAGTAATAGAGTCTGTTCACTTTACAATGTAGTATATAAGTATATAAGATAAAGCTGTAATCACTTTAACCAATCGACCAATCATGTACTTACAATACAAAGTGTTTTCAGTCCCTCTTGCACGTGTATCGATATTCAAAACTGTAAAAAGTAAACACACATTTCTCCAGGTGAGAATTCACTCACTTTGCTAAGTGGACAGCCTTTAATTCCTTTAAGTGCCTCTATCGGTAAAAGTTTTTTAACCTTAATGCATTCTATTTATTTTAAAGTGGAATCTCACTCAAAAGAGAAGGTTCCACCCCCTCCCCCCCCCCTTTAAGTTTTCGCTTTTTTGGGGGGGTGAGCGGGTACCTGGTTTTGACCACTACCATTTCTGGTCGAATCACCACAGCGATCTGAATGGAAGTTTGGCCCCCTCATTTCCCAGCAGCCTTCTGGTATATGTCATAGGTCCCAGAAAGCCAAGGGACCATTCACAAAGTGCAGAGTGGTTTGTGCATGCACAGTGGGAAGCTGGCTGTGAAGCCGCAAACAGTCAAAGCCTAGTTGTCAAAGGACCCAAAAATAGCCAAAGAGCTGGCTCGGGTGAGGACAGTGTTGGATCCCTGGACTGGTAAGTATCCTGTGATTAAAAGTCAGCAGCTACAGTATTTTTAGCTGCTGCCCTTTAATTTTTTGCTTTCAGGGTTAAGAACCGCTTTAAAAGGTAAAAAAAAAAAAACCTCTCTCTGAGCAGCTCCCCCCCCCCCCAGCCCCTCATACTTTCCTGAGCCCGATCTCGATCCAGCAATGTGCACGGGAGCAGCAGCTCTCTCTCTCTCCTCACTGGACAGAGAGGTGTCAGCAGGGGCCAATGGCTCCTGCTGCTGTCAATCACAGCCAGTGGGGAGGGAGTGGGGCTGAGCTGCAAGCCGTGTGTTAAAGGGCACACGTGACGCAGGTCGGGTTCGAGCTCCCACCATTGTCCCAATAGAAAACTGATTGCTGTGGGGGCACTCGGCAGATTATGAGGTTATAAGTAGGGAAGGGCCGAACACCCCCTCGGTTCGCACCAGAACATGCGAACAGGCAAAAAATTTAAAATCCAAAGAAGAGCATAGAAGAGCAGCAAGAGGATGTCCATCCCTCATACGTCCTGCTAAAGTGGCATAATGCTGGTCTAGATGACATACTGGCTATCACACCAGAGTATATGCAGAACTTAACCACTTAAGCCCCGGACCATTTGGTAGCTAAAGGACCAGAGGTGAATTCAGAATTTTGCACTGCGCTGCTTTAACTGTAAATTGTGCGGACATGCAATGTTGTACCCAAACGAAATTTGCGTCCTTTTCTTCCCACAAATAGAGCTTTCTTTTAATGGTATTTGATTGCCTCTGCGATTTTTATTTTTTGCGATATAAACGGAAAAAGACCGAAAATTTTGAAAAAAAATGATATTTTCTACTTTTTGTTATAAGAAAAATCGAATAAACTCAATTTTAGTCATACATTTAGGCCAAAATGTATTCAGCCACATGTCTTTAGTAAAAAAAATGTCAATAAGCGTATATTTATTGGTTTGCGCAAAAGTTATAGCGTTTACAAACTAGGGTACATTTTCTGGAATTTACACAGCTTTAAATTTATGACTGCCTATCTCATTTCTTGAGGTGCTAAAATGGCAGGGCAGTACAAAACCCCCCCCCAAATGACCCCATTTTAGAAAGTAGACACCCCAAGGAAATTGCTGAGAGGCATGTTGAGCCCATTGAATATTTTTTTTTTGTCCCAAGTGATTGAATAATGACAAAAAAAATAAATAAAAAAATTACAAAAAGTTGTCACTAAATGATATATTGCTCACACATGCCATGGTTATATGTGGAATTGCACCCCAAAATACATTCTGCTGCTTCTCCTGAGTACGGGGATACCACATGTGTGGGACTTTTTAGGAGCCTAGCCACGTACGGGGCCCCGAAAACCAAGCACCGCCTTCAGGATTTCTAAGGGCGCAAATTTTTGATTTCACTCCTCACTACCTATCACAGTTTTGAAGGCCATAAAATGCCAAAATAGCACAAAACCCCCCCCAAATGACCCCATTTTAGAAAGTAGACACCCCAAGCTGTTTGCTGAGAGGCATGGTGAGTATTTTACAGCTCTCATTTGTTTTTGAAAATGAAGAAAGAACATTTTTTTTTTTTTTTTTTTCAATTTTCAAAACTTTGTGACAAAAAGCGAGATCTGCAAAATACTCACAATACCTCTCAGCAAATAGCTTGGGGTGTCTACATTCCAAAATGGGGTCATTTGGGGGGTTTTGTGTCATCTGGGCATTCCATGGCCTCCGAAACTGTGATAGGCAGTGAGAAGTGAAATCAAAAATTTACACCCTTAGAAAGCCTGAAGGCGGTGCTTGGTTTTTGGGGTCCCGTACGCGTCTAGGCTCCCAAAAAGTCTCACACATGTGGTATCCCCGTACTCAGGAGAAGCAACAGAATGTATTTTGGGGTGTAATTCCACATATGCCCATGGCATGTTTGAGCAATATATCATTTAGTGACAACTTTGTGCAAAAAAATTTTAAAAAAAATTGTCTTTTTTCCGCAACTTGTGTCAACATATAAAATATTCCATGGACTCGACATGCCTCTCAGTATATAGCTTGGGGTGTCTACTTTCCAAAATGGGGTCATTTGGGGGGGGGGGGGTTTTGAACTGTTCTGGCATTTTATACACAACATTAGGAAGCTTACATCCACTCTTCTAACCACTTGAAGACAAAGCCCTTTTTGACACTTTTTGTTTACATGAAAACATATTTTTTTTTTGCAAGAAAATTATGTTGAACCCCCAAACATTATATATATTTTTAAAGAAAAGGCCCTACAGAATAAAATGGTGGGTGTTGCATTTTTTTTTTCTACACAGTATTTGCGCAGCGATTTTTCAAACGCATTTTTTGGGGGAAAAATACACTTTTTTAATTTTAATGCACTAAAACACACTATATTGCCCAAATGTTTGATGAAATAAAAAAGATGATCTTAGGCCGAGTACATAGATACCAAACACGACATGCTTTAAAATTTCGCACAAACGCGCATTGGCGACAAACTACATACATTTTTAAAAGCCTTTAAAAGCCTTTACAGGTTACCCCGTTAGATTTACAGAGGAGGTCTACTGCTAAAATTACTGCCCTCGATCTGACCTTCGCGGTGATACCTAACATACATGGTGCAATTGCTGTTTACATATGACGCCAGACTGACGCTTGCGTTCGCCATTGGGCAAGAGCAGGGCAGGACAGGGGTGCTTTTTTTTTTTTTTTTTTATTATTAATTTTGCTTTTTTATTTTATTTTTAAATTGTTCCTTCCATATTTTTTTTTTTTATTATTGTTATCTCAGGGAATGTAAATATCCCCTATGATAGCAATAGGTAGTGACAGGTACTCTTTTTTAAAAAAAACTGGGGTCTAGACCCTAGATCTTTCCTCTGCCCTCAAAGCATCTGACCACACCAAGATCGGTGTGATAAAATGCTTTCCCAATTTCCCAATGACGCTTTTTATATCCGGGGGGGGGGACATTCCCTTCCACTGCTTGTAAAAGCAGTCCAGAGGCTAATTAGCCACTAGGATTGCTTTTACATGAAAGCCGGCCGCTGGCTGAAAAGAATGATACCAAGATGATACCTAAACCCGCAGGCATCAATCTGGTATAACCAATCAAAGTCCAGCAACATACCAGTACGTTGCTGGTCCTTGTTGGACATGTATTGTAATCTTTTTTTTCATGCAGCCAGGTGGCTGAACGAAAAAAGAGATTGATCGGTGGGTATGCCCACCATTAGAATACCGCCCTTCATCCACCCACTTCTAATGATGGGCATACATGCACCATTTATATATGCCGAAGCATGGGGGCATCCTCCCGCAAAAAAGTTATGCCGCACACACATGGTCGGAATTTTCCACGGGCAAGCCTCCGTCGGAATTTCGATCGTATGTACGCAGCATTAGGAGCAAAATCACTCCTCCGCCCCTGCTGCCCCAATGCTTCGGCATATTTTCTTTTTTTTTTTAACTGTGGTGGTGAAATCACCTCCTACAGCACTGGAGTCACAGGGATCAGGCCTGTCTCTGCGAACGCTGCAGTTATGTTTGTTGTGTTTTGTAAGTGACAGTGATCGATCGATACTGCACTTGGGTGGCCTGGGCTGGACGGTGGGGCAAAACGCAGGTGCTAGCAGGTATCTGGGCTGATCCCGCTAACACTGCGTTTTTGGGAACCCTAAACTGCTGGGGACGCTAGTATAGATCTGATCAGATCAGATATTGATCTGTTCAGATACTATACCACTAAGGGAGGTGTATGCTTCACGCGTGGGTGTTAGCGTTACTGGCACTAACCTGACGCTGCCTGGGGTGTGACGCAGACCCTCTCTGACGCTAAAACCTAATTGATATCACCCGCCGGGCGATCAGGGGGTTAAACCTTTATTGGGTTATATACGGCGGGTGCCCTGACACTTTAAAAAGCAAACTAACTAACCAGCGTCACCCGTAACACTTATATGATGATCACTGGTGAAAGGGTTAACTAGGGGCAATTAGGGGGTTAAAACCTTTATTAGATAATATATGGGGGTACCTGACGCTATAAAAACCTGCGGCGAACCTAAAAAAAATTACTGGCTACCGATCTGCATCACCGACGCTAAGACAGCGATCAGAAAAATGATCGCTTAGTGACAGTGGTGATAGGGGGTGAAAGGGTTACATGGGGGGCGATCAAGGGGGTTAAACCTTTATTAGATAATTTATGGGGGTACCTGACGCTATAAAAACCTGCGGCGAACCTAAAAAAAATTACTGGCTACCGATCTGCATCACCGACGCTAAGACATCGATCATAAAAATGATCACTTAGCGACAGTGGTGATAGGGGGTGAAAGGGTTACCTGGGGGGCGATCAAGGGGGTTAAACCTTTATTAGATAATTTATGGGGGTACCTGACGCTATAAAAACCTGCGGCGAACCTAAAAAAAATTACTGGCTACCGATCTGCATCACCGACGCTAAGATATCAATCAGAAAAATGATCGCTTAGCGACGGCGGTGCTAGGGGGTGAAAGGGTTATCTGGGGGGTGATCAAGGGGTTAAACCTTTATTGGGGGGGGTTAGGGGGCTACACTGGACCTAAAACTAAATGTAGTGACACTTTTACAGTCACAAATGTCACTGATTGCAGTGATCAGTAAATAAATGGTCACTGCAATCAGTGACACTGTGACTGGGGGCTGGGGGGTGATCTGGGGGGGCCTGGGGGGCGATTTATGTGCCTATGTGTGCTGGCGTTAGTGTAGTGTTTGTGCACTAACCTTGATGTCTTCTCTTGTACGGCGCTCGGTATATGTGAGCGCCGCAAAGGAGATGACATCACTTCCTCCTGCTTTCTCTGTCTGTGTGTACATTCGACAGACAGAGGGGGCATTTCTATTCGCCGGGAGCGATCGCGGGGGGGTGGCCGGAATCGAACGGCCGTCCCCTCATGTCGGATCGCTCCCCAACGAATTCCGACCGCTCACTGTACAGAAGGGGGGTCCGATCGGACCCCCCAACTGTACAAAGGCAATCACGTATGCTCTACGTGATTGTGCCTGTCGGTGCCATTGTGCCGACGTATATATACAGTGAGCGGTCGTTAAGTGGTTAAAAGCGAAATGGCTATTCAATATGCAACATTACAAATAGAAAAAAAAAAGAATAAACTTGAAAGGCACATAACGGAGAATAACATTCGCCAATTTGCAAAATAAACAGCGGCACATCATGTGTCCAAGACCAACAGGACCGCGCCTGTGGGCCCGAGCCATAAAGAGAGAGAGAGAGAAGAGAGAGAGGGTGAGGAGAAACAGAACCATCTAGAAGAATAGCGTTGGCATGCAATACTAAAGAGAAAAGAAAAGGAAAATAAAAAAGAGAAATAAGGAAGAGCGGGATAGGAGAAGAGGGGAAGGTGGTCCACAGGGTGGCGGGAACAGAGGCTCATCAAAGGGAAAGTAATGTTGGATCAAAACGTGAAGGGTGATTGTGAGCCACCCAGGGTTGCCATACCCGGAGGAATTTATCGTGGGTGTCCATTAATACGGCAGTAAGTTTCTCATTAACCATAATATCAGTCACTCAGTTTTTAACTGCTACAAAGCTGAGGATCGGGGTCTTCCAGGCCCTTGCTATGGTCAGTTTAGTTGCAGGAAAAATATGTGCCACCAACTGGCGTTCAGGGCGAAGAAGCTCTGTGATTGGTTTCCACAAAAGGGCCTCAAAAGGGTCCCTTTTTAAATTAGCATTGAAAAGGTTGCGTAGCAACGTATAAACTGTAACCCACAATCTACATACCCTGGGGCAGGTCCACCAGATGTGTGCCATTGTTCCCTCCTGAGAGCATCCGCGGAAGCATAGAGGGGAATAGGATCGGATAAAACTCGCCAATATGGCCGGGGTGTAGTACCACCTATAAAACACTTTGTAAGCGTTTTTCAAAAAGAGAACATTCTTCGAGCATTTGGACAATGCTATGGTCATGATCTGACAGTCTTCTGGATCGAGTCGTTTAAGCTCAGCCTCCCACTGGAAGTGATAAGGTTTCAGTGGTGTTTTTTTAGAATGAATGATAGCTGCATAAATCAGAGATATGAGACCCGGGGATTGGGGGCGCGATCTACATAAACTTTCGAAGGGGGTCATAGTATGGGGGGTGGGTTGAGATCTGATAAGTTGTTGGAGAAAATTTCGGAGTTGTACTGTAGGTAACTATAATGCTCCCTAAGGGGAATATCGTGAGAGGAACGCAAGACCGAAAAGGGATAATCTTGGTTGGGGTGAACAAAGAATGGACGTCTACAAATCCATGTTCAGTCCACCAAAAAAACTGTAAGGGATTGTCGCGACCTGGTGGGAATAACGGCAATGAAGGAGGTGGAGTAATGGGAGATGAGGGGAAATCAGACCCGCAGAATATTTGACCGCATCCCACAATCTAAGGGAATGAGCCAGACAAGGACCTATGGTAGGCGGGCGATGTGCCTGGGGGAGCCAAGGGAGGGAAGCTAGGTGTCGGATGAGAATCCACTAAATCAGTGATGGCCCACAGTGGCATTTGCTGCTTCTCGTGAAGGTGGGACAATGGGGCGATACCCGCTGCTGTATAATAAGCTTGTAAATTAGGTACCGATAGGCCACCGTTAATTCTGCGTGCAAAAAGAACCTGCCTCTTAATCCTGGGTCTCGTGGGGCCCCAGATAAACTGCATAATTTTACATTGATGTATTCAGAGGATATGAGAGGGTACCTGGACAGGCAAAACACGAAAATAATATAATAATTTCGGGAGATAGGTCATACGTACCGTCGCCACTCTCCCAAAGCAGGAGAGTGGACCAAGAGACGAGCATAGACGCCAACTTCATAAACAAGGGAGGAAAGTTGGCTTGGTATAAATCTGAGTACTTCGGGGTAAGCCTATTCCCCAGGTAAGGTAATGAGGTCAACCATTGGAAAGGGAACGCAGATTGTAGGGATTCTAAATCCGAGGGCAGGAGATTGATAGACATTGCCTTAGATTGTGCCGGATTCACTGTTAAGCCCGAAAACGAGGCAAAAGTATCTAAAAGAGACATCAGATTGGGAAGAGAAATTCTAGGTTTGGTAATGGTCAACAAAATGTCATCCGCAAACTGTGATAATTTGTGCGAAGTACCTGCCACCTTTACCCCTGATATGTCCCGATGGGATCGGATGGCCTCCACCAAGGGTTCCAGAGCCAGGACAAACAGGAGTGGGGAGAGTGGGCATCCTTGCCGAGTTCCCCTCCTAATGGGGAAAGTGGGTGACTCAAAACCATAGTATCAAACCTTGGCCTGGGGGGAGTCATAAATAGCCGAGACCCAGCTCAAGAAGGAGGCGCCAAAACCATAATGACGGAACACTTGTGTCAAATAGGGCCAGGACAAAGTGTCAAAGGCCTTATTGACATCAAGAGACGAGAACATTGTTTCCAGGGATCTGTTATGTACAATATGTTGAATTTGAAGGAGCCTTCTAATGGCATCCTTTGCTTGTCTGCGAGGGACAAAACCCACCTGGTCCTTCTTGATCAGGCGCGGGAGATGATTGGCTAAGATCTTGGTCAAAATTTTCATATCAATATTAATCAGGGAGATTGGCCTGAAATTAGCCCAAGAAGAATGGTCCTTGTCTGACTTTGGGATCATCACGATGTTGGCGGTCAGTAGATTAGATGTGAATGACTGACCTTCCTTTACCGAATTGTACATAGCCGCCAAATGCGGGGCCAGAACATCTGCTAACTTCCCGTAATACAGGGCGGTGAAGCCATCCGGGCCCGGTCTCTTACTGACCTTCAGGTCTTTAATGCAATGAAGAACTTCCGAGACCTGAATATCTCGGTCCATGAGAGACGTATCAGTGTCAGATAGGGAGGGTAAGGATAAATCGTTCAAGAAGGAATCCAGGCCCTGAGTAGAAGAGTGAGGAGGGGCGGAATAGAGCTTAGTGAGCCGGTGCCGGAATTAGTCCACTACCCTCTGTGGGTTGCCCGTGAGGATATTGTAGCGGGTGCGCAGATTTATGGGAGTAAATTCTGGAGTGAAGTTTTGCAGTTTATTAGCCAACATCGCGTTAGGTTTGTTCGCCTTGGCATACCATTTTTTAAGAGCCCAACGCAAAGTGTGTTCTGCTTCATCAGTTAAGCATAAATCCAAGTCCGTGCGGGCCTTATCTAAGAGTCTGCGATTGGTCGGGGAGGGAGTTTATTTGAAGGCCGTGGACAGGAACTCCAGATGTTGTTCCAGATTGCGACAAGCCTGGATACGCTCCTTCTTGCGCTGTGACGCTATGCGAATCACATGGCCCCTAAGGACCGCTTTATATGCTTCCCACAGCGTCAACGGAGAGGAGACAGTCCCTGTATTGAGATTAAAATAGTCCTTGAAAGCTTCAAGGATGTCACTAAGAATTGGTTTAGAAGACAAAAGAGAGTCATTCATCTCCCAAGGGGCGTGTTGCGGTTTGCTGAGAAGGGAGTGACATACAGTCAGAACAGGATCATGATCCGACCAAGGGGCAGTTAAGATAGAGACAGAGTCAATCAAAGGAAGATGTTTCCATAGTACAAACATATGGTCAATCCTGGAGTGGGAGTGATGAGCGTGGGAACAATGGGTATAGTCCAGTGGTTCTCAACTCCTGTCCTCAGGACCCACTAACAGGCCAGATTTTAAGTATTACCTTGGTGAGATGCAGACTAGAATACTGCAATCGCTGAGCAGCAAATTATATCACCTGTGATGCATTTCAGTTATCTTGCAAACCTGGCCTGTTGGTGGGCCCTGAGGACTGGAGTTGAGAACCACTGGTATAGTCCCTACCGAGGGGGTGAGGCTCCCGCCAGACATCTACCAGCATGGGAAAGAAAAGAGACCTGGACTGCCGCACTCTGTATAAACGATTTATTTTCAAAATTCCAAAATTAAAATCCAAAATGAATCCATAGATTCAAAAGTCCAAAAACAGACAAAAACAGAAAACTGACATGCAGGGGTGGATGGCTGACGCGTTTCACATCAAAGATAGATGCTTACTCAGCTATGATATCTACCAGGTCGTGATTTTGCAGGGCCTGCAAGAATTTTTTAGCGGCAGGGGAGGGGGTTTATGTTCCGATGGATATTTGTCAAGCGAGGGGTTCAGCGGCACATTAGAGTCACCTGCCAGCAGAAGGGTACCTTTCTGGTGGGCCTTCAACAGGGAGCAGACGTGAGTCAGGAAGGGTCCCGGATTGTCATTCGGGGCGTAGTAAGTCATGATAGTTACCTCATTGTCCTGAACCGCACCCTGCAAGAGAAGGTATCTGCCATCCGGATCGGCAATCTGTTTACTGCAAATAGGACCGAATTACGTATGGCATTGAGAACCCCTTTCTGCTTAGTAGGGCCATTGGCTAGATAAACTTGGTGGTAGTTTGAAGCAAGATAGTTGGGACAGGAAGAAATAGAGAAGTGGGTTTCCTGTAAACATGCTATGTCAATGTTCTGCTGCTTGAGATATTTGAAAATCTTGACTCGTTTTTGGGGGGAGTTCATGCCCTGAACATTCAGGGACAACCAGTGAAGAGTCATTGGAACAGGAGGATAATGTTATAATACACTCTCTCCACACACCCCGAGGACTGAAGGGGAGGGGAGAAGGAAAGAGAAGGAGAGGAGACAGAAAAAAATAGTAGAGAAAGGGAAAAAAAAACATAGATCAAAAAAGTGCAGAGAAGAGCTCAGCATAGAGCAAAAACTGGGTACATAGATACATCGTGACATGGGCTCTGAGGCCCACAATGAGGTGGGACCATGGCCAAGACAGCCGTCTTAGCCAGGTGCCAACACATGGGGGGAGCAGTGGTCCGTCGGAACCACCAGCCTTTTGTGGAAAAATGTGAACAACCTAAATAGCATAAGCACAGAAACTAAACAATAGTTAAAAAACAGAGCAAAGTCAAAAAGAAAAAGCAGATTAAGAACAATAACAAAAAATGGCAACCACAGTACATAACGAGTATACAGAGGTGTAAGGTGCATAGGTCCCTCAAGCTCCCAGAGGCAACCGCCACAGGGCCGCCAGCTCCAGAAGGCCGAGAGGACCAGACCAGCATAGCCGCATCCGCAGCCCCACCAATCCACAAAGCAGGACTGGAGAGCCGCAGCGCGGAAACATAAAATGCGACCAATTTGGCAAACAGTGGAAGTGCATCCCCACCCAAAATGCCACACCGCCACCCCGCAACACTCCAGGAGTTCGCTAGAGTAAATTGAACAAAAAGCAGCCCGACCCGCTCGGGCAAAAAGTAGGTGAAGCAGCGTGGGGGAAGGCCGGGAGGCGCACCAGAGACAGAACCCTGCACGGTAATATAGGGAGGGCAGTCGGCACCCCACACCGCCATCTCACAGGGGCGACCCCCCAACCACGCAGCAATGGTCAAAGCAGGGTGATGGCAGGAGGACACTTTCCAAAACACGCCACCTCGATCCATGTGTGAAGTTAACAAGAGAGCAACGTTCAAATAGTGAAACACAGGATCAGGCAGCCTGGGAAACTGGGTCTGTCAAAAAGGTAAATTAGGCAGGTTCAGCCATTATTGGATTGATGAAAACGTTGGGCTTGCAAGTCCCGCAGTGCCTGGGATCCCGATTGAGATCTTTGGGAAGCTTGAGAGGGCTGACGGGAAGGCCTGGAGGGTCCGGGCCTGGAGGATAGGGACGGAGCATCAGGCAAAAGATGGAGGAAGGCCAAACTGTAGGTCCAGGAGATGGCGTTTCAGGTCAGCTGGTGAGGTGGCGTGAAATTGGCAGCCCAGGTGAGAGAAAGAAAGCTTGAACTACAATCCCGTGGGATTGTAGTATTTGAAGATAGGGTTTGAGGCCCTGGCATCTAGCAATAGTGGCCGGTGAAAGATCAGCGAACAGCTGGAGGGAATTACCTTGAAAGGAGAGGTCCTGTTGCTCCCTTGCAGATTGAAGAAGCTTCTCCTTGGTACGATACTAATGGAATTTGATAACATCCCTCGGGGGGCCCTCAGAGGTCTTGGGGGCCAGGGACCTGTGGATGCGGTCAAACTTCAACCTGTCCACTGGGATTTCGGGAGCCAGTTCCTGGAAAAAAGCAGTAGCTGTCCCCTGCAGGTCAGTAATGACTTTGGGGATACCACGGATGCGTAGGTTGTCCCTGCGGGCCCTATTTTCTGCCTCCTCTAATTTGTCCCTCAGGGACTGCAGTTCCGCCGACATCTTGTCTACCTCCTCCTCATGACCCTCTAGTACAGTAGTGGCCAAGTCCATTTGTTGTTCCAACTGGTTAGTGCGGTGGCCTATCACTTTAAGGCCCCGCACAAAGTCTGAGGAAAGCTTACGGGAGGCTGCAGTAATCTCATCCCTCACAATGCTACGAAATTTGGCCAGCAAAGCATCAGATTCAGCAGGTTGAGAACTCCCCTGATCCGTGGGGAACAGATGGAGGCTGTCAGCAGGGGATCCCGGACCCGCGGCAGAGAGCTGAGTCTCGTCGTCAGGCTCCAGAGGTTCAGGCGCCATCTTGCCTCTGCCCTTGCCTGAGGCTGGGGAAAGTTTGTTGAGCTGCCGCTTCTGTTGTTTGCCTTTCAAGGAGCGTTGCATAACCGCTGGCTGCCAGGAGTGATCAGGAGCTCTCGGAGGTGAGAATGCAGCGTCCCCGCTCACTCTGTGCTATGTTAGGCTGGGGGGTTTTTTCCCCGATGGCACGGGGCGGAGGAATCAGGCGGCCATCTCCTTCTCTCGCGCAGCATTTTAACCAGATAAAACGACGCAACACCACTGCAGACACTGAGACCCTAGAAATTAAGGGTGCAGCGTCCAAAGTGGCATCGCACACATACACTAGACCCTGCACCATTTGGTGGGCTAGTGCAATGGTTTCTGGAGGAAGATTATGCTCCTGCACGGTCTGGTGCAAAATCTTTGCCCATTCCGTGAGTGTCTGAGACACTAGGGTCGCCTCTACAATAGGACGTAAGGCGGATCCCAGTAAGGCGAACATAGCCCACTTCTTACCTCCTGTCAGTGGGGTCCTTAAAGGCAGGAGTCCCCTCCATCGGGAGAGTTGTAGCTTTATTCAAACGGGCGACCGGGGGGTCGACCACCGGAGGAGAGGCCCATTTTTTAACCAGGGCCTCATCAAAGGGGTATCTAATAAACAGATGCCGCGGGAGCGCAAAAGTCTTCTGCGGCATTTCACAAACTTGATCTATGAACCTGTCAAAGAAAGGAATGCAAGGAAAAACCTTTTTAGAAGGCTTGGCTTTAAAAGAACCAAAGTAGACAGCTTCCACCTGAGGTTCCTCAGCCGCAGCATCTAGCTTGAGAGTGTCTCACCAACCTGGTAAGGACCGTTTGGTTCCGCCGCCTGTGCTGTGCTATACAGCGTGAGTGAGCAGTGAGGAGAGTGTGAGGAGAATCGCGCCGTTCCAGCAGCGATAGATGCCAAACAGTATACAAAAGCGCGCACGGCTCAAAGAAAATGGCCGCCGCATTGCAACTGCCTAATAGAATACACGGCAAGATGGCCGCCATGCGCACCAATGTAACAAACATATAAAGTGACAAAAAAAACATGGTGCCGAACGGCGCACAGGCCCAAAACACAGAAAAACATCCCCAGCTCCATGCGCACATCCATGAGCCCCCCCCTCTGGGGACAGAGCGACCCCCAGGCACCCCCAGACAGCACAGCGCCAGAGCAAGGTGACAGAGAGCAACAACCAACAAGGGGGAGACAGGGAAAATCCCCCATACAGAGGAACACACAGCATGTACTCACCTGCGGAGGCAGGAGATACTACTTACCCGTCCCAGATGGACCCACTGGTGTGTTCCTGACAGACCTATCACAGTTCGGTAATGAGTAGCTGTCGGCCCGGTCCACCGCGAAAGATACAGCAGGATTGTTTAATCTTATGCGGACCGCGGAGCATAAAAGCCCACCGGCCACCCCTGGAGTCATGGGGTATGTCGTGAACTGAGTTTTACGCCAAATCGAGGATCAGCACGCTCGATGGTCGGACAGGGAAGACTACGAGGATATCTTGTACCCAACCTGTTGCTCAGCCGACAGTTGATAGAAGATCTCAAAAATAAAATAATAAAATTCCAAAAGGAATAAAACATTTCTTCAGGAGACTGGCTCCGAAGAGAGCCATGTCCTCTCCTCTGCTAGGCAGAAAAAAAAAACTGAAGGCTGCTGGCTGCAGGTAGGAGGGTTATGTCCGGAGGGACCGCCCCCTGGGCGGGGCTGTTCAGCTCTGATTTTGGAATGTATGTTGTAACATCTAACATTCTTTCTAGTCTTCTCCTATGAGTAGGGACATAAACCCACTTGTCAAGTATGAAGAGGCTGTGTCAGTCCATGGACGGTAAGAGAAAAGTCATTTAAAACTACTTGCGTCTATTAATGAATTGTCGGGTCCCGGCAATACAGATAAAAGTCATTGAAAAAAACGGCAACCTGGCAGGCCGTAGGAAAAGAGGGGGGGACGAGAGAGCGCCCCCCCTCCTGAACCGCACCAGGCCACATGCCCTCAACATAGGGAGGATGTCCCCATGTTGATCGGGACAAGGGCCTCATCCCCACAACCCTTGCCCATGGTTGTGGAGGTCTGGGGGGCGGGGGGCTTATCGGAATCTGGAAGACCCCTTTAACAAAGGGGACCCCCAGATCCCACCCCCCATGTGAATTGGTAAGGGGTACATTGTACCCCTACTATTTCACAAAGAAAAAGTGTGGAAATGTTAAAAATGACAGAAGACGGCTTGGGGCAAGTCCTTTATTAAAAATAAAAAAAGTAAAAATAAAAAACCATTCCAGCATTTTAATCCAGTCTATGTCCAGCGATGATCCATTCTCCAGCGATACTCTCCAGCGAGGAACGAAACCCCCGTGACACGTAAGAGGGGGCGGGGTCACCCGTCCACGTCATTGGGTAACCCCGGGCTTTCTCCTTGCACATCACAGGGCGGAGTCATTGAGGGCATGTGGCCAGGTATGGTTCAGGAGGGGGGGGCGCTCTCTCGTCCCCCCTCTTTTCCTGCGACCTGCCAGGTTGCGTGCTCGGATAAGGGTCTGGTATGGTTTTTATTTTAAATGGCGCAGGGTTCCCCTTGAATTCCATACCAGACCTGAAGGGCCTGATATGGAATTTGGGGGGGACCCCACGTTTTATTTATTTTTATTTTGGTTCGGGGGTTCCCCTTAATATTCATAACAGACCCAAAGGGCCTGGTAATAGACTAAGGGGGGACCCATGCTGTTTTTTTTCAATGACTTTTATCTGTATTGCCAAGACCCAACAATTCGGTATAGCCGCGAGTAGTTTTAAATGACATTTTTTCCTTTAGAAATGTCATTTTGTGCAGGGACTTTTCTAAGCACGGGAAACTTGCGCTACTTTACACGCATACTATAGACACCCCCCCAGGTATGAAATTTAAAGGAATATTTCACTTTTATTGTTTCACTTTAAGCATTATTAAAATCACTGCTCCCAAAAAAACGTTAGTTTTTAAAACTTTTTTTTGCATTGATACATGTCCCCTGGGGCAGGACCCAGGTCCCCAAACACTTTTTATGACAATAACTTGCATATTAACCTTTAAAATTAGCACTTTTGATTTCTCCCATAGACTTTTAAAGGGTGTTCTGCGGCTTTTCGAATTTGCTACGAACATCCCAAATTGTTCGCTGTTCGGCGAACAGGCAGTGTTCGAGTCTAACTCATGTTCGACTCGAACAGATAGCCCATCCCTAGTTATAAGTAAGCACTAGCCAAAGCACGAAATGTGTCAACTTTTACTGTACTCCACACTGTCTGTGATGACTTTTGCATGAGGGGCAGCGGAGTGGTGTAGTGGTCAGCACTTTCACCTAGCAGCAAAAAGGGTTGCTGGTTCGAATCCTGACCAAGACACCATCTGCCTGGAGTTTGCATGTTCTCCCTGTGCCTGCGTGGGTTTCCTCCAGGTACTCCAGTTTCCTCCCACACTCTAAAGACATGCTGGTAGGTTAATCGGATCCTGTCTAAATTGGCCCTAGTATATGTGTGTTAGGGACCTTAGATTGTAAGCTCCTTGAGGGTAGGGACTGATGTGAATGTACAATGTATATGTAAAGTGCTGCATAAATTGACGGCGCTATATAAGTGCCTGAAATAAATAAATAAAATAATGAAGGATCAATAAAGATGAAGTGTTGCATTTCTTTGATTGAGACAGGAGCGCTGGCAGGGGACATTAAAAAGAGAAGGATCACGGCTGCTCTGTGCAAAACCAGTATAACATGTTGGTATTTTTTTTAATTTATCCTTTAAAATCACTTTAACGCTACATTTGCACTCAAGGACATCATATTCAGGTTATTTCAGAGGTGTTTTTTTGTGCTTTCTGCATTTTTTTTCTGTTTCAATACATTTTTATTGAGGGTTTATTGCATCAATACAATATAAGAATTCAGAACACCTATGATGAATTACCATACAATAAAAGCATGTACCTCCTTACGGAGTTGTATAACCAGTATTAAGACATAAGTACATAACATTCTGATTGAGTTTAACAAAGGCTAGATCCTATAGGGAGATTATGGTTGATGATGCAGTGAGCAACAGGTTAAAGTGGTTGTAAACCCACTTACAGTATGTAACTTGCACCTACAGGTAAGCCTAGATTAAGGCTTACCTGTAGGTGAAATAAATATCTCCTAAACCTACACGGTTTAGGAGATATTTTACAAAAAAGAATGCACCGTTGTCTACGGCGCATGCGCGTCGTAGACAACGGCGCATTCATAGGGTTAATCCCATTCACAAATTCGGCTTAGCCGGATTTGACGGCTCCCGCGCGCATGCGCGGAGTGACGTCTTCGCCTCTCCGGCCAATCACAGCTCCGGAGCGGCGCTGTGATTGGCTGGAGCGGCGATACCCGGAAGTAACCTTCCAGCTATCGCCGCAGCGATGGCTGCGGCTGGAGAGGGAGACGAGGACGGCTCCGGGGGCCCCGATCTAAGATAAGTGATGCATAATGAGCTATTATGCTAGTCATACTAGCTCTTTATGGCTTTCTCTTACAGGTGGTTTTAAAAAAAAAAATGTTTTACCTGGGTTTACAACCACTTTAAAAGTATAGCAAGATAAGAAAGGGGAGATGGGACAGGATTAATTTTAGTGATTTGCTGTACAGGAGCTTCTTTGGGGTGGAATCATGCATCTTTGGCCTCACAGGCACTTATTATAGAAGTGCCTGACAATTTGTGTAATACTCTGTAGCGCCCTGCTCCCAATGAATGGGCGCTATGTTTCAATTTAGAGGGTATCTGAGCCAATAGTTAGGCTCAGATGTAAATAATTGATGCTAAATTAGCCTCTGTTCCAGCTATGGCTGTGTTGGGCAGACTTCCCACTGTTCGCCTGTAGGTGGCGTTACCACCTCAGGCCAATGTGGAAGACTGACAAGCCAGAGCGTATTGGGTACCTTCCCCCGGGAACAGTTCAGTGGGCGTGGTCTACCCGCTGAGCATGCTGGGGAAGGGTACTTAAGGGGCAGACGCCATCTGGTGGGGTCCTTCGGCGTGAGGGGTGTATTGTGTGATTTTTGGCCTCGGAACCATGCTGGTCCGAGGCCGCAACTCCAACAAGCAGGCCCAGTTATGCTAACTGGGTCTGCACTTTGAAGGTGATCCTGTGCTGTCCGTCCTGAGGGAAGAAGCCACTCAATGGAGGAAACCAGGGGAGGACCTATTGAGGAGGGCCTGGTAATTCTATTGGAGGATGCACTGTAGTTAAAGTTCACCTTACACTCTGCCGGGTTGGCTTAAAGGCTCTGGACTGTTCGGCTGGAAGTCCGGACATTAAATCCTGTGGCAGAGTATCCCGGAGTATCCAATTTGTCCACAACCGGTCTGTGGCAGAGACTGGTCCGAATTACAGTTCGTGCATCGAACCGGCTGCTAGGCCAGGTGAGAGGGGCCTATCCGGGTGAGCAATACCCACTCCAGGAAGAGTGGTGAATGACTGAATAGTTGAGGAGTTTTCCCCAGTGATCTGTACTGTGTGCCTGAACCTACCCTTCCCTTCATCCTTCTACCATTGTTCATCTGTTTATGCAAAAGGAAAATAAAACCTAACTGCTTAAGGTTTAAAAGCTTGTGTGGACATTGGAGTTTCTACAGACATTCTTCCCCTAGACAATGAATACTAAGGTAACGTGCAAGGCCCAAAATAAAACCAGCAGCTCCTGCGGGGGTGTGCTACAACTCATTCTTGCATGATTTTTCAGGCACTTCCAATGAGGTCTATGGAGCCAAAAATGCCTAAATCTGACGGAAAAAAAAGCTTATGTGCCTTTTCAAGCAGCATGCGTCTAGCGACAGGCGCCTGGGCACTCAGTGTTAAACATTTGTTGCTTTACGCAACAAAATGCTCAAGTGTGAATTGGGCCTTAATAAATCAACCCCAGCGTGTGAGGATAGGCAGTTGACAATTCAGCAACAGTCACATGCCATGTGATCCCTGACCCCTAATTCTTATGTAGCACACAGATCCCTGGCCTTACCTCCTCAAGGTAGGACACACTGTACCACAATGCCCAGGTTCCTTCTTGAATAAGAGGGTGAGCGGTGTTCAGAAATTGTTGGGTCCCGCAGCGAGTTACCTTCCCTTGGTTGGATCTCACCCCTAGGTGTAGGGAAGAGTCTGTTGTAGGTGCACCAATAAGGCCAATGTCCAGACAAGGTTAAACCTTAATGAAGGAAGGTTTATTTTCTTTATGCTGATAACTGGATAGGAAAGTTGGAGTTGAAGAATAAAGAAACAGGGAGACAGGTTCAGGCACTTGGTATCACCACTCTGCTCACCCGGATAGTCCCCTCTCACGGGCCTAGCAGCTGGAGTGATGCACGAACTTTACTTCTCTTAATTTTTCCTTGGAGATACGATCGGGAGATTCTCTGCCACAGAATCTCTGAGCCCCGAAACCCTCAGCGCTTGTAATTAACCACTTAAGCCCCGGTGAATTCAGAATTCAGAATTTTGCACTGCGCTGCTTTAACTGTAAATTGTGCGGACATGCAATGTTGTACCCAAACGAAATTTGCGTCCTTTTCTTCCCACAAATAGAGCTTTCTTTTAATGGTATTTGATTGCCTCTGCGATTTTTATTTTTTGCGATATAAACGGAAAAACACCGAAAATTTTGAAAAAAAATGATATTTTCTACTTTTTGTTATAAGAAAAATCGAATAAACTCAATTTTAGTCATACATTTAGGCCAAAATGTATTCAGCCACATGTCTTTAGTAAAAAAAAAGTCAATAAGTGTATATTTATTGGTTTGCGCAAAAGTTATAGCGTTTACAAACTAGGGTACATTTTCTGGAATTTACACAGCTTTACATTTATGATTGCCTATCTCATTTCTTGAGGTGCTAAAATGGCAGGGCAGTACAAAACCCCCCCAAATGACCCCATTTTAGAAAGTAGACACCCCAAGGAAATTGCTGAGAGGCATGTTGAGCCCATTGAATATTTTTTTTTTTTTGTCCCAAGCGATTGAATAATGACAAAAAAAAATAAAAAATTACAAAAAGTTGTCACTAAATTATATATTGCTCACACATGCCATGGTTATATGTGGAATTGCACCCCAAAATACATTCTGTTGCTTCTCCTGAGTACGGGGATACCACATGTGTGGGACTTTTTAGGAGCCTAGCCACGTATGGGACCCCGGAAACCAAGCACCGCCTTCAGGATTTCTAAGGGCGCAAATTTTTGATTTCACTCCTCACTACCTATCACAGTTTTGAAGGCCATAAAATGCCAAAATAGCACAAAACCCCCCCAAATGACCCCATTTTAGAAAGTAGACACCCCAAGGAAATTGCTGAGAGGCCTGTTGAGCCCATTGAATATTTTTTTTTTGTCCCAAGTGATTGAATAATGACAAAAAAAAATAAAAATTACAAAAAGTTGTCACTAAATGATATATTGCTCACACATGCCATGGTTATATGTGGAATTGCACCCCAAAATACATTTTGCTGCTTCTCCTGAGTACGGGGATACCACATGTGTGGGACTTTTTAGGAGCCTAGCCGCGTACGGGACCCCGAAATCCAATCACCGCCTTCAGGATTTCTAGGCACAAATTTTTGATTTAACTCCTCACTACCTATCACAGTTTCGAAGGCCATAAAATGCCAAAATAGCACAAAACCCCCCCAAATGACCCCATTTTGGAAAGTAGACACCCCAAGCTGTTTGCTGAGAGGCATGGTGAGTATTTTACAGCTCTCATTTGTTTTTGAAAATGAAGAAAGACATTTTTTTTTTTTCTTTTTTTTTTTTCAAATTTTCAAAACTTTGTGACAAAAAGCGAGATCTGCAAAATACTCACAATACCTCTCAGCAAATAGCTTGGGGTGTCTACTTTCCAAAATGGGGTCATTTGGGGGGGTTTTGTGCCATCTGGGCATTCCATGGCCTCCGAAACTGTGATAGGCAGTGAGAAGTGAAATCAAAAATTTACACCCTTAGAAAGCCTGAAGGCGGTGCTTGATTTTTGGGGTCCCGTACGCGGCTAGGCTCCCAAAAAGTCTCACACATGTGGTATCCCCGTACTCAGGAGAAGCAACAGAATGTATTTTGGGGTGTAATTCCACATATGCCCATGGCATGTTTGAGCAATATATAATTTAGTGAAAACTTTGTGCAAAAAAAAAAAAAAAAATTGTCTTTTTTCAGCAACTTGTGTCAACATATAAAATATTCCATGCACTCAACATGCCTCTCAGTATATAGCTTGGGGTGTCTACTTTCCAAAATGGGGTCATTTGGGGGGGTTTTGAACTGTTCTGGCATTTTATACACAACATTAGGAAGCTTACATCCACTCTTCTAACCACTTGAAGACAAAGCCCTTTTTGACACTTTGTTTACATGAAAACATTTTTTTTTTTTGCAGGAAAATTATGTTGAACCCCCAAACATATATATTTTTAAAGCAAAGGCCCTACAGAATAAAATGGTGGGTGTTGCATTTTTTTTTCTACACAGTATTTGCGCAGCGATTTTTCAAACGCATTTTTTGGGGAAAAAATACACTTTTTTTAATTTTAATGCACTAAAACACATGTAGCGGCCACCCCCTCACCCCGTCCTCTTTAGCCCAGGGGTATGTCACGCGACAGGGGTGAGGATGCGCTACGGCCCATGTCCTCCCCACTACTTGCAGGCGAGGTGAAGGCCAATACCTAATGTTTCCTCGGGCCGGTGTCCTGAACATGTACCGAGTCTGTCGTGCAGAAACCTCCCTTTGCTCCCATTAACAGAGTCCATACACCGATCACAGTCCAACGGTTAGATTTATTTCGTATCTTCAGTTACAAGGCAATGCGATGGCATGATACGGTGGAATGAGCAGGTCGAGGCACTATACTGATCTGGGTCCCCACACCCCCTATACTACGACCAAGGGTTGTAGGGGTCTCAACATGAATACCTCCGTTGCGCTGCGGGCCTCTATCAGGGGAAGATGTCCTCCAAGGGAGTTACTGAAGGCCCATCCGTCACCGGGTTGACACTACACCGGGTCTTCGAACGAGTGACCTCCCCAGCTTCCTCACCTCAGATGCGGGTCCCCTCGCAAGGGGCGCCCTGGAGCAACTCCACCCTCGCGGGACCCAGTCGGAGTCACCGGGTCCCAGGCCTCCTCAATAGTACCTCACCCCAGGCTGAAGGTGCCTGGGATGGACTCCATCTTCGTCCCGGCCAGGCCTAGGGCGCCTGGGCCGGAACCTTGAACCGCCCGCACCCAGGCTGAAGGTGCCTGGGTGCGTGAAGAGATGATCCCCGAAAAAAAACCTTGTGGCGAGTGCGTCTCCCCCTTTTATCTCCTCCCGTCGACACCACGGCGGGTTCCCCGCCCCGGCCGTACCATCTCCAGGAAGGGACAAAGAAGGGCAGCACTGCGGTAGTGATTCTACCCCGAGCCAGTAGGTACACTGACACCTACTGGTCGAGGAGAATATTACACCACCCAATCCTCCACGAATAAGAAAAAGGGGTCTGAACCCTAACATAATTACACACTTGGGTCACACTACTCCCCAAGTGTACCCCACTAAATTGAGGACCCCGCTACACACACTATATTGCCCAAATGTTTGATGAAATAAAAAAGATGATCTTAGGCCGAGTACATAGATACCAAACACGACATGCTTTAAAATTTCGCACAAACGTGCATTGGTGACAAACTACATACATTTTTAAAAGCCTTTAAAAGCCTTTACAGGTTACCCCATTAGATTTACAGAGGAGGTCTACTGCTAAAATTACTGCCCTCGATCTGACCTTCGCGGTGATACCTCACATGCATGGTGCAATTGCTGTTTACATATGACGCCAGACCGACGCTTGCGTTCGCCATTGGGCAAGAGCAGGGCAGGACAGGGGTGCTTTTGTTTTTTGTTTTTTTATTATTAATTTTGCTTTTTTATTTTATTTTTTAATTGTTCCTTCCATATTTATTTTTTTATCATTTTTATTGTTATCTCAGGGAATGTAAATATCCCCTATGATAGCAATAGGTAGTGACAGGTACTCTTTTTTTGAAAAAACTGGGGTCTAGACCCTAGATCTTTCCTCTGCCCTCAAAGCATCTGACCACACCAAGATCGGTGTGATAAAATGCTTTCCCAATTTCCCAATGGCGCTTTTTATATCCGGGGGGGGGACATTCCCTCCCACTGCTTGTAAAAGCAGTCCAGAGGCTAATTAGCCACTAGGATTGCTTTTACATGAAAGCCGGCCGCTGGCTGAAAAGAATGATACCAAGATGATACCTAAACCCGCAGGCATCAATCTGGTATAACCATTCAAAGTCCAGCAACATACCAGTACGTTGCTGGTCCTTGTTGGACATGAATGGTAATCTTTTTTTTTCATGCAGCCAGGTGGAAGATTGATCGGTGGGTATGCCCACCATTAGAATACCGCCCTTCATCCACCCACTTCTAATGATGGGCATACATGCACCATTTATATATGCCGAAGCATGGGGGCATCCTCCCGCAAAAAAGTTATGCCGCACACACATGGTCGGACTTTTCCACGGGCAAGCCTCCGTCGGAATTTCGACCGTATGTACGCGGCATTAGGAGCAAAATCACTCCTCCGCCCCTGCTGCCCCAATGCTTCGGCATATTTGCTTTTTTTTTTTTAACTGTGGTGGTGAAATCACCTCCTACAGCACTGGAGTCGCAGGGATCAGGCCTGTCTCTGCGAACGCTGCAGTTATGTGTGTTGTGTTTTGTAAGTGACAGTGATCGATCGATACTGCACTTGGGTGGCCTGGGCTGGACGGAGGGGCAAAACGCAGTTGGTAGCAGGTATCTGCGCTGATCCCGCTAACACTGCGTTTTTGGGAACCCTAAACTGCTGGGGACGCTAGTATAGATCTGATCAGATCAGATATTGATCTGTTCAGATACTATACCACTAAGGGAGGTGTATGCTTCACGCGTGGGTGTTAGCGTTACTGGCACTAACCTGACGCTGCCTGGGGTGTGACGCAGACCCTCTCTGACGCTAAAACCTAATTGATATCACCCACCGGGCGATCAGGGGGTTAAACCTTTATTGGGTTATATACGGCGGGTGCCCTGACACTATAAAAAGCAAACTAACTAACCAGCGTCACCCGTAACACTTATATGATGATCACTGGTGAAAGGGTTAACTAGGGGCAATTAGGGGGTTAAAACCTTTATTAGATAATATATGGGGGTACCTGACGCTATAAAAACCTGCGGCGAACCTAAAAAAAATTACTGGCTACCGATCTGCCTCACCGACGCTAAGACAGCGATCAGAAAAATGATCGCTTAGCGACAGTGGTGATAGGGGGTGAAAGGGTTACCTGGGGGGGCGATCAAGGGGGTTAAGCCTTTATTAGATAATTTATGGGGGTATCCGACGCTATAAAAACCTGCGGCGAACCTAAAAAAAATTACTGGGTACCGATCTGCATCACCGACGCTAAGACAGCGATCAGAAAAATGATCGCTTAGCGACGGCGGTGCTAGGGGGTGAAAGGGTTATCTGGGGGGTGATCAAGGGGTTAAACCTTTATTGGGGGGGGTTAGGGGGCTACACTGGACCTAAAACTAAATGTAGTGACACTTTTACAGTCACAAATGTCACTGATTGCAGTGATCACTAAATAAATGGTCACTGCAATCAGTGACACTGTGACTGGGGGCTGGGGGGTGATCTGGGGGGGCCTGGGGGGCGATTTATGTGCCTATGTGTGCTGGTGTTAGTGTAGTGTTTGTGCACTGACCTGTGTGTCTTCTCTTGTACGGCGCTCGGTATATGTGAGCGCCGCACAGGAGATGACATCACTTCCTCCTGCTTTCTCTGTCTGTGTGTACATTCCACAGACAGAGGGGGCATTTCTATTCGCCAGGAGCGATCGCGGGGGGTGGCCGGAATCGAACAGCCGTCCCCTCATGTCGGATCGCTCCCCAACGAATTCCGACCGCTCACTGTACAGAAGGGGGGTCCGATTGGACCCCCCAACTGTAAAAAAGGCAATCACGTACACTCTACGTGATTGTGCCTGTCGGTGCCATTGTGCCGACGTATATTTACAGTGAGCGGTCGTTAAGTGGTTAAAGAACAGGTGCAAGTTGCTGCACATTACAAGGCCTCAGATGATTAGCAAAATCCCTCCAGAAGTTTACCGGGCCTCTCTTTCACTGTGAAACTCTCACCGGTCCCTCAGAAAAGGTCCTCCCCCGGTCTCTTCTTCTTAGAGCGGGTCCCCTCTCCCGGGGCACCCTGGGATTCCTCCTCTTAGAGCTGAGCCCCAGCTAAAAGGTGCTGGGCCCAATGGCGAAGTTGTAGCCCCAGGCTAAAGGTGCCTGGGACCGATGGATACGCGCACCCCTGGCCTGGAGGGCCAGGTCACGCGACCCGAACTCCGGAGCCCCGGAACTCTGGAACAACAACCCTCCAGGCGGCATCTGCCCCTTATGTATCCTCTCCTGGCATACACAGCAGGTTGACCACGCCCACTGTACTACTGCCGAGAGAGGACACCCTAAGGCACAGCACTGTTACCAGTGGTTCAACCCTGACTTGTCATGGCAGTGCCACCTACAGGCCACAGGGAACTGCACACCAGTACAACGCCTGAAGAACAAATAACCGAACCTATCAATAAAAGCGGTCCAAGCCTGGCTACTAGCTCAGACCAACCCCTAAATTTAGGTACATAGCACCCCTCAAAGTAGAGGGGCGCTACACTTATATTGTAAGTAAAACAAAATAAGGTGGCAAAGATTTAATTTTGGGATTATTCACACTGTCCGCACAGGAAATTCCCTGAGAAGGGGCTGCCCTATGCGCGACATGTGGAAAACCGCGTAAATTATGCCAAGCGTCCTCGCTAAGCAATATGTCAACAGACCTTTATTATTAGTTGAGTGAAACATGTAACAAAAATATTAACAACTGATAACACAGCTTCTGTTGAAAAAAACAATGCACTGCCCTTGCCTTGATATTTGACAATCCATAGGGCACAAAACCCTTATATGTGTTACATGGAATGGTACAGTATGACACTAACCTATGACTTGTCAGTTCTTTTGAGCCAGCTATGACACAAATGAGAATAATTGCCAGATCTAGAAAGAAACTACAGTGACTGCCTCAAGTAAGAGACTGTATAGAACGTTTTCGTAGACAGAGTAATGCCGCGTACACACGTCCGTTTTTCATGACGAGAAAAATGCAATTTTTTAAATTGGTAATTAAAAAACGACCGTGTGTAGGCTCCAGAGTATTTTTCTCGACAAGAAAAATGGCCACTAAAAATTTAGAACATGCTCTATTTTTTCACGTCGTCGTTTTTCTCGTCGTGAAAAACGGCCGTGTGTACGCTTTAATGACGTGGAAAAAACACGCATGCTCAGAAGCAAGTTATGAGACGGGAGCGATCGTTCTGGTAAAACTAGCATTCGTAATGGAGATAGCACATTCGTCATGCTGTAACGGACTGAAAAGCACAGAGACTGAAAAGCGTGAATCGGCTAACACCAAACTTTTACGAACACGTGGTAACACGAAATCAGCAAAAGCAGCCCAAAGGGTGGCGCCAGCCGAATGGAACTTCCCCTTTATAGTGCCGTCTTATTTGTTGTACGTCACCGCGCTTTGCTCAAGCATTTTTTTTCACGATACTGTGTATGCAACGCAGGCTTGAGAAGAATCACGTTGAGAAAAATAGGATTTTTGTACTCACCGTAAAATCCGTTTCTCTGGCGTCCATGGACCGACGCAGCTCTCATACTGATTACATGTGGGTATATGTCCCTGCTCGCAGGAGAAGACCTAGGCAGAATGTTAGAGGTTAAAACATTCTAGAACAAGCCAGAGCTGAACAGCCCCGCCCAGGGGGGCGGTCCCTCCGGACATTACCCTTCCACCTGCAGCTAATCAGCCTCAGTTCGTAACAAAGCAGTACAAACTTAAAAGGAAGGGTGGGTGCTGCGTCGGTCCATGGACGCCAGAGAAACTGATTTTACGGTGAGTACAAAAATCCTATTTTCTCTTATCGTCCATGGACCGACGCAGCTCTCATACTGATTACATGTGGGACGTCCCAAAGCAGTATAAGAAAAGGGTGGGAGCAAAAAAAGTAAGGAACAACCAAAACTTCACTCCAAACCAGCAGAGCCCCTCAACGGAGGAGTTGCAACATTAGACAGCGGCCTGCAACACTTTGCGGCCGAAGGAAGCATCCGAAGATGCAGCCACATCAACTTTGTAGAACTTTGAAAAGGTATGAACGGACGACCAGGTCGTCGCCTTGCACACTTGTGCAACCGACGCTTGATGTCGGAAGGCCCGGGAAGCACCAATTGCCTTTGTGGAATGCGCCGCAACCGGAAAGGGAGGCGCCCGCCCCTTAAGGGCATAGGCCTGTATGACGGTCTGCCTGATCCACCTAAAGACGGTGGCAGACGACACCGCTCGGCCCTGTTTTGGACCAGACACAGATTTCCAAATGGAAACAGTAGCAGACAGGTACACTCGTAAGGCTTGTACCCATCTTAATGTATGAAGCGCAAACTCTCAGGGAAGCGATGGGTGAGGACACAAGGACGGAAGAACAATGTCCTTCTTAAGGTGAAAGGCCAAGACCATCCTTAGAAAAGAAGGATGGTCGTGGGCGCAACACCAACATACCCTTATGGAGGACCAAGTAAGGCGACTTGCCAGACAAGGCTGCCAACTCAGACACCCGTCTAACCGAAGCAATGGCCAATAAGGCCAACTTCCGGGACAAGGTCAAGAGAGGAATCTCTCTGATATTCTCAAAGGGATGTTCTTGGAGAACCGAGATGCATCAAAATCAGATCCCAAGTAGGGAGAGGAGGCTTGACAGGGGGGAATACATGGCAAACCCCCTGCCCAAAAGGTGCTAATCAAGGAATGGCCCGGCAGCGGTCGTTGAAAAAGACAGTCCGGGCCGAAATCCGACCCTCAAAAAAAAAAAAAGGTATGCAAGGCCAGCTTTTGGGTCACACCACGCTGTAAGAACAGCAAAATCCTGGGAACGGAAAACATCCGAGGATGCCACTCAAGTTCCTCGCACATAGCGATGTAAGCCTTCCAGGTACGGTGAGATATCTTTCTGGAGGAAGATTCCCGTGTCAACAACATAGAAGAGATGACCGAATACGAGAGAACTCGGTCCTTTAGCACCTGGCTTTAAACAGCCATGCCATTAAAGCCAAGGACTGTAAAGCAGGATGAAGTATGCTCTGCGAAGCCGGCGAGGCAACAACAGTACCAGAGGGTAAGCATATATCAGGCGATACTGCCCCCACGGGCTTCCAACACGTCTAACGCATCCGCCCAGGGGTCCCAGGACCTGAGCACGATCTTGCCACCTTGCGAGTGAGTCGAGAGGCCACAAGGTCCACTTCCGGTGCCCCACCTCCGGTAAAGAAGGTGGAAACACCTCCGGATGCAAGGACCCTTCGCCTGCAATACACACGGCCGACAGGACCGTCTTGCAGCGAGACGTATGAAAATCCCAAAGAGACTCCGCAATGTATCGGAGAAGGGAGGCCCCAGTGTACAGGCCAGGGTGCCTCAAATGTTGGCCAATAAAGGCAACTTGACGGAACTTCCCTAGAAACTCGGTCAGAGGACTAGTATCTCAGCCTCCACAGGTGGCGCAAACCCACCCCGGGCACAGAGACCCTAAAGGCTACAGCAGTTGTAGTGCACCTGCTAGACGACTGATGAATGAAGCAGAGGCTTTTGCCCAGTCATTGAGCTACAAAAAATGCCAGAGACGCAGCCACTAACAGGCGCAACGCCAACCCCAGCCTGGCGAACACAGTCCAAGCCAGCGCTTCTGATCACCACTGAAAGCAGGTGGAAAGTGATACCCCTGAAACCAGGGATCCTTGTGACAATGCTCCATCCAGCAGCTACCCATGGATAGGTGCTGATTGTGCAAACACATAGTTTATACTATGTATTGCGTCAAACGCACAAATGGAGAGTGTGGGAGGAAACCCACCCAGCCACAAAGAGCATAATACCACCACATACGGCGTATGTAGTTTAGTATTTGTGGATAAACCTATTAAACGCGTATATACTGTGCCAGCGACGAAGGCGTGCACATCATCGGGGCCTGGACGTAAACCAGCCACACAGATTGCGTACACAACCGTGTAGGTATGTTAGACTGCGAATAAACAAATTGCACATGTTTATACTGTGCATAGCGCTGAGAATGCGCACACCATTGGAACGCAGGGGAGAAACCTGAGCACCCGGATGAAACCCATGCAGACTGCATACGCATACCGTGTATGGTATTATAGTATGTGTGCTAAACATTTTGCACAAGCCCATGTGTGCAAAGCACCGAAGGCGCGCACACCGTTGGCGCGTGTGAGGAACCGAAGTACCCCACGCATACTCAGAGAATGCAATACCTACAACTACTGTGAATGTATTTAGTGTAGTGTATAGACATAATGTGTATGTTTACATCATGTATTGCACCAAAGGCATGCATGTCATGTAGCGTGGGCGGAAACCCACACAGACTGCAAAGACATACCGGGTAGGTCCAATCGCACAAATTTAGACTGTGCATAGCGCCGAAGCGCCCACTCGGTAGAACTCCACGCAGACAGCACACAGATACCGTGTAGGAATGATAGCATGTGAATCAACATAATATTGCACATGTTTATGCTGTGCATTTCCATTGGAGCGTGGGGGGAAACCGGAGTACCCGGAGGAACCCCACGCAAACAGTATACCCATACTGTAAACATGTATAATATGTGCAATAAACATATTGAACATGTCTATACTGTGCAGAGAGCCGAAGCGCACATACCATGAGAGTGCGGGAGGACACCGGAGCCCCCGCCAGCCCAGAGAGTATGATACATACATATACTGTGAATGTATCTGGAGTCGTGCATAAACATATTTTGTACGTTTATATCATGTATGGCACTGAAACACAGCATTGGAACGTGGGGACAGCCACGCAGACACAGAGACCAATAACACATACATACACTGTGAATGTATGCAGTGTAGAGGTATAGGATGAGTTTAAATTATGGCGCAGAGGCGCATGATCTTCTCTGTATCATTCCAACCTGCTTGACTGTGCTGCTGAAGCAGCATGCAGGTAACAGGTAACCTCTGATCCTCAGACCGTGTGTCTGTCAGAGCTCAAGTCATTCCCCAGGAAATGGCGGGAAATGTTACCTCAGGTATCACACAAGGCTCACAGGGATTAGAGACATAAATGAATAAAGTCCTCCCTCATCCATGCTGCTCTTGAGGCAGTGTGAGGAAAACAGTGAGGAAACTGTGTAAAAGAAAAGCTTGTCACAGCAATTCCAGCCTGAGAGTGTTCCTCACATCATCAATGAGATCACTTACAAGCGCCCTGTCATTTACTGACACAGAACTGAAGTCTTCCTCACAAGGGAATGTCCTGTTCATAAACATTAAATATTCAGAGGTAGGGTCCTAAGCCCAATAGCTAGGCCCATATCTGACTCAGAGCACTCCTTCACTAAAGATTTTTGTGGGGGGAGGGGGCTTATAGCTCCTTTTGCTCGCACACCGCTTCCATTCTGACAGGAATGATTCCAGGACTGCTGACAACTGGTCCATAAGGACCGCAGGTGCAGGAAACATATGAACATTTTTAACTGTGCAGCACTGCCAGTTGCCCCAGGCAATGTGGAGAGCAGGTGTATCAGACTCCATAAACGCCACCCTCTGAGACCTTATACACTATACAGTGAATATACAGTCCACCCACTGGCTACGCTGAGGAGGGGATACCCGGGAGGACCCACCAACCCTTAAGGACAGCTCAGTCTGTGAGGAGATTGTGAGGGGATTCGCGCCGCTGCCAGAAATAAATGCGCGGCGGCAACAAGAAAATGGCCGCCGTCCGCAGCTCTAACTGTGCCACTGAACGCCAAGATGGCCGCCGAGCGCAAAATTCAAAGCTCTAATGCGCGCCAATGGCGCATGCAATAACCACCTCAAACAGCGCCAATGGCGCACGCAATAATCACCTCACACACCAGAAAAAACTGCAGACATGAGCGCCCAACCAGGCCAGAGTGACCCCCAAGCACCCCACAGCACAGCACAGCACCAGTACAGGGTGCAGAGAGCAGCATAACAGGGGGGACAGGGAGAAACCCCCACACACAGAAACACAGCCAGCATGTACTCACCTGCAGTAGGAGAGACTACTTACCCGTCCCTTTCAGGGACCCACTGGCTTGTTTCAGACAGACCTATCACAGAGTCGTACTGCGTAGCTGTCGGCCCGGTCCACCGCGAGAGATACAGTCAGTCAAGTACTGTTCAATCTTGAGAGGACCGCGGGAGCATGAAAGCAACCCGGCCACCCCTGGAGTCATGGGGTATGTCGTGAACAGAGTCTCACGCACGCAAGGCGAGGATCAGCACGCTCGATGGTCGGACAGGGAAGACTACGAGGATACTAGTGTACCCAACCTGTTGCCCAGCCGACAGTTGATTGAAGGTCTCAAAAATAAAATAATAAAATTCCCAAAGGAATAAAAATCAAAAGTAAAATCTTCCAGGAGACTGGCTCCTGAGAGCCACGTCTTCTCCTTCTGCTAGGCAGAAAAAAACTGAGGCTGATTAGCTGCAGGTGGAAGGGTAATGTCCGGAGGGACCGCCCCCCTGGGCGGGGCTGTTCAGCTCTGGCTTGTTCTAGAATGTTTTAACCTCTAACATTCTGCCTAGGTCTTCTCCTGCGAGCAGGGACATATACCCACATGTAATCAGTATGAGAGCTGCGTCGGTCCATGGACGATAAGAGAAAACAAAGTTTTTTTCCCATGACATTAAAAACGGTCGTGTGTATGTGGCATAAGAGACAGACATGCAGAGAGAAGATTTTTGTATGGAAGGATATATAGGTAATAGACACAGATAATGGAGAAAGACAACAGCTGGAATGCAGGGAAGGAAAAGGAAGGAGAGGAATGGGAAATGAAGGGAATGGAAAGGGAAATTAAAAAACTGTAAGGGCACTTTCACACTGGGGTGTTGGGGCTTTTGGCGGTAAAGCCTATTTTTAGCGGCCCTTTTCCCGTTCTTTAATCAGCAATTTTCGCCCGCTAGCTGGCGCTTTTAACCCCTGCTAGTGGCCAAAAAATGGTTAAAAGCACCACTGCCGAAGCGCTTTGCAAGTGCTACGGCGGCGTTGCCCTTTGATTTCAATGGGCAGGGATGCTTTAGGAACGGTGTATACACTACTCCTAAAGCGCCTCAAAGATGCTGCAGGACTTTTTTTTAACGTCCCGCAAGAGCACCACTCCAGTGTGAAAGCTTGTAGATTTTTAACCAATTATTAAACAATTAGCAGATTGTTTGGGAAGTTGTGGAATCGTACAAGGCAACTGCTATAAATATATATGGTCTCTCTTTATATACAGTATACTGTATAATCTCTTAGATTGTAAGCTCTAACCAGCAGAGCCCTCTGATTCCTCCGGTATTGAATTGTATTATAAATGTACTGGCTGCACTCATGTTGTAATGTTCTGCACAAACAATAGATGGACAGATAGATAGCAGTGGTGTGCATCCATTAAGGGTGCACGGGTGCCACCCCCTCTGTCACGCCAGCCCCCCTATATGTAAAATAGATCGATTCATGCATAGCATGAATTTATCCATGGCACGCTGTAGCCACCCCCTATTCAGGCGTCCAGACCCTTTTCGGATGCCGGGTGCATGAATTACAGCGGCAGGGGTGTTTTACTGAAGCACCTGATTAGACCCATAGGCTCTAATAGGCTTAAAAAATTATGCGCTCGGAGTCTACCCAAGTGTGTTAGAAAAGCAATCTAATATTTGCTTTTCTAACACTAAACTGCCCCTCCGCCAATCAGGAAGCGTGGGTCTAATACCCATCACCTGATTGGCTGAAGGCACAAGCATCCCTATTGGATGCCTAGCGCAACAGAAGAGATGCACGGGAACCATGGAGGATGCAGGAGCAGTCGCCTGACCTGCTGCATATCCCACAGCTCGTCACCATCACCCACTGCCTGACCCGCCACCAGGATGGGGTAAGTGCCAGTCAGACAGCCAGCGGGCGGGGTCACAGTGGCTGCCTATGATGGGCACAGAGGCTGCATTTTTTTGGGCACAGAGGCTGCATTTGATGGGCACAGTGGCTGCATTTTATGGGCACAGTGGCTGCATTTTATGGGCACAGTGGCTGAATATGATGGGCACAGTGGCTACATTTTATGAGCACAGTGGCTACATTTTATGAGCACAGTGGCTGCATATGATGAGGTGGCTGCGTATAAAGAGAGGTCAACAATTGGCCCAGGTGTTTCTACTCACGAGGGTCTATCACAACCAACGCAAAACACCACTCTACCATCAGTTTAGACACCAGGCCCGTCGAGATGGATCTCTTACTTATTGATCCCATGATACCTATATCAAATAGATATAGCCCTCTAGCGATAGACCTGGAGAATTATATAAAAGAGGGGGGCTCGGCCTAAATTAAGCAACACTTTAGTAATATCTAATCCCACGGCAGCTGGTTCCACATATACATCACCAGTTGATGATTCTTTTTTAGACCAATCTCCAAAGGGAGTGTCACAACCAAAACGAAAACTAGACGAGGTAGAAGAGGAGGAGGAAGACGACAATCCAAAGTCGAACAAAAAAGAGAGAATCGATCTGTTGTAGGAGACAATACTATAAAAATATTCAATCTATCCACCCATATATTAACAACAGCAGAAACCATTCTACTCAAAAAAGGTTTGAGTTTTTCTCCATCTACGGGACCCAACAAGTTTGGCCTTTTTAAGGACCTAAACAAATTTATCAGATTGCTTACCCTAAAGCGACATTATGCCAAACTTGGTTCCCTCAATAATATATCCAACATTACATCACAGATAGTGATACGAGTTCAAATACCGAAAATGACATTCTACATATTTTAGAGGATCTGTGGATAGAAGGTAATATTGAAAGCCAGACACAGGGACCTTTTCAAGACCCGGAGATTGTACATACCAGCTTCAAACCTCCATCGATTTTCAATCCAACCAATTCTAAGGGCCCACATATTGAAACATTCTATCAAGTAGTATATAAAGATTTTATTGAGTTATGCGACACTCCACGAAGTCACAAACCTTGTAATCTAAGCATAGCTGAACAACAAGCCCTTAAAGATCTAACCACCAACAAGGATATCGTAGTAAAACAGGCTGACAAAGGTGGAAGTCTGGTAGTACAAAATAGATTGGATTATCTTCGTGAGGCACATCGACTGTTATCCGATACACAGACTTATTCGAAACTTCCTTCTGATCCACTCCCACAATATCAACATGAATTGGCCAGTTTAGTAGATGCAGCACATAGAGATGGGATATTAAATACCAAAGAAAAATGTTTTCTGCTCCCCAAGGTATGCAGCACCCCCTACTTTTATCATCTTCCTAAGGTGCACAAGTCCCTAGTTGACCCACCAGGAAGACCAATCGTGGCAAGCACAAATAGCTTCACGAGCCGTCTGTCGGTCTACATAGACCACCTTCTACAGCCCATGGTATGCCAACTAGCCTCTTATATTAGGGACTCGAGCCACGTTATTGAAACCCTAAAAGAATACTCCTGGCAGGATGACTATATGTGGGCATCATTAGACGTAACTTCCTTATATACGTCGATACCACATGAGGTGGGAACTACTGCAGTACAATACTTTCTATCCAAAAACTGCGATATGAATTTGAGACCATCCAGCTTCCTGCTTGGTAGTATAGATTTTTGTTTACGTCACAACTATTTAACTTTCCTAGATCAATTCTACCTACAGCGTAAAGGCACGGCAATGGGAGCTAATTTTGCTCCTGGATACGCGAACCTGACCATGGGTTACTGGGAAGAACTGAAAATATGGACAGACAATCCTTTCATTCAATACATTGTGTTCTATGGTCATTATATTGACAACGTGTTGTTGATCTGGAGTGGGGGTCCCACCCTCTTCACTGCATTCGTTGCCCATTGTAATGAAAATCAGTTGGGACTCTCCTTCACACACGAGATAGATGAGACCCAATTGGTATTTCTCGATCTAGCCTTATCCCATGATAATTATACCATCATCACTAACAATCACATTAAACCTACCTCAGGGAACTTGTACCTTCACTACAACAGTTGCCATCATCCAACTTGGAAAAACAACATTCCGAAGGGCCAATTCCTTAGGTTAAGGAATTGTACAAAACCAGAGGACTATGTGACACAAGGTTTGAATATGCAAAACAAATTTGTAGAAAAAGGATATCCTAAAGATCTAGCTGCACTCGCCTTTTCGTCGAATCAAACACATCCAGCTAAAGACAATAATATAAATAAAAACAAAAAATCTGTGGACAAGGCAAATACAGCTAGATTTGTGTCAACATTCAATACTAATTATAAAGCGATTTCGGATATAATATACAAACATTATAATATCCTGAAACTCGATCATATCTTGGCCCCCATTCTCCCTCCCAAACCACAGGTCACGTTTAGACGTTCACGCACAGTAAAGAACATTATTGCTCCTAGTAAACTTACTAATTCCAATAGGAGACCTCCATTAGACATTAGAACCTATTTTGATAATAGGACTGGAATTTTTCAGTGTCGTAAAAAAGATTGCCTTACGTGCCAGTCTGTCCCCAACAGATGCTCAGAGATAAGCAACAATAAAGGAAAAGTGTTCAAGATCAAAACAATTCATCACTTGTTCCACTGAGTTTGTAGTTTATGTCTTACGTTGCTCCTGTGGCCTTCTATATGTGGGGCGTACCATACGAACTTTACGCACTAGAATAGGTGAACATCGGAGACTAACAAAGAAAGGTTGTGTCAAACACAGTGTTCCACGAAATTTTCGTCAGATGCATAATAGAGACTTTGGACAAATACAGGTGTTTGCGATCAAAGCCATCCCAAAGGGCACCTTGACGGACAACGAAAGGTTCTCCCTCCTATGTCGAAGGGAGACCTTTTGGATATACTTATTAGGCTCCCTCACGCCTGAAGGCCTAAATGAGGAAATTGATGTTCTCAGCATAATTCGATAAAGATAACTAATTCAATTTAATTGTTCATACCCCAGGTTCCAGTTAATAACTTTATAGTACAAATTTTAAATTTACAAATTTGTCTATCCTTATCCCCCATTTCATATGGGTATGTCTACGTGGTCCATGCATTAATGCATTCTCCTCATCACAGCCATCCGCCCCTCAATATACTATACAGCACGTATATACTTGGTATATTTTAGGGATATTTGGGGTTGTGTTAGTCCACCATAGGTAGTCCTTTATTGTTCAGAATGTATGGAATTGTTGACAAACCCATGTGCATGTATTTTTACATTCATTATTTTTATATTCATTACCATTATCATTATTTGTATTTATCCCCATTTCTATTTTTATTTTTTATTTTCATTTTCAATTTTATTATTATTTTTATTTTTTTATTTTTATTACTACTATTTTTATCTTTATTTTAAATTTTTATTTTTTATATATATTTTCATTATTTTTATTTTTTATTTTTTATTCTTTACTCTTATTTTTATTGTTATTTTTATCATTATCTTTATTTTATAATTATATATTTTTTCATTAGAACCTTTTTTATAATAATTACTATTATCCCATATGCAGTCTTTATCATCAAGATATCGATTATCCAACGCTATTATGTATCATGTTATGTTCCTGAACAAGCATAGAGTTGGATGTATACAAAGGGTTAAGATGGCAAGAGCGGTGATTCACTCCCCTTTGTTCTTGTTCCCAACTTCTACTAATACCGCCTATTGGCGGTGTCCTCCTCACCTTTGACAAAGTGCATGCGCGCGAAACATGTTAGTGTGAGGACTCTGACACCACAGGAGCCCACCATCCCGCCAGCCAAGTGTGCACGTCCCTTCTGTCCCTCATCCCCGTTCGGGTGTCTTTTCCGGCCACCAGTTGGAGAGCGCAACATCCACACAGCCGCACAGAGCCGTTGATCACTTCATCTTCCTGCCCGCCTGAACAGCTGGTCTGACCGCGATACAGGAACCTGCATGGTTCTGGTGCGAACCGAACAGGGGGGTGTTCAGCTCATCCCTGATCTCCACTGACGGTAAGGATAGTACAAGTTACACCCAGTAACTTTGAACAACATCAAGCCCATCCAATTCAATTGGACATCCTTTTTAATAACCAGATTCTTTCAGCATACTTGCACATCTTAACCCTTTGGTTGGCGGCATTGGTTTATATGCGTTTTTTATGCTTCACCACTGATCAAGATTTTTGTCTGATCCTTATTTGAAGGTCATTGAATTTTGAATTTTGTATTTATTGATTTTATCCGATCAAGTACATTCATTAATTTTCAGCATGCATTCCAATAAATTTTTTATCAAGTTACATTTCATCATTACTGACCCCATTTGAGCGCTGGATTGTACATAATTGTTTCGAGTTTGCCTTGTTCCGGAGGTTGCCAGCTGCACTGGTGGTCAGACTTTTAAGATTTACATTCATATGACATCACGTTCCATATATTGCTGCCGGTTTTAGCGCTACAAGACTATTTTTGTTTTTGTTGCTGCATATGATGGGCACAGTGTCTGCATTTGATGGGCGCAGTGGCTGTAATTGATGGCACAGTGAGGCTGCAATTGATGTTTTTTTTTCTAGTATTTTTCAGTTTGTTTGCACCCCCCAAAAAAACAGATAGATAGAAAGATTGTAGAGAAATTACTTTTTGGCCAGGTGATTGTTATAGGGGTAAAAATGGATGCCCTTACATTTCACAGTGGGAATAAAAAACACCACAAAAAGGCTAAAAACACACCCACATGAAATGATCACTTCAAATAATTTACTTTTTCCCAGCTGCCGTCTAATCGAAAAGGCAAGATGTTCTGTGTTGGACTAACTTGAAACATTATACATTTAAATGTGCATGACAAACACAACTATTTCTACATGATAAATTCCATATAAGATGGCTACTCCCCCGAGAGAGACAATTTGCATACTCTGCAGAGAGAAGGAACTATTAAACCAGAAAGAATGGCACAGTAATTATTTTATTGCTGTTTCTAATACACTTCGAAGAATGTTGCTGAGGATTTCATAGATTGTACAGCCTCAGCAGCGGCTGCTGGTAATAAGCTCCCATTGTGTTCTTTTTCTGTTCACTTGCATGAACAAAATTGACCCCACCTTCCTATGCCACGCAATATTGAAAAAAAAAAAAAGTCAATGATACCATAAATAGCAAATTATACTAATACCTATATTTTTTTCTAAGAAGCCGAGTTATAAAAAGTGGATTTCGCTGGAAGCAGTCTGAGGGATTAATGACAGATCAATATTATCCATCGCAAAGATTTTAGAGGTGATTTTTAAGTTCAGATTTTGTGGCATGTCATATTTAGGAACAATCAAGATCACAGCAACATGGGTACTAGTGTCAGTAATTCGGACTCACGGGCAGAAACATGCTTATTCTTAATGGCACCCCAAATGCGGTGTGATTCTGCCACAATTGTCCCACGACAGAATCTTGCGGAAAACAGGGCATAACGCAAGTTTAAAAATCGCTCTAAGCTTGTTGCTCAAAAAGGAACAGGTGACAAACCCGCATAGGGCAACCCATTGAGCTGAATGGGCTTCCCTATGTGCGACATGCGGAAATGTATGCAAGTTGTGCTTTCAAAATCGCTAGCGGGAACTCAGGTTCCCGCAAGACAAAATCTGAACGGGGCCTGAAGGTAGTGGTTCACATAAATGAAGCAAATTCATGACATTATATAAACACATTCTATATATTCATAAGTTAGCATACAGTTGTACTCATAAGTTTACATAACCTGGCCGAATTTATGATTTTTCAGAGAATATGAATGATTACACAAAAACTTTTCTTTCACTCATGGTTAGTGTTTGGCTGAAGCCATTTATTATCAATCAACTGTGTTTACTCTTTTAAAATCATAATGGCAACATAAACTACCCAAATGACCCTGATCAAAAAAGTTTACATACCCCAGTTCTTAATACCTATATTGCCCCCTTTAACATCAATGACAGCTTGAAGTCTTTTGTGGTATTTGTGGATGAGGCTCTTTATTTTCTCAGATGGTAAATCTGCCCTTTCCTCTTGGCAAAAAGCCTCCAGTTTCTGTAAATTCTTGGGCTATCTTGCATGAACTGCATGTTTGAGATCTCCCCAGAGTAGCTCAATGATATTGAGGTCAGGAAACTGAGATGGCCACTCCAGAACCTTCACTTTATTCTGCTGTAGCCAATGACAAATCGACTTGGCCTTGTGTTTTGGATCATTGTCATGTTGGAATGTCCAATTATGTCCCATACGCAGCTTTCTGGCTGATGAATGCAAATGTTCCTCCAGTAGGGTTTGATAACATACTGCATTCATCTTGCCATCAATTTTGACAAAATTTCCTGTGCCTTTGTAGCTCACACATCCCCAAAACATCAGCGATCCACCTCCGTGTTTCACACTAGGAATGGTGTACTTTTCATCATAGGCCTTGTTGACTCCTCTCCAAATGTAGTGTTTATGGTTGTGGCCAAAAAGCTACATTTTGGTCTCATCACTCCAAATGACTTTGTGCCAGATGGGTTGAGGCTCGTCTCTGTGCTGTTTGGTGTATTGTAAGCGGGATACTTTGTGGCATTTGCGTAGTAATGTCTTTCTTCTGGCCACTTGACCATGCAGCCCATCTTTGTTCAAGTGCCTCCTTATTGTGCATCTTGAAACAGCCACACCACATGTTTTAAGAGAGTCCTGTATTTCACCTGAAGGTATTTGTGGGTTTTTCTTTGCATCCCGAACAATTTTCCTGGCAGTTGTGGCTGAAATTTTAGTTGTCTACCTGACCGTGGTTTGGTTTCAACAGAACACCCCTCATTTTCCACTTCTTGATTAGAGTTTGAACACTGCTGATTTGCACTCTTAATTCCTTGGATAACTTTTTATATCCCTTTCCTGTTTTTTACAGTTCAATTACTTTTTCCTGCAGATTTTTTGACAATTCTTTTGCTTTCCCCATGACTCAGAATTCAGAAACATCAGTGCAGCACTGGATTAAAGATGCAAGGGTCTGTCAAAAGTCTAGAAACTCATTTACCCTTTATACACACACTAATTACAAGCATACAGATCACAAGTGAGGATGGATACCTTTATTAGCCATTCAAACCCCTTGTATCAACTTGTGTTTGTAAACTTTTGATCAGGGTCATTTGGGTAGTTTCTGTTATGATTATGATTTAAAAAGAGTAAACACAGTTGATTGATAATAAATGACTTCAGCCAAACACTAACCATGAGTGAAAGAAATGTTTTTGTGTTATTCATATTCTCTGAAAAATGCCCAAGAAATCATAAATTCTGCCAGGGTATGTAAACTTATGAGCACAACTGTATGTTTGGAGTTTAGTATGTAATCAAAAATTTCCAAAACAAAAAGATTTATCTAATTTATTTTGTCCAGATATAGATACACAGATTTTACCCAAATTATATTTTTCGCAGGATACCTGGCATAACTGGTTTGGGATGCAGAGAAATGTGGCATTTTGAGGACCAATTGGCCAACAAATGATAGAACATTTTACCACCAATACCCAGACAACTATCACAAATAGCCAGCCAGGCACTGCCACAGATACAAATAACGTAACATTTGTTTTGCTAATTAGAGCTAGCGCACTTTTCCATTAGACTGTCCAATCTAGTTTTATGGAACCATAAACATATTGTAGATTCCAGATCTCCTTCAATAATATTAGGTGAAATGATCAGTGTGTTTCTTTTAAAGCGCTGCATGATGATAGCACACCACATGTGCCTAGGATTCTGGGAAACATGGCCTCTAATGAGTCCTGGAGTTGGAAAAAAATAGCATATCATTTAGCACACTGTTGCATTACGTATGGTACACATATTTTATCTCAATGCCAGGGAAATCCTTCAAATAAATTAAATGGTCTCATGTTTATAGCCGAAAAAAAGAAACAGGCACCTTTCTGTGTATCCTCTGACTTTCTCTCTCTCTCTCTCTCTCTCTCAGTGACTGAAACATGAGAGATCTGGCATTTCAGGCAGTATATCTCCAATCATCCCTAAGAGCCTGCAAGCACCCAATACTACAATATACGGTAATTTATGGGAGGTTTCAGCTTTTAAAAGAGAATAATAATAAAAGCTACGTAATAAAATATTACAGAAAATTACTGAATATCTGAGAATAAAGCTCCATCCCATTTACCTGTTGGAAAGGCCTGCCTGCAGATGTAACGTGCTCCCTTTGCATGGACATAATTAGTGCAGCAGCTGCAGCATTACTGAGTGGCTGCCTTTTTCATCAAGGAAATCTGTGCCTGCTCGCCACATTCTGTGTTGGTATTTAACATTCTGCTCAAACAGCAATCTCCACCGCAGCCACTTTGCTCAAGCTATTCAGAGGATTTGTTAACAACTTTCTGCTAAAGTTCAAAAAGAGGATTCCCTCGATTACATCATCCAGGAATTTGCATATTTATATTTTTGTACATGCCAATTATACATTATTTTCATTAAAATCGACTAAAGGTACAGTATATGCAGACCACCTGCTGAGTGGCTTACTTTGAAGTGGTTTTAAATTCTTACACATACCTACTGATGTGACTGGCCTCAGGTGACACACAGAGATGAAACAAATTCTCCTGCATATGTTGTACCTATTTATCTGCAGCACTGTCTCCTCTACGGCTTTTCAAAGTACATCATTTAGACAGCACTTCGCAGCTTCAGAAGGCAGGGGGTGGGAATGTGATGTCACACACTGTGCAGCACAGAGCAGGGAATGTAATCTGAGACCTGAGTAGAGGGAATGGACACACACCCTCTACAAAGTCTCATAGAGACACATGCACAGCTGGAGAGGGCCATCTCCTGGGATTGTCTGGTGTTGTGCTGGCATAGACTGTCAGAAGTGACTCATGCAGATAGTAGAGGAACGAGAGAGGAGACAGAAATCCTACTAGATGCTTTGAACAGTAAAGTACACACTATAGAAGGATATGGTTTGTTCATTTTTCATTTCAGAGGTTTACAGCCTCTTTTACCTTGCCATTTAGCCCAGCTCACCAAATACAGGACTCATTGCTTTCTGTGTCTAAGCCACAGCTAGTGCTCTGCAGTTTGTGGTTTTCATAGTCTCTGCTGTTTTGAGAGTTCTAGCCATGACTTAGACGGAGACATTTTCTTTTCTGTAACGAAAGAAAATTGCTAGATTTCCCCATCAATACATATACGTGTTGATGGGGGAATCCCTCCCGTGGAGCTATTGTGTTCTGCCAGCAGGGGGCGGGGAGCCATCCCGGCTGGGAGAACACACAGTGATTGTTGCTAGTGGCTATAGCCCATCGATCACTCAACTTGGGTACAATTAGCTTGCCCATACATGGTTAGAATATTGGCTGGTCCCTGCGGAACCGGCCAGGATTCGAACCGTCTATGGCCAGCTTGGCTGTGTTGTCCTACTTTTGCACTGGTTGCTTTAGCAAGAAATAAAAAAGGTAAGATATTCACATCTTACCATATTGCTGCATTCTGAAGCTATTAGTACAATTGTGCAATTGTGACATAAACTTCAACTGAGCTTTAAATATGTTTGTGACTACTGTGTTACCTGAAAATGGAGTAATTGGATATAGACAATTTCACAAATCCACCACCCTGCATAGCCTGGAAGGTGATGCACAAATTTCCTAGCTCAGCAGTACCACTGTATGTGTAACCTCTCTGTCTTTAGACACTAGACTAGACACTGAAACAGAATCCTCTTGCCCAATTTAAGCAGAGCTCCAGCCCCCCACCAAAAAATTAAAAGTTAGCAGCTACAAATACTGTAGCTGCTAACTTTTAATATTTGAACACTTACCTGTCCAGGGATCCCACGATGTTGGCACCCCAGCCAATTGCTGCGCTTTGTGAATGGCCCGTCGGCGGTGGAAGGAGGAGGGGGATTGAACTTCCAGGGGACGAGGGTCTCTCGGAAGTGGGGAACAGGTGCAAGTCAAAAGCAGGTGCCCCCCCCCCCCGAAAGGTGTTAAATGTGTCAGTGGAATGGGAGAGGAAGCAAACAAGCGGAGTTTAGGGTGAAGCTCGGCTTTAACAGGGCGATGGTCCAGGAAAGAGTAATGCTCAGCCAGGAAATAAAAGACCGATCTTGGTTGTGCAGTATGTAAATTACAAGACTAGATACAAATAATTCAGACCCTATTAAAAGTAAAACAGTAAACATTTATTTTAACACAGTATTTAGCTGTCTGTCTAGAGTTTTCCTTTATTAAAATTGCGGACCTCTGATTCCTCTGTTCTGTCTTTTTTTTTTTTTTACATAAAGATCCAAAACTGTAACACGATTAAAGATGTATACACTGTAGTCCTTACATCTTTCTACAGTAACTACGGAAATTTCTTAGGCCCCTTTCACACGGAGGGTCCGTTCATGTCCACCTGTCAGTTCTTTAGGCGGACCTGGACGGACGCTCCATGTAGCCCTATGGAGCCACGGATGTCAGCGGTGACATGTCCGCTGACATCCGCTCCGCCAAAGTGTGACGGAGGAAAACCCTATTTTTCCTTCCGTCAGCGGAGCGGATCGGATGAACACGGACAGACGGTCCGTGTTCATCCGATCCCCCCATAGGGGAGAGCGGCGCTCTGACAGGGCGGTCCCTGCACAGTGTGCGGTTACCGCCCTGTTATCCGCCGACTCAGAGGGGATCAACTGAGCGATCCCCGCTGAGCAAGCGGAGCTTCACAGGGCGGATCATGACTGATCCGTCCCGTGTGAAAGAGCCCTTACACAGCATAGTTAAGTTAAACAGATGTCTAATATCTATAATTCTGCACATACACATTTTTTCTTGTATCTATGTTTTATTTGGTGATTATGGCCATTTTTAATCATTAGTATTAACACTGTAAAAAGACAAAGGGCCTGTATAGGACCTAGCTATATTTTTATTATTATTTTACACACAATAAAAAGCACATATATATATATATACTGTATATAAACACAGCATTATAAAAATTTAATAATGTTGCAGCAGAATGTCACCCCATCCAGCATCTTAAATCTTTCATCTTCCATTTTAAGCTGTTCATCTGCTGATTCGGATGTATGGCTGCTTGTGGACACATGAGACAAAATTTCTGCATGCTGTTTGAACTCCTGTTAAGGCATTCTAGCTTCAAAGTAGCTGAATTATTAATTGAGGCTCCTTTATTTTATTTTATTTTTTTGTCATAATACAAGAGGCCGCAGAGAATTCCTGCTGTGTCAAAGTGGCCCTTGTTAGCCAGGGGGGAAAAAAAACATGCAGCCAAAAGTTCTTCCTTCTATTATAAGGAAGACATGTAAGAGGCATTACACAAGACATTTCTGATACCATGTTATATCAAAGAAACAAGACATATTACTAGGGCTGCATTTGTGCATTGCAGCAAGAGATACTGGACAAACAAAAGTGATATTGCTGCTTTGCGTGGGCACTGCTGAGTTGAATTACCTGCCATCCCCTTATATCTAGAATAGTTTGGTCAGTTTGGCACTGAATCTGAGGACTTTTTAGGTCCTGATGACTTGGATAACCATAGGTTCAGTGGTTTAATGGTGTGGGTATAGAAGTGTAGCGGGGTGTTTGAGGAACCCAGAGACTACCATACCTAGGATGCATTTCCCCGCGCAAAGACTGCTGGGGTGGGTTATTTAACAAGGGGGTGGACAGGAGTACGGTCTCTTTGGACATCGCCCGCCCAGCAAGTGGAACTCTCTGCTGAGTCTGCTGTTCCACACAGGGCCTGAAGCCTAGGCCCTGTATTTCCAAAGAGCCTTTCGTTTCCACCAAGGAGCCCGAGGGACGTCTCATCCTGCCATCCGTCTGCTGCTGCCAGGAGGACCGAAGACCCGGGTGTCGTGGAACCTGTGTACCGAGACACAGCAACGGAAGATACGGACGTGGACTGGTCCAGTTGGGTGAGAGAGCACCTGCTCAGAGATTAGTGCAGGACCTCTAGGCCTAGTGTTTGCATATGCACACAGGAGGGACAGTGCATTGAAGAGCGTTAGTGACTTTATCTTTATTCACCAAGTTTGTCAACCTTTATTCCCATGGATTACAATTTGTCTTCAAAAGTGCACCACCATTTGCTAGCGAAGATTCTTCTCTGCGGAACTTACACATAGTTACAGTCAGGCCTGACTTATCAGTGTAGACATTGCTGGGCGCCATCTTGCCCACAAGGGAGGAGAGTTGCAAAGGAGGGCCTATTAGTCATCTTTGTACAGGATTGTATATCTGCCTATTGTTAAACACCCTTTCATTGCAGGGCTCTGCATATGCTCAAGTATACTGTATTAATCTGTTTAATCATTCCCTTTAGTAAAAGTACCAGGATTAATCAGACTAGTTGTCGGTGTTATTACTGTGCAGAAGAAACAGTCAGTCTTCGTTATATCACTGTGTATGTTTTTGTTGCTGGATTGTGTTGCCTAAAGTTGCAGGCCTCACAATCCTATCATCCCCTACCAACTGTGCCAAGGGAGGGTAGAGCCAATTGCTGGGGGTTGACAGCGGTGTGTTACAGGCCTGAAAATCATACCAGCGGCTCCCTTAGCTGGGGGTATCGCTACAGAAGTGTAGCGGGGTATTCCCCTATATTGGGAAGAAACTACATTACCCATAACCCCATTCTTGTGATGTTCCACCGCAGAGACTCATGGGAGGGGTTATAAAAGGAGGAGGCGAGGCCGGGCTCGGCCTCTTTGGGGACACGAGACTTCGCAGACGGATCCTCCTGTGCGGATGTGTCGGAGTGCAAGGCCTGAAGCCTGAGGCCTTGCTCTGCACCAAAGAGCCTTCCACCCTCCCCTCTGCGAGCCTGGGTGGCATCTGACTTTGTGAGCTACAGCCTTGTCGGATCAGGGGCCCGATCGTTGGAGAGATCGAGTGTGTGTGACACGACCGGTGGAGGTTTCCCGGACTGGATCCGTAGTCCGGCGGGTGAGAGGGCGTAAGCCCAGCTAAGATACTGTTGCTGTATATAGGCCTATAGACTGCCGTGGCCTACAAGTTATTTTCATACCCCTTGGATTACAAAGTTATACTCTGTTTAAAGTGCACCACCATTACAGACCTGCCGGTGAAGAAAGAAGGACTAAGTAAAATATTAGAACCAGGCCTGGTGGGGATTCTAGCGTGTTTGATTACTGCGCCATAGGGCACTTAGTTAACGGTCGACCGTATGGTGCACCTGTAGCGTGTGTTACTATATAGTGTGTTAGAGTGGCAGGACGCTGCCCTTAGGAGTGATTATCTGGAACTGTGATTACTGTTACCCCTTTATCCATATTGAGAATTAATGAGTAAAACACTTTACCTATTACAATTCATTACTGTGTCCTTGCTTAGTTATTCTATTGCATAGGACATATCATTGATTGTTAGTACTAGCTGTGCCAGAAGGGGGTAGAGCCTATTGCCGGGGGTTGGCGGAGCTGCACTCAGGGCCCAAATCTAATTCTGCGGCCTCCTTAGTTGGAGGTATCGCTACAGAAGTATGGATGCTCCTAAACCTGGGTTACCCTCTACCATTTAAGGAACTGTGTGCGAAGACTTGAGGATCAATATAGGCTCCGCACCGCTGCCTTTTCTCACTGAATCAAGACTTTAATAACATGAACACTGACATGTACTAAATGATTCCTGCAGTAGCTGTATTTTACACTGCCAAGTCAACCATTCTACTGCACACCAAGCCCTTCACTAAACCCACATCATAAAAACACCATCAATAAATGGTGTAGGCTGTCCATAGTCAGACCCCTCTCACACTGCAGCACGACCGCTTTACCGTCGCTTTAGCTGCGATTTACCGTCATTTTAGCTGCACTTTTCAGACACTAGCGGGTGCTTTTAACCCCCGCTAGCAGCCGAGGAAAGGGTTAAAAGCACCGCTGCCGAAGCTCTTTGCAGGTGCCTCGGCAGCACTGCCCATTAATTTCAATGGCAGGCGCGGTAAAGGAGTATACACCGCTCCTTCACCGCCCCAAAGATGCGGCTTGCAGGACTTTTTTCCCACCCTGCAAGCGCACCGCCGTAGTGTGAAAGCACTCAGGCTTTCACACTGGGGAGGCTTGAGAGGCGATTTTCAAAACGCCTGAAATGCGCCTACAGTTTGAAAGGGGTCTCGCTATAATACTTGTTTTCTGTATTCTGCAAAAATAGGATTTTTTACTCACCGTAAAATCCTTTTCTCTGAGTCCATGGACCGACACAGCCTCTCTATTGACAAAGTGGGACGTCCCAAAGCAGTGTCAGAGAAAAAATGAGGGGTGGTAACAGCATAAAAATAAACTTCACCCCAAACACAAGACAGCACTCCTCCATCGGAGGAGTTGCAACTCTAAAGAGCCGCTTGCAAAACCTTGCGGCCAAAAGAGGCATCCGAAGATGCACCTACATCAACTTTGTAGAATTTTGTGAAAGTGTGAGCGGACGACCAAGTCGCCGCTTTACATAATTGGGTAACAGACGCTTGATGTCGGAAAGCCCAAGAGGCACCTATTGCCCTGGTTGAATGCGCCGTGACCGGAAAGGGGGGCGCTTGACCCTTTAAGGCGTAAGCCTGGATTACTATCTGTCGGATCCACCTAGAGATGGTGGCCAACGAGACAGCTTGGCCCTTCTTGGGACCAGCCACCGAAACAAACAGTGAATCTGACTTCCGGAACAGGGAAGTAGCAGATAGGTATACTCTCAAAGCTCGGACAACGTCCAAGGAATGCAACGCCGACTCCTTAGGATTCGACGGGTGAGGACACAAGGATGGAAGTACAATGTCTTCGTTGAGATGAAAAGCCGAAACGACCTTCGAAAGGAAGGCTGCGGCCACAGCACCACCTTATCCTTGTGGAAAATCAAATAAGGAGCCTTGCAGGACAAGGCTGTCAGCTCAGAGACTCGTCTAACTAACGTAACAGCCACCAGAAAGACCACTTTCTGAGAAAGTGTCAACAGGGGAATATCTCTAATATTCTCAAACGGTGCCTTCTGAAGCACCGAGAGGACCAGGTTCAAGTCCTACAGAGGTAGTGGGGGATGGACTGGAGGGGCCACATGTCGAACCCCCTGTACTCACGAGAGAGTGAGTCGCCAGGGGTCGCTGGAAAAAGACAGCCAGGGCAGATATTTGTCCCTTAAATCGTACTTAAGGCAAGCCTTTGGTCCACCCCATGCTGTAAAAACAGCAGGATTCTGGAAACCAAAATAGTACACGGATGCCATTTCATTTCCTCACACATGGAAATGTAGGCCTTCCAAGTGCGGAAATAAATCTTCCTAGAGGACGGTTTCCGAGCACTTCTCATAGTAGAGATTACTGAATCTGATAGGTCCCGGTCTCTCAGTACCTGGTTCTCAACAGCCATGCCGTTAAAGCCAGTGACTGTAAAGCAGGATGGAGTATGGGACCTTGCAATAGCAGGTCCTTCCGTAGTGGTAGGCACCAGGGGACGTCTGCTACCAGACGTACTAGATCGGCGTACCAAGGACGCTGAGGCAAATCTGGAGCAATTAGGATCATTGGAATTCCCTCTGCCTCCACTCTGCGGAGCGGAAGAGGAAGAAGCCTTAAGGGAGGGAAGGCATAGATTAGCCGATACTGACCCCACAATGCCACCAACGCGTCCGTTGTGTCTGCCCATGGGTCTCTTGACCGGGCCACAAACCTCAATACCTTCCAATTGAGTCGGGAAGCCAGAAGATCTACGTCTGGTGTGCCCCATCTTTGGCAGAGGAGTTGGAACACCTCCGGGTGTAAGGACCATTCCCCCTGGTCCAGCATCTGGCGGCTCAGGTAGTCCGCCTGCCAGTTTTCCACACCCGGAATGTACACGGCCGACAGTGGCGGTACGCTCTTCTCTGCCCACTTCAGGATGTGAGCGACCTCCGATGCTGCAGCTGAGCTTCTTGTTCCTCCATGATGATTGACATATGCCACTGCTGTGGCGTTGTCTGACTGGACGCCCTTGCAGCCTCTGAGACCATTTGAAGAGGCACAGCCTGATCGCCCGGATTTCCAGGACATTGATCGGCAGGAGGGCTTCCTCTGGGGTCCAGCGTCGTGATCACTATCCAGTAAACCGGAAGAAATTACTTCCCAGCCATTAGAGCCGGTGCTGTCAGCCACCATACCAGGGATCTCCTGACTAGGTGGCTCACTCGGATCTGATAATCCAGAGATGAAGGGCATCTGTTCCATCTGGACAGAACTTCCTTCTGTAACACTCGAGTGTGGTATTGAGCATATGGGACCGCCTCGAAGGAGGCTACCATGAGGCCCAACACTCGCATGCAAAAACGGAGTGACGACCAATTCCTGGAAGTCAGCTGCCGTACTGCAGCCCGGAGGGTCTGCAACTTCTCCACAGGGAGGAATATCTTTGCCTCTGAGGAATCCAGAATCAACCCCAGGTACACTAGGCGTTGAGTGGGCACCAATACTGACTTTTGCGTGTTTAGTATCCAACCACAGTCTCGTAGAGTCTGACAGGTAATAGACACGCTTACCTCTAATTCTGAGCTTGAAGGGGCCTTCAGTAGAAGGTCATCCAAGTAGCCCATGATAGCGATACCCCGCTGTCTTAGAAGTGCCAGAATCGGAGCGAGCACCTTGGTGAACGTCCTGGGTGCTGAGGCAAAGCCAAACGGGAGGGCCACAAACTGGTAGTGGTTCTTCCCGATAGCAAATCGCAGAAACCTCTGGTGTCTGGAGTATATGGGGACATGCAGGTATGCGTCCTTGATGTCCAAGGAGGCCAGAAAGTGCCCCTTGTGGAGAGCCGTGACTACAGATCGAACTGACTCCATCCGAAATCTTTGTACTTTCACAAAGCAATTGAGGGCTCTGAGATCCAAGATTGGACGAACCCCCTCCTTCTTCGGCACAATGAACAGATTTGAGTAAAAACCCTGACCTCGTTCCTGTTCTGGAACTGGAATAACTACCCCGCGTTCCAGTAGACCCTGGACCGCCCCATACAGGGCCTCCCAACGGGTCGGTAGTAGCTGGAGATTGGAGGTGATGAACCTGTCCGGTGGACAAGAGAGAAATTATATCTTGTAGCCTGAGGAGATTACTTCGCAAACCCATCTGTCGGAGACTAGAGCTGTCCCCTGAGTCGCGAAGATGTCCCCTCCACCCGAGAGCTGGGTGGGGGCAGACCTTCATGCAGACGCAGATTTGTCCGCAGGCTTGTTGGGTTTGCGGGACCAAGGACGCTTTTGTCCTTGGGCAGGCGCCTTGTCGGCCTGGGGTCTTTTCCCTGTCGCCCTAGGGGGACGAAAAAACCGCCTGCGTGCAGTAAAGGAGGGCCCTTGCCCTTGGTGTGGCCCCCTACCCTTGTTAGTTTGGGGAAGCAAAGTGCTTTTACCTCCTGTGGCATCCTTGATGATGACATCCAGAGAAGCCCCAAAAAGTCTGTCGCCCTTAAAAAGCAGATCCAACAGGGCTTTCTTGGAAGTCTGGTCCGCAGACCAGCCCTTTAGCCAGATCAGGCAGCGTATTGCTACTGCATAAACCAAAGCTTTTGACAGCAGGGGAATGGTATCCATGTCTGACTTGCAGACAAACTTAGGGCCCTGGACCAACTGGTCGGCCAAAGTTATCTCATTAGGAGGAGCATCTCACTCCTTTAACCCCTGGAGTAGCAATTTTGCCCATTCAGTAAGTGTCTGAGACACTAGGGCCCCCGCCAATGCCGGGCGTACTGCCGAGCCTACCACTAAATATAGGTAGCGAGCGAGTGCTTCAGCCTTCTTATCCACAGGGTCCTTGAAAACAGGAGCCCCTTCTACTGGAATAGTGGTGGCTCTATTAAGTCTGGACACCGGAGGGTCCACTATAGGGGGAGAGGTCCATTTCTTCAGAAAACTCTCCTCAAAGGGGTACCGTACCGCAAACCTCTTTGGGGATGTAAAGACCCTCAGTGGGTTCTCCCATTCCTTGTATAAGAGTTTGTCAAAATAAGACACACAAGGGAACACCTTAGCAGTGCGGGCAGGTTTACGAAACCCAAAGGGGACTGGAGTTTCTGCTGCTTCTGCAGTATTTTCCAACTTTAGCGTATCCCGTACTGCAGTAATAAGGTCAGATACCAAAGCCGTCTCGCGTACTGACCTGGACTTGGAATCATCCTCACTGTCCGATCGGTCACGGTCTGCAGTCTCTGATGCGTCCGAATCTGGGCCATGAGCCGTAGCTGGACCTGGTTCTGCATCAGAATTATCCCCGGAAGATTGCAGGGGACGGGGGCGTTTACTACCCCCTGTATTCCCGTGTGCTGCTTCCACCCAGGCAGAAAACGCCTCTAGGATTGCCGACATAGCGTTCATAGACACCTCAGGGGCACCAGCTGTTAAATCTGGTGCTTCAGAGGAGAAGACATCTGGCTCAGATGCCATGCTGATCACACGCTGACACCCACAGGGCTCCAGGCAAGATATCAATAGGCCACCCTCCTGCGCTGCAGAGATGCTGGGTTACCCAGAGGACTCACCACCCTGGACCGGTACTGCTATGCTGCCGTGTGCTGTGCCTGTGATGCTGTCCCACTGCTGCTGTGTCAGTCTGCTTCTTTTATCAGCGCTTCCTGTGTGAATTTTCGCGCCAGTGTAATGCACCCTAGAGGCCGGAGACTCTCGCAAAATGGCCGCCAAAAACGTCTGTATGGAAGATAATGTGGGCTCTAAGAAAATGGCCGCCGAGCCGAAGATAGAGGCCAAGCAGCCGTAGCCCACAAAAAGATGGCCGCCGAACGGCAATATATACATACAGGGTGGACAAAGATGGCCGCCGATCAGTTGATAGAGGCCAGTGGGTGTGGACTACAAGAAAATGGCGCCGAAACCACAGGAAGATGGCCGCCGGGCAGTCACTAGAGGCCGAACCCAGCATGGACCACCACAAAATGGCCGCCGACAGCATGGAGGAGGAAGCACACACAGGTAAGCAGAAATGAAATTTCTTTTAAATGTTAGTTACAGCCAGCCCCGCTCCAGTGGAACCCCTTAGGTGACCCCCAGCACCCAGCAACCTTTAGCTAGAAGCCCAAGGAGGAGGGAAAAGGCAGGGAGAGAATGAAGAAAGGGGCCACAACCACTTACTTGGTCTCTCCAGGAATGTCCAGCCAAATCACCCAGCCGAGGCAGGGGAGTTTACTTACCTATCCTGCATGTATTATGCTGGAAGACATTCCAAACAGATCCTCTTCACGGAAGGTGACTGTTGGCCAGGCATGCTGTGATTGGACCCAAAAGGGACGATCATATGTATGCCCTGGAGCGTGACGCTCACCGGACAGGCTGCTGCGACTCGGCCGTAAGGTCAGCCGAAGCTGAGCGGTCCGATGCAAGCCTTGGAGCGTAAGCTCACCGGCCAGGCTGCTGCGACTCGGCCGTAAGGTCAGCTGAAGCTGAGCGGTCCGATGCAGGCCCTGGAGAGTAGGCTCACCGGCCACCCGTGGAGCAACGGGCATGTCGTGGAAAACCCAGCGCGTAGCTAGGGTCGGCACATGCTCGATGGCCGAACTGGGGAGACTACAAGGATCGAGGATCCAGCCTGTCACCCAGTCGGCAGTTGATCGAAGATCGCAGGAAACAAAAAATGTAGCAAAAAAAATATATCTTTTCCCCCGGACCAATGGGCCCGAAGGGAGCCATGTACTACTCCTTGCTAGACAGAAAAAAACTGATCTGCGAGATGCAGACTGAGGTGATATACCCAGAGGGTCCGCCCCCTGGGCGGTACTGTAGAGGGTGTGATGCAACACTTTTTACAAGTTTTCTGCCTAGTCACTCCTAATTAACGGATAATACCCACTTTGTCAATAGAGAGGCCATGGACGAAAGAGTAACACCTGTTTGATCCTGCAGCTCTCTATCTCCACTTTCTGTTCATGTCCCCAATTCAGCTAGAGACTTTGCAGCTGTGGTGGCAACTCTGCACATGCTCAGTTCTCAGTGAGTTTCTAGGCTAAGCATTTCCTCCGTATCACATCTGAGCAGCCCATGTGACTACAGAGTCACACATGTGGGCGTATACACAGTGGTAAATGACAGCGCACTTCCTCCCTCCTCCTTCATGCCCACTAACCAGCTAAACACAATAGGGGTGGGAGAATACATGTAGATTCATGGAGGCTTCATCTCTCACTTATTCTAAGACACAGGCTGGGGGGGCGTGACATAGCCTGTCACTGCTAGAAATCCACCCACACCATGTTATTTTCACAAAATAATAAAGATTTGATTTCAAATATATATTTGTATGACAATCTAAAACAGTTTATTGATATTAATTATTTTTACTCTGTACTCCAAAGACAGTTTTTCTTTTTAACATGTGACCAGCAGTAGAGGTCTAGAAGCTCCTCCTGCTTATATTTCCTGCAGACAGGCTGGGAAAGATCTGGGTCATGTGAAATCTGTATATCGATTAGGAAAAAGGTACTTAGATTGTTTTTTTTTTATTAACCACTTGCTTACTGGGCCCCTCCTGCCCAGACCAATTTTCCGCTTTCAGCGCTGATGCACTTTGAATGACAATTGCGCGGTCATACAACGCTGTACCCAAATGAAATTGTTAAAAAAATAAAAAGACTGATTTAAATTTTTTTTTTTATTATATATATATATATATATATATATATATATATATATATATATATATATATATATATATATATATATATTATATTTTGTGATAAAATTTTGTAGACAGGTAATTTTTCTCCTTCATTGATGTACGCTGATGAGGCTGCACTGGTGGGCACCGATAAGGCGTCACTGGTGGGCACCGATAAGGCGTCACTGGTGGGCACCGATAAGGCGTCACTGGTGGGCACCGATAAGGCGTCACTGGTGGGCACCGATAAGGCGTCACTGGTGGGCACCAATAAGGCGTCACTGGTGGGTGGCACTGAAGGGCATTGATAGGTGGCTCTGGTGGGCACTGAGAAGTGGCACTAATAGGTGGCATTGATAGGTGGCAGTGATGGGCACTGATGGGTGGCAATAATGGGCACTGGTAGGTTACACTGATAGGCAGCATTGCTAGGTGGCACTGATGAGGCACTGATTGGCGGCACTTGTGGGCATTGATTGGCGGCACTTGTGGGCATTGATTGGCGGCACTTGTGGGCATTGATTGGCGGCACTTGTGGGCATTAAGAGGTGGCACTGTGGGCACTGGCAGGTAGCATTTTACTGGCACTGATGAGGCACATCTGCCTCCTTCCTCATCTGGACCGATGTCCCTTGTGAAAGAGCCGGTGATCGGCTTTTTTTCCTCCTCACGCTGTCAGCTGATCACGTGGTAAGGGGTCGGGATCGGCCCCTTACTCGGATCGGTGATCACCCGAGTCTCAGTGACTCGGGTGATCACAGCGCGTGCCCTGCAGGGCTCGCGGCGAGCGCGCGAAGGGGAGGCCATCTATTGACGGTCTCCCGGATTTTCAGGTCCGCGCTGAAGCCGTCATTTGGCTATAGCACGGGCCTCAAGTAGTTAATAATTTCAGTGCCATCATCCACATACAGAAATATAAGGGACAATGTAAATTAAGCAGTGTGTGTTTAGTAGTGATGAGCCGAACACCCCCGGGTTCGGTTCGCACCAGAACCCGCGAACGGACCGAAAGTTCGTACGAACATTAGAACCCTATTAAATACAATGGATGCGAACGTTCGAATTCTAAAGTGCTAATTATAACAACTATTATGCATGTTATTGTCCTAAAAAGGGTTTGGGAACCCGGGTTCTGCACCAGGGGACATGTATCAATGCAAAAAGAAGTTTTAAAAACGGTCGTTTTTCGGGAGCAGTCATTTTAATGATGCATAAAGTGAAAAAAAAAAAGTCAAATATTCCTTTAAATATCGTACCTGGGGGGTGTCTAAAGTATGCCTGTGAAGTGCCACGTGTTTCCCGTGTTTAGAACTGTCCCTGCACAAAATGACACTTCTAAAGGAAAAAAAAGCCATTTAAAACTGCTTGCGGCTTTAATGTAATGTCTGGTCCCGGTAATATGGATGAAAATCTTTAAGAAAAATGGCATAGCTACCCCATGACCCCCCCCCTACCCCAGCCCATTACCAGCCCCTTTGGGTCTTGTATGGATATTAAGGGGAACCCCGCACATAAAATAAAAAAGGCCCTATATACTCTGAACAGCCGTATACAGGCGGTGCATACAAGACAGGGACTGTAGGTTTGTTCTTATGTAGAATCTGTTTGTAATTTTGAACAGGTACATTGTTGAAGTGTAGCTCCAGCCCAAAAATCTATTTTTAAACTTTTTGGAAAACATAGGTAAGGGTTATCACCCCTGTAACATTTGTTTTGCTGTCTGTGCCCCTGTTCAGAACATTTCACCTCACTTTCCGTCCCAATGACAACTGTTTTTGAAATGTGGTGTTTTTCTTGAAACAAGGATTGCTGATAAAGCATCAGTACAGAGGAGACACCTTTCTCCCATATTTATTCTTACAGGAGAGAATTTTCCTTCCTAGTGGTAGATTTCCTCTCACTTCCTGTTGTCTTCTTGCGTTTGCAAGTAGGAGTCGTTTGTAAGTTGGATGTTTGAAAGTAGGGACCTGCCGTATATACTCAGCAGAAATAGGCCCCTTAGTTGTTGGTGTTGGCACAACACTGTAAGCACTCACAGTTACTCTTGGTTGGTGCTGGAACGCCCTGCTGTCAACTATTATATCAGGAATTTTAATTACATATAATTGTTGAACAGTGGTAGTAAAAATTGGGCCTTTGATGGTGGTGCTGGTGCCACAACACTGTAAGCCCTGACAGTTACTCTTGGTGGGTGCAGCAATGGGCCCTGCTGTGAATTATTAGATCAAGAATTGTAATTGCATGCCCCTGTTGAACAGGGGCTGAAAAATTGGGCCTTTCGTGGTGGTGGTGGTGGTGGTGGTGTTGCCACAACACTGTAAGCCCTCAGAGTTACTCTTGGTGGGTGCAGGAATGGGCCCTGCTGTGAATTATTAGATCAAGAATTGTAATTGCATGCCCCTGTTGAACAGGGGCTGAAAAATTGGGCCTTAGGCACTGGTGCCACAACACTCCAACCCCTCACAGATACTGTACTTGGAGCACAGCAATGAGCCCTATGGCAAATTATTGCTAAAAAAATTGTAATTACACGCCCCTGTAAAACAGGGGCTGAAAAATTGGGCCTTAGCCACTGGTGGCGGCACCCATAAACAAAAATGATCTTCCAAGCTATCATCATCAATCGTATCATTGAGGACTCGGAGGAGGAGGATAGCCAGTCAACATAACAGCACAGGCACTCAGCATCAGCATCAGTCTTGAAGGGATGTGACATGTTAAAATCAATTAGTCTGTTATATCAGCATCAGGTGTGTGGTAGCTGGTGGTGATCCAAGACTGGTTCATCTTGATGAAAGTCAGTCGATCAACCGAGTCGGTGGACAGGCGCACCCTGTGATCCGTGACAAATCCTCCAGCAGCACTGAATGTGCGTTCCGAAAGAACGCTGGATGCAGGACAGGCCAGTAGCTCAATTGCATACTGTGCAAGCTCTGGCCAGTGATCCATCCTCAAGACCCAGGATGCCAGAGGATTTTCGGTGGGGAAGGTGTCCAAGTCTGACCTTGCCCCTAGATATTCCTGCACCATGTTTATCAGACGCTGGCGATGGTTGCTGGAACCGATCATACTTTGGGGCTGCGGACTAAAGAATTGTCTGAACGCATCGGTCAGACGGCCACCTTCCCCACCGCTCCTTCTTTGACTGGCCGAAGCCTCAGCAACTCGTTGTCCAGGACCAGGAGTTTGTAACCTCCCAGTCTCTGGGAACGCGTTGCACAGACCTTTCTGCAAGGCCTCCCGGAGTTGTCTCATCCTCTGCTCCCTCTGCGAAGGTAACATAAGGTCCGCAACCTTACCCTTGTACCGTGGATCAAGGAGAGTGGCCAGCCAGTAATGGTCCCTCTCCTTGATCCGAAGAATACGAGGATCCTTCCGCAGACTTTGCAGGATCAGGGAGGCCATGCAGCGTAGGTTTGCTGAGGCATTCGCTCCGGAGTCCTCTGGGTCACTAAGGACGACATGATCCGCAGCCACCTCCTCCCAGCCACGTACAAGTCCACTGGTTTCTTGGGACTGTAAATCATCCCTAAAAGACTGCTGCTGATGATGCTGAGTGCCAGCCTCCACCTCCATGCTGACACAATCCTCCTCCTCCTCCTCCTCCTCTTCCTCTTCCTGTGCGATGGGTGGGACAGAAGGAACACTGTCTGGGTAAAGGGGGCCTTGAGAGGCAAGGAAGTCCTCCTCTTCCTGCCTCTGTTCTGCCGCAAGTGCCCTGTCCATTATTCCACGCAGCGTGTGCTCCAACAGGTGGACAAGAGGTACAGTGTCACTGATGCATGCACTGTCACTGCTCACCATCCTCGTGGCCTCCTCAAATGGTGCCAGGACAGTGCATGCATCCCTGATCATGCCCCACTGGCGTGGAGAAAAAAAAACAAGCTCCCCTGACCCTGTCCTGGTGCCGTAGTCGCACAGGTACTCATTGATGGCCCTCTGCTGCGTGTGCAGCCGCTGCAGCATGGCCAACGTTGAGTTCCACCTGGTGGGCATGTCACATATAAGGCGGTTCTTGGGCAGGTTCAACTCCTTTTGCAGCTCAGCCAGGCGAGCACTGGCATTATAAGATCTGCGGAAATGCACACAGACTTTCCTGGCCTGCCTCAGGACATCCTGTAAGCCCGGGTACCTGCCCAAGAACCGCTGCACCACCAGGTTAAGGACGTGAGCCACACAGGGCACATGGGTCAGTTGTCCCTGTCGGAGGGCGGAGAGGAGGTTGGTGCCATTGTCGCAAACCACCATTCCTGGCTTAAGCTGGCGTGGCGTCAACCACCTCTCGGCCTGGCCCTGCAGAGCAGACAGGACCTCTGCCCCAGTGTGGCTTCTGTCCCCCAAACACACCAGCGCAAGCACGGCATGGCATCTTTTTGCCTGCGTACTTGCGTAGCCCCGTGAACGGCTACGGAGCACCGCTGGCTCATAGGACAAACCACAGGAAGAGGCCATGGAGGAAGAAGAAGAGGAGGGGGTGGAGGAGAGAGGTGTGTCACAACCAGTAGTAGCATTTTGGAGGCGTGGCGGTGGAACAACCTCCAACACTACTGCACCTTGTCCTGCATCCTTCCCAGCTGCCAAAAGAGTGACCCAATGGGCCGTGAAAGAAAGGTAACGTCCCTGTCCATGCCTGCTGGACCATGAGTCAGTGGTAATATGCACCTTACCGCTGACCGCCCTGTCCAGCGAGGCCAAGACATTGCCTTCCACATGCCGGTAGAGAGCCGGAATAGCCTTCCGTGAGAAAAAGTGGCGTTTGGGAAACTGCCACTGAGGAACCGCACATTGCACAAACTCACGGAAGGGGGCCGAGTCTACCAACTGAAAAGGCAGCAGTTGAAGCGCTAGCAATTTAGCCAAGCTAGCATTCAACCGCTGGGCATGTGGATGGCTGGGAGTGAACTTCTTTCGACGGTCCAGCAGCTGGGGCAGGGAAATTTGCCTGCTAGAATCGGACGTCGGTGTACTGCTAGCAGAGTGGCCGCAAGTACTTGGCTGTGACACACCTAATTCTACACCTTCATTCCTCTCAGTGCATGTTTCATAGAGGACTGAAGTTATAGTGGGGTTGGAGATCCCAGCTGATGCGGTGCAAGGAGAGGTCCGCTTTGTTCTTTGGTGTGGGTCTTTGAGGTAGGCTTGCCAACGAGCTGCATGGCAGGTCAACATATGTCTGGTCAGGCATGTGGTACCCAAGCGGCTGATGTTTTGGCCACGCGATATACGCTTGAGACATATGTTGCAAACAGCAGCTGTGCGATCTGATGCACTAGCCTCAAAAAAGGCCCACACCAAGGAACTTTTTGAATGACGGGCAGAGGCAGCGCCCTGCACAGGCGGAGCTCTGCGGTGTGATTCCGTCGGTGTACTGCCCTTACGCTGGCCACCAAAGGGCATCCTGCCTCATTGGAGATGTGCCTCCTCCTCATCCTCCTCCTCCTCCTCTCTCCTATTAGGCACCCACGTGGAGTCAGTGACCTCATCATCCCCTCCCTCCTCATCACTGGAGCCAATCTGGCAGTATGCTGCAGCTGCTGGAACATGACTGCCAGATTGGTGTCCTTCTTGAGCATCCCCTCTGTCTGCTCTCACGCTACTGCCTTCCTGTAGCTGGGTTTCATCATCAGACCCTTCGAAACGCTGGGCATCCTCCTGGAGCATGTACCCAACACTGTGCTCAAACAGTTCGGGGGACTCCTCAGGAGGAGGACATGGTGGGTCTAGGGAAGGAGTGACTGATGATGAGTCTGACATTGATACCAGGGAAGAGGACGCTTTGGCAGCTGCTTTGCCAGTACCCTGAGCCTGGGTGAGAGAGGATGAGGAGGAGGAGGAGGGCTTGGTCATCCACTCTACCAAGTCTTCGGCATGATGTGGCTCAACATGTCCAGCTGCGGAAAAGAAGGACAAGCGTGTCCCATGGCCATGTGCTGATGACAATGCACCGCGTCCACGACCAGCACTGTTGCCCCCAGACACAGAGCCTGCTTGCCCTCTTTTATTGCCTCCTGACTGTCTGCCTCTCCTTGTTTGCCTTCCAGACATTCTAATAGATGGCCTGCAGGGAGATGGGAAAAAAGCAATAAGGGCTACCTTCAGGTGTCCTTCTCTGTCCCTTTACTTAAGGATTTCTAAATATGGTTGAGGATTATTGCTTTTGCACAGAATAGCACAACGACAATTTCCCTGACTGTCCAAAAAACAAGGATTTCAAAGATGGTTGATGAGGAATGCTTTGGCACACTATAGCACAAGGAGAAATCCCCTCACTTTCCTTCTTTGTCCCTAGAAACAAGGACTGGCACAGTGAAAGAAACTGACACTCTCCCTACCTACAGTTTTCTGTCCCTAGAAAAAATGTTTTTTTAAAGCACACTATAGCACAAGGAGAAATCCCCTCACTTTCCTTCTTTGTCCCTAGAAACAAGGACTCGCACAGTAAAACACACTGACACTCTCCCTACCTATCCTTCTCTTTCCCTAAACTAAAGGAATCCAGGTTAAGCAAGAAAGAAATAAATGTCACTGTCCCTGCCTATGCTTGTCTTTCCCTGCTCCGGAACACACTACACTAGGCCGCCGTGCTGGCGGCCTTTTATAGTGTGGGGCGTGTACTAAACACCCTCAGCAATAATTGGCCACAGGCATCCTGCCTGTGGCCAATCATTGCTCTCCTCGCTGCCGGCGCTGTGATTGGCCAAGCATGCGGGGTCACAGTGCATGCTTGGCCAATCACAGCGCCTGGATGACACTGCGATGGCGTAGTGCATTGTGGGCCGTTCGCGTCACTCGAATTTGGCGCGAACGGCCCAAATCGTTCGATCTTCGTCGAACGATCGAACAGCCGATGTTCGAGTCGAACGTATGTTCGACTCGAACACGAAGCTCATCCCTAGTGTTTAGTATCACTTTAAAAAGTGGGATTCTGTTATCTCTGAAATGTGTTAACTATCAACTTATATTAAAAGACAATCATTTGTACCTAACTGTCTCAACCTATCTGCCCATTTTGGCTCTTCTACACCTCAAATCTACTTATATCTGTCAGAGACTGCAGTGGTGAGGTTAGGCAGCACTGGGAATACAGATGGGGTACATGGATTACATGAAACACATAAAATGGCATCATGTAATTCAGGTTATCAACTATTAGGATAATTGTACATACAAATTGTAATAAACTCTGATGTTACTGGTGCTAAACATCATAATGGGTACAAAAACATAGAAATGACAGTGTGCGCAACTTAACCACTTAAGCCCCGGACCATTTGGTAGCTAAAGGACCAGAGGTGAATTCAGAATTTTGCACTGCGCTGCTTTAACTGTAAATTGTGCGGACATGCAATGTTGTACCCAAACGAAATTTGCGTCCTTTTCTTCCCACAAATAGAGCTTTCTTTTAATGGTATTTGATTGCCTCTGCGCTTTTTATTTTTTGCGATATAAACGGAAAAAGACCGAAAATTTAGAAAAAAAAATGATATTTTCTACTTTTTGTTATAAGAAAAATTGAATAAACTCAATTTTAGTCATACATTTAGGCCAAAATGTATTCAGCCACATGTCTTTAGTAAAAAAAAAATCAATAAGCGTATATTTATCGGTTTGCGCAAAAGTTATAGCGTTTACAAACTAGGGTACATTTTCTGGAATTTACACAGCTTTTAATTTATGACTGCCTATCTCATTTCTTGAGGTGCTAAAATGACAGGGCAGTACAAAACCCCCCCAAATGACCCCATTTTAGAAAGTAGACACCCCAAGGAAATTGCTGAGAGGCCTGTTGAGCCCATTGAATATTTTTTTTTTGTCCCAAGTGATTGAATAATGACAAAAAAATAAAAATAAAAAAATTACAAAAAGTTGTCACTAAATGATATATTGCTCACACATGCCATGGTTATATGTGGAATTGCACCCCAAAATACATTCTGCTGCTTCTCCTGAGTACGGGGATACCACATGTGTGGGACTTTTTAGGAGCCTAGCCACGTACGGGACCCCGGAAACCAAGCACCGCCTCCAGGATTTCTAAGGGCACAAATTTTTGATTTTACTCCTCACTACCTATCACAGTTTTGAAGGCCATAAAATGCCAAAATAGCACAAAACCCCCCCAAATGACCCCATTTTGGAAAGTAGACACCCCAAGCTGTTTGCTGAGAGGCATGGTGAGTATTTTACAGCTCTCATTTGTTTTTGAAAATGAAGAAAGAACATTTTTTTTTTTTTCTTTTTTTTTCAATTTTCAAAACTTTGTGACAAAAAGCGAGATCTGCAAAATACTCACAATACCTCTCAGCAAATAGCTTGGGGTGTCTACTTTCCAAAATAGGGTCATTTGGGGGGGTTTTGTGCCATCTGGGCATTCCATGGCCTCCGAAACTGTGATAGGCAGTGAGAAGTGAAATCAAAAATTGACACCCTTAGAAAGCCTGAAGGCGGTGCTTGGTTTTTGGGGTCCCGTACGCGGCTAGGCTCCCAAAAAGTCTCACACATGTGGTATCCCCGTACTCAGGAGAAGCAACAGAATGTATTTTGGGGTGTAATTCCACATATGCCCATGGCATGTTTGAGCAATATATCATTTAGTGACAACTTTGTGCAAAAAATAAAATAAAATAAAAATTGTATTTTTTCCGCAACTTGTGTCAACATATAAAATATTCCATGGACTCGACATGCCTCTCAGTATATAGCTTGCGGTGTCTACTTTCCAAAATGGGGTCATTTGGGGGGGGGGGTTTTGAACTGTTCTGGCATTTTATACACAACATTAGGAAGCTTACATCCACTCTTCTAACCACTTGAAGACAAAGCCCTTTTTGACACTTTTTGTTTACATGAAAACATATTTTTTTTTGCAAGAAAATTATGTTGAATCCCCAAACATTATATATATTTTTAAAGCAAAGGCCCTACAGAATAAAATGGTGGGTGTTGCATTTTTTTTTCTACACAGTATTTGCGCAGCGATTTTTCAAACGCATTTTTTTGGGAAAAAATACACTTTTTTTAATTTTAATGCACTAAAACACACTATATTGCCCAAATGTTTGATGAAATAAAAAAGATGATCTTAGGCTGAGTACATAGATACCAAACACGACATGCTTTAAAATTTCGCACAAACGCGCATTGGCGACAAACTACATACATTTTTAAAAGCCTTTAAAAGCATTTACAGGTTACCCCGTTAGATTTACAGAGGAGGTCTACTGCTAAAATTACTGCCGTCGATCTGACCTTCGCGGTGATACCTCACATGCATGGTGCAATTGCTGTTTACATATGACGCCAGACCGATGCTTGCGTTCGCCATTGCGCAAGAGCAGGGCAGGACAGGGGTGCTTTTGTTTTTTTTTGTTTTTTTTATTATTAATTTTGCTTTTTTATTTTATTTTTAAACTGTTGCTTCCATATTTATTTATTTTTATCACTTTTATTGTTATCTCAGGGAATGTAAATATCCCCTATGATAGCAATAGGTAATGACAGGTACTCTTTTTTGAAAAAACTGGGGTCTATTGGACCCTAGATCTTTCCTCTGCCCTCAAAGCATCTGACCACACCAAGATTGGTGTGATAAAATGCTTTCCCAATTTCCCAATGGCGCTTTTTATATCCGGGGGGGGGGACATTCCCTCCCACTGCTTGTAAAAGCAGTCCAGAGGCTAATTAGCCACTAGGATTGCTTTTACATGAAAGCCGGCCGCTGGCTGAAAAGAATGATACCAAGATGATACCTAAACCCGCAGGCATCATTCTGGTATAAACATTCAAAGTCCAGCAACATACCAGTACGTTGCTGGTCCTTGTTGGACATGTATTGTAATCTTTTTTTTCATGCAGCCTGTTGGCTGAACGAAAAAAAAAGATTGATCGGTGGGTATGCCCACCATTAGAATACTGCCCTTCATCCACCCACTTCTAATGATGGGCATACATGCACCATTTATATATGCCGAAGCATGGGGGCATCTTCTCGCAAAAGTTATGCCGCGTACACATGGTCAGACTTTTCCACGGGCAAGCCTCCGTCGGAATTTCGACCGTATATACGCGGCATTAGGAGCAAAATCGCTCCTCCGCTCCTATGCTTCGGCATATATGCTTTTTTTTTTTAACTGTGGTGGTGAAATTACCTCCTACAGCCCTGGAGTCGCAGGGATCAGGCCTGTCTCTGCGAACGCTGCAGTTATGTGTGTTGTGTTTTGCAAGTGACAGTGATCGATCGATACTGCACTTCGGTGGCCTGGGCTGGACGGAGGGGCAAAACGCAGGTGCTAGCAGGTATCTGGGCTGATCCCACTAACAGTGCGTTTTTGGGAACCCTAAACTGCTGGGGACGCTAGTATAGATCTGATCAGATCAGATATTGAGCTGATCAGATACTATACCACTAAGGGGGGTGTATGCTTCACGTGTGGGTGTTAGCGCTACTGGCACTAACCTGACGCTGCCTGGGGTGTGACGCAGACCCTCTCTGACGCTAAAACCTAACTGATATCACCCGCCGGGCGATCAGGGGGTTAAACCTTTATTGGGTTATATACGGCGGGTGCCCTGACACTATAAAAAGCAAACTAACTAACCAGCGTCACCCGTAACACTTATATGATGATCACTGGTGAAAGGGTTAACTAGGAGCAATTAGGGGGTTAAAACCTTTATAAGTTAATATATGGGGGTACCTGACGCTATATAAAAACCTGACGGCGAACCTAAAAAAAAATTACTGGCTACCTATCGGCATCACCGACACTAAGACAACGATCATAAAAACGATTGCTTAGCGACAGTAGTGATAGGGGGTGAAAGGGTTACCTGGGGGGCGATCAGGGGGTTAAACCTTTATTAAATATATGGGGGTACCTGACGCTATAAAAACCTGCGGCGAACCTAAAAAAAATTACTGGCTACCGATCAGCATCACCGACGCTAAGACATCGATCAGAAAAATGATCGCATAGTGACGGCGGTGCTAGGGGGTGAAAGGGTTACCTGGGGGGTGATCAAGGGGGTTACACCTTTATTAGGTAATATATGGGGGTACCCGACGCTATAAAAACCTGCGGCGAACCTAAAAAAAATTACTGGCTACGATCAGCATCGCCGACGCTAAGACATCGATCAGAAAAATTATCGCTTAGTGACAGTGGTGATAGGGGGTGAAAGGGTTACCTGGGGGGGCGATCAAGGGGGTTAAACCTTTATTAGGTAATATATGGGGGTACCCGACGCTATAAAAACCTGCGGCGAACCTAAAAAAAAATTACTGGCTACGATCAGCATCACCGACGCTAAGACATCGATCAGAAAAATGATCGCATAGCCACGGCAGTGCTAGGGGGTGAAAGGGTTACCTGGGGGGTGATCAAGGGGGTCAAACCTTTATTAGGTAATATATGGGGGTACCCGACGCTATAAAAACCTGCGGCGAACCTAAAAAAAAATTACTGGCTACCGATCAGCATCACCGACGCTAAGACATCGATCAGAAAAATTATAACTTAGTGACAGTGGTGATAGGGGGTGAAAGGGTTACCTGGGGGGCGATCAAGGGGGTTAAACCTTCATTAGGTAATATATGGGGGTACCCGACGCTATAAAAACCTGCGGCGAACCTAAAAAAAATTACTGGCTACCGATCAGCATCACCGACGCTAAGACATCGATCAGAAAAATGATTGCTTAGTGACAGTGGTGATAGGGGGTGAAAGGGTTATCTGGGGGGTGATCAGGGGGTTAAACCTTTATTAGGGGGGGTTAGGGGGCTACACTGGACCTAAAACTAAATGTAGTGACACTTTTACAGTCACAAATGTCACTGATTGCAGTGATCACTAAATAAATGGTCACTGCAATCAGTGACACTGTGACTGGGGGCTGGGGGGGGGGGGGGCTGGGGGGTGATCTGGGGGTGTCTGGGGGGGCGATTTATGTGCCTATGTGTCCTGGTGTCAGTGTGCTGTTTTGTGTACTAACCTATAAAGGGTAACAACTGCGCTAGCAAACAGTTAAAAAACTTCTAAACATTAGGCAGCAGAAATAGTGTGACAACACCTCAAACAGTAAACAAAGAAAAAACTGTGCCACTTTTAACCAAAGTCTATTAGGAATTCGGAACTTATTTAGATGTGTATGGAAATCTATCAGGCATCACACCAGACTAGTCCAGTGGCATTTAACCAATCATCTACATTAGTCCATAGGTCATTAAGGTGACCCCAAGTTTCACACCACCGTGATTCCTCAAAGCAAGCCGTGAAAATTCCACCACCAAAGAGAGGGGGAGCAGCTTACCAGAAGCCAAACGGTTAATGGCATTGAACTTTTGACCCAGCTGCAGCCTTTGGTGATGCAAAACGTCCCTTCCACAGCCAGTATTCTCACTCGGATGGTCCGTACACACAGTATCCAAATCATACACCCAGCATGGAATAAAAAAGGGCAGGCCAATAGCGTAATTCCGTATGGTAATTTATTAAAAGAATATATAGATCATACTCACAAAGTAAAATCAGCATGTAAACAATAAAATGCCGGCCGGCATATCGGAAGCCTTACTCCTCGAACGTGGTGACGTCACTGAGCGTCCTCCTAGGATCGGACCTCCTCCGATCGGACCCCCCAACTATACAAAGGCAATCACGTACATATACGTGATTCTGCCTGTCGGTGCCATTCTGCTGACGTATATTTACAGTGGGCGGTCGTTAAGTGGTTAAAACACTGTTTCAGAGGGACGCATGCGCGGTTTCCGGCGATGGCAGACGTGCTTTGAGTGAGCTCCAGACCAGCTCTGCTCTCATCAGCCCCTGCTTTGCTACATCAGGCTTAACCAACTTCAGGGGTAAGTGATACTGTTCCACATACCCACCCAACCCTATCCTCGCTCTCACTCTGAGCCACGGCCTTCCTCCACCATTGTTCATTTCCTAACCAGGCCTGCATACCCGGCCTAGATTTCACAGGCCGATCCGAACAGAAAATGTGAGTGATAATAACGTCCTTCCATACCTTTTGAGCCTGTTTAATACACTCGCGCCCGACATTGCGGACATAGACTGACTTTTGGACCGAACACATAGATCCTAAGCCTCCTGTTTGATCCAGACCTGAGAGACATTGTGGTTTGGTTCCACTATTACGACAGTAAAGAGGCCCTCACTCTGGCCACATGGATAAATCACATATTAATTACAAGGGAGATAGGATTCCGATTTTCAGCGACCTCTCTCCTATCACCCAGGCAAGAAGATGCTCCCTATGGCCTATTACCTCACATCTCTAATCCCATAAGATCCCCTTTTACTGGAGCTTTCCATTCCATTTGAGCGTTATGAAGGATGGTGTCAAACATGTCCTTTGTGACCTGCAGGAAGGAGATGCCTTTCTAAAGAATCTGGGCCTAGCACCACTCCCTGCTGAGGATTTGCTACCACCACCCCCCCCCCCCCACACACACACCTCGGGCCCCTGCTGCCCCAGCAAGGATCTGGACCCCAACTAAAGGAAGAGGGAGAAGGTCCCCCTCCACCCCTCAACACTCCCCTCAACAACTGACCTAAACTCTCCTTGGCCGCCCTTTTGGATCTTCTGCATGGTCCCGGTACCATACCACCCTTCCCATGGGTTTGTTTCACCTCCTCTGTTCCCAGTTTAGGAGAGGGGTTTCCTTCCCTCCCTCACATTGAGGTGAAAACTTTTGTTGCTATTTTACTTTAAAAGTTATTATGGGGACATTTATCAGCTTTCACTGTACTGGACAGTGGGGCTTGGATCTCCGTCCTGGAGTCTCCATGTCTCCCTCCATTCTCCAAGGCTCCGGCCTTGGTTTCCTGAGTCGCTGTTGCCTCTCAGGTCTGCAATCATGTTTTTTGTTTTGTTTTTGGCCAATATGGCCCTTCGTTTCTATTCTGCTGACTGCTTCAATGACCCTTTTCTACTTGTACATTACTATTGGATTCAACAAATTTTGTTGTAGATTTTTAACCGCTCCCGTACACCAATGGTGTACATCCCCTTTTTGACTTGCTTTTATATTCCTTTTGCTGCTAGACGATTTTGGCTCTGAAAATATTATTGTATAATGTTAAAGGTTTAAATTCCATCAAGAAACGATGGTTAGCACTTAAGGAGTTTAAGGTCTCTGGAGCAGATGTGAGTTTAGTTCAGGAAACATATTTCCAACCTGGGGGCTCATTTAAATTTGCACCAAAACATTTTCCTCTTTCCTATTTGGCATCTGACTCATCTGGCAAGACTGAGGTAGCAAAAAGAAAAAGCTGCGCAGCTTATTCTTTTTACTATTGTTCATTGGTGTTGTATAACACCTTTTGTTGCCGCTTGTTTTAGGTTTTGAATTAGCGCAGTATAATCCTTTTGCCAAGACTGAGTAAAACGCTCCTGCCCTCTCCGGATTAAGTCTTCTCATCTAGACCCCCATGGTTGGTATGTGATCCTGACCTGTAACTACCTGTCCACCTCTTTCACGCTGATGAACATTTATGCACCTAACACTGGTCAGATAAAATTCCTCACTGGGGCTTTTGAAATTTTACAGCGTTTAACTTTTTACAGTTGGTGGTGGTGATTTTAATGTTGTTTTTTTCTCCTACGTGCGATAGAAGGTCCCTATTCCCTATTGTAGTTTGTCCTCCTCGACTCAATCCCTAACTGCCCCCTTTCCTGCACTGTTACGATCACATCACCTCTTTGACTCCTGGAGAATTAAACGCCCTACCTGTAGGCAGTTTTAATTTTACTCCCCACCTCATAAAATATTTTATAGGTTAGAATAATTTTTGGTTCTGCCCCTCTCCTGACTAATGTAGTGGCATCTGAGCTTGGACAAATAACCTGGTCTGACCATGCCCCCGTCTTCCTGGATCTTTCCCTGACTATCGCCTTTCCTAAGAAATGCCACTGGAGACTTAATAAGTCGCTGAGCAACCAGATAGTGACCAAAGAGGAACTTTCCCAGACGCTGACCAAATTTTTTTCTAGCTAAAAGGAGGGGTCTGTGTCCGGTGCGTCCACTTTGTGGAAGGCTCACAAGGCCCTCACTGAGGGCAATGCATCGGAGGGCTTTCGTCTGAAAAGAGATGCAGCTGCTCAAAAAATGTCCTTGCAAGCTAAACTGAGATCTGCTGAATGACTTCTTGTGCTCTCTCCCACGGTGGCCCGCCTGCGCACAGTGACCAATTTACGTAACCAACTTAAATCTCTTGCTTTGTCAGGTATTGCCAAGTCCTTACTCTGGACGAAACAAAAATTTTTAATTAATTTTCCAACAAACCCCATAGAATGCTAGCGTCTAGACTCAACCCCTGCCCTTTCCATCCCTTCCCCGATTTTCTGCTGCATCCTGATGGTACGCCTACACATTGTCCCCAATCTATGGTCTGGGTCTTTGTTGAATTCTATAGCAAAATTTACAATTGTTTACCCCAGCCCTCCATCCCCCCTTTAATCAGGAGGTCTTTGACTCGTTCCTTGCTGATATACATGTGCCTACACTGTCCTCTGCTGATCTTCAGAAACTAAACTCTTCCATTACTGTGGAAGGCCTCACTGCTACTGTTAAACATCTACCTAGACATAAATCCCCTGGCGCAGATAGGCTTCCTTATTCTTACTATAAAACCTCCACATCCTGGCCCCTCACCTGATATCCCTCTATAATTCTCTCCTTCAAAGAGGCTCCTCAACCTTCCTTTATGCATTCTTTTATATCTGTTATCCCAAAGCCAGGTAAGGACCCATCTCTCCCTGTAAACTATAGAACGATTACACTCCTTAACTCGGACTACAAGATCTTTACAAAGATCTTGGCCAATCGCTTATCCCAATTGCTCCCTAAACTTATTGACAGAGATCAAGTGGGCTTTGTCCCAGTTAGACACGCAGGGGTCAATACTAGGCGTACCATAGATCTATTTGATATTCTGAATAGTCTGCTGTCCAGCACTAATTCTGAGTCTAGATGCTCAGAAAGCATTTGATCGGTTAAGTTGGCCTTATATGTTTGCAGTATTGTCTCAGTATGGTTTCCATGGCCCTTTTATTGCTGCCCTCCAAGCTCTTTATTCTAACCCTTCATCCTAGGTTCAGTTGTCTTCCTTTCATTGACTCGTGTCCACTGTCACCTTTACTTACACATTTACTCCTATTCTTAGAACCCTTAGCAGCTGCTATCCGTGCCCATCCAGACATCTGGGGGGGTCCCTATGCGTCAGAGGGAATTCAAACGGTCTTTATTTGCTTTGCTGCTGACATTCTGCTGACCCTGACACACCCCTTCTCTACCATCTCTGCATGCTCTATTGACCCAATTTGGGTCCCTCTCTGGTTACAAACTAAACACCTCCAAGACAGAGACCTTACCTCTCCATATTCCCCCCAATGTGTTAGCCACATTGCAGCAAACATTTCCATATCGCTGGTGCCCCCACTCACTAAAATACTTGGGTGTGCAAATTACAACGGCTAACTATGCCCCATTGCCTCGGAACATAAGTGATATGTTGAAACGTTGGAATGCTTAGCCTATCTCATGGTTAGGCAGGATAAATGTTTTAAAAATGTCTATTATGCTTAAATTTCTGTATTTAAAAAAAAAAAAAAAACACTGCCAGTACCTGTGCACATATCCCAGCTTAAGTTGCTCAAACGTTGGTTTATTGACCTTATCTGGAGAGGTAGGACTCATCGGATTGCCAGCTCCGTGGTCTTCTCGTCTTCTCCTCTAGAAACCGGAGGGGTTTGGGTGCTCCAGATGTTCTTAAGTATTATTCTGTATCCAATCTTCGTTCGGTTGCTTCTTGGCCATGTCAGGCGGATCCAAACAGATGGTCTGAGAACGAGATGGGATCCCTCTATCCTGCTTATCCCTGCTCCCTAATCTGGTCTCCCTCCTTGCATGTAGACTCTAAACTGCAAGATTTATGCCTAGCACCAATGCTCTTCACTTTGAAGATTTGGCGTTCTTGTTCCACCAAGTTCTCTCTCTTTTCGTCATGCCCACTTTTATCCATTTATTCAACGTGCTTTTCAACCCCCTTATTCCTGATGGCATGTCTCACTCATGTATGGTTTCATGGGCTCATCCTACGCTGTTTTAGGTTCATCATTTTGTCCACCCAGCTACACGCAGACTCCTTAATTTTGAGGACCTCCAAGCTAAATACCATATCACAAAACATATGTTCTTTTCCTATCTCCAGATCCACTATCTCACATTCCCCATGCCAGACACTGCCTAAACCCACTACCTTTGAGTAAATATGTGCTCAGGGTCCACATCAACTACATTTAATATCTTCAATTTATAAAATTCTTCATAAGGTTCCCAACCTCACTGAAAACTCCCACGTATACATGTGTAAGTGGTCACTTAACCTCCAACGCCCTATCCCCCTCCCCTGCTGGGACAAGATTTGGTCCTCTACATCAAAAATCTCCAGGTGTGTAGCGCAGAGAGAGACAGCTTTTAAAATTCTTATGTTCTGGTACAGAACACCCGAGATCCTACACTGACATAACCCCTCACCTTTCTCCTTTGTGCTGGCGATGTGGTAAAATAGGGCTCTCGTATATTTCAGCAGTGTGAACTTACAGTGCCTTTTTGGAATATGGTAAGGTCTCTTCTCCAGCTGCTGCTTGAAGTTCTGATTTCGTTGGACCCGATACATTACCTATTAGGCCCCTCTTTTGCTGGTATTGGAAAACTCTCAAATAAACTTGCCTTGTTCATCTTACTAGCTGCCAGGAGAACCATCCAAACGCATTGGTTGTCCTCCACACCCCCCTCTCAGACTCAGCTTCTACATGCTATTTCAGAGATTCGGACAATGGAGTACATGACAGGCTTGGTTGACAATGCTATAACTCGGTTCAACAAGATCTGGGACCCCTGGGACCAATCTAAATATGGATCCCCTCCCATGTCTTGATTGGGCTTTAGTATCTGGTTGCATTACTTGAGAACAAACCCCCCCGCCATACCTATCTAGCCTCATTTCAATGTGCTTTGTCCCTTGGTGTATATCAACTGGTTTCTTTTCCAATTTGAATGTTTCCCTTTTTTTTTTCCCCTTGTTACTTTTGTTTCTTGTTTTTTTTTTGTTTTTTTTTTCCATAAGGATTGATATATATTCTTAATACAGACTTGTCTACATGATGTGTTTGTAACTGACCTACCTGTATTGCATTTGTCTTATTTAATTTTTTTATGGCTCGCTGTGTTTACTGCCTCTTCTTCATTGTAATGCTATTTCTATGCATACCTTATATTTTTGAAAACTTTTCAATAAAAATACAATAAAAAACAAAACAAAAAAAAAAAAAACACTGTTTCATGCATAAACCCTTGCAAACAAACATGGAGAAAAACTAAACCTTGATATTTATTTTGAGTTGAATTGGTTTCTAAATCTATCACTGCAGAGGACAGACCTCTGTCAGGGGCCATTACAGAACCAAGCACAGTCCAAAAGAGTTACAATACAAAAACATTTGTTATTGTTTAAAAAAACACATTACGATTACAGCTGCCATCTTTCTAGATGAGATTAGAAAATGTGAAGTAGAAGCTGACTGACTGTCCTAGAAAGAGTTTTTATGCTGTTTAATTAAGACCATTTATTTAAAAATGTTAGACAGCAAGAGTGCAGCATTATCTGAGCTTAAACTTTCAAAAAAAAATATATATATATTTTATTATTTTGTCAGGAAATCTTTTTCAGTCCATTTTACAAATACCAGCCATTAATTTTTTCATTAAATAAAAATAAAGACCAGCATGTGGGATCAGCACACGTTTTAGTGATAATACCGGGATGATGCCTGCACCTACAGGCATCATCCCGGTATTGATCTTTTCAGCCGGAGATTCTGTGGGTGGCTGAAGGGGGTCCCACCCTCCTCCCACCGCCGCTTCTCCCAAGCTCTCCAGTCCCATCGCGGAGGCCGGGAGCATTGTGGCTGGCAGTGATCATTGCTCTCTACAGAGAGAGGAACTGACGTTTTTTCCCTCTGTAACCCTGGAAACCGGGAGTGACAAGCAGTTTGTCACTTCCGATGCCGGCCCTTTGTTTACCTGGCCATTAACGCCCAGGTAAGTAGCTGACCAGACCGATCTGTGCCTGATCAGCTCCATGGGAGGCCAGAGGAGAGATTTGGGGTAAAAAATATATTTTTGTAAAAAATAAATAAATATAAAAAAATTCAAATTAAAGCGCCTCGTCCTACCATGCTTACATGCAAATGTGAATGCATACGTTACTCCGGCACGCATATGTAAATGGCGATCGAACCACACATGTGAGGTATTGTCGTAAACGTCAGCGCGAGCGCAATAATTCTAGCACCAGACCACCTGTGCAACTCTAAACTGGTAACCTGTAAAAGGCGTTTAAAGCGTCGCCTATGGAGAATTTTAAGCACCGTAGTGTGCCGGGAAGATGCAATTTTAAAGCGTGACATGTTAGGTATCTCTTTACATTATACAAAAAAATTGGGCTAACTTCAGTGTTTTGTTTTTTTAAATTCATGAAAGAGTTTTTCTTCCAAAAAAAATAAAAAATTGAAAAACCACTGCGCAAATACGGTGTGACATAAAAAATTGCACATTTTTATTCTAGCAGAGCGTCTCTGCTAAAAATGTTTAAATAATAATAATAATAATAATAATAATAATAATAATAAGTGGGGGTTTTCTAAGTAATTTCCTAACAATAAAAAAAAGTAGATTTTTACATGTGGGATCAAAGTATCAGAAATGGCCCGGATGGCAAGTGGTTAACAAAGTGTGGGTGAGTGCTTACTACTTTCTTCATTTGAATTTTATAACTTTTTAGGCTTATCAAGCTTGTATAAAATAGCTCACAATCTGTCAAAGACACTTCTAACAACAATGTGCTCATGTTTACAGTCTTTAAACTTATCCCAATCCATTCCCTACAAGTTATGCCATTAAAATTAGATGTGACCATGATTCTAAACTTCTAACAAACATATTTCTGCCGAAATAGAATTTATATATTTATATATCATAACTACTTATAGTACCCTTCTATACTGTGCTATATAAACCATCCCTTCCTCGTCAACTGTCAAACAAAATATACTGAAAAATAAATGGTTTTTTTTCATTTATTTTTTTAACGCTCATCTGTGTTGCTTGGAAATAGACATCTGTTAAAAAGATTTCAGAGCAGTGAACATAAAGGGAATTCATAATAGAGAAGGAGGGCTTTTTTGGAGTGAGAGGGTGTAGAGCAAATGTCAATGTTGGCAACCAGGCAAGAAATCAGAGGATTGATTCTCTTTAATCTCGCACACAAACCCAGAGTAGAAAAGTAAATAAGTTTAGATAGTATAAAACATCACAGCTTCCGCTCACAAATGAGAGCTTCATTTTGTTGCTGACTATTCTGTGAACATTTTTTGCTTGTTTGTTAAATTCCAAAATTCAAACTTACCTTCATGAGGATGGGGCCTTTTGATCCCAAATATGGTAGTTGGATCCCTAGGTCAAAACATAAATATACATTTAAAAGAATAAAAATTACTTTTATCACATGCTAGTTGGTTTTCAGTAATTTTAATATAACATTCATATATAGCATTTAACCACCGCTCACTGTATATATACACACACGTCGGCAGAATGGTACAGACAGGCACAATCACGTACCTGCACGTGCCTGCATTCGTATAGTTGGGGGGTCCCATCGGACGGCATCGTTCTGGGAGCGATCCGTGATGAGGGGATGGCCATTCATTTCCGGCCACCCCCTCGCGATCGCTCCCGGCGAATGAGAATCTTCCTCTGCCTGTGTAATGTAAACACAGGCAGAGGAAGTGATGTCATCTCTCCATGCGGCGGTCTTTTCGATCCGGCGCGAGGAGAGAAGACATCTCACAGTAAGTGCACCAACACAACACTGACACCAGTACATGTAGGCACACTTACACCCCCCAGTCACCCCCAGATCACCCCCAGTCACAGTGCACCATTTGCAGTGGTAATTTTTTTACTGATCACTGCAATCAGTGTCATTTGTGACAGTAAAAAGTTGCAGGGCAGTTAGGTTTAGGCCCCTTTAGGTCCAGGGTAGCCCCCTAACCCCCCCTAATAAAGGTTTAACCCCTTGATCGCCCCCCAGGTAACCCTTTCACCCCCTAACGCCAGCATCACTAAGCAATCGTTTTTCCAATCGCTGTATTAGTGCCGGTGGTGCCCTAGATAGCCAGTTATTTATTTTTAGGTCCGCCGCAGGTTTTTATAGTGTCAGGTACCCCCATATATTATTTTAACCCCCTGATTGCGCCTAGAGTTAACCCTTTCACCAGTGATCACCGTATAAGTGTCACTGGCGACACTGGTTAGCCAGTTAGTTATTTAGGTTACCCGTCAGGTTTTTATATAGCGTCAGGTACCCCCATATATAACCTAATAAAGGTTTTAACCCCCTGATTGCCCCTAGTTAACACTTTCACCAGTGATCACCATATAAGTGTCACTGGCGACACTGGTTAGCCAGTTAGTTATTTAGGTTACCCGTCAGGTTTTTATATAGCGTCAGGTACCCCCATATATAACCTAATAAAGGTTTTAACCCCCTGATTGCCCCTAGTTAACACTTTCACCAGTGATCACCATATAAGTGTTACGGGTGACGCTGGTTGGTTAATTTGCTTTTTATAGCATCAGGGCACCCGCCGTATATAACCCAATAAAGATTTAACCCCCTGATCGCCCGGCAGCTGATATCAATTAGGTTTTAGCGCCAGAGAGGGTCTGCGTCGCCCCAGGCAGCGTTAGGTTAGTGCCAGTAACGCTAACACCCACGCGCAAAGCATACACCTCCCTTAGTGGTATAGTATCTGAACAGATCAATATCTGATCAGATCTATACTAGCGTCCCCAGCGGTTTAGGGTTCCCAAAAACGCAGTGTTAGCGGGATCCGCCCAGATATCTGCTAGCACCTGCGTTTAGCCCCCCAGCCCAGCCCAGCCCACCCAAGTGCAGTATCGATCGATCACTGTAACTTACCAAACACAACACACATAACTGCAGCGTTCGCAGAGACAGTCCTGATCCCTGCGATCGCTAACAGTTTTTTTTGAAGCGTTTGATACATTTGCTGACAGTTAGGTGCTTTTTTACCTGTGAATCTTACTAGTGTACCCCTAAATTTAGAGCCCAAAATGGCAAATCGAAGGTACACTAGTAAAGAGGCCTACGAGATTCTGAGCATGACAGATAGTGAAGAGGAGGTCACGCATCTGTCAGATTCAGGCTCAGAATATCTTCCCGTAGAAGACAGTGAAGTCAGCGGCTCCATGTCAGATAGCTCTGACGACGAAGATGAGGTCCCTGCTAAAGGTCAGGCGTACCCGATCGTCTGAGGTTGTTGAGGAGCAAGAACCGCAGGGCTTTCGTATCATGGAGCAGAGTAGTACTAGCGCCGCTATTCCTTCTGGTGAATTGGCAAGCACCAGCAGCCTAGTACAGCCTGGGCGTACATCCAGCACTGCAGTATCACGTGGTGACGTGGCGAGTCCCATAAGTGCAGTTCAAGCTGGCGAGGTGGCAAGCACAAGTAGTGTCCCGCTGCCACCAAGAAGAAGACAAAGGCAGGCCCGTCGTGCCCGTCGTGCCCTTCCTGCAGAATTCGCCTATCCTGATTGGGTCCCCATCTTCTGCAGAACCCGTACTTCCCCCCCCCCCCCATTCACTGCCCAACCCGGTATTCAGGTGGAAACAGCTGATTTTATGCCAATTGATTTTTATTCGCTGTTTTTCACGGAAGAGCTCTATAGATCTATTGTGGACCAGAGTAATTTATATGCTGGTCAATTCATCGCCGCTAATCCCCAGTTGCCTTCTATTGCCAAAGATTGGAAACCAATTACGGTTTCCGAATTTAAGACCTTTCCTGGGCCTTTCCCTCAACATGGGCACACATAAATTCCCGTCATTGCGTGCTTATTGGTCCACGCACCCAATTGACCACATGCCCGTGTTCTCTGCCTCCATGCCCAGGAAACGATATGAGCAGATCTTGCAGTTCATGCATTTCAACGACAATGAACTTTGTCGTCCACGTGGAGACCCTGAAAACGACCGGCTCTACAAAATTCGGCCCCTCATAAACCACTTTTTTGCAGCCTTGTTTATTCCCTTTCAAGTTGTCTGCGTTGATGAGTCCCTGATTAAATTTTCTGGCCGCTTGTCTTTCAAGCAGTACCTTCCCAGCAAGCGTGCCAGATACGGGGTCAAGCTCTATAAGTTCTGTGACAGGGCAACAGGCTATGTATGGAGCTTTACGGTTTATGAGGGAAAAGATAGTCAGGTTGAGCCATGCAACTCCCCAGATTACATAGGGAGCGCTGGCAAGATAGTGTGGAACTTGGTGTCACCCTTATTCGGAAAGGGGCACCACTTGTATGTGGACAATTATTACACGAGCGTGCCACTGTTTAGTCACTTGTTTGATCATCAGATTGGAACATGTGGCACCGTGCGACCTAATCGCCGGGGCTTTCCCCAGAGGCTTGTAGATTCCCATCTTAGGCTGGGGGAGAGAGCCTGCTTGAAGTGTAATAACTTGCTCACTGTGAAGTGGAGGGATAATAAGAATGTTTTCCTTCTTACCTCCCTTCATGCAGACACGACAGTCCAAATTCGTACGGCGACTGGTGTTGTGGAGAAACCCCTCTGTGTCCACGAATATAACCAAAATATGGGAGGGGTGGACCTCAACGACCAGTTGTTGGCGCCGTATCCAATTGACCGTAATGCGAGACGCTGGTAAAAAAAAAGTGTCTCTATCCTTATTCCAATTGGCTTTGCTGAACGCTCATGTGCTATACAGAGCTTCAGGCGGGACGTTATCTCTCCTAAAATTCCAGGATGAGATAGTCACAGAACTCTTGTATCCAGGCGGTTCTGCACCTCACCATCCCCAACCAAATGCAGTAAGCCGGCTGCATGAGAAGCATTATCCGTATGTCCTCGAGAGTACCCCTACCTAACGAGCCCCCCAAAAAAGATGTTGTGAATATTTTTATTTTTTTGTCCCAAGTGATTGAATAATGACAAAAAGAAAAAAAAAAAAGAAGAAAAAATTTACAAAAGTTGTCACTAAATGATATATTGCTCAAACATGCCATGGTTATATGTGTAATTGCACCCCAAAATACATTATGTTGCTTCTCCTGAGTACGGGGATACCACATGTGTGAGACATTTTGGGAGCCTAGCCGCGTACAGGACCCCGAAAACCAAGCACCGCCTTCAGGATTTCTAAGGGTGTAAATTTTTGATTTCACTCCTCACTGCCCATCACAGTTTCGGAGGCCATGGAATTCCCAGATGGCACAAACCCCCCCCCAAATGACCCCATTTTGGAAAGTAGACACCCCAAGCTATTTGCTGAGAGGTATGTTGAGTATTTTGCAGATCTCGCTTTTTGTCAAAGTTTTGAAAGTTGGAAAAAAAAAAAAAAAATTCTTTCTTCATTTTCAAAAACAATTGAGAGCTGTAAAATACTCACCATGCCTCTCAGCAAATAGCTTGGAGTGTCTACTTTCCAAAATGGGGTCATTTGTGGGGGTTTTGTGCTATCTTGGCATTTCATGGCCTTCAAAACTGTGATAGGTAGTGAGGAGTGAAATCAAAAATTTATGCCCTTAGAAATCTTGAAGGCGGTGCTTGGTTTTTGGGGTCCCGTATGCGGCTAGGCTCCCAAAAAGTCCCACACATGTGGTATCCCCGTACTCAGGAGAAGCAGCATAATGTATTTTGGGGTGTAATTTCACATATGCCAATGGCATGTGTGAGCAATATATCATTTGGTGACAACTTTGTGCAAAAAAAAAAAAGTTTGTCATATTCCCGCAACTTGTGGCAAAATATAAAATATTCCATGGACTCAACATGCCTCAGTAAATAGCTTGGGGTGTCTACTTTCCAAAATAGGGTCATTTGGGGGGGGGGGTTTGTACTGCCCTGCCATTTTAGCACCTCAAGAAATGAGAAAGGCAGTCATAAATTAAAAGCTGTGTAAATTCCAGAAAATGTACCCTAGTTTGTAGACGCTATAACCTTTGCGCAAACCAATAAATATACGCTTATTGACATTTTTTTTACTAAAGACATATGGCTGAATACATTTTGGCCTAAATGTATGACTAAAATTGAGTTTATTCGATTTTTCTTATAACAAAAAGTAGAAAATATCATTTTTTTTCAAAATTTTCAGTCTTTTTCCGTTTATATCGCAAAAAAATAAAATAAATAAATAAAATCACAGAGGCAATCAAATACCATTAAAATAAAGCTCTATTTGTGGGAAGAAAAGGACGCAAATTTAGTTTGGGTACAACATTGCATGTCCGCACAATTTCCAGTTAAAACAGCGCAGTGCCAAATTGTGAAATCACCTCTGGTCATTATGGTCCGTATTGGTCCGGGGCTTAAGTGGTTAAAGCCCTTCTGCCATTAAATGAACCTTTAGATCAGGCATGTCCAAAGTCTGGCCCGCGGGCCAATTGCGGCCCGCGTTCTGGTTTAATGTGGCCCCCCTGGTAATTTGGATATATATATATCTTGTGGCCCCTAGGGCCACAAAAGATATAAAGTGTATTTATCACCGCTGCCTCGGAGGAGTCAGGGAGGGGGTGGGACGAGCGCTGTCAGATTACATACAGGAGAATCTCCTGTTTACTCTGTGGCATCTGTAATAGGAATTCCCATCTCCTGGGCTGCCATTGGACGACTGTTCTGTCCATCATAGGAGGCGGGACTTTATATTAAAGAGGCCGCCGTGTAAACAGGAGATTCTCCTGTATGTAAATATGTCAGCGCTCGAATTCTTCATGGGCAGTGTATTAGTGCTCGGATGAACATACTTAGACCGAATTAATGGTTGAAAGAATGTCAGGCAAAATGGTCAGCCCTCATGCATGTTCACTTAATCAAATCTGGCCCTCTTTGAAAAAAGTTTGGACACCCCTGCTTTTGTTTATAAGCTCCACGAGCAGGGCCCTCCTGTCCTTTCTGTATTGAACAGTATTGTAATTGTACTGTCCCCCCTCTACATTCTAAACTGTTGGCGCTATATAAATCTTGTATAATAATAATAATAATAATAATAATAAATAATAATAATAATAATAGATTAAAAGTGATTGTTATTTTTATATAAAAAAACGTGACTTTACAAACATGTTATACTTACCTGGTCTATGTCAGTGCATTTGCACAGAGCAGCCCAGATCCTCCTCTTCTTGGGTCCCTCTTCTGTGCTCCTAGCCCCTCCCTCCTTTTCAGTGCCCAAACAGCAAGCAGCTTGCTATGGGGGCACCCGGGCCGTGTTACAGCTCCCTTTGTCCATTCAGACACGGAGCCGCGGCCAACCCCCTATCTCCTGATTGGTTGACCAACTTTGAGTGATTCCAGCAGGAGACAATGGTGCCACTGCTGTGTCTCAGCCAATCAGAAGGGAGAGTCTCGGGCGGCTGAGACACTCGTGAACATCGCTGGACAGGGAGGGGGGCTCGGGTAAGTATTAGGGAGGCCGAGGGGCGCTGCTGCACACAGAAGTTTTTTTTTTATGTTAATGTATGGAATGCACTAAGATAAAAAACCTTCTGACTTTACAACCCTTTTAACCACCTCCTGCCCGGCCTATTATATTATTACGGCCTATTATATTATTACGGCCAGGCGGGAATACCATTGTCCCAGGAGGACATCATAAGATGTCCTGCCACTTGTGTGCCCTAAAGGGCTGCGCAAAGACATGATCTGTGATCTGCTGTGTCCACCAGACACTGCGGAAACACAGATTGCTGTACCGGGCCATCCTTGGTGCCAAGTTATTACTGTGACCAATCTTGGTGATCACATGTTGGTTGTACACAATGGCTTTCATTCATAGCCATTCATTGTGTACAATTCTAAACTTTGTGATTGGTCAATCACAGTGAATCTGTACCATGTGATAGCTGTGGCCAATCACAATTGTACACAATGGCACATGAATGATTACATATAACAGTGATCATTACAGTAATAGCAATCAGTGTAAAAAAAAAAAAAAAATCTTGATCACCTCCCTAAAGTAATACAATGTCACTATAGTGACACTGTGCTGCTCTGGCCAGGTATCAGTATGTAAAAACGAAAAAAAAAAATGTAAAATATAATATATGAATGATAACAAAAAAATTTCACTCATGGTTAGTGTTTTTCTGAAGCCATTTATTATCAATCAACTGTGTTTACTCTTTTAAAATCATAATGGCAATAGAAACTACCCAAATTACCCTGATCAAAAGTTTACATACACCAGTTCTTAATACAGTGTATTGCCCCCTTTAACATCAATGACAGCTTGAAGTCTTTTGTGGTATTTGTGGATGAGGCTCTTTATCTTCTCATATGGAAAATCTGCCCATTCCTCTTGGCAAAAAGTCAATTCTTGGGCTGTCTTGCATGAACTGCACGTTTGAGATATCCCCAGAGTGGCTCAATGAGAATGGGAAGGCCACTCCAGAACCTTCACTTTATTCTGCTGTAGCCAATGACAGGTTGACTTGACCTTGTGTTTTGGATCATTGTCATGTTGGAATGTCGAAGTACGTCCCATGCGCAGCTTCCTGGCTGATGAATGCAAATGTTCCTCCAGTATTTTTTGATAACATACTGCATTCATCTTGTCATCAATTTTGACCACATTTCCTGTGCCTTTGTATCTCATACATCCCCAAAACATCAGTGATCCACCTCCGTGTTTCACAGTAGGAATGATGTAGCTTTCATCATAAGCCTTGTTGACTCCTCTCCAAATGTAGTGTTTATGGTTGTGGCCAAAAAGCAAAATTTGGGTCTCATCAATCCAAATGACTTTGTGCCAGAAGGTTTGAGGCTTGTCTCTGTACTATTTGGCGTAAGCGGGATACTTTGTGGCATTTGCGTAGTAATGTCTCTCTTCTGGCGTCTCGACCATGCAGCCCATCTTTCTTCAAGTGTCTCCTTATTGTGCATCTTGAAACAGCCACACCACATGTTTTCAGAGAGTCCTGTATTTCACCTGAAGTTTCACCTGAAGTTATTTGTGGGTTTTTCTTTGCATCCCGAACAATTTTCCTGGCAGTTGTGGCTGAAATTTTAGTTGGTCTACCTGACCGTGGTTTGGTTTCAACAGAACCCCTCATTTTCCACTTCTTGATTAGAGTTTGAACACTGCTGATTGGCATTCTCAATTCCTTGGATTTCTTTTTATATCCTTTTCCTGTTTTATACAGTTCAACTACCTTTTCCCGCAGATCCTTTGCTTTTCCCATATCTCAGAATCCAGAAACATCATTGCAGCACTGGATGAAAGATGCAAGGTCTGTCAGGAGTCCATAAACTCATTGACCTTTCATACACACACACTAATTACAAGCAAACAGATCACAGGTGAGGATGAATACCTTTAATAGCCATTCAGACCCCTTTGTGTCAACTTGTGTGCATGTTATCAGGCCAAAATCACCAGGGTATGTAAACTTTTGATCAGGGTTCTTTGGCTAGTTTCTGTTGTGATTATGATTTAAAAAGAGTAAACACAGTTGATTGATAATAAATGGCTTCAGCCAAACACTAACCGTGAGTGGAAGAAAAGTTTTTTGTGTTATTGCAGTACCTTGTTATTTCTCTTCAAAGAGCTACCGTATATACTCGAGTATAAGCCAAGTTTTTCAGCACTTTTTTTGTGCTGAAAGTGCCCCCCTCGGCTTATACTCGAGTCACCTTTTTGCGCCTGATCTCCCGGACTTTGGGGACCCGGTAGTGGCCGGTCGTGGGTCCCCTGGACCCCAAACTTGGCACACATGTAGCCCAATTTTTTCTCTACAAGTGTGCAAAGTTTGTTGTCTGGGGGACCTAGGGCGGGGAGCACCGATTTTTCAAAGCCGGGCACCCCTTCCATAGACTCCCATGTTAAACGTCAGTCTAGTCATGGACACAGTGAGGCATGCAGATGGACACCCTAGGCTTATACTCAAGTCAATAAGTTTTCCCATTTTTTTTGTGATAAAATTAGGTGCCTCGGCTTATATTCAGGTCGGCTTATACTCGAGTATATACGGTAAGTCTCATAGCTCTCTCCTGACCTGTTCCTCTGTTATCAGCCTGATAACTCCTGACAAATTCTCGGACACATCAGATAAAAGCAGCCTGAAATTTCTGTCAGGGGAGGTTGCTAAAATAGATTAGCAGGGAGCTGTCCCTATTACAAAACACCTCTGAGAGTCTCTGCCTATGATGAGAGGGGGTGTGTGCCTTTCCACCAAACAGCAATTTTAGCTATCTTGGCTGTATGCCCAGACATCACACTCTGTGTTAAACAGGAAGAGAAAATTTCCTTACATGATCTGAACATTCTAAACAGTATATAAATGAGAAGACAGCAGATATACATGTAAAACCTATGTAGGGAGATTTGGTTCATCTCTGTGTATCATTTGAGGATGTTTACTTCAATGGGTATATGGAGGGTTTACATCCACTTTAACCGTTTTCTTCTTCATACGACACAACCTACATAGTACGGGAAAAATTACCATTTGATTTTATCTTTTTTTTTCCTCTCCCTCTCTTTTACCCCCACCCTATAAATGTGCTTTATGTTATGCAATGTTATAACAGTTGCCTCTTTGTAGTATATATCTTAGATATATAATATTTTCTTGTGTTGAAAATCATGCCTTAATGACTATAATGCCAGCCATTTCTAGTATGCTGCCTCTTCTAGGTGTTTCACAAAGGTATGGTGCCCATCTATATTTTGATATAATCTCAATATCTATGTTCACCAATGCTGGTCTCATACTCTGGGTCGCCATATGTACTATGTGATATTTGACTACTTTGTCTCCCGCTTGAATGATATTTTTTTAAATAAAGAGTATATATTTTTTTCACATTTTGTATATGTCTATTAACCCCTCAGTAACTAACAATAAAACAAATCTTAAGGCATAAACACAATTTTGCAACTTTGACATGTGTTAGTAAAAATGTACGGTACATATCACCACAACTACTTTTTCTATCCAGGTGAATTATACCTTGTTTTTTTCAAGACAAATTGGGCTTCCTTTTGGTATTTATTTTTTTATATTATCAAGGGAAAACAGTCTTAAAATAGTAAAAAAAAAAAAATTATTTTTATTTAGCTGTAAATTTCTTGCTACTACCATGACCTACCACCAAAGAACAACCCAAAATAAATTCTGCTCCAGACAATTACAGCAATACCACATAAGCGTATGGTATTTGTTGTTTGTACCCATAGTGGGGCCCAGAAACAAAAGTGCGCATTTTGCTTTTTTTATCCTACCTAAAACACACTGAGATTGACACTAACTGACACTGATACTATTTTTAAAAATGTTTTTTTAAATAAAATCTTGCCCAAAATTGTCTGATCATGACCTTTGACCTTTTTTTGGATCCTTTTTTTCTGGTGTTTCATGCACATATTTTATGACATTTTATGACATTGCCCGCAGGCTAATAAAAAAAATAGGATTTTTTGTACTCACCGTAAAATCCTTTTCTTTGACAATCCATGGACTGACACGTTGTCTCTTTACACTTTACACGTGGGTTATGTCCCTGCTTGCAGGAGAAGACCTAGGCAGAATGTGAGATGTTATACATACATTCTAAAAAGCCAGAGCTGAACAGCCCCACCCAGGGGGCGGTCCCTCCAGACATAACCCTCCCACTACAGTCAGCAGACTTCAGTTCGTAACAAAGCAGTACAAACTTAAAAAGGAAGGGTGGGTGCCGTGTCAGTCCATGGATGTCAGAGAAAAGGATTTTACGTTGAGTACAAAAAATCCTATTTTCTCTTACCATCCATGGACTGACACGGTGTCTCTTTACACTTTACACGTGGGATGTCCCAAAGCAGTGTCAAGAGGGATGGGAGCAGTATAAATGGAAAAACCAAAAACTTCACTCCAAGAAGGCAGAGCTCCTCAACGGAGGAGTCACAACTTTAAACAGCGGCCTGCAGCACCCTGCGGCCGAAGGAAGCATCCGGAGATGCAGCCACATTAACCTTATAAAACTTAAAAGGCATGAACAGACGACCAGGTCGCCGCCTTGCACACTTGTGCAACCGACGCTTGATGTCGGAAAACCCAGGAGGCACCAATTGCCCTGGTGGAATGCGCCGTAACCGGAAAGGGAGGCGCCCGCCCTTTGAGAGCATAGGCTTGAATGACGGTTTGTCTGATTCCCCTAGAAATGATGGCAGACGAAACCGCTTGGCCCTGTTATGGACCAGAGACAGTCACAAAACAGTGAGTCGGACTTTCGAATAGAAGCAGTAGCAGACAGGTACACCCGTAAGGCTTGTACCACATCCAATATGTGCAGCGCAAACTCTCTGGGATGCGATGGGTGAGGACACAAGGACGGGAGGACAATGTCCTCATGTAGGTGAAAGGTCGACACCACCTTTGGCAAAAAGGAAGGTCACGGATGCAACACCGCCTTATCCTTATGGATGGCTAAATATGGCGACTTGCAGGACAAAGCCGCCAACTCAGACACCCGTCAAACAGAAGTGATTGCCACTAAAAGGCCACCTTCTGAGACAAGACAAGAGGGGAATATCCCGGATATTCCCAAAAGGAGGTTCCTGGAGGACCGAGAGCACCAAATTCAGATCCCACGGTGGGAGAGGAGGCTTGACAGGAGGGAGCACATGGCGAACCCCCAACACAAGGTGCTAACCAAGAAATGACCCGCTAGAGGTCGCTGAAAGAAGACGGCCAAGGCCGAAATCTGATCCTTGATGGTACTCAAAGCAAGCTTTTGGGTCACTCCACACTGCAGAGGACGCAGGATTCTGGGGACGGAATACGTCCGAGGACGCCAGTCCAGCGCTTCGCATATGGCGATATAAGCTTTCCAGGCACGGTGATAGATCTGCTTGGAGGAAGACTTCCGTGTCCTTAACATGGTCAAAATGACCGAGTCCGAGAGACCTCGGTCCCTCAACACCTGGCTTTCAACAGCCCTGCCGTTAAAGCCAGAGACTGTAAGCCGGATGAAACATAGGACCTTGAGACTGAAGGTCCTCCCTCATCGGCAACCGCCAGGGAACGTCCGCGACGAGATGTGCCAGATCAGCGTACCAGTGATGCTGAGGCCAATCCGGAACTATTAGGATCACCAGAGTTTATATCAGGCGATAAGGACCCTATGGGGCCACCAACGCATCCGAGGCATTGCCTAAGGATCCCTGGATCTGGCCACAACCTCGACCCTTGCGATAGAGTCGAGAGGCCATCAGGTCCACATCCGGCGTGCCCCACCGTCGGCAAAGGAGTTGAAATATGCAAGGACCACTCTTCTTGGTCCAGCGATTGGCGACTCAGATAGTCCGCCTGCCCATTGTCTATGCCCAGAATGTAAATGGCCTACAGAGCCGGCACGTTTCTTCCGGCCCACTTCAGGATACGGACTACCTCGGAAGCCGCAGCTGAGCTCCGAGTCCCCCCTTGATGGTTTACATACGTCACCGCCGTGGCGTTGTCCGACTGGCTCCTGATGGAGCGACCCCGTACTCTCTCCGACCTGAGGAGAGACACAGTCCGATGGCCCGTATTTCCAGAACAGTGATTGGTAAACGGGCTCGTCCGGAGTCCAAGGCCTTGAGCCGACAGGGCTCCCCAGACTCCACCCCAGCCCGTCAGGCTGGTGTCCGTCGTGAGTACCGTCCATTGGATGGGAGGGGAACGACTTTCCGGACCGAAGAGCCGAGGATCTCAACCACCATGTCAGGGGCACCCTGACCAGGTGAATCACCTGGATCTGAAGATCCAAGGACAACGGGGATTTGTCCCAGGTGGACAAGATCTCCTTCTGCAATGCCCTGGTGTGTGATTGGGCATACGGAACGGCCGCGAAGGAGGCCACCACGAGTCCCGGGACTCTCATGCAAAAAAACGGATTGACAACCATTTTCGGGATGTCAGCACCCGCACCGCAGACTGAAGTGTCAGCAACTTCTCCAGAGGTAGGATACCTTTGCCTCCAAGGAGTCCAGAATCAGAACTAGATACTCCGGACACTGAGTCGGGACCAGGACTGACTCCTGAATGTTCAGGAACCACCCGAAGTCCCTGAGGGTCTAATTGACGATAGTCACCTTTCCTCTAAGTCTGAGCCACTTTCTGCTCTTAGCAGAAGATCGTCCAGATAGCCCACAACAGCAATACCTCACTGTAACAGAAGGCTAGAACCGGAGCAAGCACCTTGGTGAACACCCTTGGTGCCGAGGCTAGGCCGAAAGGAAGAGCCACAAATCGATAGTGGACTTCGCTGATCGCAAGCGCAGAAACTTCTGGTGACTTGCGCAGATCGGAACATGCAAGTAGGCGTCCTTGAAGTCCAAGGACGCCAGAAGAAAATCCCTTTGGTGGAGTGTAGCGATCACCGTGCGAATGGATTCCATGCGGAATTTCTGCACCTTCTCGAAGGCATTCAGGGCCTTGAGGTCCAGGATAGGTCGAACCACGTCCTATTTTTGGGACGACAAACAGATGCGAGTAGAATCCCTGAAAACTCTCCTGTGACGGAACCGGCACAATCACTCCGGACCTGATCAAATCCTGTACAGCCCCCAAGAGGGCTGCCCGACAGGTAGGAAGGAGAGGAAGATTCGAGGGAAAGAATCTGTCTGGGGGCCAGGATCGGAATACTATCCTGTATCCTGAGGTGACCACCTCGTACACCCACCAGTCGGAGATTCGGGAGGACCACCGATTCGTGACCTGCGAAGTCGTCCCCCCACCCCAGAGTCGGGCGGAGGCAAGACTTCACGCGGAGGCGGGCTTGGGAGCCGCTTGTTTGGCTTACGCACCCAGGGGCACTTGTGCCCACCAGCCGCACTGCCGTCAGTCTGAGAGGACCTACCCGTGGACTCTGACTGACGAAAAAACCCCGTTTTGCTGGAAAGGAAGGCCCCTGTTTGCGGCGCGCCTCCTCACTCTTGCTAGTCTAAGGAAGAAGAGTGCTTTTACCTCCCATGACATCCATGACGATGTCATCCAGAGCAGCACCGAAAGGTCTACCACCTTTAAATGGTAGATCCGTCAGGAGCTTCCTAAGGCTAGGTCAGCAGACCAGCACTTCAACCAGATAAGACGACGCAATATCACCGCCGAGACAGAGGCCCTGGATATTAAAGGGGCCGCGTCCAACGTGGCGTCGCACACATAAACCAGGCCCTGAACCAGTTGGTGGGCCAGAGCAACTGTGTCTGGAGGAAAATTATGCTCCTGTACAGCTAGGTGCAACATTTTTGCCCAACCTGTAAGTGTTTAAGACACAAGGGTCGCCGCTACCACAGGCCATAGGGCGGATCCCAACAAGGCAAACATGGCTCTGCTCACCACTTCTGACCTCCTGTCAGTGGGGTCCTCAAATGCAGGAGTCCCCTCCATCGGGAGAGTGATGGCCTTGTTCAACCGGGCGACTGGAGGGTCGACCCTGGGGGAGAAGCCCACTTTTTAAGTAGGGCATCTTCAAAGGGGTATCTGATAGACAAACGCCGCGGGACCATAAAAAAATTCTTCTGCGGCTTTTCCCAGACCTTATCAATGAGCTGGTCAAAGAAAGTACATATGGAAAAACCTCTTTAGAAGGCCTGGCCTTAAAAGAACCAAAGGAGAGTGTATCCGCCTGAGGTTCTGCATCCGCAGCATTTTAGCTTGAGAGTGTCCCTCACCGCAGTCATGAGTACACCAACAAGCGCCCTGTCATTTACTGACTCAGAACTGGAGTTTTCCTCATAAGGAATGTCCTGTTCAAAACCATCCAATACATTCAGAACTAGGGTCCTGAGTGGTAGTGGCTAGGCCCATATCTGAATCAGCGCACTGCCCTCATGAAGTAAAGTGGGGAGAGGGCGCTTTTTTGCTCCCTTGCGCTTGCACACATCTCCCATCCTGGTCAGAAATGATTCCAGGACTGCCCACAACTGGTCCCTAGGGACCGCAGGTGCTGAAGCACTGCCTGTTGTCCACTGACATTTAGGGGAAGCTGGTGACAGACTCCATATTGCCCCCCTCTGAGACTCCTCAGATAAAAAGTCCACCCACAGGCTGTGCTGACTGAGGAGGGGGCGCCCAGGGGACTCACCAAACCGGACCAGGGACCGCTCAGTTCCGCTGTCTGTACCGTGCTGGTGAGCTGTGAGGAGATTCCGGCTGTTACAGCAGCGCTAGAGGCCAAAACTAGTGCTGAAGAGCGCGCGGGCTACAAGAAAATGGCCGCCACACTTCACTGAGGCGATCTGCGGCAAGATGGCCACCATGACTCAGCAAAAGTGAAAAAAACAGCACACACACAGCGCCACTCGGCGCTCAGGCCCCAAAACACACAAAAAAAAGCCCCAAGCATATCTGCAGACCAGCATTAGCCCCTCCAAGAACAGTGTGACCCCCAGGCACCCCACACAGCACAGCGCCAGCAATGGTGACAGAGAGTGACAATGAAATACAGGGGGAGACAGGGAAAATCCCCCACAGAGAAACACACAGCTTTTTGTACTCACCTGCAGGCAGGAGAGACTACTTACCCGTCCCCTGAGGGACCCACTGGTGTGTTTCTGACAGGACTATCACAGTGCAGTACTGAGTAGCTGTCGGCCCGGTCCACCGCGAAAGATACAGTCAGTCAGGAACTGTTCAGTCTTGAGAGGACCATGGGAGCATGAAAGCAAACCCGGCCACCCCTGGAGTCATGGGGCCTGTCGTGAACTGAGTCTCACGCACACAAGGCGAGGATCAGCACGCTCGATGGTCGGACAGGGAAGACTACGAGGATATCTTGTACCCAACCTGTTGCCCAGCCGACAGTTGATAGAAAATTCTCAAAAATAAAAAAAAGAATTCCAGAAAAGGAATAAAAATAGGTCAGGAGACTGGCTCCTGAGAGAGCCACGTCTTCTCCTTCTGCTAGGCAGAAAAAAACTGAAGTCTGCTGACTGTAGTGGGAGGGTTATGTCTGGAGGGACCGCCCCCTGGGTGGGGCTGTTCAGCTCTGGCTTTTAGAATGTATGTATAACATCTCACATTCTGCCTAGGTCTTCTCCTGCAAGCAGGGACATAACCCACGTGTAAAGTGTAAAGAGACACCGTGTCAGTCCATGGATGGTAAGAGAAATACTTATTTATGTCATTATATGAGTTCACCATGAAACAGTAATCTACGCATTCACGTTTGGAGATGTGCACGTGCAGTCACACTTTTTGCGCATTCACAGTGTGCTTGGGTGTTGTGACATTCAGTATGTCCATATACATCCAGATACACATGTATTATATACACACAAGCATATGTACACTATACATCACATTATTGATTAATATTTGATTAATATTTGTTTTATTTATTCACTTTGTTTCAAATTGATATGGTATTTCTCACATGTGGATGTGGATCATTTTTGGAACATATTGTCACAATCAAGAACATTACTAGAGACTTTTTTAATGCAACTCCTTTTTTCTTCTCTTTTATTTTCTATTTTTTATTTGTTGCAGGTCTCTAGATTCTTTACCCTTCTGTCTCGATGTTTTCCACATACAGGTTCACTCCATGTGTGAAACATCAAGGTTTAATTATATGTGTGTAACTGAACTGTGCTCACCTTTGGTGTGATTGGTGGAAGATCACACCCACCTCCTTTTTAAACACAACTTTTGTCATTGTATGTTCACCCAGCTATGAGTAAGCATCTTATGATGTGAAACATGTTAGCCATTTTTTTGTCCTAGTGTTCACTTTCTATTTTTGACTGCACTGTTTTTGGATCATGTTTTGATTTGATTTTATCCAATAAAGACATCGTTTAACGGAGTGCGGCAGTCCAGGATTTCTTTCTAATCCCATGCATTTGTGCAGAGCCAGCACCTGTCGGCCTCAGTAGGGCGGAAGCCACTCAAGGGATCAGCAGCTTTATCTGAGCGGTACCACCTCTTCACCTTTGACCTTTACTTTACCCTAACACTAACCCTGAACTCACCTAGCTCTAACATTGATCTAGGCATTTTTTCTTTATATATTTTTTTTACCTCATACTTTTATTTACATTCTCTCTGCATGAGAGAGAGAAACCATGTTTCTCTCCCCCATTCAGAGAGAAAAACACAGGGGAGGGCTGCACAGTGACTTATCGCTGTGATAGTCTCTGACTATCACAGGGATCAGGTGACCTGGAACTGGGAGTCCCGGGTCCCCGATCATACGTACGGGACCCAGGCATCCTGAGGACAACCTGGTATCTGTGCTGGGAGAGCGCTGTGTGGCGCGCTTCCACCACAAACACTGATGCGCATATTTGCGGCCCCACAGAAAAGAGCCCATATATGTACATGGTCGGTGTGAAGGGGTTAAAGGACCCTTTCCAGGATTTTTCTGATGAGAATCCTTTTTCTGGAATACAACATTCCAAAACACATTATTGGTGAAAACTACAAATACGATTACACTTTCACACTTCAAACCTTGTTATTGTTGATTCTAAAGAAGCTGATGAACACAGAAGTTAATCTTCCTGGCTATTTTGCTTTCTAACCTATATCTTCTTTGTTTTTGTGTGTTCCTATATTTCTTCTGGAGAGCAGTTTGTGGACCCCTTCAGTCCCTATCTTACTTATCTTACTGCCACTGATAGTACCCAATGGAAGGTAAGTTTCTCTGACATTTTTCATGATTTTTCATGATTCCAACAAAGGTAATATCACCTAATGTGCATTCTACTATATGACTGGTTTCACCCACGTGCAAGGGCTGAACTCCCCACTGAAAGGTGTTAAAGCCTTTTCCTATTATCACTCTGGGCTCTAATATTGTAGCACTACAGGAAATTCACTTCACTTTAACCCCAAGATATCTTCCCATTTCCTATATGTTACTATCCTAACACATCTGAAAAAGAGAGAGACCTTATGTATGTCCAAACATATGTCCTATCAAGGACAAAGGAGGCTTCCTACTGTTTAAGGGTCACTTGGAGGAAGAGTTAATCACCTTATTATGGTCCAAATTCTAACCAATGTGGCTTTCTATGGAATCTTCTCCACTCACTTTATTTTGAGTCTGAGATTGAGGGTACTTTCATTTAGCCCTAGATCATGCTCTAGATACATTCCACACCACTGTCTATAATCCCCTTCCAAATCTAGCTACAAGCTTGCTGACTTATTATTTCAACATGACTTATTAGAATATCTGGAGGGAAACAAATCCTACAAGAGATTATTCTTTCTACTCTCAGGCACATCAACAATATTTTAGAATAGCCCACATATTTATTCCTTCTGCGTTACTTCCTAAAATGATTTCAGCAAACATCAGACACCTTGGTCAGATCACAACCCACTCTCAAATCTCACGATTATGGCCAAAGGATTTCACTGGAGGCTGAATAAAGCTTTATTGGGTAACGAACCCTATTGTTTTGATACTGCCTTACAACTCAAAAAATATTTTAAACTTAATAAGGCGGAAGATACCTCCCCATCTCTGACTTGGGCGGCTCATAAGACCTTCATAAGGTGATTATTGTTTCTAAAACGGATAAAAACAACAATTTAGCCAACACAAATGAACATTTGATCCTGATCTTCTCCCTTAAATAGAAGGAGCGCACATGGAATTTAATCTCTGTCTGACCACCATGGACGAAAAGTCCTTGAGTTGGTCACATCACAAGATCACAAGCTTTTTACATGGAGAGACAAACTGGATTCTTTTTTGGCGACTAAACTCAATTCAAAACCTTATACTCATACTTTGTCAAAACTTAAAATTAGGGATGGGACACTGTCCCAAAACCCTCACCGAATCCTCCAGGAATTTCATTCTTATTATAGCAAACTTTACTAAAGCCTTTGGCTGATAGCCAGTCCTCTATTCGGAAGTTCCTGGAGACACTGAAACTTCCAACTCTTTCCACACAACATGTGAAAATAATGGATAAATCTCACATGTGACAAAATTTCTAGGGTAATTAAAATGCTAAAAAACACATCGCCGGGCCCAGGCAAATCTTTCTAACGGTTATTATAAAGCATTTTATGATTTGTTGACACCCAAATGAATATTATATTTAATCACTTGAGAGAAGGAGCCCATACACTATGAGGAAAATAGGGCCTCTATTAGTGTAATTCCCAAACCACATAAGGACCCTACAGTGGTCTCCAATTACAGATCTATCTCTTTGATTAATTGCGATCTTAAAATACTCACGAAAGTGCTTGCATTACATTTTAATTCAATTCATTTGTGGAGCATTACATTCATAAAGACCAATTATATAAACATCTGATAAAATATGTAGAATGCTGAATCTAATCTTGGCAGTTAATTTCAAATGGGACTCTCCTCTACACAGACAGGCAATGCTACTTTTGTTAGTTCTTCATAAAGCATTTCACAGCCTGTCCTGGAACTATTTGCTTTTGGAATTTGTGGGGTTTGACCCCTCTTTCTTGCAAATTCAACCGGCTCTGTATTACACCACAAATTTAACTTAAAGTATATAAATCCGACCCAACAGTTTTTCAAAGAGGGGCGAGACAAGGCTGCTCATGTCACCTCTATTATTCGCCATTGCAATGGAACCATTGGTGATTGCCATACACTCTAATCTCCATGTTAAGGGCATTCACTATAGATCCTATGAACGTAAATGTGCTCTTTTTGCACACAATGTGCCCAACCACTGTACATATAACTCTCCCCTTTTTCCCCTATTGCAGGGATATGCAATTAGTGGACCTCCAGATGTTGCAGAACTGCAAGTCCCATGAGGCATAGCAAGACTTTTACAGCCACAAGCATTACCCCCAGAGGCAGAGGCATGATGGGACTTGTAGTTTTGCAACAGCTGGAGGTCCGCTAATTGCATATCACTGCCCTATTGGGTCATCACTCTTTTCCTCCAAACATCAAATGTAGAGCCTTTAGTATCTAGTCTCAAGAACAAACACTACGCCTTAATTATATATGCGCAATGAACTGGACCTGATTGCACTTCAGTTACGAAGACAACAGGGATCCCATTCCCTTGTGTAGCGGGGTCTCTAAATTTAGGTAGGACACTCAGGTGTGTAAGTATGGGAATAATGGACCATTTGTGTTCGTGGAGGATTGGACGGTGTAATAATCTCTTTGGCCTCTGGGTGGCAGGGTACCCCTGGCTCAAGGTAGATTGGCCGTCACAGTGCTAACCTTTTTGTCCCTTTCCGGAGATGGTACGGCGAGGGCGGGGAACCTGCCGTGGTGTCGATGGGAGGAGATAAAAGGGGGAGACGCCCTAACCACGAGGTCTTCAGGAGGATCTTCTTCACGCGCCCAGGCACCTTAGGCCTGGGTGCGGGCGGTTCTGGATTCCAGCCCAGGCGCCCTAGGCCTGACCGGAATTGAGTTGGAGTCCATCCCAGGCACCTTCAGCCTGGGGAGAGGTACTAAACCAGGAGGCCTGGGGCCCAGTGACTTCGACTGGGTCCCGCGAGGGTGGAGAAGTCCGAGGGTCCCTGAAGTGGATGGGGCCCATGTCTGAGGTGAGTAGGCCAGGGAGGTTACCCATTCGGAGAGTCTGGAGCAGCATCAACCCAGTGACGGATGGGCCTCTGGTAACTCCCTTGGAGGGACATCTTCCCCTGACAGGGGCCGCAGCGCAGCGAAGGTACTCCGATCTATGTTCTCTTGAGTCGCTGGTAGAGACTCTCAAGTTCTAAGTCCTTCCTAGCTAATGCTATAGTAACCGCTGGCGAGATCGCAGTGGTTTAGCTGATAATTAGGACAGTGCCTCGACCTGCTCATTCCCTGTATCAAAATGTTATCAAGTCGCAACCAGTTGGCTAATGAAGCACTGTTTATTGTGAGATATACAATAAAACAAGAGTTGGACTGTGATCGGTGTGTGGAACTCTGGTTAATGGGAGCAGAGGGAAGTGTTGGCACAGCAGGACTTAATCCTTTACAGAAGCACATAGGCCCGAGGAAATATCTGGTACTGGCCTTCACCTCACCCACAGTTATGGGGAGGACATGGGCCGTAGCGCATCTCACCCTGTCGTATGACATACCCCTAGACAAAAGAGATGGGGTGAGGCCGCTACACTTGATTTTTGGAGATGTAGACAAATATACCACTTCGTCAACAGTTCACCCAGACTCCTCTGATTCATAACTGATCTCAATCCACTGGAAACTATGCTACCTGCACCAACTCTCCTGAAACATGGGGTCTCAAAACATTATAAAAAACCTGTTACGATGAAACAAGACATCATACCCCAAATACGTTGGCCAATGGAAAAAAGGAAATACAATCTAAACTTTCCGATGAACAAAAATACTCTGAAGACAGCATCATCCTCTTTAAATACAAAATAATGGAATGTAACTTTTAATATCTATTAAAGGTCATGTCTTATTCTTCCCAGACTTCATTCTATATATCCATTATGCCTTCCAAACTGCTGGAGAGGTTGTGACTTTAAAAGAACCTTTTCTCATTTATAGTGACTGCCCAGTAAAAAACAAAACTGCAATAAACAAACATAGCCACAGCACAACTGATTCTAGCGATTACAGAAGTTACTTACAAAAGAAACCAGATTATGGTGGGAGCCTTTTAAACAGAGTATCTGAAAGAAAAAAAAAGTGGCAACAGGTTTTAGGATCAAGGATCTTTTGGGTTTAAACAAAAATGGAGAGAGCTTTTGGATGAGGCGCCATTAAGGAGGAATAACTTTGTAAACAGTACATGCTGAGGTGACTGTGATCCAGAGAGACTCTGTGCTGTTTATAGGGGCAGTAGCCTTTGATAAATTGGTATTAAACTGAATAGCATCTTAACTTCTTGAGACCCGGGCCATTGACAAATGACGGCCACAAGGTGGCTCTACAGGTCCAGGAGGCCATTTTTTTACAGCCTCGGCTCCTCCGGCCATTGGGGGGCGTGAGCGCCGCCGGTGGCGCGCGTGCCCGGCACGTCACTGAGATGCCGATGCACGTGCCTGGCGGCCGCGATGTCCGCCAGGTACCCGCGATCGGCCGCTACACAGCCAAGGACGTAGATCTCTGTGTTTAAACACAGAGATCCACGTCCTGTCAGGGAGAGGAGACCGATGCTGTGTCCCTTGTACATAGGGACACAGATCGGTCACCTCCCCCCACAGTAAGAATCACTTGCAAGGAACACATTTAACCCCTTCCTCGCCCCCTAGTGTTAACCCCTTCCCTGCCATTCACATTTATACAGTAATCAGTGCATATTTATAGAACTGTTTGCTGTATAAATGTGAATGGTCCCAAAAATGTGTCAAAAGTGTCCGATGTGTCCGCTATAATATCACAGTCCTGACAAAAATCGCTGATCACCACCATTACTAGTAAAAATAAAATAAAAAAAAAAATAAAAAAAAAGTCATAATTCTATCCCCTATTTTGTAGACGCTATAACTTTTGCGCAATCCAATCAATATACGCTTATTGCGATTTTTTTTTACCAAAAATATGTAGAAAAAGACATATTGGCCTAAACTGAGAAAAAAAAAATGTTTAAAAAAAAAAAAAAATTGGGATATTTATTATAGCAAAAAGTAAAAAATAGTGTTTTTTTCAAAATTGTCGCTCTTTTTCGGTTTATAGTGCAAAAAATAAAAACCGCAGAGGTGATCAAATACCACCAAAAGAAAGCTCTATTTGTGGGAAAAAAAGGACTTCAATTTTGTTTGGGAGCCACGTCGCACGACCGCGCAATTGTCATTCAAAGCGTGACAGTGCCGAAAGCTGAAATTTTGCCTGGGCAGGAAGGGGGTATATGTGCTCAGTAAGTAAGTTGTTAAATAAGTTGAATAATGAAAGTACACACACACCACAAGGACTACATTTTCATGTGAGAAACAGAATTTTAAAGCAATCTAAAGTGTATCATTTGGGCCATGCACAATTTTCCAAGATACTAAAAGAAATAGGACATCAGGTTTAGATCATCAAAGGAGTCTTCATTTTGAGATCCAGCTTCACTATGTGTTGGCTTTTTTGGATGCAAAGTGTGAAACCTCAGGCACTTCAGGTCTTTCAGAGGGGGGGGGACACACATCTGAAACACATTTTCAGGTGACTCCGAGCAATCCAAGCCATCTGATCTAAAACGTTAATAAAAAAGCTGATGCATCACAAAAAAAAAAAAAAAAAAATATGAAGAGAAGGATAGACGAGTATAAAATGAAGGCTTAAAGGAAATATTTATATGGATAATGTGGACATTGTTCTCATTCTTTCAGATTTTCAGTTTTTACCACAAGATTGAATTTCACATCATCATGTTATTTTGATTTGTTTTCTACACTTATGGCTGGTAATTGTTTTTGCATGGAAATGTACTCTTCATAAGCACTATGGAGTGGAGGGTCCTTGGCAGGGGAGACCTGGCTGATGTTGGGTTTAATTCGTTTGCGGGGCACACTTCCCCTACGGTGGATCTAGTGAAGCCTCAAAACACAACATTGTCATATTTCTTTGATTTTCATTTATGCCTTTTAAAAGATTTATGCACCTTAGATGAGACTGCCTTACCCCTTCATTGTCTTTGTCATTTCCTTCCTTTATATGAAAATGGCAATTTAATCTTTAACAGTGTTGTTTCTAATGGATAAGGTATATTAATAATCTTTGCATACAAGCATTCTCCTGATTTATATAATAGTGATCTCCCGCGCTTCAAAAAACAAAGAAAAATTACAACCAATGCTGCTACTTACAACCATAAATATCAAAACCAGTGAAAACAAAATATATATACCAAAGTGCATATATAGCAAAATTCATAGTAGCGTTTCGGTGAATTTTGCTATATATGCACCTTGGTATATATATTTTATTTCACTGGTTTTGATATTCTCCTGATTAAGGCCCCATGCACACGAGACGCTGTTATTTGCTGTTAAACGCGCGTTCAGAGGCAGTTGGACGCTTTTTTCAACTGCTCCTGAACCCATTCAATGTTATCCTATGTGTCCATGCACACACTCTCGTTTTTTGGCGTTTACAAGCAGTTGCGTTTAACCTCGTTTTTCCAGAAGCAAAAAAATGGGTTCAGACGCAAAAGTTTTCCACGTTTCAGACGCTAAACGCTGCTAAACGCGGTACCGGCGTTTTGCCGCGTTTGCGTTTATAAGCGTTTTTAAAGGTGACCTATTTTTTAACATTAGAAATCTCAAAAATTATGGCAAATGATGAAAAACTATTAAAAAATATAAAAGAAAACTGTAATTGCTTGCATTGCATTGTGGACAATTCACAACTGTGGCAGGTGATGTGGCCAGGTGACGTGGCCAGGTGACGTGGCAAGTGGACAATCCACAGCTTGTGGCAGGTGACGTGGCCAGGTGACGTGGCAGGTGACGTGGCCAGGTGACGTGGCAGGTGACGTGGCCAGGTGACGTGGCAAGTGGACAATCCACAACTTGTGGCAGGTGACGTGGCCAGGTGACGTGGCAGGTGACGTGGCAAGTGGACAATTCACAACTTGTGGCAGGTGACGTGGCACGTGATGTGGCCAGGTGACGTGGAAAGTGGACAATCCACAACTTGTGGCAGGTGACGTGGCTAGATGACGTGGCAGGTAATGTGGGCAGGTAACATGGCTAGGTGACGTGGCCAGGTGACGTGGCAAGTGGACAATCCACAACTTGTGGCAGGTGACGTGGCCAGGTGACGTGGCAGGTGACGTGGCAAGTGGACAATCCACAACTTGTGGCAGGTGACGTGGCCAGGTGACGTGGCAGGTGACGTGGCAAGTGGACAACTCACAACTTGTGGCAGGTGACGTGGCACGTGATGTGGCCAGGTGACGTGGCAAGTGGACAATCCACAACTTGTGGCAGGTGACGTGGCACGTGATGTGGCCAGGTGACGTGGCAAGTGGACAATCCACAACTTGTGGCAGGTGACGTGGCACGTGATGTGGCCAGGTGACGTGGCAAGTGGACAATCCACAACTTGTGGCAGGTGACGTGGCACGTGATGTGGCCAGGTGACGTGGAAAGTGGACAATCCACAACTTGTGGCAGGTGACGTGGCTAGATGACGTGGCAGGTAATGTGGGCAGGTAACATGGCTAGGTGACGTGGCCAGGTGACGTGGCAAGTGGACAATCCACAACTTGTGGCAGGTGACGTGGCCAGGTGACGTGGCAGGTGACGTGGCAAGTGGACAATCCACAACTTGTGGCAGGTGACGTGGCCAGGTGACGTGGCAGGTGACGTGGCAAGTGGACAATTCACAACTTGTGGCAGGTGACGTGGCACGTGATGTGGCCAGGTGACGTGGCAAGTGGACAATCCACAACTTGTGGCAGGTGACGTGGCACGTGATGTGGCCAGGTGACGTGGCAAGTGGACAATCCACAACTTGTGGCAGGTGACGTGGCACGTGATGTGGCCAGGTGACGTGGCAAGTGGACAATCCACAACTTGTGGCAGGTGACGTGGCACGTGATGTGGCCAGGTGACGTGGCAAGTGGACAATCCACAACTTGTGGCAGGTGACGTGGCACGTGATGTGGCCAGGTGACGTGGCAAGTGGACAATCCACAACTTGTGGCAGGTGACGTGGCCAGGTGACGTGGCCAGGTGACGTGGCAAGTGGACAATCCACAACTTGTGGCAGGTGACGTGGCCAGGTGACGTGGCAGGTGACGTGGCAAGTGGACAATTCACAACTTGTGGCAGGTGACGTGGCACGTGATGTGGCCAGGTGACGTGGAAAGTGGACAATCCACAACTTGTGGCAGGTGACGTGGCTAGATGACGTGGCAGGTAATGTGGGCAGGTAACATGGCTAGGTGACGTGGCCAGGTGACGTGGCAAGTGGACAATCCACAACTTGTGGCAGGTGACGTGGCCAGGTGACGTGGCAGGTGACGTGGCAAGTGACGTGGCAAGTGGACAATTCACAACTTGTGGCAGGTGACGTGGCCAGGTGACGTGGCACGTGATGTGGCCAGGTGACATGGCAAGTGGACAATCCACAACTTGTGGCAGGTGACGTGGCCAGGTGACGTGGCAGGTGGACAATCCACAACTTGTGGCAGGTGACGTGGCCAGCTGACGTGGCAGGTAACGTGGCCAGGTGACGTGGCAGGTAACATGGCCAGGTGACGTGGCCAGGTAACGTGGCAAGTGGACAATCCACAACTTGTGGCAGGTGACGTGGCAAGTGATACGCTAAATACAAGTACACTGCTGCTCTCTCAGCTGCTGCTACTCACTCTGGTCTCACAAACTGGCTGAAATGGTTAAAATGTACTGTTTTTTGAGCTTAGGGAGGGTCTATGATGAAACGCTTATAAACGCAAACGCGGTAAAACGCCGCTAAACGCGGCCGCAAACGCGGCAGAACGCGCGTTTATAAACGCCGGTTTCAGCGTTTAAAAACGTGTGTTCAGCAGAGTTTGCACCTGCGTCTCGTGTGCATGGGGCTTTAGACATGTGTTTTTGTAATTGCCAAATTATGCAATAAAAAGAGAATTACATATTTTTTTTAAAAGGGAAAGCGTCCTTCAGTGTTACTGTACAAAGTAAGGTCCGTTGGCATGGACCATAGGGTGAGTACATGGATTGAAAACTGGCTACAGGGGCGAGTTCAGAGGGTAATGATAAATGGGGAGTACTCCGAATGCTCCAGGGTGGAAAGTGGGGTTCCCCAGGGTTCTGTCCTGGGACCAATCCTTTTTCATTTATTCATGAACGACCTGGAGGATGGGATAAACAGCTCAATCTCTGTATTTGCAGGCGATACTAAGCCAAGTAGGGCAATAACTTCTACGCAGGATGTGGAAACCTTGAAAAAAGATCTACACAAATGAATGGGGTGGGCAACTACATGGCAAATGAGGTTTAATGTAGAAATATTTAAAATAATGCATTTGGGTGGCAAAAATATGAAAGCAATGTACTCACTAGGGGGAGAACCTCTGTGGAATCTGGGATGAAATGGTCCTGGGGGTCCTAGTAGATGATAGGCTCAGCAACGTCATGCAATGCCAAGCTGCTGCAAGCAAAGCAAAAAGAATATTGGCCTGCATTAAAAAGTGGATTAACTCCAGAGATAAGACTATTATTCTCCCACTCTACAAGACTCTGGTCCGGCCGCACCTGGAGTATGCTGTCCAGTTCTGGGCACCAGTTCTTAGGAAGGATGTGCTGGAACTGGAGAGAGTCCAGAGAAGGGCAACAAAACTAATAAAGAGACTGGAGGACCTTAGTTATGAGAAAAGGTTACGAGCACTGAACTTGTTCTCTCTGGAGAAGAGACGCTTGAGAGGGGATATGATTTCCATGTACAAATACCGTACTGGTGACCCCACAATAGGGATAAAACTTTTCCGTGAAAGGGAATTTAATACGCGACCATTCACTAAAATTAGAAGAAAAGCGGTTTAACCTTAAACTGCGTAGAGGGTTCTTTACAGGCGGTGGTTTCAGTGGGGAACATCGATCATTTAGAAAAAACTATTAGATAAGCACCTGAACGACCACAACATACAGGGATTTACAATGTAATACTGACATAAAATCACACACATAGGTTGGACTTGGACTTGTCTTTTTCTCAACCTTGCCTACTATGTAACTATGTAAGTGATGTTGGTACTTCTTTATCCTTCCTTAGAGAATACCAGAGGGTGTGGTGCGCTTCCAGCACAAACACTGATACTCATACATTATTTTGTGGCCCCACGGAAAAGAGCCCAGGGCTGCATGTAGGCATACAGACGATATGAAGGGGTTAAAGGACCCTTCCCGGGATACAATACCAACCAATACAAATACACTTCAAACCTTGTTATTGTTGACTCTAAAGAAGCTGATGAACAAGGACTTAATTTTTCTTGTTGATTTGATTTCTAACCTATATCTTCTATGTTTTGTTTGTTCCTACATTTCTTCTGGAGAGCAGCTTGTGGACCCCTTCAGTCCCTATCTTACTGCCACAGATAGTACCCAATAGAGGGTAAGTGTCTTTGACATTTTTCATTATTCCAACAATGGCAATATCACCTAATGTGCATTCTACTATATGACTGGTTTCACACATGTGCAAGGGTTGAACTCCTCACTGAAACGTTTTAAAGCCGTTTCCTATTATGGCTCTTTGGGCTCTGATATTGTAGCAGACTGCAGTACAGGATCTTTACTTCCCTCAATCTTTTACCCCAGGATATCTTCAGAAACAAATTTCCTATTTGCTACTATTCTAACGCATCTGAAAAAGAGAGGCGTGGCCTTATGTATGTCAAAACGGTATGTCCTTTACAGAACCTGATCAGGGACAAAAAAAAAAGCTTCCTACTAGTTAAGGGTCACTTATGGGAATAGTTAATCATCTTTCTGGTTTATTATGGCCCAAATTCTAACCAATGTGGTTTTCTACGGAATCTTCTTGGCTCACTTTATTCTTAGATTGAGTGTTGGTGCTTCTTTATCCTTCCTTAGAGAATACCAGAGGGTTGGGAAGCTATGGGTGTTCATTACCACCATATATATATAGCTGCTTTTAAACACATAGGGGTAGGTGAATGTCACGTTGCAAGGAAATTTTATTTTAGGTGAGACTGTAAAAGTGCAAAATCTTTTTTCATTTTTTAACTTTCCTTCGCAAATTGAATTTTCAGCACTTTTGCTAAACTAAATAAAAATTCCTTTGCAAAGTGAAATGCACTTTGCAAAGTTTACATGCTCAATTGTTTGACATAGCTGTTTAGTGAAATCATGCAGTTATAGCCTATCAAAGTTTTCAACTAAAAAAACAAAAGGGAAATGGGAGATGTATTCCAAAGGCTAGTAATGTGAACCTGGTTTATCCTGGAGATTTAAGATATACTAGTTGATAACAATATTTAAAAATGTTGGTTCATATTATGCATACAAAAATGTATTTATATCAATACTACTGAATGAACATAAAATTTATATTTCTTGAAAGGCTCTCCCCTAATATTCTAATCTTGTAGTGCAGGGTCTTTGAGGTTTAATGGTCCTACCTGCATCTTACATTTCAAAACAACACTACATACATTATAACAATAATTTTTACAGTGCATTTCCTATTTTGTTTAAAGTTAGCTCTAACAGGCATTCACATGATTGAACTTTTAAAGGTAACTTAGACCCACGCTCTGATAAGACCCCATTCACACAGGGGCAACACGACTTCCAGCGCGACTTTGGGAGGCAACTTGGACACGACTTGAGTTTGAATCACAGCGCGACTTACAATATGACTGAAGTCGCCTCCAGAACAGGAGGCTTTCCAGTGGCCAATCAAACAAGAATCAGCTCTGTGGGAGGGAGGGGTTTGCCTGAGAAATGTATGTTCTTTTCCTGGAAAGTTGCTTCTATTAAGACAGTGATCCGACTTCTGAGGCGACTTCGATTGAAATCAATGGGTACAAGTCGCCCAGCAGCCGCCTAGAAGTCAGATTGAAGTAGTACAGGAACCTTTTTTGAAGTCGGAGCGACTTCAGTAGTGTGCATTAAGACGGCTCTATTCACTTACATTGATTTTCTCATGCAGCGCGACTTGAGGCGACTAGGGGCGACTTGAAGTCGGATCCAAAGTCGTCCCTGTGTGAATGGGCTCTAAAGAATAGAGTCACAATAATACAGGCATTGGTTGCATTTTTGGAGAATGACAATCATGTCAGAAATTGTTAGTAGTCCTTTATATCCTGATAAGTAGATGTACCTGTAAATCAGGTCTGAATGAGTCTCTAAAAAAATACTTCCAAAACCATACAGGAATTATAACGATCATAGTTATGGGAGGAGATGCATTCGTTGATCACAGCTTATTAAATATTTTTTCAGTTGTTTTATATATTTTTAGACTCTTCTATCTCAGACTCTGGGAAATTTTTAGTATGGCAAAATATGAGTAGCTGATGGTCTTCTGACAAGCCTGCTTAAATAAAAATGTTTTGCCTCATAGCTATGTTCTATTCACATCCCAAATTTAGCACGGAAATTCACCCTGCCTGTTAAAATCTACTGTCCTGCATCCTGGCATTGCTTCATTTACACCTATGCAGGTTGCAGTTTGCATTTTGCAGGTGCATTGTGCATTTTTCCATACACACTTTTGATCCATTGAAGTCTATGGAACCAAAAACCAGGAAAAATGTCCCTGGCCCTTTCCATAAAATGCACAAATGTGAACTACATCCGTAAGAAACCATGTTAAATGGACTGTAGTGTGATTCTGCAAAACTGAAAATGCACTAAAAAATGCATGGATGTGAACCAGGCCATTCTATTATGCAAAATCCTCCGACCACCAATAAATCCTCTGAATACCTAAACTTGAGCCTGAGCTTCTGCAAGCAGGGGTATCTCAGATTTACCCACCATAGTCTCTCTATATCATTGATCTGTGCTATTACAGCTTAAGTCATTCTCCACTGTAGTCTCCAGGTAGCATTTTAAGTTACCAAGGATTTTCAAAGGCATAAGATGATTGCCAGGAGGCTGCATCCCTTTATAAAAGTCTTGCTTAATCTGTCTGAATGTTATTATGAGAAAATTTGAAAAAGCTCACTGATTATTCTACTTTTTCAAAGTTACTCTGTAAGCCATAAGTGCATGCTTGTTTCCCCCAAAAAATATATTAAGTTTTAAATTGGTTGAAAACCCTTACAAATACCCAGTGAAGTGACTGGTCTTAGGTGATACATAGAGATGAAACAAACCCAGCCTACATACAAGTTGTTCTTGTCTCTCTGCAGTCTGCTCTGTTCAACAGCCATTCAAAGTCCAGAATGTATAAAGCTTGTCTGAGCTGTCAGAACGAAGGAGGCAGTGAAAAGAGCTCTGAGAGTTGATTGGAGGGAAGGTACACACCTCCCTCACACAGCACACAGAAACAGAGCTGAGGCTGTCAATCTGGTGCACCCCCGTCACTATTTTTCTCTTGGTGTCAGGAAAAAGTGTCAGAAGTGACTTATGCTAATAGCAGAGGAACAAAGCAGTAGACAGACATAACACTTAGGCCTCGTACACACGACCGATTTTCTCGTCGTAAAAAACACGTCGTTTTTTTCGACGAGATTCTTGTTAAGCTTGTCGATTTTCTCGTCAAGCTTTCTATGCGTACACACTGTCATTTTCCAATTTCCTCGTGGTTCTCTGCGCTCACGTCTAGCACGTACGACGGCACTATAAAGGGGAAGATCTTTTTTCTTGGCGCCACCCCTTGGGCTGCTTTTGCTGATCTCGTGTTACCGCGTGTGAAGTAAAAGTTTGGGAAGAGACGATTCGCGCTTTTCAGTCTTCGTACTTTTCAGATCGTTTTCTGCCGTTCAGTTTGTGCTTGTGGGTTCGTATCTTGACTTTCAGGGTGTCTAGGCAGGTCGTATCTGTTTTACAGTGCGTTCTTGCCTGTTCGTTTCTGAATTTCAGTTCGTTATTCATAGGCCTTGCTGTTCTAAAGTGCGTTCTGTTCTGTACTTTCTGATTAGACGACCGTTTCCTAGCCATGTCGCCTGGACGTTCTCGTCGTCGAGTTTGTGCTGTGCGTGCGCTTGGTGTTGGTCTGCTTGTTTTGGACCAAGACCAGTCCATGAATGGTGTGAGGAGGAGTTCATGGACCAAGAATTGGTTGCTCCAGCGGGACCAATTCTGCCACATGCCTCTGCTGCGGGAGATCGTCGAGAATAATCCTGAGGACTACAGGAATTTTCTGAGGATGTCTGACCCCGTTTTTCAGGAACTGTTGGCTTTGGTGTCCCCCTATATTACCAGGAAGGACACCGTTATGCGGGAAGCCATCAGTGCTGAGCAGAGGCTCATCGCCACGTTGCGTTACCTGGCGACAGGGAGAAGTCTTCAGGACTTGAAGTTCACCACAGGCATCTCCCCCCAGGCTCTGGGCCTCATAATCCCAGACACCTGTTCTGCCATTATACAAGTCCTGCAGGAGGACTATATTAGGGTAAGTTTTCTCCCTTAACATCACATTTTATGTATTACATGTATGCTAATGTATTGTATTTCTTTCATCCTTCCCTAATTACCATGATTGTAATATGCTGAGAATGTCCCCTTTGTCCCCATGCATGTTGGAAGCTTTAGATTGCCCCTTTTTTATCCTCCCTAAATATTTCCCCTCACTAACTTTTCCAGCAGGGGCGCCTGTTGCTCCAAATGTTGGGGGGTTCCAACCCCAATTTCAGAAGTAAACTTCCTCCTTTTTTGCTCTGTTGCCTAATAAACGCCCCCAGTTGTCCCCTCCAATGCAGCCATTTTGTTCCCTGAAATGCAGCCATTTAGTCCCCTCTAATGCAGCCAGTTTCCCCCCAGCCCTGCACTTACCTTCTTGTGGTCAGCGCCATCCTTCTTCTGTCCTTGATGTCTTCTCCTTCCCTTCATGTTGCATCAGCCAATCATGTTACCATTAAACAGACTTGGTGAACATGATTGGCAGAGCAGCCTGTCAGTGTTTACACAAGGAATGCCCCCCTCCTTGCGTCCGATTTTTCTTTGGAGGAAGCCAATTACATCCCTCAGGTTGTAATTTGCAAGACTATTTTAATACCTGTTTCTGCTCTGCAATTTTAACCCCCTAAATGCCGCAATTATTCATATGTCGGTCGCTTTACAAGAGGCCATCTACCTGAATAGTGTGCGGCATAGACAATACATAGGTTCATGCAACGCATGAACCTATGTATTGTTCTGAGTGATGGGCACAGGAGAGAGGGGACAGTGCTCCAGCGCCCACTCTGGACGCACCGCCACTGCAATGCTATCCTGTGGCCAAACACATCTCCCCCCCCCCAAAATAATTTAGTAATGGCCCATCAGAGGCGGTGATGAATATGATAAATGAGCCTTCCATTATACTTTTTTTACACACCTTAATAAACGTATAATTAGATTGATGTTGGTCTCTAATTTTTTGGGATAGAATTTCCTTGTAATGTATGCCTTTGTTTTTCTAATATTATTTCATCTTGTTTCACTCCACAGCTTCCTTCCACGCCACAGGAATGGCAGACTGTGGCATCGGAGTTTGCCACGCGGTGGGACTTCCCCAACTGCGGTGGTGCCATAGACGGGAAGCACGTCCGCATCGTGCCGCCACCCCGTTCTGGGTCCTACTACTACAATTACAAGGGGTTTCATAGCATTGTGCTGATGGCGGTGGTGTCAGCACGGTATGAATTCCTCTATGTTGATGTAGGGAAGAATGGCCGGATGTCCGATGGGGGATCCTTCATCCAGACGGAGTTTGCCCTCCGTCTCCAGAATGACGACCTTGCATTGCCAACGGATGCAGGGAATATTGAAGGACTCCCCTTTGTTTTCTTGGCTGATGAAGCCTTCGGACTCGGACGGCATCTTATGAGGCCATTTCCACAGAGGACCCTGACCCCAGAGAAGAGTGTGTTCAATTACCGGCTGGCCAGGGCCCGAAGAGTCGTTGAAAATGCCTTCGGCATAATGGCCAGCCGGTTCCGCCTTTTTATGACTTCCATCCACTTGGCAGACTACAAAATAAACTATGTAGTGTTATGCTGCTGTGTGCTACACAACTTTCTGAGCCAAAAATCTAATTCCTATATGGCCTCAGTTTTGCCAGAGGCTGGACTTTCCCCTGCAAATCCCCTTCCGGGCCTGGAATCTGCCCCGTCTTGGCTTGCCCCCCCAAAATGCCTGTGTGGTTCGGGACAAATACATGGAGTATTTCACGGGTAGGGGGGCAATTCCTATGCCAGCCTAGGTCTACGTATCCCAATAAAAATCGTGTTTAAACCTTTAATTATTTGTTCTTTCCTGTCTCCTAGTTTGTCTTTGTGCATTTGTAGTGGCAAGTGTATTTTACTTTAGTAAATAACAACCAATTTCACTATGTTACCTTACAAAAGAACCAAATAAGCTTAGAGAGTATTATAAAAAGAAGCTACACGTTGTTTGTGGTCAAATATTTTACTCTCTGCACATTCTCTTTTTTAATTTTTTTTTTGTTTTACTTTGGGGTTGGCCTGGCCACAACCCGGCAAATTTTGGCTTATGAAAATACAAAAATATCACTTGCATTTCTAAAATTACAACATTGGATACCTCTGAGCAATCTGAGACATTCAGTTACACAAACTATGTCTCTATGTGCCCGTCCTAATATGGGGTCCTGCCACCCCTTGCCCAGCCAAAAATTCAATATGCACACATTTTTACTTTTTTGCAAATAGGAAGTTTACAATCCTGATCCCTATTGTCAACATGTGCTATCTGCCATCAGGGGTGATCAATGGACGTGTTTTGGGGGTGCATCCCCTTCCTCAGTTCACCGACTTTTGATACGAGGAAGGGGTTGGACCCACAAAAGACGTACATGGATATCCCCTGATGGCAGATAGCACATGTTCACACACTGTGTGCATATTCAATTTTTGGCTGGTTTGTTACTCAAAAAAATTATAAAAAAATATAAAAACAAACATGTAAAAACAAATGTGTTTGGATGGCTTATTGAATTCTCCCCAAAACATCGAGAATGTCTTTAAATGTTTGTTCCATCACATGGATTCTTTGTTTAATTAGGTCCAGTTCCGTGCTACATTCCATCACTTGCTGGATGAGGCGGAGGGCACTGTCAGCAGAGAACGGTGTGCTATCCTTCACAACATTTCCATCCCCTAAAAACCAAAAAAAAAAAAAATTAATAAAACTCTGCAGGCCTACCTCGCTTACCTTAAGCTGTGGTGTCAGATACTGACCTGTTGTGGTGACCAGATCCACAACGTCATCCACCTCTCCTTCCTGCACTTCTCCTTCCTCCACCTCAACTTCCTGCACATCTTTCGGTTGTGGATCGTTTGGGGTTGCTTGGAAGTTGTGGGGTGCATGTGCTCCCTGGAGTGTCCTCCTCCCAGTCTTCTCTCCCCCCTATGAGAATAAAACCAAAGGTCTATTTATCACACTGTAAAAATCTCATTGTTAAACTAAAAACAGGCTAAATTGTTTGGAAGTGGGGTACAAGTGTGTGTTTGTGCGGAATTTAAAGAATGCATTATTTATGACCCCAAATATGTTTAGTATTCACATTTGGATGTAATTTTTTGGACATGGAGGCACCACAAATAAACTCTGATGCACCTGTGTGGGACACCCAAAAAAGGCGGGTCTGGTGGCCCACACTATAGTGCTCCAAAGTACAGATGTGGAAGCAGCTGCTGAGTGTCCTCTCCTTTACACTGATTAAAGTTTGCATTTCATTCTCCTTACAAACACATCATCTAGACTTAAAAATTAACCACAATACTTGATCAAAAATGGCAGATGTCTAATTACTTTTGTGGCTCTTAAATAAGCCAAAACCGCGGATAGTGGCCAAACGAAGTGTCGGTAACGGAACGAACGATTACTGTGCCCAACCTAGTTCAAAATATTACATTTTGGAAGGGAGTCCAATATGATAAAAAAAAAAAAAAATTATGTCAGTTTCTAAAAAGATTAATAGCAGAAAGGTCGTCATTTTACTTACTTTTAGCGAGCATCCTCTTTATGATCCTCAACTGGTCTGGCTCCCTCAGTTTGAGGTCTGACCACCTCTTTCTGAGCTGCTCATTTGAGCGTTTCACCCCGAACTTCGCCCTCAGACTCTTCACAACTTTAGTGAGGATTTTGGCCTTCCTTCTATTTGGTTTGCTATATGGCCCATGCTTGGCATCATAATCAGCCTTGACCAAGATGTCCACCATCTCCGCCAAAGACATATTCGATGCCTTGAATCTCCTCCTTGATCGTGACGTGTCCTTGGTCTCCGGGCTTGTCTCCTCGCTAGTTGCGGAATTATCAGACACCTGCTGTAACTCCGCCATATCTGTCTGCGCGCCGAAAGAGAAGGGGCGGGGAAAAGATGTTAGTTAGAACGTCATGGGCGGGCGACGTGTTCGAATTTTGACGCATGCGTGGTGTGTATATAGCAAACACACATGTGACTATAGTACGTTCGGTGTGCGGAGAGAGGAGTTCAAGTGACGGACGTGCGAATGAAGGTATGTGATTTTGTGAGACTTGTAAAAATTGTTGGCCTATACTGTCTTGAGATTGGTGGAGGATATATATGGTGACTAGGATGTGAAGGAGGTTAGACTGTTTGCCTCACATTATTTAAATATAATTTATTTTACTTGCAGATACAATATGAATGTCTTTATTAGCGACAAAGAGTTCCTGGCGGAATTTATTGACCGGGTAAGGGAGCTGCCGGCTCTGTGGGAGACCAAAAACCCCATCCATAAAAAAAAAAGGGGTGAGAAAAGCAGCGCTGGAGAAGCTGCTCCCATTTGTGCATACCAAGGTGCCCACAGCCACAGCAAAACAAGTGGACACTAAAATTGGGAGCTTGAGAGGTACCTACAGGACTGAACGCTCTAAGGTGCTGGCTTCTCAGAGGTCAGGAGCAGCAGCAGATGATGTTTATGTCCCGATTTTGTGGTACTACAGCAGGATGTCCTTCCTGGATGACCACATTGAGCCAAGGCCATCACTCTCCACTCTTCCCCCCAGACTTCCCTGCAGCCAACCTGAGCCTTCTCTGGAGCAAGAGGAGGCAGCCATCCTGGATGATCCTGATTTGTCCATCTGGAGCCAGGTATTAGTATTAACTGAAAATGTAGTGGGATAAAATTAATGTTTCCCAAATATGTCAGGATGAGAAACATACATTATTTTGTATTCCACAAGTGAAATCATGATCTGTAGACATTATTCTGCACTTAATTGTGTGGTAAATAGTCAAGCTGATGTAGTGGTAAATTTAAAGCAAGGATTTATGCATTTACATTCTAATTGCTTCCATCAGGATTACAAAGTTTGATGCAAAGATTAAACCAACATATTAAACTATGTTCCTTTTTCATACACAGGATGAAATCAGCCAGGAGGAGGGTCTGGAAACTGTCAGCCAGGAGGAGGGTCTGGAAACTGTCAGCCAGGAGGAGGGTCTGGAAACTGTCAGCCAGGAGGTGGCAGGGCCCAGTGGCAGCCAGGAGGTGGCAGGGCCCAGTGGCAGCCAGGAGGTGGCAGGGCCCAGTGGCAGCCAGGAGGTGGCAGGGCCCAGTGGCAGCCAGGAGGTGGCAGGGCCCAGTGGCAGCCAGGAGGTGGCAGGGCCCAGTGGCAGCCAGGAGGTGGCAGGGCCCAGTGGCAGCCAGGAGGTGGCAGGGCCCAGTGGCAGCCAGGAGGTGGCAGGGCCCAGTGGCAGCCAGGAGGTGGCAGGGCCCAGTGGCAGCCAGGAGGTGGCAGGGCCCAGTGGCAGCCAGGAGGTGGCAGGGCCCAGTGGCAGCCAGGAGGTGGCAGGGCCCAGTGGCAGCCAGGAGGTGGCAGGGCCCAGTGGCAGCCAGGAGGTGGCAGGGCCCAGTGGCAGCCAGGAGGTGGCAGGGCCCAGTGGCAGCCAGGAGGTGGCAGGGCCCAGTGGCAGCCAGGAGGTGGCAGGGCCCAGTGGCAGCCAGGAGGTGGCAGGGCCCAGTGGCAGCCAGGAGGTGGCAGGGCCCAGTGGCAGCCAGGAGGTGGCAGGGCCCAGTGGCAGCCAGGAGGTGGCAGGGCAAAGGAGAAGCACCAGATCCCAGGTGCCTCCCATCCGGCTTCACAAAAGAGGCAGGAGGGACAGGACCACCAGTGAGGCAGCAATGGCCCTTATTAAAGAGGCCCATGCCACCCCCAAGGAGCCCACATCCCCTGAAGAGGCCATTGCCGGCCTAGTGGAGGCTAAGTTCAAGGTGATGAGCATGGAGCAACGCCTCCTATGCGAGCCCCTGCTCATCACCTTACTCAACAAGGGGGTGATGGAGCAAATTACCCCCAATACCGCCATATGTGAGGTGGCCCAACTGACCCAACCTCCACCTCCCTCTTCTGCTACACCTCCACCTTCTGCCCCACCCCCTTCTGCTACACCTCCACCTTCTGCCCCACCCCCTTCTGCTACACCTCCACCTTCTGCCCCACCCCCTTCTGCTACACCTCCACCTTCTGCCCCACCCCCTTCTGCTACACCTCCACCTTCTGCCCCACCCTCTTCTGCTACACCTCCACCTTCTGCCCGACCCCTTCTGCTACACCTCCACCTTCTTCTGCCCCACCCCCTTCTGCTACACCTCCACCTTCTTCTTCTGCCCCCACCCCCTTCTGCTACACCTCCACCTCCTCCTCCTGACAGGAGTACCCCTCCAGTGGGCCAGCCTCCAGCCAAACGAAGAAGGAAGGCTGCAGGAAAGGCTTCAGGAAAGGCTGCCAGGAAGAAGAGGAAGTGATGGCCTTGCTTCATTGTGGTCGGACAGAAGGCAGCCTGTTGTAGTACCACACACTTGGGACATATATCTCACCTGCTGCTGTTCCTGACCTCTGGGAGGCCAGCATCAGATTGTGTTCGGAAATGTGGGCCTTCTCAAGCTCCCAATTTTAGTGTCCACACAGGGTTGCTGTGTGCTCTGGGGTCCCTGGGATGCACAAATGGCAGCAGCTTCTCCAGCGCTGCCTTCTCTTTAATTTATAAACATGAATAAATGTGTTTTGTTTAAGTTCATACTTGACTATGTGTATTTTTAAATAAAAAAAAATCAAGCTTTGGAGTAAGCAGATACATTTGACTGACAATAAAAGGCACAGATATCACCCCCCCCCCCCCCAAAAGAATAACTAAATCTGATTAGCACAAAAACATGGTGTGAAATTTTAATAATATAGATTCCAAAATTAAATGGGAGATCGCTATCAAAACATTGAGAAATTATAATTAACATCATTTTGAAAAATCTAACCATTTAAATTATTCCTAAAAACTTACACGATATAATACACATAAATCTTATGAAGAGCAGCATGAAAAATGTTAAAAATAAGGCAGAACTCTGTGTGAACATCAGCAGCAAAAGAAGGTCACTCGTTTTGATTAATGTAACATTCTAACGAAGATTTCAATGCAGAACATTTAAACGATGAAATATTTATGAGCGTGACGAATGTGCTCTCTCCATTATGAAGGCTTGTTTTACCAGAAGATGCGCTCCCGTCTCATAGTTGCTAGTGAGCATGCGCGCTTTTGGAAGAGTCGTAAAAGCATACACACGAACCATTTTCTCGTCACAAAACAGGCCGACGAGAAACACGACGAGGAAATCTGGAATCCTGACGAGAAAATAGAGAGCAGGTTCTCTATTTTCTCGTCAAGTTTCTCGTCGTAAAACCATACACACGAACGTTTTTCTAGACAAAAAGCCTCTCGCGGCACTTTTCTTGACTGTTTTGGACGAGAAAATCGGTCGTGTGTACGAGGCCTTAGTGCTCTTAATTGAGACAAGTACTCATTATAGAGGGTAATGTTGTGTTCATATTTCATGTCTGATGCCCCGTACACATGACCGGTTTTCCCGTCGGAAAAAGTCAGACAAGAGCTTTTGGACGGGAATCCCGGCCATGTGTATGCTCCATCGGACTTTTTCCAACAGGAAAACTGCTGGGGGGGGGAAAAAAAAAAAAAAAAAAAAAAAAAAAAAAAAAAAAAAGAGAGCAGGATCTCTTTTTTCCCCGTCAGGAAAAAATCCTAGAGGGAAAACCGTTTGTTTGTATGCTTTTCCGATGCGCATAAAAACACGCATGCTCGGAAACAAATCGACGCATGCTCAGACGCATAGAACTTAATTTTCTCGGCTCGTCGTAGTCTTTTACGTCACCGCGTTCTTGGCAGTCAAAAGTTCAGACTTGTGTGACCGTGTGTATGCAAGGCAGGCTTGAGAGGAATTGTGTCGGGAAAACCATAATTTTTTTTTTTCCGACGGGAAAACCGGTCGTGTGTACGGGCATGAGGTTTACAATCACTTAAGTTTTAGGGTGAAAAAACATATAAGTGAAGTTTGGCCAAAGAAAAATTGCTAAAGGTATACTTGAGTGTTACAAAAAGAGCTATGGACAGAGGCAAAGTACAGAAGACTTCAAGACGCGTAGATCTCCATAACCAGTGCAGAATGGGGGGATCGGAAAAAGTTTGAGGGGAGTGGGGAAAGGTCCTGTGTAGACCAGCAGATCGACATGTCAATGGTGAACTGTAAGAGTTATTACATAAGTGCATGTTTGTTACACAAACGCCTCCACAAAACAGTTCAACAATTAACTGATATACTGACCTTGAACCTTAAAGCTCTCACGGTTCTTGGCGCTTAAAAAAGTCTTGCATGCAGTAGACCTATTTGAATAAAAAGATCTGCTTTTACAGACATAGCTATGCCTGCCTTAGGGCTCTTTCACATGGAGCCAGTCCACTCCAATCAGCAGGGGATCCATAAGCAGATCCTCTGCTGAATCAGAGCCAAACGGTATGGATTTCAGTTTCATTACATGAGTTGGGCGGCCCGTGATAGCTCTATGGGCAACTGAATGTAAACGAACATTGGTTTCTGTTTACATCAGGCTAATTCTGAGCCATTATGTTTAGATCTGGAAAAATGGAAAAGGACTATGTCTTTTTTTTTTTTTACAGACCTGGACAGACTTGGCAGGTCTAAAGGGACACAAGAATGTTTACATCTGCCTGTCAATAGGACACAATGATATCAGCTGCAACAGTATTTCGAACTAAAGTGCTATATACAGGACTCAAATTACAGATGAGACCACAGAGATCTCTACAGTACCAGATTATATCTGTCCACCATAACTGGACTTTTATTTTAACCGTGTACGGTGATTTTGTACATGTTTACTTTCTGTATTTGTTTTATCTGAGACTAGAGAAATATACAGCATCTCACAAAAGTGAGTACGCCCCTCACATTTTTGTAAATATTTTATTATACCTTTTGATGTGACAACACTGAAGAAATGACACTTTGCTACAATGTAAAGTAGTGAGTGTACAGCTTGTATAACAGTGTTAATTTGCTGTCCCCTCAAAATAACTCAACACACAGCCATTAATATCTAAACATTAGACATTCATTTTTTTAGTTTTGTGAGATACTGTATGTCTTTTTTGGCAGGTAACTATTAGGCCTCATGCCCACGGACGTTTTTACAGCCGCGTTTTTGAGCATTTTTTACAGCATAAAAACGCCTGTCCATGTTAGTCTATAGCTTCATGCCCACCTAGACGTTTGAGCTGCAAATAGCATAGATGTTTTTAACCTGTAAAAAAAAAAAAAAAACAGGACCAGTGCTTTCCTCAGCTTCGGCATAAAAAAAAAAAAAAAAACGCAACGCGTCCAAAAACGCGCAAAAACGCCGCAATTGCGTTTTTAAACTCAACGTTTTTTTTTCCGAAAAAAAAATAAATATACAACAACATGGACAGGCATTTTTAAGTTGTAAAAAACACAGCTGTAAAAACATCCGTGGGCATGAGGCCTTTAGTGCATTTTAATATTATGCATTTTTTGTCAGTATCTGCAAAAAAGATTGTGTCACGTATTCCTTACAATTGCCCTTCTTTTCAGGTCAGTGCAGACATTTGCAACCAGCTTGTCCTGAAATGTTAGTAACAAAAGTAATTGCAAACATGCATACAAGCTCCAAAGGAAAGGTACAGACAGGTGCAGAGTTTATCAAACAATCGTTAAGATAGCTGTACTCTGTAGCTGTAGAAAAATAAAACCTGCCCCTTGAATTAGGCAGATGTGGGCTGCCTTCCAAGCAATAAATGGTTACCTGGTCACCCCTGGAAAAGGACTGGTGTAGTGTGCAGTATGTAGAGGTGTTGTTGGGCCATATCCATAAGATGCAGACGAGAGGGAAAGGTCTGCAATGTTGACGAGCAATTGTATTACATCATTACAGAAACCCTGTACACTTGTCTGAAGCTTGAAATAAAAATATTGCCTGGCAACTTTTAAGATTGGCCTTACAGGAGAATCTGTACTTTGTGGGTAGGTTCATAGGTGAGCAGACAACCATTTCCTGCCTGAAAGGCCCATGCTCGCCTGGTGCACAGGATGCATTTTCCTTTGGTATACCTAGTATTTAAAGTGATTGTAAACCTCAGACATGAAATGTAAACAAAGCATATCCCTCAACAGTGTGTACTAAGTGTCATTTCTGTCTGCTGCTTTCATCCTCTGCTATCAGCATGAATCATGTCTGACAATTTTTCCTGACACCAGGAGAAAAATGGTGATGGGGAGGGATCTCCAGCTGATTGACAGCCTCAGCTCAATCCCTGTGTGCTGTGTGAAAAGGGGTGTGTCCCTTCCCTCCAATCCGCTGTCAGAGCTCTCCTCACTGAGTGTAATTTCAGCTCTCTTCCCCTTTTTTCTGACAGCTCAGACAAGTGTCATAAATTCTGCACTTGGACAGATGTAGAAAAGAGAAGACTGCAGATAAACAAGTCCCACGTTTACAACCATTTTAAAGCAGCCTGCTCTTGTCACCTCTCTGAAAAGCGATCCATGGTAGAATGCTTTTCACAGGATAGTTAAAACACGACTGGGAGGAGATATATTGCCTACTCACGCCTGCTTTAAACCTCAAAAGCCCATATTATTACATCCCAACCACGTGCATTGCACGCGGCTGCAGGGCAGTGTCAGCCCTATTCAACTGAATAGGTAGAATAGGACAGGAGTACTGCCCACTGGAGACAAGGGGTTTACCCTTTTTACTGCAGCCACAAGGCAAAGCATCGCAGCCACACCTTGTGGCTGACTGCCTTTGCAGCTTAAGGGGGCGGTAAACTGCAGCTTAGCCACCTTTTTTTACTGGCTACCCATGTGAACATGCCCTTACCTTTCTCCCCAGCTGCTAGCATTCACTGTCAGAGCTCCTGCCCCAGCATTCTTAGCCTTGTGCACAGTTCATCTTTCCCTATAGGGGAAAACAGCATGGGAATTTTAGGGGTATCAGGAAGTGGGAAAGTGAAGCAAATAGAAGAATAGGCACTCTATGGTATCTATGTCATGTCATGATTAGTTTAACTTTAAAACATATACCAAAGGAAAATAAATAGAATAAAAAAAAGTATATATACTGTATATTACATCTCTGGAAAAAATGCACATTTACCCAAATATTATCCCTATAAACTTATTGCAAGTACAAAGACTTGTTGATGTTCGACAATGATAGTGTGCTCCTACCATCCTCCAAAAATCAACATCTCCTTCCTTCCTCTTCGTCTCCATAATCCCTCCTTGTGCGTGCGCAGAGAGTGTGCGGGCACAATTTTAATAATTGCACAGCACGAAGTTACATGCATTTTGGCAGCACAAACAAAAGCGCATTTCCCAGATGCGTGGGGGTGCCATTAAGAATTTATGGCACCCACGTGCGTCTGCAGAAAATACTGTTTTAATGAGGTGTGAAAAAACATGCGAGATTGCACATGTTCCTGCACTGCACCTGGTGTGAACAAGCCCTCAGAGATCCAATTCTAAAGCCTAATACACACGACCAAGAATCTCGTCATAAAAAAAAACCGCAGTTTTTCTCGACGAGATTCTTGTCAAGGTTTCCTTGCATACACACAGTCAATTCCAAATCTCGTCGTTGGAAAGCGTGGTGACGTACAACACGTATGATGGCAGTATAAAGGGGGAAGTTCGATTCCAATGGCGCCACCCCTTGGGTTGCTTTTGCTGATGTCGTGTTACCGCGTTAGTAAAAGTTTGGGGAGATACGATTCTCGCTATTTAGTCTTTGTGCTTTCAGTTTGTTTTCTGCGGTTCAGTTTGTGCTTGTGGGTTTGTATCTTGTCTTTCAGGGCGTGTAGTCAGGTCGTATCCGTTTCACAGTGCGTTCTTGTCCGCTCGTTTCTGATTTTCAGGTCGTTCATAGGCCTTGCTGTTCTTAAGTGCGTTCTGTTTAGTACGTTCTGATCAGACGACCGTCTTCTAGCCATGTTACAATCTCGTCGTAGAGTTCGTGCTGTGCGGGCGCTTGGTGTTGGTCTGCTTGTCCTGGACCAAGACCAGTCCATGAACAGGGTGAGGAGAAGTTAATGGACCAAGAAATGGTTGCTCCAGCAGGACCAATTCTCTCACATGACTCTGCTGCGGGAGATCCAGGAGAATAATCCTGATGACTACAGGAGTTTTCTTAGGATGTCTGACCCCGTTTTTCAGCATCTGTTGGCTTTGGTGTCCCCCTATATCACCAGGAAGGACACCGTTATGCGGGAACCCATCACTGCTGAGCAGAGGCTCATCTCCACGTTGCGATATCTGGGGACTGGGAGAAGTCTGCAGGACCTCAAGTTCACGACAGGCATCTCCCCCCAGGCTCTGGGACTCATTATCCCAGACACCTGTTCTGCCATTATCCAAGTCCTGCAGAAGGACTATATTAAGGTAAGTTTTCTTCTTTAACATCACATTCTATGTATGTAATGTATTGCATTTCTTCCATCCTTCCATAATTACCATGATTTTAATATGCTGTGAATGTCCCATTTGTCCTCATGCATGCTGTAAGCTTTTAATGCCCCTTTTTTGGCCTACATGCATATTTCCCTTCACTAACCTCTCTAGCATGCAATCCAGGGCCCAAACACCCCTAGCCTAGTCACTTCCCAATGTGTTTTGTCAGCTCCATTGTAGTGCTTTACCCCCCCCCCCCCTTAAACACCCCCTAAAATGTCTCCAAATGTATATTTTCACTTCAATTTTTTCTTTTTTTGGGTTTCCTAAACTCATCTAACCCCCCCAAAAAATATTTACAATGGACCATCAGAGGGGGTGATGAATCTGATAATTGGGCCTTCTATTTTTGTATTTAAAGACTCATTAAAATAAAAGTTATAATGATGTTGGCCAAGAATGTATTTTTGTGTAATCTACTAGCAATGTTATGTGCAAAAGTACTAATATTTTTTTATCTTGTTTGACTCCTCAGCTTCCTTCCACGCCACAGGAATGGCAGACTGTGGCATCCCATTTTGCCATGCGGTGGGACTTCCCCAACTGCGGAGGGGCAATAGATGGGGAAGCACGTCCGCATCGTGCCACCACCCCGGTCCGGGTCCTATTTCTTCAACTACAAGGGGTTTCATAGCATCGTGCTGATGGCGGTGGTGTCAGCACAATATGAATTCCTCTATGTGGATGTGGGGGAAGAATGGCCGGATGTCCGATGGGGGAGCCTTCGCCCAGACGGAGTTTGCCCTCGGTCTCCAGAGTGATTACCTTGCATTGCCAACCGGATGCAGGGAATGTGGAAGGACTGCCCTTTGTTTTCTTGGCTGATGAAGCCTTTGGACTGGGACCGCATATAGGACCCTGACCCCGGAGAGGAGGGTATTCAACTACCGGTCCGAAGAGTTGGGGAGATAGCCTTCGGGATAATGGCCAGCTGGTTCCGCCTTTTCATGACATCGATCAACTTGGCGGAGTACAAAATTAACTATATAGTATTCTGTTTCTGCATGCTGCATAATTTTTTGCGCATAAAATCCCCAAATTATATGGCCTCAATTGGGCCTGAGGCTGGACTTTTGGGGGACAATATTTTGCCAGGCCTTGAATCTGGCCATCCTGGCTTGCCCCCCCAAAACGCCCGTGAGGTTCGGCAAAAATATGTATTTCACGGGTAGGGGGGCCATTCCTATGCCAGGCAATGCATAAAAGCTTTTTGCAACCCAAAATAGTGACCAGTTACATTTACCGGTAACGGTGTTTCTGGGAAGTCTTCCAGGACGGCACAATGAGAGATGACTGGCTCCACCTGACAGGAAACACAATCAATTCAAAGAGGTTAAAGCACCCGCCCCTCCCCGTGCTCCTCAGTTATGATAAAGTACAGACCCACACCAGTGCACGAGAGAGAAAACACACACCCAAATAACTCTATACAAACCAATGTATCAACCAAAGCGGTGGGAAGTAGGCCTGCCGTCCTGGAAGACTTCCCAGAAACACCGTTACCGGTAAGTGTAACTGGTCACTTTCTCAAGTCGTCTTCCAGGACGGCACAATGAGAGAGAAGCAAGTAGCTTCAGGCCTACCTTAGGGTGGGACGACTGCTTGCAGGACCTCTCTACCAAAGGACAGGTCCTGAGGTGACAGCAACTCCACTCTGTAATGCCTTAGGAATGTATTCTGGCTTGACCAAGTCGTAGCTTTACAGATCTGTTCCACCGAAGCTCCGGCTCTTTCTGCCCAGGAGGTTGCCAAAGAGCGAGTAGAATGAGCTTTAACTTTCGGGGCTGTCTTACCAGCCTGGTCATAAGCTATGGAGATTGTCTGTCTGATCCATCTAGATATGGATGCTCTAGATGCCTGTTGGCCTTTTTTCTGTCCAAAAAAATTAATTAGTAAATGGCTGGATTTCCTAAATTCACCCACTCTATCTAGATAAGCTAGCAGACACCGTCTGACATCTAGACAATGAAAGGAGGCCTCTTTCATTTTGTGGATTTGAACAAAAGGAAGGAAGAATAATTTCTTGTGATCTATGAAACTTTGACACTACCTTAGGGAGGTACAGGGGGTCCTGCCTAAGAATAACTCTGTCCTCGAATAACTAAAGAAAGGCTCTTTAATCGTCAGAGCCTGCATGTCGCCTATTCTTCTGGCTGTAGTAATTGCCAGAAGAAAAGCAAACTTAAATGTCAGTAATTTAACTGAAATATCTTCTAGTGGCTCAAACGGAGCCTTAGTTAATTGTTCCAAAACTAACGTAAGGTCCCAGGGCGGGACTCTAGAGATCTGCACCGGGGACAATCTATCCCTGGCCATTAGAAATCTTTTAACTAGAGGGTCCAGTGATAACTTTTTGTCCAAAAAATACGATAAGGCTGCTACCTGTACTCTTAGAGTCTTGGTAGCGAGACCTAAGTCGGCGCCATCCTGGAGAAAGTCCAGGATGACCGAGGTTTCTTGCTGGGATACCTTTCTCACTAGACACCAGTGAGAGAAGACTCCCCACACCTTCCTGTAGATACATCTGGTGACCTCTTTTCTACTTGAGAGGAGAGTGTTAATCACTCTCGGAACATCCCCTCTCCCGTAGGTTCTGCCTCTCAAGCACCAGGCCGTCAGCTTGAAGAAGCTGGGATCTGGGTGAAAGACTGGTCCCTGCCGAGAAGGTCCACCCGAACTGGTAGATGGAGGGGAGGTGCTACAGACCAGTTCTGTAGAGCGGGAAACCAGGCTCTCTTGGGCCACCAAGGAGCAATTAGAATGAGTCTGGTCTCTGAGAGACCTAGTTTTTGTAGGACTCTTGGAATGAGACTCAGAGGGGGAAAAGCATAAGCCAGGTGAAAACTCCATACCTGAGCCAGTGCATCCACCCTCCCCTGAGCCCCACTCCCGGGACAGGGAAAATAATCTTCTTACTCTCCTGTTCTCCTTGCGGGCAAAGAGGTCTATTTCTGGCCTTCCAAAATGTTGGCACACCAGGTTGAACACCTCTGGGTTCAGCTCTGACCAGCCCAGAATTCCTAGAGACAAGGTCAGCAGGGAGGGAGACCTGGTTCCCCCCTGATGATTTATGAAGGCCACCGTGGTCGCATTGTCGGAGAGGATCTGGACCTCCCGGTCTCGGATCCTTTCCTCGAACGCTTTTAGGGCCTCCCCGACCGCCAATAATTCCCGGAAGTTTGAGGAGGCGTGTCACTGATCCTGATTCCAGGAACCCTGGGCTCGGAGTTCGCCTAAGTGGGCCCCCCAACCCCAGGAGCTTGCGTCCGTCGTTATCCTGAGGGGGTCTGTCTGAGTCCATAGATGACCCACCTGCAACTTCTGAGGAAGAAGCCACCAGCTCAGAGAGTCCTTTACTACCTCTGGGATGGAGATTCTGTGGTCTAATGTCCCTCTTGTTCCGTCCCAGGAGGATAAGAGGAATTGTTGGAGAGGTCTGGAGTGGAGCTGAGTCCACGGGACCACAGGAATACAAGAGGTCATTAGACCCAGTACCCTCATGATGTCTCTGAAAGAGAACTCTCCTGGCTCCAACAGAGACCAGACCGCTGCCATGAGGCCCTAGGCCTTCTCCTGGGGCAAGAAGAGCCTCCTCTGTAGGGAGTCTATCAGGAAACCCAGGTAAACTTTTCTTTGGTCCGGGATCATTGAGGACTTCTCCCTGTTTATGATCCAACCTAGGGATTCCAGGGTACTCACAACCTTGGCCAGGTCTGCGAGGAGGAGATCTCAACTCTGGTTGTAGAGTAGAAGATCGTCGAGATAAGGGACTATTGATATACCCTGCAAGTGTAGGAAGGCGACCACCTCTGCTACGATTTTTGTAAACACCCTTGGGCTGGAAGCCAGTCCAAAGGGGAGGGCAGCAAACTGCCAGTGTTGAATCCCTTGAGGAGACTTGACTGAAAATCTGAGGAAGGCCTGATGTCCTGGAAAGATCGGGACATGTAGGTAGGCGTCCTTTAAGTCGATCGTTACCATGTATACCTCCTTCAGAAGGAGTCTTCTGAGGGTGTATATGCTCTCCATGCGAAATTTCTTATGACGCAGAGAGGTATTCAGGTTTATTATCAAATGGTATTTGCCTGAGGATTTTGGGACAACGAAGATATGGGAGTAGACCCCCATTCCGCGTTGACCCGCAGGTACCGGAACTATCACTCCCTGTTCTGCTAGGTCTGAGATGTTTTGCAGAAGACCTGCCTTCTTGAGGGGGTCCCTGGGGAGAAATGTTAATAGGAACTTTGAGGGGGGGGTGAAGAAACTCCAGCCTGTAACCCTCTCTTATAATGTTGAGAATATGAGGGCTCTGAGTAATACTCTCCCACCTGGAAAGGAATTGGGAAAGTCTTCCCGCCTACCCTCACGTCACTTAAAGTCCTTTTCATTTGATTTTTGGTTGGAAAAGAGGATACTTCCTTTCGGCTTATCCTTCCCAACGCCCCACTTCCTATTACCGGCAGGCTTCTTGCTTGAGAAGCGGTTTCTACCCTGAGGGCCTCGAAAAAAATCTTTTTTGGTCCCTTTTAGGTTTGGTGGGAAACTTCTTGCCCTTTTCAGTAGATCTTGACAGAGCTTGATCAAGCCCTGTACCAAAAAGGAGGGAGCCCTCAAATGGGAGTCCACATAAGCGGGTCCTGGAACTGCGCTACCTATCACCTGTAGAGAGTCTAGGACTCCCCTGGACTTGGACACACGGGAAACATGTCCTATTAGCTTGGCTATCCATGTATCCGCGTTCCTAGCTATACAAGCTGAAGCCAACGCGGGGCTCATTGCTGCCGCATTGGCTTCCCAGGCTCTACGCAAGGTCGTCTCAGTACGGCGATCCATAAGATCCTTGATATTACCCGCGTCCTCAAAGGAGAGGTCGGATTGCTTTGACACCTGTGCCAAAGAGGCATCCAATCTGGGAACTTTAAAGAATTTCTCCTCATCCTCCCCCTTAAAAGGACACCTACGCTTCCAAGTTTTATATTTCAGAAGCTTCCTCTCAGGTTCCTTTCACTCTCAAAGGATCACATCTTTGAGAGTCTGATGAACCGGAATGGCTCTGGGTTGGGCCCTTACCAGGCCTCGGTACAATCTATCCTGTGCAGATACCTGCTCCGTCGGCTCCTGAATTTCTTCAGAGGTGTAGATTGCACCAAGGAGGCCTTACATGTTGTCAGCTGAGAAGATGTGTCTTCCTGACCTAGAGCCCTCTTCCTCCTCCTCAGCCTGACTATCTACCAGGCCCTCATCGGAAAGTCCCTGTTCAGGGATCTCCGAGTCTTCTTCTGCCTCTGAGTCCTGAGACAGGAGGGATCTCAGGAATTCTGGGTGTCCTCTCCCTAATCTGGTTGAGGAGGAACTCCTCTGGTTCTTTAGCCTTAAGGGAGGCTTGAAAATCCTTAAGGGTGGCAAGCATCTGGGTTTGGACAGAGAGAAAGTCTCTCATAACCTGAGATGTTTCCTTCCCCGCCAGCTTCTGGATACACTTGAAGCAGAAGGGCTTGGAATGGGTTGAAGGTAATTTCTCATTACAGTTGCCGCATCTTTTGGAGCGGGCAGGGGCTCTAGAGGAACGACAAGCAACCCCTTGGGCAGTGACGTCCTCACCTGCAATGTAAGAGTACACAGGAATGCATTTAGAAAGAACCCTGTGACAGGCAAGGGGAAAGAGTCGGGGTACCCTCCCCCATCATGACCCCTGCTGGCTGGGTTGACTCACCCCCTGTGGTCTCCTCTATAGCCGCGGCCGTGGTCGGCCTCTCCTCATGTTCCATGCCGCTTAGGTGTGATGAGCAAGTCACTGCAGAGGCACTGGAGGAGTGAAAAAGGGCGCCTCTCTTCCTGGCGTCCCTCCGCTGTTAATGCCGGTAAGCAGACGCCGGCCGTCGCCATTTTGCCGGAGACCGGAAATGACGCGACGCGTGATGGCGTCATCCCTGAAGCTAGAGGACGAATGTCCCAGACTCCGGGAAGATGGCGTCGCAATCATACGCTCCTGCATAGAGCGGCACCATAGAACGAGCGGCCCGCGCAAGCGGGGATTACCGGAGGGACCTGCCAGCCCCCCCTCCAGAAAGGACGCCCAGACAGGTAGGGGGGAGGAAGGAGGATAGATGGCCCCTGAAGTCCCAAGTACAGCCCAGCACCTAGGGTCCTTCAGTGCTCAGGGAGGCTCTTCTACTGCACTCCCTGAGAAGAGAAATGGGATACCCCCCCAGGACGGACAATAGAGTCCTGCTAGGCCCAGAGGCTTCCCAGGCATTCGGCTCAGCTCCCGGGGGGGGGGGACTTCCAGCCCCAGGCCTTCAGTCTGTGGGAAAAAAATAAACAGTTTCGCTGTGGGGAAACACAATCAAGAACTGAGGAGCACGGGGAGGGGCGGGTGCTTTAACCTCTTTGAATTGATTGTGTTTCCTGTCAGGTGGAGCCAGTCATCTCTCATTGTGCCATCCTGGAAGACGACTTGAGAAATAAAAATCTGGTTTAATCTAAATTTTTGGATCTATTGCTTGTGTTTTTTAGTTGTCTTAAGTTTTTCCTAGTGCACTTGTAGTGCCAAGTGTATTTTCCTTTAGTAAATACCAACCATTTCACTGGTAACACCAAAAATATACACAAAAAAGGTTATAGCGGATTTGATAAAGAAGCTGCACTTTGTTGTTGTTCAAAAATTTTACTCTGTGCACATTCACACATGGTAAATATAAAATTGTTGGTGTTATAAAAGATTTATTTTTTTGGTGGCCATAAACAGGCCATTTTTTTTTTTTGGTAATAAAATACAAAACTCATTACCATACAACAAAATACAACATTGTAAACCTCTAGGCAATATCAGACAGACATTCTATTTTAGGAAAAATGTCTCTATCTGCCCTTCATAATATGGGGTGTTGTCACCCCTGAACAAGCCAAAATTTGAAGATGCACACAATTTTTAGGGTTTTTAAAAAGGGGTATTTCCCTCCTGATCCCTATTGTCAACATGTGCTATCTGCCATCATGGGTGATCAATGGACGTGTTTTGGGGGTGCAACTCCTTCTTCCTTTCACCTACTTGAGATGTGAGGAAGGGGTTGCACCCACAAAACCCATACATAGATATCCCCTGATGGCAGATGGCACATGTTGACACACTGTGTGCATCTTCAAATTTTGGCTTGATTTTAAAAGTGCAACATTTTTGAAGAAGAAATAGAAAACTAGAAAAAGGAGGGTTTTGTGCTTCATTCAATTCACCCCAAAACATCAATGATGTCCTTAAATGTTTTCTCCATAACATTCATAATTTTCTTCAATATTTCCAGTTCACTACTACACCACATAACTTGCTGGGTGATTCTTTGGGCACTATCACATGTTCATCCCCTAAAAAAAAAAAAAAAAAAAAAAAAAAATTATAACTCCGCAGGCCTACATCTCTTACCTGAAGCTGTGGTGACAGACACTGACCTGTTGTGGTGACAATTTCCACCACGTCATCCAATTCTCCCTCCTCCACATCCTCAGGTTGGGGTTCTTGGTGAGGTTGGGGCTCTTTCTGTGGTTTGGGGTTCCTGTGCTCCCTGGAGTGGTGTCCTCCCAGTCTTCTCTCCCCTATGAGAATGAAACAAAAAGGTATAATTAGCACACAGATATTTTAGGTGAAAAATAGAAACATAATACATTGCTTGGAAGTGGGGTACAAGTGTCTGTTGACTATTCACCTTTTTTGGGACGAGTTTTACACATGGAGACACCCCAAGAATCCACTGAAGCACCTGTGTGGGGCACCCTAAAAAGATTGTTCTGGTGGTCCACACTATAGTACTTCTGAGAGCAGATGTGTAAAGAGCTGCTGATTCAAGTTTGCATTTCATTCTAGTTCCAAACACATCATCTAGACAACAATGTAATAACATTTATGGAATAAAAACAGGCATGTCAAAATTAATTTAACCCTGTATCTTCTAAAAACATTGTATGTAGTGGGTGAAAGATGTGTCTGTAACGACCGATTACTGGGCCCACTAAATTTTGTGAGATGTCATTTTCTAAAGGTCCAATAGTAAAAAGCAACATGGAGCAACATGCAAGTTCTGAAATACAATAATAGGAACACAGGAGAAGTACTTACTTTTTTCTAGCATTCTCTTAATACTCCTTAACTGCTCCGGCTCCCTCAGTTTCAGGTCAGACCGCCTCTTTCTAAGCTGCTCCTTTGATCGTCGTACCCTAAAATTCTTCTTCAGACTTTTCACTACTTTCTTCATGATTTTGGTCTGTCTTAGATTAGGGTGTGTATACGGCCCATGCTTTCCATCATAATCCGTCTTTCTCAATATGTCCACCATCTCCGCGAAGGACATATTACATGCCTTGAATCTCCTCCTTGATCGTGACGTTTCACGCCACCGGGCTTGTCTTGTCGTTATTAGAGGAATTAGCAGACACCTGCTGTGACTCCGCCATATCATCTGCGCGCCGAAAGAGAAGGGGCGGGGAAAAGTCGATAATGTGAACGTCATGGGCGGGCGACGTGTGCGGAGTTTCATGCATGCATAGTGTATCTAAATCTCACACACATGTGACGTTACTACGTTCTGTGTGCGAAGAGAGGAGGAAAAGTAACGGACAGACCGAAGGTATGATTTTTATACTTTGTGAAATCGGTGGCCTATACTGCATAGAGATTGTTTGAGGATATATATGGTGATAAATATTTACTTGTGTTTAGACTGACTGACATTACTAATTTTGTCTTGCAGACAAAATGAATGCATTTTTGGACAAAGAGTTTCTTGGGGAATTTATTGATCGGGTAAGGGAGCCGAGCCTGCTGCTCTGTGGGAGACCAAAAACCCTATACATCGAAAAAGAGGGGTAAGGACAGCAGCGCTGGAGACCCTGCTCCCATTTGTGCACACCAGGATACCCACAGCAACCACACAACAGGTGGATAGTAAAATTGGGAGCTTGAGAGGCACATACAGGACTGAACGCTTTAAGGTCCTGGCTTCTCAGAGGTCAGGAGCAGCAGCAAAAGATGTATATGTCCTGACTTTGTGGTACTACACCAGGATGTCCTTTCTGAACGACCACCTTGAGGCAAGGCCATCACTGTCTAGTCTTCCCTCAAGCCTTCCCTGCAGCCAACCTGAGCCTTCTCTGGAGCAAGAGGAGGCTGCCATCCTGGAACAACCTGATTTTGACATCTGGAGCCAGGTGTAGTATTTTCTACACATTGTGATAAAATTAATGCTGTAAAAAAGATGTTAATATGGAAAGAAAACAAAAATGTTTGATCAAAAAGTGTTTTAAATATCAATAGACAGTAGTGGCCCAAAAAGTTGGGGAGAAGAATGAAAACTGCTGGGGTCATAATGATAGTCTTTTCTATTGATTTACATTCAATTTGCAACATTCATGAGCTGAAAATTGTGTGTGATTGATGAACCAAAAACTCAAACTATGTTCCTTTTTCATACACAGGATGACATCAACCAGGATGAGGGTCAGGAAAGTGTCAGGCAGGAGGCAGGGCCCACTGTGAGCCAGGAGGAGGCAGGGCCCACTGTGAGCCAGGAGGAGGCAGGGCCCAGTGGCACACAGGAGGAGGCAGGGCCCAGTGGCAGGACCAGATTGCAGGTGCCTCCCATACGTTTTACAAGGACCAGGAGGGAGAGGAGCACCAGCCAGGCAGCAATGGCCCTGATAAGAGAGGCACATGCCACCCTCCAGGAGCCAAAAACCACAGAAGAGGCCTATCCTGGCCTAGTTGGGGCAAAAATGAAAGCTATGACAATGGACCAACGCCTCCAATGTGAGCCCCTGCTGCACAGCTTACTGAACAAGGGGGTGATGGGGAGAATTACACCCAATACAGCCATATGTGAGGTCGCCCAGCTTTCACAACCTCAACCTCCACCTCCTCCTCCTCCAGACACGAGTACACCTCCAGTGGCACAGCCTCCAACCACGCGCAGAAGGAAGGCTGCCGGGAAGGCTACCAAGAAGACCAGGAAGTGATGGCCTTGCTTCAATGTGGTCTGACAGAAGGCAGCCTGTTGTAGTACCACAGACTTGGGACATATATCTCACCTGCTGCTGTTCCTGACCTCTGGGAGTTCAGGACCAGATTGTGCTCACAACTGATGTGCTTCTCAAGGTCCCAATTTTAGTGTCCACACAGAGTTTTGATGTGTGCTCTGGGGTACTAAGGATGCACAAATTGCAGCAGGGTCTCCAGCGCTGCCTTTTTTTTTATTATATACACCATAATAAATGGATTTTTTTTACACAGTTAATACTTGCCTATGTGTTTTTATAAAACTAAAATATTTAGCTTTGGAGTAGGCAGATACATATTTTTTTTTTTTTTTTTTTTTAATAAAAGGGACAGATAACAACCAATCTCATTGAAGGTCAAAAAATACAAGATAATGTTAATTTTGAAAACTTGACACAACAAAATTAAAATTCTAATCATGGAGATCACTAGAAATTAAATAATCATTTAAAATAAAGATCTGTATTAAAAAAAAAAATTGAAATAAAATTAAATATTAAGGAGATCTTGCTCTATATAATACACAAAAATATTCATGAGATCAGCATGAAAAATGTTTCCAAAAGTTAGTCAGAACTCTGTGTGAATATCAGCAGCAAAACAAGTTAATTATTTTTCATTATTGTACCATTCTAAAGAAGATTTAAATGCAAAGCATTTAAGCGATGCAATAATTAACAGCGTGACGAATGTGCTATCTCAATTACGAACGCTAATTTTACCAGAAGGAGCGCTCCTGTCTCATACTTGATTCTGAGCATGCGCGATTTTTTAAGACTCGGAAAAGCATACACACGACAGGTTTTCTCGTTGGAAAGAGAATCCCGCCGAGAAAAATGAGAATCTTGACGAGAAAATAGAGAGGAGGTTCTCTATTTTTCTCGTCGAGATTCCCGGCAGTTTTCGACGAAAAACCATACCCAAGAATGGTTTTCTCGGCAAGAAAGCTCTCCCAGCAGTTTTCTTGTCGTTTCTTGATGAGAAAAAAAGGTTGTGTGTACGAGGCCTATAGGATCACATGAAGCCAAATGTATTGACAAAGTGCTATGTATAATATACATAAATGCTGGCTCTGGTAATTCTTCATAAGGTAAATCTAAACTGATGAAATAAAGTTAAGCAAAATCTTTTTTTTGGTCAGGTTTCACACCTGGCAGATGTCTTTGATAAATTATTCACATTACTTTCATATCTCAGTACATCTTTTGTTGATTTATGAAAACGTCTCATGAAAAGAAAATCTAAGACACTGAAAATAAGTTCTGTAAAGTTCAGAAAAAGGAATCAAGACAGAAAAGAGGCAAATAAATATTAAAAGCCGGTCAAATGTTAAAAAAGAAAAAAACCTTATTCTGATCACAGGATAACAAAGCGGCCTCATAAATGATACACTGATTGGATCACTGGAAAAAAAATGTATCAACCTGTGTTACACCAAAGGCACACATCTGGTTTAAAGTGATACTAAAGTGTAATTTAAAAAAAAAGTTTTTTAAATAACAAACATATTATACTCCTCTCCTCTGCAGTGGTTTTGCACAGAGCGTCCTCTTCTCGGGTCCCTCTTCGGTGCTCCTGGCCCCTCCCTCCCGCCGAGTGCCCCCACAACAAGCAGCTTGCTATGGGGGCACCCAAGCTGAGTCGCTGCTCTGTGTGTCTATTCAGTCACAGAGCTTCTGCTCAGACCTGTCCCCCCCCTCTCTCCTCATTGGCTCACCGACTTGATTGACAGCAGTGGGAGACAATGGCGCCCGGTGTGTGCCCCAGCCGATGAGGAGGGAGAGTCCCAAACAGCCGAGTCTCTTGTGCAGGCTGGGAGATGAGCTGAACCGGTCCCCGGACACTAATAGAGTTGGGGCGGGAAGAAGAGGGTCACCGGGGCCGAGAAGCCAAGGAGACACTACCGGCTGGGGGAGGAGATCTCACTATCCACTTCCAGGCTTCCACAGGTTTGCTTTTCCCTCATCTTGGGTTACCTATCGCCGCCTGTTACATGTATGATTCCAAGAGGTATGACGCCACGAGCGGAGAGTGTATACATAATACCAATGCACAGGATGATACCCCCGCCGCCACCCCAAAAAGGTGGTGAAGAGGGGAGGCAATGTTGTGCATCGCAGCCCCGGGAACAGGCTAAAGCACAACAACCTCCACCCCAGCTGGGCTTGCTAAAGGTGGACTGCAAAGCTGGAAAAAGCAGAAATGTTGCTGTATTAACCACTTGCCGCCCGCCCTATAGCAAATTTACGGCGGCAAAGTGGTTACAATATTCTGACTGGACGTCATATGACGTCTTCAGGATATTGAGCCGCTGCGTGCCCCCGGGGGCGTGCATCGCGGCGATCGTTGTTGCGGGATGTCAGTCTGACACCCCGCAACACCGATCTAGGTAAAGAGTCTCCGACGGAGACTCTTTTTACCACGTGATCAGCCGTGTCCAATCACGGCTGATCACAATGTAAACAGGAAAAGCCGGTCATCGGCTTTTCCTCACTCGCGTCTGTCAGACGCGAGTAGTGGAGAGCCGATCGGCTGCTCCTCTGACATTGGGGTTTGTGCTGATCCATTATCAGCGCAGCCCCCCCCCCCCAAGGATGCCCACACTGGACCACCAGGGATGCCACCAGACCACCAGGGATGGCAATTAGAAATGGCTAATGGATGCCAAAGAGTGCCCAAAATGGATGCCAGTGCCCACAATGGGCATCACTGATTGGTAGGCATTGTTTGGCACTGATTGGCATTTATTAGTACAACACATTACAGTACAGTGCCACAGTACAGTGCCACCTATCAGTGCCCATCCATGCCGCCCATCCATGCCGCCCATCAGTGCCCATCCATGCCGCCCATCAGTGCCCACCCATGCCGCCCATCAGTGCCGCCTTATCAGTGCAGGAGAAAAACTTAACAAAGTTTTGTAACTGAAACAAATTTTTTTTTATTTTTTTTCAAAATTCTGTCTTTTTTTTATGTTTTTAGCACGAAATAAAAAAAATCGCAGAGGTGATCAAATACCACCAAAAGAAAGCTCTATTTGTGAGAACAAAATGATAAAAATGTAGTTTGGGTACAGTGTAGCATGACCGCGCAATTGTCATTCAAAGTGCAACAGCGCAGAAAGCTGAAAATTGGTCTGGGCAGGAAGGTGCCCAGTATGGAAGTGGTTAAAATACAGTGTATAATATTGCAATGGATTAGTATGTAAAAAACAAACATGTAGATAGACCTAATGTAAATGTATGGCCATATGGTGGATTTATTATTCACATATTGTTTTGTTGCATTTTTAGATCATAGAATGTTATTTTTTGATGTAATAAAATAGAATTTTCTGTTTCAATCTGTATATTCAATTTTCAAAATTAGTTAAACATTGTAATTTAATACAAAAGAGTGCAAAATGGCTCTGACGTCATGAACAGTCAACAAGAGGTCATCGATAGCATTTTTTAAAGCTAAGGGATTAAGACCTAAATCCATGGAGATCCGCCATTGGGTATTAGAGACTGTGACATAGTGGTCAATTTATAGGAAAACTATTATTGAAAAACATTCGTTTATATGTCACTAATAGGTCAAACAACCTGTGGGCCTTACATCAGGCCAACTTTGTGCATTCAGCAGAGGGGTCAAGCAGGACAGCACCCGCACACCCATCTACCTAGGCAACCTATAAGCATAATAATGAAATTATTACAACCATAGTAAACATTATGTCATCCAACACTGAACTGAATTATCCTACCCCCAAAAACACACACACACACACACACACACACACACACACACACACACACTTGATTGAATTATGTTAAAAAACAAAAAACATATCAACATAATGATATCTTTTGTTGTTTGATATTTGTTCATATAGACAATAACATAAACAATTACGTTTGAATAACTAAATCCAAAACTAGGGAGTACCCGAACATAAGGGTGATAGTTTAGTAAACATATAAAAGCCATATCTATAGAGATCCACTAAAGGGTAGTGTTGCATAATATCATTAAAACAGGTAATACAGATCTGTAACTTACTTGACAGAGTCAACCTCACACCATGACAGTCCAGCAAAGAGTGCTGGTGTGAAGGTGTGGGTGCTCTGTATTTATATCAAGTCCCTCCCATCAGCTATCACAATCAATTGCAGACAGCTGACTGAGAAACAAAGATAGTAGGGAACTCCCAATTAATCACCTGGATCAGATGAATCTGAGCATAAGGGTGATGGTTTAGTAAACATATAAAAGCCATATCTTTAACCACTTGACAACTGGGCACTTAAACCCCCTTAATAACAGACCAATTTTCAGCTTTCGGTGCTCTCACATTTTGAATGACAATTACTCAGTCATACAACACTGTACCCATATGAATTTTTTGTCCTTTTTTTCACACAAATAGAGCTTTCTTTTGGTGGTATTTAATCACTGTTGGGTTTTTTATTTTTTGCGCTATAAGAGAAAAAAGACTGAAAATTTTGTAAAAAAATGTTTTTTTTTTCGTTTCTGTTATAAAATTTTGCAAATTACTATTTTTTCTTCATAAATTTTGGCCAAAATTTATACTGCTACATATCTTTGGTAAAAATAAGTACAAATTGGTGGATATTTTTTGGTCTTTGTGAAAGTTATAGAGTCCACAAGCTATGGTGCCAATATCTGAAAATTGATCACACCTGAAGTACTGACGGCCTATCTCAATTCTTGAGACCCTAGCATGCCAGAAAAGTACAAATACCCCCCAAATGACCCCTTTTTGGAAAGAAGACATTCCAAGGTATTCAGAAAGAGGCATTGTGAGTTTTTTGAAGTTGTCATTTTTTCCCACAATTCTTTGCAAAATCAAGATTTTTTTTTTCTCTTTTTTTTTTTCCACAAAATTGTCATATTAGCAGGTTATTTCTCACACACAGCATATGCATACCACAAATTACACCCCAAAACACATTCTGCTATTCCTCCCGAGTATGGCGATACCACATGTGTGAGACTTTTACACAGCGTGGCCACATACAGAGGCCCAACATGCAGGGAGCACCTTCAGGCGTTCTGGAGCACCCAGGCCAATTCTGACATTTCTCTCCTACATGTAAAAATCATCATTTGTTTGCTAGAAAATTACATAGAACCCCAAAAAATTATATATGTTTTTTTAGCAAAGACCTTAGAGAATATAATGGTGGTTGTTGCAACTTTTTATCTCGCACGATATTTGCGCAGCAATTTTTTTAACGCGTTTTTTACGGAAAAAAAATGTTTTGTGCTTAAAAAAAAAAAAAACAACAGTAAAGTTAGCCCAATGTTTTTGCATAATGTGAAAGATGAAGTTACGCCGAGTAAATAGATACCTAACATGTCACCCTTAAAAATTGCACACACTCGTGGAATGGCGCCAAACTTCGCTACTTAAAAAATCCCCATAGGCGACGCTTTAAATATTTTTACTGGTTACATGTTTTGAGTTACAGAGGAGGTCTAGGGCCAAAATTATTGCTCTCGCTCTAACGTTCGCAGAGATACCTCACATGTGTGGTTTGAAAACCGTTTTCATATGTGGGCGGGACTTACGTATGCGTTCGCTTCTGTATGCGAGCTCACGGGGACAGGGGCGCTTTAAAAAAAAATAAAAAATTTATTCTTCATTTTACTTTATTTATTTTAGTTTGACATGTTTTTCCGCCCCAAACATTTTTTTGATCACTTTTATACCTATTACAAGGAACGTAAACATCCCTTGTAATAGGAATATGGCATGACAGGTCCTCTTTACAGTGAGATATTGGGGGGGGGGGTGTCAATAAGACCCCACATCTCACCTCTAGGCTGGGAAGCCTGAAAAAAATACAAAAAAAAAAACAACAATCCTGGCTTTGATCGTAGCGGTGAGTCGGTAGAAGCACCGGAGGGCGGCGGGGGGGGACATCCCCTCTCGCCTCCCGTAAGAATGATCAAGCGGCGGAACAGCCACTATGATTGTTGTTATGGTGTAGGGAATCGCCGGCTGAAAAAGCTAATATCTGAATGATGCCTGTAGCTGCACCCATCATTCAGATATCCCCGCACAAAGTCAAGGACGTCATATGACGGCCGGAGGGCGGGAAGTGGTTATTGCAGAGTATTGCCGGGCATTGCGGAGTATTGCCGGGCATTGCGGAGTATTGCAGGGCATTGCGGAGTATTGCGGACTATGGCAGGGTATTGCGGTGTATGGCAGGGTATTGCACGGGGTATTGCACAGGGTATTGTGGAGGGTATTGCAGAGTATTGTGGAGGGTATTGCAGAGTATTGTGGAGGGTATTGCAGAGTATTGTGCAGGGTATTGCAGAGTATTGTGCAGGGTATTGCAGAGTATTGTGCAGGGTATTGCAGAGTATTTTGCAGAGTATTGCGCAGGGTATTGCAGAGTATTGCACAGGGTATTGCAGAGTATTGTGCAGGGTATTGCAGAGTATTGCACCAGAGTATTGCAGAGTATTGCACCAGAGTATTGCAGAGTATTTTGCAGGGCATTGCGCAGGGTATTGCAGAGTATTGCGCAGGGTATTGCGCAGGGTATTGCAGAGTATTGCGCAGGGTATTGCAGAGTATTGCGCAGGGTATTGCAGAGTATTTTGCAGGGTATTGCAGAGTATTTTGCAGGGTATTGCAGAGTATTGCGCAGGGTATTGCAGAGTATTGCACCAGGGTATTGCAGAGTATTGCACCAGGGTATTGCAGAGTATTGCACCAGGGTATTTGGCAGAGTATTGGCAGGGTATTTTGCAGAGTATTGGCAGGGTATTTTGCAGAGTATTGGCAGGGTATAGCACAGGGATGGCTGAGCAGGGATGGATGGATGGCTGGATCTGTGACTGCAATTGTCACAGATCCAGCCCACAGCGCTGCTGCCTTGATCTGCACCCTCCCCTCTCCTCTCACACTGTACCGATCGGTACAGAGAGGGGAGGGAGGAACTGGCGTCATCAAATGACGCCGGTCTGTTTACAAGTGATTGCTCCGTCATTTGACGGAGCGATCACGTGGTAAACGGCCGCTATCAGTGGCGATTTACCGCGATTCGTGATCCGCCGGGTCCTCTGGACCCGGCGGTCACGGAGTTTCCCGTGTGCGCGCCCCAGGGGGCGCGTGGGAGTGCGATTCTGGGAGGACGTTATATAACGTCCTCCCAGAGTTAAGCAACCACCTTGTCGACGTTATTTGTCGGCAGGTGGTTGTTAAGTGGTTAAAGATCCACTGGAGGGTAGTGTTGCATAATATCATTCAAGCAGGTAATATAGACATGAAATTTACTTAACAGAGTCAACCTCGCGCCATAACAATCCAGCAAAAAATGCTGGTGTGGAGGTGTGGGTGCTCAGTATTTATATCAAGTCCCTCCCATCAGCTATCACAGTGAATCGCAGACAGCTGACTGCGAGAAACAAGCATAGTAGGGAACTCCTAGTTAGTCCCCTGGATCTGGTGTGCGCGGCAAAGCCCCCACCGCGCATGCGCAAAGTCATCGCGTCGGGGCAGCGTCACGCACACCACACCCACCGACACAATAAGCCTCAACTGCGGACTGAGCATGTCCCCCAGAAGTGGCAAAATGGAGAGTGTGGGCGGAGATGGAAGGTCAACCCACAAAATCTCTAACGCCGCCCAGGTTCAAAGAACCGGCGGCTTTGTGTGCCGGGCAATCCCTTCGATCGACCACCACAAGCAATCTCGGAAAACCTGCATAAAGAAAAAGCAAAAAATAGTTATACCCAAATATTACATAAAAGTTTAACCAATAATAGGAGTGTTCAATATAAAGTTGACTGGCATCCCCCATAGATGTTAAAAATAACTCAACTAGAAGATAACAAAATTACATAAGCAGGTACATTAATCATAAATTGTAAGTTATATAGGATTTAATGGTAGTGAAAGGCAAACCAGCAGATATTGATATTGCTCTAGGATTACGTTAGTGGCTCATTTTTCTATGCCACCTGAGGAGAAGCCCTCCAGAAAAGGTTTAAAGCAAATAGCCTCATTTAAGCCTGGAGGCAATGTGGCATTTAACTGGAAAATCCATCTAAGTTCCATCTGCAGGAGAGTCTTATTCCAGTCACCCCCCCTGGGATTAGGGTGTATCCTATCCAGGATCAAAAATTTGACAGTGTGGAATACTCCACCATGTACCAGTGTGACATGGCGTCCCAGGGGGAGGTCCGGATCACATAACCGCATGCTGTGGATGTGTCTATAGGCCCTCCTCCAGAATTCCAGCTTGGTCTTCCCAATATAGAAGCAACCACAGCTACATTATAACAGGTAAATGACTCCCAGGGTTCTACAATTTGCAAAGTGTTTCGGATAGAATGTTTTTCCATTTAGCGGTAACTAGAGGATTGTGAGACCCGTAGGCTGTGGGTATCACAATATGGCAGGTAACATACACAGTAATATTTACTTGCTGAACTAACCGTCTCTTCTGCACAGTAATCACACCACACAAAGTGTCTGCTTAATCACTAATGTGTTTACTGAATAGAATAAAAGATCCGATTAAACAGTAGTACATCTATTCATGCAGAGCCCTGCAATAAGAACTAGTCAGCATATAAAACAGGTACACAATCCCCTCAATCCTATGCACATCAATCAATAAACCCCGCTTGCAAGCTTCCCCCTCGTGGGCAAGATGGCGCCCAGCAATGTCTCTACTCTATACAGTCAGGCCTGACTACTTAGTTCACAATGTTTCTGTAGAGAAGGATCTTCGCTAGCAATTGTGGTGCACTTTGTAGGTTATTTGTAATCCACAGGGTGTAAAACAATTAGCTGCTGAATGTGTAACAAGGGATTCAACTGTAGCGGGTATGTACTTTCCCGGGTGTAATTCAAACTAGCAGAGACACCAGCGATGTGCAGTTCCTTGCGGTCCAGCGGGTGGGCCTAGAGGACGTCCGGAGGTCGTGTTCCATCCCAGGCACCCAGGCACCCTTAGCCTGGGGTGAGGTACTCGGATAGAGGTCTGGAGCTCAGTGCCCAACACTGAGTTCCGCGAGGGAAGGAGGTCCTAGGGAACCCAGGGATTGAGTACCCGAATCCGGAAGGCGTAATGGACCGGAAGGAGCTACTCACTTGAAGACCGGGTGCAGCAAATTGCCAGTGACAGGTGAGCCTCCCATCGGAGACCGCCTGGAAGGAAAATCCCCCCTCGCTAGGAGACCTCAGCCCACTTTCAGGGAGGAAAGTGGAGAGTTCATTGTGTCTGGGCCTACTCGCATCCACACCTTCTTGTTTGTTCTGTTCTTTAAGGGAGTCTAACTGATTGTGCTGTTCACTCGAGAAGAATAAAGGAGTGTTGGACTTTAATGGTGTGGGGCTCTTTTCTGGTGGACATTGTTCAAGGTAACTCCAGGTGCACAACACTGACCCGAAGGTAGAGAAGGAACTTTGCTTACACCGCACGGACACATGTGGTGAAGGCTTGGCGTGGTGACCCCGCTCTCTCCCCTCTAAGGTACCCCTAGACAAGAGAAAGACGAGCTGATGCAAAGAGGGGAGTGAGGAGGCCGCTACACAACTAAGGCAGCACGGCACACTGACCTCTGGTGTGCAGCTCAACTTGGTAACGATGGGCCCTGAGCAAAAGACACTGGGCCTAAGGATTAAATAAAGAATCTTCAAGCAAGTGCTCTCTCACCCAACCGAACCAGTCCGTGCGGCCGACTTCCACCACTGTGTGTCCCATACACAGTCTCACGATACCCGGAGTCGCCGATCCTTCCGACAGGCCTTGGAAGGTAGATTACACGAGACATCTCTGGGATTCTTCCGTGAAGAGTAGAAGGCTCTTTGGATCCACAGTGCCCAGCTCTCGGGCCTAGTCCGGAACAACAGACCCAGGACAGAGTTCCACTTGCTAGGCGGGCGATGTCCAAAGAGAACCCTGTGCTGCTCCTCCCCTCTTTATATAGTCCAACCCCAGCAGACCTTGAGCCGGGCCCAAAGGAACTGTGGGTATTCCGTTGCACACTGGGTAAGGTAGTCTTTTTGGGCTACTTAAAGCAACACCCCGCTACATATATATATATATATATATATATATATATATATATGTATGTATATATATATATATATATATATATATATTGTATATGTAGTGTAGGGGGATCAGACTCAAGGCGGGGACAACTCACAGCCTCTTTAGGAAAAACACCATGTTTATGCACAGGATATTTCCAACAGAAGAAAAAGGGCATCTTGCCATCAAACAAACAAAATAAACTTCTGCTTTACCGAGCCTTACTGTATCCGTAGTCTGAACAGTCCTTTGGTTCGGTAGTAAGTGTCCTTACAGTTGCACAAACTTGAATCCAAAATCAGGGACAAGCAGCCATGCTCCAATATGCCTCCTCACTCAGAGACACACACTCTCTCACTGAGAGCTTAGACCAGCTGCCTTAATCAAAGCCTGGAAGGAAACCAAAAAACTGTGGCTCCACGGACCTAGGAGCCTGTCCCACCCAGAGCACTATCAGGCTCCCAATAAAACCAGCCCCGGAACGAACTTTACCAACACTGGATAAAGAACTATGTTTCTTTATCCTAAAGTCTTTGCTGGTATTATCTTAGATTGTAAATCTAAGCATCCGTGGAGGAACATATATCCCATCAATCACTTCTCCTGTCATTTTAACTTGTTTTACAGACACCCAGCTACATATCTCCCCCCTCTGCTCAAACTCAGGGGGTTGAGCACCTTGGGCAAACAGACTGTAAACTCTGGAGAGGGCATCTGCGTTAGCTTGCTGGCTACCTGGCCTATGTTCTACTAGAAATTTAAAATTCTGTAAAGCCAAGAACCATCTGGTAACTCTTGCATTTTTCTCCTTATTTTGGGCCATCCAATTGAGTGGGGCATGGTCAGTTAGGAGCCTAAACTGTCGCCCTAACAGATAATATTTCAAACTTTCAAGGGCCCACTTGATGGCTAGACATTCCCGTTCTACAATGGCGTACCTTTTTTCAGCAGGAGTCAACTTTCTGCTTAAGAACGTTATTGGGTGTTCTTCCTCATTCAGCACTTGGGATAACACTGCACCTAATCCCACTTCTGAAGCATCCGTCTGCACTATAAATTCCTGTGTGAAATTACACAGGGCAGTCTTTAAGTTCTGGAAAGCTTTCTCAGCTTCTGGGGACCAAGTTATCACTGAGGACTTACCCCCCTTGGTAAGATCTGTAAGGGGAGCGGCTAATGTAGCAAAATTGGGAACAAATCTTCTGTAGTAGCCTACTAATCCCAAAAAAGCCCTGACCTGTTTTTTATTCAGGGGTCTTGGCCAATTTTGGATTGCTTGGATTTTTGTGACTTGGGGTTTTACTATCCCCCGGCCAATAATGTACCCTAGATACCGGGCCTCCTCTAGTCCCATAGCAAATTTCTTAGGATTGGCTGTCAGACCCTCACGACGGAGGGCGTTAATAACAGCTTGCACTTTAGGTAAGTGGCTCTCCCAATCTGCACTAAAAATTACCACGTCATCTAAATACGCAGATGCATAGGCGTGGTGGGGTTTAAGGATGCAATCCATCATCCTCTGAAAAGTGGCTGGGGCATCATGTAGGCCGAATGGCATCCTCTTATACTGCCAGTGCCCCTCAGGCGTGGAGAAGGCTGTCTTCTCTTTTGCCCGTTCTGTAAGTGGTATTTGCCAATACCCCTTCGTGAGGTCCAGGGTGGTGATATATCGGGCCTGTCCTAGACGCTCAATTAATTCATCTACCCTGGGCATTGGATAAGCGTCAAATTTTGACACCTCATTTAACTTTCTGAAATCATTACAAAATCGGATGCTTCCATCCGGTTTGGGAATAAGGACAATTGGACTACACCACTCACTATGGGATTCTTCTATTACATCAAGCTCCAACATCCTCCTTATTTCCTCTGAGACTACTTGGCGTCGAGCCTCTGGGATGCGATAAGGTTGTAAGTTAACTTTCACCCCTGGCTCGGTCACAATATCATGCTTTATTACTGAAGTTACCCCTGGAAGATCAGAGAAGAACTCCCTGTTTCTTAGCAGAAATTCCTTGGTCTCTTGTTTTTGGCTTATGGACAAGGCCTCAGCGATCTCCACCGCCGGTAGGGTAGAAGGACCTGCGGTAGTCATCGCCAAGGGTGCTTGGACCATAAGGGATTCTCTGTCCTTCCAGGGCTTCAATAGATTGATATGGTAGATTTGGTAGGGTTTCCTTTTTCCAGGCTTGTGTACTCTATAGTTAACTTCCCCCACCTGTTCTACAACCTCGTATGGCCCTTGCCATTTCGCCAGAAATTTACTCTCCACCGTAGGTACCAGCACAAGAACTCTGTCACCGGGGTTAAAGGTTCGGATCCTAGCTGAACGGTTATAGACTCTAGCTTGAGCCTGCTGAGCCTGTTGCAAGTGGGACTTAACAATGGGCATGACTTTACCAATCCGGTCTTGCATCTGGGCAATATGTTCCACTACACTTTTGAGTGGGGTTGCCTCTTGTTCCCAGGTCTCTTTTGCTATATATAATAAGCCCCTCGGGTGTCTGCCATACAGCAACTCGAAAGGGGAAAAGCCAGTGGAGGCTTGGGGTACCTCCCGTACAGCAAACATGAGATAGGGCAAGAGGCAGTCCCAGTCCCGACCATCTGCCGCGACCACTCGCTTTAACATTCCTTTCAGCGTTTTGTTGAACCTTTCCACTAGACCATCTGTGGGTGGTACACAGAAGTGCGTAAGTGGTTAATTTTAAACAATTTACATAACTCTTTAGTAATCTTTGACATGAAGGGCGTGCCCTGGTCTGTTATCAGCTCCCGAGGAATACCGACACGTGAAAATATAAGAGAAAGCTCTTTAGCAATACTCTTAGCTGAGGGGTTCCTTAGCGGGATTGCCTCTGGGTACCGTGTGGCATAGTCCAAAACAACCAGAATATACTGGTGCCCCCTAGCAGACTTAACCAAGGGACCTACAATATCCATGGCAATCCTGTCAAAGGGCACCTCAATGATGGGTAAAGGTACCAATGGACTCCGGAAATGTGAGACCGGAGCAGTGAGCTGACAAACTGGGCAGGATTCACAGTACACTTTCACCTCTTTGTGTAAACCTGGCCAATAAAACCGTTGCAATATTCTTTCCTTAGTTTTAACCACCCCCAAATGTCCCCCAAGAACATGAGAATGTGCCAGGTCCAGTACCATGCGTCTATGAGGTTGAGGTACTAGCAACTGTTCAAGTCTCTCTCCTCGTACTTCATTGACTCTGTATAACAGGTCATTTTCCATAGCAAAATGTGGGAATATGGCCTCCTCCCCTGGCTCTTGGGGTACCCCATTTACCACTTTTACCTGTTCCCTTGCCCTAGCTAGAGTGGGATCCCTAAGCTGGGCCGTGCCAAACTTTTCTCGGGTCGTGGGTAGATCCGGCAGGTCTAACTCTGGATGGGGGTTCGCTGTATCCCCTGCAAGGACCTCCAAGGGAAAATGGGCAGTAGGAATCTGATCCCACTGGGGGCCTTGCTCCCTTGGCGTTATCCCATAGATCCCAGAAAAAAGGGAAGTCTCGTCCCAGGACAGTGTTATACATGAGATTTGGGACTACTCCAACCTCATGGTCCATAGTGCCACAGGGAGACTCGATAGATACCACGGCCGTGGGGTAGCACTTGGTATCCCAATGAATACAAACCACGCCCATTAGCTGTCGCTGCAACTTTTGGGGGTTCACAAGGCTGGCATGCACTAAAGTTACTAAACTGCCAGAATCCAGCAAGGCAGTCACCTGGCAACCGTCCACTTTAATGACACAAATCTGTTTCTCAGTGCCGCCAGGCTGTTGTGGGGTGTCACCTGGTGTAGCAACAAAAGAGCATTTCTGGGTCACACTGTAATCCATAGATTCTTGGTTTAGCGGACAACTGGCAGCCAGGTGCCCCGGTTCTTGGCAATGCCAGCACACTATAGGACCCCGGTCCTGGCGGGTCTCCGTTTAGTGATTGAGTCTCTTCACTCCTTGCGCCTCAGGAACCTCAATCGCATTTACTTCCTTCTTCCCCCACTTTAGGGCGGGATCGCTTTTTCCCAGGTTGGTGGGCTTCTGTCTCTTAGAGAAGGATTCTGTGGGTACTACACCCCTAAGAAAATCCTCAGTACACAAGTACCGCTCCACGAGGGCCACCAACTCATTGGCATTTTTAGGATCAGCTCTCCCGGCAAACCGCTGTATAGGGGTTGGAACGGCTCTCACAAAGCGGTCTACTACAACTCTCTCCAATACTTGAGCTGGGGTGGCGACCTCTGGCTGTAACCACATCCATGTGAGGTGGATGAGGTCATACATCTGGGACCTTGCAGGTTGGTCCACCTTCAATTGCCAAGCATGGACGCGCTGGGCTCTCACAGCCATCGTTACGCCAAAGCGGGCCAGAATCTCAGTTTTCAAAGTTTCATATTGCTGGGCCTCAGCAGCATCTAGATCAAAATAGGCCTTCTGTGGGTCCCCGGTCAAAAAGGGGGCAAGTACCTCAGCCCATTGGTCCTGGGGTAGCCCTTAACGCTCTGCCACCCTCTCAAAAACCGTGAGGAAAGCCTCCACATCATCCTCGGCCGTCATTTTCTGTAATGCAGCCTGCACTCGCTTGCGTAGACCTGAAACATTATCCACACATAGGAGCTTGTCAGTCAGGGACTCTACCTGAGTCTGTATGAGCTCATTGAACTCCTTCTGCTCCTGCATGGCCACTTGGGAAGCCGTTAACAAGCGGTTTGTTTCTTGTTGGTCTTTGTGTGCTTGCACCAGCTGTTTGATTATTTCTGCCATTCTCTTAACAGTTTACTGGTACCAGTGAATAACAAAAAATATTTTCTTAGGGTACTGTCCCTTTAAGAGCGCTGGCTCTTATTTATTTTTTCAAAAAAAATAAAAAAATGCAGCTGTGAGAGGTAGTGGGATCGATGCCCGCATTCTCCACCAATTTGTAGGGGGATCAGACTCAAGGCATGGTCATTTCACAGTCTCTTTAGGAAAACACCATGTTTAATGCACAGGACATTTCCAACAGAAGAAAAAGGGCATCTTGCCACCAAACAAACAAAATAAACTTCTGCTCTACCAAGCCTTAAGCCGTGTACACACAATAGGTTTTACCGATGAAAACAGTCCGATGGACTGTTTTCATTGGACAAACCGATCGTGTATAGGCCCCATCGGTCTTTTTTCCATCAGTGTTTAAAAATAGAACATGTTTTAAATTTATCCGATGGTTAAAAAACCGATAGCAAATTACTGTCGTCTGTGGGGAACTCCATCGGACAAAAAAACCCACACATGCTCAGAATCAAGTCGACGCATGCTCAGAAGCATTGAACTTAATTTTTCTCGGCTCATCGGAGTGTTTTACGTCACTGCGTTTGGAACGGTCGATTTTTTGACTGATGCTGTGTAGGCAAGACTGATGGAAGTCAGCTTCATCGGTTTTCCGATGGAAAAATCCATTGGTTTAAAAACCATAGGAAATCCGATCGTGTGTACAGGGCTTCACTGTATCCGTAGTCTGAACAGTCCTTTGGTTTGGTGTCCTTACAGTTGCACAAACTTGAATCCAAAATCAGGGATAAGCAGCCATGCTCCAATATGCCTCCTCACTCAGAGACACACACTCTCTCACTGAGAGCTGAGACCAGCTGCCTTAATCAAAGCCTGGAAGGAAACCAACAAACTGCGGCTCCACGGACCTAGGAGCCTGTCCCACCCAGAGCACTATCAGGCTCCCAACAAAACCAGCCCCGGAACGAACTTTACCAACACGGGATAAAGAACTATGTTTCTTTATCCTAATGTCTTTGCTGGTATTATCTTAGATTGTAAATCTAAGCATCCGCGGAGGAACATATATCCCATCAATCACTTCTCCTGTCATTTTAACTTGTTTTACAGACACCCCGCTACAGTAGAAAAATCAAGTGTAGCAGAGACATCGTTATATACAAAACCTAGACGGGAGCCCCAAAGTTGAGACAGTGGGTCCGACCAGAGGGCCCATCTTGCACCTAATTGAAGGAATGGAAGAAACAGGTTAGAAAATAAGAAGGAAGTGAGTAAAAAAAAAAAAGAACAAAGAGACAAGGCCATAACTGTCCAAGAGTCTAACCCAGCACCGATCCACTGTTAATCCCAAGTGTTCGGTGCCTGCAGGTAAGAAAGCCAAGGGCTCCACACTTTTTCAAATAGGGGTTGTTTGTGCCGTAGGACGCTGACCAATTTTTCATGGTGCATATTCCAGGTTAGTTTTCTCTTCATTAAAGCTAACTCGATCACTGGAATTTTCCAAGCAGTAGCGATGGACATTTTGGCTTCCAAAAACATATAATAAATTAGAGTCTGTGTGTATGAACTTTCTAATTTTATATTTTCTATGTATCATCATTTTGCACAGTAACATGTCTCATTTAAAGTTCCACAACCATTGCCTTTTATGTAACCCCACACAATAATCCTCTCTCCACCAAATGATTTGGAGCAGTGCACAAAGCAAGGTCCATAAAGACATGGATGAACGAGTTTGGGGTGGAGGAACTTGACTGGTCCTGACCTCAACCCGATAGAACAGAGACTGCGGAGACTGCGAGCCAGGCCTTCTCATCCAACATCAGTGCCTGACCTCACAAATGAGCTTTTGGAAGAATGGTCAAACATTCCCATCGACACACTCCTAAACCTCGCGCACAGCCTTCCCAGAAGAGTTAAAGCTGTTATAGCTGCAAAGGGTAGGCCAACTCAATATTGAATCCTACGGACTAAGACTGGGATGTCATTAAAGTTCATGTGCGTGTAAAGGAAGGTGTCCCAATACTTTTAGTAATATAGTGTATCTATACTTACCTATTTTGAAGTTGCTCTTGTCCGGTCACATGATCTCTCCAGCACAAGTTTCAGTGTAGAGGAGAGATCGCTGAAATGGTGACAAGCCAACGTAGGCTTATTCTACTCTACACTGAAGCTGACACTGGAAGCCAGTCATGTGACCAGACCAGAACAACTTTAGAATAGGTATGTTTAGACATGTTTCATTTTACAGGGTGGATAGATTAGGTGTTGAATGGGAGTGGGAGTAAATTTAAGCTTAGTTAGGTTTTGATTTGCTAATTTGGCTTCAACAGAATCTCTAACAAAAGGCTTACGGAACCTTGCCCCACTCTCCCAAAAGGCAAGAAAAAAGTTTTGAATGTTTTGGGTTTACAATCTGCTCAGCACACAGACTCCTAGAACATATGCCCTTATTACTTTATGTCCAAAGAGAATTTACAAGTGCAACTTTATTGCTCTATATTTTCATGCATAAAAACACACCATCAACTACTGTCCGTTCATTTGCATTTTAGACCTATTTGCATTTTAACAATTATCAGGCGAGTTTTTAAATGCTTGCATTTTTCCCCCAACTGCTGTGAATGTAAAAAGCACAATTATTTATGACGCCTGGTATGTAATTCTATTTGGAAGATAGAAAGGGTTGAATAAAACACAGCATAAAGACAAAAAAGTGCAGCATTAATCTGCCTCCAAAACATGTCCATGTACATTAAAAGATAAGGCCTCCTTGTACTGTGTTTGAAAGAAAAAAAATAGACAGATTGATTTGAACTGCATGAATTAAATAGAAATATAGCTAATTGTGCCCAGTGAATATGCCATTCAGATGAGGGGATGGGTGAGTGGTTTGCTGGAAAATTAAAGGCAACAACAAATGTTCTGTAAACAAAGTAGGGTCAGGAATAAGGCATTCAATTTGTAATATTTAAAGCTAAGTCCAGCCAACATTAATTATTCACTTTTTGCCGGCGTCCAGTATTTTTAAAGACTTGCTGGCTTTTAAAAGTATAACTCTTCTAAAGACTACAATTTAATTTTAGATTGGCAATTCTGGTTTGAATTACCTTCTGTCTTTGTCTTCCACAAGACCGTAGAGAAATATGCCACTTTCTAGGTCACAATCCACCAGTGACCAGTTGCTTGTTCATTCTCAGTTATAAAAAGGGTAACAGGTACTGGCACCTCCACCAGACCAGACACATGTCCTGTTGCATACACTTCTTTTTTTCCCCCACAGTCACGTGTAGTCTCCAGCCCAGACAGATTCCTCTCCTGGGTCTCCCCCTTGGTGCCAACACTGCTGTCATCCTCTGGTGGCTAAGATGGCCCTGACTCCTAGCAAGCAATCACATGCTGGTCAATATGCGTAGTCAGGAAGCTCTGTCCCTCTGTCCAGACCTTCTTCACCTCCAACCCACTGCCATGCTATGTAAGGTAGGACTGTGATAGGGGGCTGTGATGCGAAGGGGGCTTAGGGCACTGATGTTAAGCAGTGGCTTTGATGTACAGGATGGATTTAGAAGTAAAGGGGTGAACTCTGATGTGAAAGGGGATCTGATGTGAAAGGGGAGGACTATAATGTGAAAGGGGGGCTTCTGATGTGAAGTGGGGCTCCTGTAGTGAAGGGAGCAGTGCTGGGACAAGGCCATGTGGTGCCCAGGGCGAAGATGGCAAACTTTTTAACCACATCAATACTGGGCACTTAAACCCCCTTCCTTCCCAGACCAATTTTCAGCTTTCAGTGCTCTCGCACTTTGAATGACAATTATTCAGTCATGCTACACTGTACCCAAATGAAATTTTTATCATTTTGTTCACACAAATAGAGCTTTCTTTTGGTGGTATTTGTTCACAATTTAATTTTCAATTTTTTGCGATAAAAGAGCGAATATTTAGAAAATTTTTTTTTCTACATTCTGTTTTAAAAGAAATCCAAACAAATCAAATTTCGGCAAAAATTTAGGCCAAAATGTATTCTGCTACATGTCTTTGGTAAAAAAAATCCTGATAAGTGTATGATAATTGGTTTGTGTGAAAGTTATAGAGTCTACAAACTAAGCTACGCATTATTGCAAATTGATCAATCCTAATGCACTGATGGCCTATCTCATTTCTTGAGGCACTAAAATGTCAGGACAGTACAAATACCCCCCAAATGACCACTTTTTGGAAAGAAGACAGTCGGAGGTATTTAGTAAGAGGCATCGTGAATTTTTTGAAGTTGCAATTTTTTTCCCACAATGCCTTGGAAAATTAAGAAATAATAGGCTTTTTGTACTCACCGTAAAATCCGTTTCTCTGACGTCCATGGACCGACGCAGCTCTCATACTTATTACATGTGGGTATATGTCCCTGCTCGCAGGAGAAGACCTAGGCAGAATGTTAGAGGTTAAAACATTCTAGAACAAGCCAGAGCTGAACAGCCCCGCCCAGGGGGGGCGGTCCCTCCGACATTACCCTTCCACCTGCAGCTAATCAGCCTCAGTTCGTAACAAAGCAGTACAAACTTAAAAGGAAGGGTGGGTGCTGCGTCGGTCCATGGACGTCAGAGAAACGGATTTTACGGTGAGTACAAAAATCCTATTTTCTCTTATCGTCCATGGACCGACGCAGCTCTCATACTGATTACATGTGGGACGTCCCAAAGCAGTATAAGAAAAGGGTGGGAGCAAAAAAAGTAAGGAACAACCAAAACTTCACTCCAAACCAGCAGAGCCCCTCAACGGAGGAGTTGCAACATTAGACAGCGGCCTGCAACACTTTGCGGCCGAAGGAAGCATCCGAAGATGCAGCCACATCAACCTTGTAGAACTTTGAAAAGTTATGAACGGACGACCAGGTCGTCGCCTTGCACACTTGTGCAACCGACGCTTGATGTCGGAAGGCCCGGGAAGCACCAATTGCCTTGGTGGAATGCGCCGCAACCGGAAAGGGAGGCGCCCACCCCTTAAGGGCATAGGCCTGTATGACGGTCTGCCTGATCCACCTAAAGACGGTGGCAGACGACACCGCTCGGCCCTGTTTTGGACCAGACACAGATTTCCGAATGGAAACAGTAGCAGACAGGTACACTCGTAAGGCTTGTACCCATCTTAATGCAGGAAGCGCAAACTCTCAGGGAAGCGATGGGTGAGGACACAAGGACGGAAGAACAATGTCCTTCTTAAGGTGAAAGGCCAAGACCATCCTTAGAAAGAAGGATGGTCGTGGGCGCAACACCAACATATCCTTATGGAGGACCAAGTAAGGCGACTTGCCAGACAAGGTTGCCAACTCAGACACCCGTCTAACCGAAGCAATGGCCAATAAGGCCAACTTCCGGGACAAGGTCAAGAGAGGAATCTCTCTGATATTCTCAAAGGGATGTTCTTGGAGAACCGAGATGCATCAAAATCAGATCCCAAGTAGGGAGAGGAGGCTTGACAGGGGGGACCACATGGCGAACCCCCTGCCCAAAAGGTGCTAATCAAGGAATGGCCCAGCAGCGGTCGTTGAAAAAGACAGTCCGGGCCGAAATCCGACCCTCAAAAAAAAAGTTATGCAAGGCCAGCTTTTGGGTCACACCACGCTGTAAGAACAGCAAAATCCTGGGAACGGAAAACATCCGAGGATGCCACTCAAGTTCCTCGCACATAGCGATGTAAGCCTTCCAGGTACGGTGAGATATCTTTCTGGAGGAAGATTCCCGTGTCAACAACATAGAAGAGATGACCGAATACGAGAGAACTCGGTCCTTTAGCACCTGGCTTTAAACAGCCATGCCATTAAAGCCAAGGACTGTAAAGCAGGATGAAGTATGCTCTGCGAAGCCGGCGAGGCAACAACAGTAGCAGAGGGTAAGCATATATCAGGCGATACTGCCCCCAGGGGCTTCCAACGCGTCTAACGCATCCGCCCAGGAGTCCCTGGACCTGACCACGATATTGCCACCTTGCGAGTGAGTCGAGAGGCCACAAGGTCCACTTCCGGTGCCCCACCTCCGGTAAAGAAGGTGGAAACACCTCCGGATGCAAGGACCCTTCGCCTGCAATGCACACAGCCGACAGGACCGTCTTGCAGCGAGACGTATGAAAATCCCAAAGAGACTCCGCAATGTATCGGAGAAGGGAGGCCCCAGTGTACAGGGTGCCTCAAATGTTGGCCAATAAAGGCAACTTGACGGAACTTCCCTAGAAACCCGGTCAGAGGACTAGTACCTCAGCCTCCACAGGTGGCGCAAACCCACCCCGGGCACAGAGACCCTAAAGGCTAAAGCAGTTGCAGTGCACCTGCTAGACGACTGATGAATAAAGCAGAGGCTTTTGCCCAGTCATTGAGCTACAAAAAATGCCAGAGACGCAGCCACTAATGGGCGCAACGCCAACCCCAGCCTGGCGAACACAGTCCAAGCCAGCGCTTCTGATCACCACTGAAAGCAGGTGGAAAGTGATACCCCTGAAACCAGGGATCCTTGTGACAATGCTCCATCCAGCAGCTACCCATGGATAGGTGCTGATTGTGCAAACACATAGTTTATACTTTGTATTGCGTCAAACGCACAAATGGAGAGTGTGGGAGGAAACCCACCCAGCCACAAAGAGCATAATACCACCAGATACGGCGTATGTAGTTTAGTATTTGTGGATAAACCTATTAAACGCGTATATACTGTGCCAGCGACGAAGGCGTGCACATCATCGGGGCCTGGACGTAAACCAGCCACACAGATTGCGTACACAACCATGTAGGTATGTTAGCCTGCGAATAAACAAATTGCACATGTTTATACTGTGCATAGCGCTGAGAATGCGCACACCATTGGAACGCAGGGGAGAAACCTGAGCACCCGGATGAAACCCATGCAGACTGCATACGCATACCGTGTATGGTATTATAGTATGTGTGCTAAACATTTTGCACAAGCCCATGTGTGCATAGCACCGAAGGCGCGCACACTGTTGGCGCGTGGGAGGAACCGAAGTACCCCACGCATACTCAGAGAATGCAATACCTACAACTACTGTAAATGTATTTAGTGTAGTGTATAGACATAATGTGTATGTTTACATCGTGTATTGCACCAAAGGCATGCATGTCATGTAGCATGGGCAGAAACCCACGCAGACTGCATATGCATACCGTATAGGTATTATAGTGTGTGTGCTAAACCTTTTGCACAAGCTCATGTGTGCATAGCACCGAAGGCGCGCACACCGTTGGCGCGTGGGAGGAACCGAAGTACCCCACGCATACTCAGAGAATGCAATACCTACAACTACTGTGAATGTATTTAGTGTAGTGTATAAACATAATGTGTATGTTTACATCGTGTATTGCACCAAAGGCATGCATGTCATGTAGCGCGGGCGGAAACCCACGCAGACTGCAAAGACATACCGGGTAGGTCCAATCGCACAAATTTAGACTGTGCATAGCGCCGAAGCGCCCACTCGGAAGAACTCCACGCAGACAGCACACAGATACCGTGTAGGAATGATAGCATGTGAATCAACATAATATTGCACATGTTTATGCTGTGCATTTCCATTGGAGCGTGGGGGGGAAACCGGAGTACCCGGAGGAACCCCACGCAAACAGTATACCCATACTGTAAACATGTATAATATGTGCAATAAACATATTGAACATGTCTATACTGTGCAGAGAGCCGAAGCGCACATACCATGAGAGTGCGGGAGGACACCAGAGCCCCCGCCAGCCCAGAGAGTATGATACATACATATACTGTGAATGTATCTGGAGTCGTGCATAAACATATTTTGTACGTTTATATCATGTATGGCACTGAAACACAGCATTGGAACGTGGGGACAGCCACGCAGACACAGAGACCAATAACACATACATACACTGTGAATGTATGCAGTGTAGAGGTATAGGATGAGTTTAAATTATGGCGCAGAGGCACATAATCTTCTCTGTATCATTCCAACCTGCTTGACAGTGCTGCTGAAGCAGCATACAGGTAACAGTTAACCTCTGATCCTCAGACCGTGTGTCTGTCAGAGCTCAAACCATTCCCCAGGAAATGGCGGGAAATGTTACCTCAGGTATCACACACAAGGCTCACAGGGATTAGAGACATAAATGAATAAAGTCCTCCCTCATCCATGCTGCTCTTGAGGCAGCGTGTGAGGAAAACTGAGGAAACTGTGTAAAAGAAAAGCTTGTCACAGCAATTTCAGCCTGAGTGTGATTCTCACATCATCAATGAGATCACTTACAAGCGCCCTGTCATTCACTGACACAGAACTGGAGTCTTCCTCACAAGGGAATGTCCTGTTCATAAACATTAAATATTCAGAGGTAGGGTCCTGAGCCCAATAGCTAGGCCCATATCTGACTCAGAGCACTCCTTCACTAAAGATTTTTGTGGGGGGAGGGGGCTTATAGCTCCTTTTGCTCGCACACCGCTTCCATTCTGACAGGAATGATTCCAGGACTGCTGACAACTGGTCCGTAAGGACCGCAGGTGCAGGAAACATATGAACATTTTTAACTGTGCAGCACTGCCAGTTGCCCCAGGCAATGTGGAGAGCAGGTGTATCAGACTCCATAAACACCACCCTCTGAGACCTTATACACTATACAGTGAATATACAGTCCACCCACTGGCTACGCTGAGGAGGGGACACCCGGGAGGACCCACCAACCCTTAAGGACAGCTCAGTCTGTGAGGAGATTGTGAGGGGATTCGCGCCGCCGCCAGAAATAAATGCGCGGCGGCCACAAGAAAATGGCCGCCGTCCGCAGCTATAACTGTGCCACTAAACGCCAAGATGGCCGCCGAGCGCAAAATTCAAAGCTCTAATGCGCGCCAATGGCGCACGCAATAACCACCTCAAACAGCGCCAATGGCGCACGCAATAATCGCCTCACACACCAGAAAAAACTGCAGACATGAGCGCCCAACCAGGCCAGACTGACCCCCAAGCACCCCACAGCACAGCACCAGTACAGGGTGCAGAGAGCAGCATAACAGGGGGGGACAGGGAGAAACCCCCACACACACAAACACAGCCAGCATGTACTCACCTGCAGTAGGAGAGACTACTTACCCGTCCCTTTCAGGGACCCACTGGCTTGTTTCAGACAGACCTATCACAGAGTCGTACTGCGTAGCTGTCGGCCCGGTCCACTGCGAGAGATACAGTCAGTCAAGTACTGTTCAATCTTGAGAGGACCGCGGGAGCATGAAAGCAACCTGGCCACCCCTGGAGCCATGGGGTATGTCGTGAACTGAGTCTCACGCACGCAAGGCGAGGATCAGCACGCTCGATGGTCGGACAGGGAAGACTACGAGGATACTAGTGTACCCAACCTGTTGCCCAGCCGACAGTTGATTGAAGGTCTCAAAAATAAAATAATAAAATTCCCAAAGGAATAAAAATCAAAAGTAAAATCTTCCAGGAGACTGGCTCCTGAGAGCCACGTCTTCTCCTTCTGCTAGGCAGAAAAAAACTAAGGCTGATTAGCTGCAGGTGGAAGGGTAATGTCCGGAGGGACCGCCCCCCTGGGCGGGGCTGTTCAGCTCTGGCTTGTTCTAGAATGTTTTAACCTCTAACATTCTGCCTAGGTCTTCTCCTGCGAGCAGGGACATATACCCACATGTAATCAGTATGAGAGCTGCGTCGGTCCATGGACGATAAGAGAAATATATATATTTCTTGTTCATACATCACGGGACACAGAGCAGCATAGTCATTACTATGTGGGTTATATAGAATTACCTTCAGGTGCTGGCACTGGCAACTTCCAAAACAGGAAGTACCCTCCCCTATATAAGCCCCTCCCATCCGGGAGTACCTCAGTTTTTTGCCAGTGTCTAAGGTGTTGGCCAAGGTTAACATGTATTCATCTGGGCTTGTGTACAGGTTCTCTGGGCCTTAGCAAGCTATTCTGGATCCGAACAAAAAAGCTTCATAGCTAAACGGTCGGTACCCGGGCCTTGCAGAGAAGAGCAGGGTTTTGCCTGTAATGCCTCTCTTAGGAGGGCTGGACCCTGGGATCCAGAGCTCTGGTCATACCCAAAACCAAGAGGCTATCTGTGCAGGGTGCTATACAGGTCCAGGGGAGTGGAATCCTTGGGAACCCGGTCCCTGAAGGTCTAGTACAATGCCTGCCGTGAGAGGTGAAGTTTGGGCTTCTGTGGACCAAACAAAGTCCTGCGGCGGGGAAAAGGTAAGTGGGGGCCCCTCAGGAACTTGGTTCTATTGAGGGGACCCCCAAGCCTAATATGTCTTTCTGCCTGTTACCTAAAGGGTATTCCCGCTAATAGCTGTATATGCCTAAGAAATCCTAGAAATGTTTTTTCATAAGGGAAGTTTTAAAAAAACTGTAAACCTGGAAATGTTTTTTCATAAAGGAGGTTTTAAAAAAAAAAAAAGACAAAGGTGCGGTACCTGTGTTTGTCCACTAGAGGCCGCTGTGGAACGTCTTTTTTCTTGGGACTATTCCTTCCATGGTGAAAGTCCAGGCAGATGAGTGAGCTCTCTATCAGGGAAGCTGCATTCCTCTGTCATGCTGCCAAGTAGTTTCCTTCCATCCCCGAGTCCTGGTGAAACAGGGACCCTGGCTCCTCTCCCTACATGGCGCCAAGAGCGCACACGTGCACGCGCGCGCGCGCACACATGCTTTCCTTTTATAAGGTTTAGCTTCAAAAAAGGGGGCGGAGCCTGGCGGATGACGCGCTCTGTGCGCCCAGCGCTTCTGCGCATGTGCGGGCGTCCCAGCAAGATAAAAGGACTCAGTCCACGCTGCTTGCTATGGACACAGAGCATGAAAAGGAGCTGGTAGCATGGTATAGGGGCTTACAGCGGGCGGTTGATACAGGCATCCCCAGAAAGACGCATTAGTAGACACCCACTGATGTACATAGCAGCAAATTGCATTAGACTATTTCAGTAAGGGGTGTATTGCGGCTGGAATACCTCAGCTTTGAACTAAGGAATATGCCGCCTAAAAAACTCCGAGATATACCTCTCAGGAAGTGTAGGGGGTCTCCATCGGGCTCTGAGGATCTGGAGCAGTCATCTGCACCCTCCTCCCCTGAGAAATCAGAGGTTAATACCCATAAGGAACCCCCGGGAGTGCCAGGTACTGCGGCTGTCCTCAGTCCACCTGCTCCTGCATATATAACAGAGGAGGTTTTTTCCTCAACTCTGGAGGGATCGGAGCAGAGATTGGCTGCATTGATCGCTTCTTCTCTACAGGAAAGAAAGCGCGCCAGATCTCCATCACCTCCATTAGAGTGCCTGTTGGCAGAGCAACAGTCCCAGGAAGGGACCGACCTACCTGAAGGGGATCAGGAGGAGGTTAGCTCTGTTTTTGAGGAATCGACAGTAGATGAACCATTTTCAGCATCACAGACTGAAAGATTGTGGGTCCAGACCCTAACTGACATGGTTCGATCTGCATTTAAAATGCCTCTTGTTGAACCATCAACTACTGCTGTCTCCTCATTGGGGTCGCTAAAAGCTCCCCAGGTTAATTGCTCCTTTCCAATACATCCATTATTGGAAGGACTTATATACCAGGACTGGGAACATCCTGATAAACTATTTGTTCCGCCTAAAAGGTTTCCGGTGATCTATCCCATGGAGGAAAAGTTCACCCAGAGATGGAATGTTCCTACGGTGGATGCAGCCATCTCTTCTGTGAACAAATCACTGACATGTCCAGTAGATAATGTTCAAATGTTCAAAGATCCAGTGGATAAAAAATTGGAATCTTTATTAAAATCTGCTTTTTCCACAGCAGGGGCAGCTATTGGGGTCTGCCAAGCTTTAAAGGATCAAATGAAAATGGTCCTGAGGGATTTGCCAGACCAGCAGGCCCAGGCTCTGGCTGATCTGCCTAGAGCATTATGCTTTGCGGTTGACGCCATCAAGGATTCTATCCATCAGGCCTCCCGCCTCGCGCTGTCTTTGGTACATATGCGTAGGCTTCTGTGGCTCAAAAACTGGTCTGCTGAAGCTCCCTGTAAGAAGCTCTTAGTTAGCTTCCCATTTCATGGGGAACGCCTTTTTGGCGAAGACCTGGATAAGTATATCCAGAAGATTTCCAGTGGTAAAAGTACTCTCTTACCGAGTAAAAAGAGGTCTAGGGGTCCATCTTTTAAGAGGACTACCTCTCCTATCCCTGCGACGTCTGCTACTAAGCAGTTCCGACGGCCTCCTCAGTCAAACTCAGGAGGTAAAAATCAGGGACAGCCACAGGGTAATAAAAAGCCCTGGATCCGAAGAGGTACTAAACCAGCCTCCAAGTCAAGCCTATGAAGGGCTGCCCCCACTCAAACGGGTGGGGGGAAGACTTCAGTTGTTCGCAGAGACCTGGCGGGAGACGATCAAAGACAGATGGGTGCTCTCCGCAGTAACTCTGGGATACAAGTTGGAGTTAAAAGAGTCTCCTCCGTCCCATTTTATGTGGTCAGGCATGCCAAGAGACCCTCTGAAAAGAGGGTCTCTCCTATTGGCGTTAGAACAACTATTGCTCCAAGGAGTAATTATGGAGGTTCCTATGGAAGAGTGGGGGTTGGGTTTCTACTCAAACCTTTTCACAGTCCCGAAGCCAAACGGGGACATAAGACCCATATTGGACCTAAAGAGTCTAAACAAATTTCTAAACGCCCGGTCTTTCCGGATGGAGTCGATCCGATCGGTCACCGCTGCCCTACAAGGGGAGGAATGGTTAGCCTCGATCGCCATCAAAGATGCTTACTTGCATGTTCCCATCTTTCCAGGTCATCAAAAATTCCTACGCTTTGCAGTAGAAGGGCGCCATTTTCAGTTCAGAGCCTTACCATTCGGTCTGGCCACAGCACCACGAGTGTTCACAAAAATTCTGGCCCCACTGTTGGCCGATCTAAGAACACGGGGTGTAACGATAATGGCATACCTAGACGACCTGTTGTTGATGGACCACTCAGTTGCCAAGCTAGAAGTGGTAATTGTCGATACAATCAAGTATCTAGAGTCTCACGGTTGGGTCATCAACCTGGACAAGTCAGCCCTACAGCCAGTGAAAAACCTGGTATATCTAGGGCTACGGCTGGATTCAGACCAGAGGAAGATTTTCTTACCTCTAGACAAGGTATCCTCTTTGAGGGCCTTGGTCCGTCTGCTTTGTGCAAAAAGACAGCCGTCCATACGCCTGTGCATGAGGCTGCTAGGAAAGATGGTAGCATCATTCGAAGCTGTGCCATACGCCCAATTCCACTCAAGGAATTTACAAAGGGCCATATTGTCAGCCTGGAACGGAAAAGTTCAGGCTCTAGACTTCCCGATGGCTTTGTCCCCTTCCGTTCGGAAGAGTCTCTGCTGGTGGTTGATCCCCCAGAATCTCCAGAAGGGAAAACCCTTCAGCCCGATATCTTGGAAGGTGGTCACTACAGATGCCAGCCTTATAGGCTGGGGGGCAGTACTGGAGCAATGGTCTCTCCAGGGCAGATGGTCAAATGTAGTAAAAACTAGGCTTGTGCAATTCGTTTCGTAACGAATTGAAATTCGTCCGAATTTAGCAACTTTCGGACATTCGGAAGCATTCGAATTTCCGAACAAAGCAATTACGAATAAGACCGAATCCGAAATAAATTATACCGCAAATAGCGAATGCCCGAATGTCTTCGGCATAATTCGTTATGAAAAAGTTACGAATGTACGAATCCATACGAAGCACAATAACACTCACTCTGCTCTGCTCTCTGCTTCTCCCACACCGTGCTGAACTCCCTCTCAAAATGGTGTACAGGGGCGGAGGTTATAGCCGCATGTAAAAAACGAAAGTAAAATACGAGATTTCGAATCCATTCGAAGCACAATAACACTCACTCTGCTCTGCTCTCTGCTTCTCCCTCACCGTGCTGAACCCTCTCAAAATGGTGTACAGGGGCGGAGCCTATAGCCGCATGTTAAAAACGAAAGTAAAATACGAGATTTCGAATCGTTACAAATAACCGCAATGTATTTAGAAAAGTACAAATCCATTCGAAGCACATTAGGCATAATAGGCAGCGTCGTTGTGAGAGAGACACGGAAAATTACGAATCAACGAACCCAAAAAAAGTTACGAAAGTAGGAGTTGTGTCCAGAATCAACGAAAAACAACGTACTCTACCGAAAGTACGAACCCAAAAAAAGTTACGAAAGTAGGAGTTGTGTCCAGAATCAACGAAAAACAACGTACTCTACCGAAAGTACGAATTATAAAGCAACAAAAAATTCAACGAAAAATGTCGCTTGCAAAAATACGAATGAGTCCGAACACGAAAAATCCCGTCTAGCAAAATTACGAATGATTACGAATCAACAGGACCGGAAAGAAACGAACCGAAACGGAACGAATTTTTCCGTTGTGCACAAGTCTAGTAAAAACCCTGCCCATCAATCTCTTAGGAGATACGAGCAGCCCGGTACGCCCTAGTAGCCTGGACATCCAGACTCCAAGGGTCCCCTGTCAGAATTCAATCAGACAATGCCACAGCAGTGGCATATATCAATCATCAGGGAGGCACCAGGAGTCGTGCAGCCCAGAGGGAAGTAAGTCACATCCTGGAATGGACAGAAAAGCATGTCCCATGTATATCAGCTGTCTTCATTCCAGGGGTGGAGAATTGGAAGGCGGACTTTCTGAGTCGCCAACAGTTATGCCCAGGGGAATGGTCCCTTCATCCCGAGGTCTTCCGAGCAATATGTCAGCGGTGGGGAACACCGGATGTAGATCTGCTAGCATCCAGATTCAACGCAAAGGTGGACAGATTTGTCTCCCGGACAAGGGATCCCCTCGCTTGCGGCTCGGATGCTCTGGTGTTCCCTTGGGATCAGTTCAGACTGATATATGCATTCCCTCCGCTACAATTGTTGCCTCGACTCCTTCGCAGAGTCAGGTTGGAGAAGAAGCCGGTGATCCTGGTGGCTCCAGCGTGGCCCCGAAGGGCCTGGTATGCGGAGATCATCAAAATGTCTGTGGGGAGTCCTTGGACCCTTCCACGTCGTCCGGACCTGCTTTCGCAAGGACCGATATACCACCCTTCCTTACTAACTCTAAGTCTAACGGCCTGGTTATTGAATCCCACATCCTAAAGAAGAGAGGTCTCTCTAACTCTGTGGTATCAACTATAATCAATGCCAGGAAGCCTGTATCCAGGCAGATCTACTATAGAGTTTGGAAGGCGTACATCACTTGGTGCGAGGCCAGAAAATGGCATCCACGTAAGTACGTTATAGGCAGAATTCTGGACTTCCTGCAGTGGGCTGAAGACAGGAAGTTTGCCTTAAGTACTATCAAGGGCCAGGTTTCGGCCTTGTCAATACTATTTCAAAGGCCCCTGGCTATGCATTCACTTGTCAAATCCTTTATGCAAGGTGTGACTCGTATTATTCCACCGATTAAGGCTCCCATATGCCCATGGGATCTAAATTTGGTTCTGTCGGTTCTGCAGAAGCAGCCATTTGAACCTTTGCGGCACATTTCCTTGGTTCTACTCACCAGGAAATTGATATTTTTAGTAGCCATATGCTCGGCTAGAAGAGTGTCGGAATTAGCCGCCATGTCCTGTAAAGAGCCATATCTGGTTATCCATAAGGACAGAGTAGTATTACGTCCTCACCCAGCCTTTCTTCCTAAGGTGGTATCGAGGTTTCACTTGAACCAGGATGTGGTTCTTCCTTCTTTTTTCCCCAAACCAAGCTCGGTAGAGGAAAAGTTATTGCATTCTTTGGATGTAGTAAGAGCAGTTAAAGCTTATCTAAAAGCCACTGCTCAGATTCGTAGAACGGATTCTTTGTTTGTTCTGCCGGAAGGCCCCAGAAAGGGTCAAGCAGCATCAAAATCTACTTTAGCCAAGTGGATTCGACAGGTCATAATACAAGCCTATGGCTTGAGAAGTAGACCGCCTCCGTTCAAAGTTAGGGCGCACTCCACGAGAGCAGTTGGAACTTCATGGGCAGTGCATCACCAGGCCTCCCTGGCGCAAATTTGTAAGGCCGCAACATGGTCTTCAGTACACACGTTTACTAGGTTCTACCAGGTGGACGTTAGAAGTCAGGAGGATGTCGCCTTTGGGCGCAGTGTGTTGCAGGCCGCAAAAGATCCTCATGCCTGATGGCGCCCAGCTTATGTATGGTGTATCCCCCCCCTCATGTGGCATTGCTTTGGGACGTCCCACATAGTAATGACTATGCTGCTCTGTGTCCCGTGATGTATGAACAAGAAAGTAGGATTTTTAAAACAGCTTACCTGTAAAATCCTTTTCTTGGAGTACATCACGGGACACAGAGCTCCCACCCCTCTTTTGGGGACACGTATTGCTTTGCTACAAAACTGAGGTACTCCCGGATGGGAGGGGCTTATATAGGGGAGGGTACTTCCTGTTTTGGAAGTTGCCAGTGCCAGCACCTGAAGGTAATTCTATATAACCCACATAGTAATGACTATGCTGCTCTGTGTCCCGTGATGTACTCCAAGAAAAGGGTTTTACAGGTAAGCTGTTTTAAAAATCCTACTTTTTTTTTCTTCACAAAGTTGTCAATTTAGAAGATCTTTCTAACACATAGTATGTACATAGCAAAAATAACACCCCAAAATACATTCTGCTACTCATCCTGAGTATGGCGATAACCAGTGTGTGAGACTTTTCCACATCCTGGCCACATACGGAGGCCAAACATCCAAGTAGCACCATCAGGCGCTCTAAAGGCATAAATTACACATTTCATTTCCTGAGTACCTATCACATTTTTGAAGGCCCTGGAGAACAAGGACAATGGAATTACCCACAAAATGACCCCATTTTGGAAAGAAAACAACCCAATGTATCTTCTATGAGGCATAATAAGTCTTTTGAACATGTCATTTCTTTCCAAAAGTTTTGGGAAAATGTGGGAAAAAAATTAAAACATATTTTTTTTTCACAAAGTTGTCAATTTAGAAGATCTTTCTAACACATAGTATGTACATAGCAAAAATAACACCCCAAAATACATTCTGCTACTCGTCCTGAGTATGGCGATACCACATGTGTGAGACTTTTCCACATCCTGGCCACATACGGAGGCCAAACATCCAAGTAGCACCATCAGGCGCTCTAAAGGCATAAATTACACATTTCATTTCCTGAGTACCTATCACATTTTTGAAGGCCCTGGAGAACAAGGACAATGGAATTACCCACAAAATGACCCCATTTTGGAAAGAAAACAACCCAATGTATATTCTATGAGGCATAATAAGTCTTTTGAACATGTAATTTCTTTCCAAAAGTTTTTGGAAAGTGTGGAAAAAAAATTAAAACATATTTTTTTTTCACAAAGTTGTCAATTCAGAAGATCTTTCTAACACATAGTATGTACACAGCAAAAATAACACCCCAAAATACATTCTGCTACTCGTCCTGAGTATAGTGATACCCCATGTGTGAGACTTTTCCACAGCCTGGCCACATACAGAGGCCCAACATGCAAGTAGCACCTTCAGGCTTCTAACACATAGCATGTACACACCAAGAATTACACCCCAAAATACATTCTGCTGAGCAAAAGGTAATAAAAAAAAGGCTCACCTATGGTTTTAGCAGGCAGGAATACCGTTCCAGAGCAGTCAAAGCATTGGTCCAGACAGCCATAGGAAATGTCCAGGAATTGTCCAGCAGGGAAACAGATATGGAAACCTATGAACATGGTCCATGGTTTAGCAGGCAGTTCAGGTGGCAGGCAGAGGCATGGCCAGTTCAGGTGGCAGGCAGAGGCATGGCCAGTTCAGGTGGCAGGCACAGGCATGGCCAGTTCAGGTGGCAGGCAGAGGCATGGCCAGTTCAGGTGGCAGGCAGAGGCATGGCCAGTTCAGGTGGCAGGCAGAGGCATGGCCAGTTCAGGTGGCAGGCAGAGGCACGGCCAGTTCAGGTGGCAGCACTATAACATTTAGGCCTTGGTCAGGAAAGACCTAAGAACAGGGGTAGAGGCTTCTTCCCACCCAAATCTCTACGAAGCCTCCGAGTCTCCAGACCCTAATCCGAGAAAAACAAAACCTGGAGAAAAACATTTTCTCCACTCGGAAACTCTTTCTGGAGCCCCTCAAATATGTGAGACCCCTGTGCTGTACTCAAATGATCAGTTTAGGAGGCAGGCAAAAAGCATGGTCATTTAACAGGCCGAGGTCAATTCACGTTGAAGGCAGAAACATGGTTGGCAGAGGCATAGTCGAAAACAGTCCGGGTCATTCACAGAAATGGCAGATGGTGGAAACTGGAAAAAAAATCATCTTCACTTTACTAATAGTTTAGTAAAGTATGATAGCTCTGAAAGCACTTTCCAATACAAAGGCCTGGCTGGGAGGGACATTGGGGACAGTAGTATTGGGTGTCACGACGAATTCCTCTACTTGAACACACACAACATTTTTTTGGGGGTTTGCGACCTGTTTCGGTAAGAGGGAGGATTTCGGAGAAGTGCCTTTCGTGGAGTCTGGCTACTGCATCGGAGCGAATTAGTTGAGGGGCTTGGCCATGGGGATAGAGAAGGGCTTCGATCACGTCTTCTTGGAATTTTAGATAGGTTAGGGAACTTTGGGTGCACTTGAAAAGGGCCAGTTGCATCAAATAAATGGCAACTTTTTTGTACCAAAACAGTGATTTCCTGGTGGCCAAGTAGGGCTGCATCATCTGGTCGTTCATATCCACCCCCCCATGTAAAGATTATAGTCATGCACACATTTTGGCTTCTGGACGGGGCCTCTTCTTCTCTGCAGTTCCACCAAGGTGTCATCATGCATTGTGGAAAGGATGTAGACATCTCTTTTTTTATCTCTCCACTTCAATGCTAGGACCTCTTCAGTCCGCATACTGGCCATTTCCCCCTGTTTCAGTTTCTTGGCAACCAATCTCTGTGGGAAGCCTTTACGGTTGGTCCGTGCTGTCCCACAGGCCACAGTTTTCTTTTGGTACAGATGGCGAAAAAGTGGGAGACTTGTATAGAAATTGTCTACGTATAGGTGGTAACCTTTCCCAAGCAATGGTTCAATCAGCTGCCAGACAATTTTGCCACTTGTTCCCATGTAGGTAGGGCATCCAGGGGGGTTTAGCTGTCTGTCTTTTCCCTCATAAATTATAAAATCATATGTGTAACCCGTGGCCCTGTCACATGCCTTATAAAATTTTACCCCACGTCTGGCTCTTTTACTGGGGAGGTATTGCTTTATTCCAAGTCTTCCTGTGAAGTGTACTAATGATTCATCTACACATATATTTACATCAGGGGTAAACATCTGCTTGAAGCTGGCGCAAAAAAAATTGATTAGGGGCCGAATTTTAAATAATTTATCATAATTGGGATGATTTCGAGGGAGGCATTGGGCATTGTCGTTGAAGTGTAGAAACCTCATTATCATCTCGTAACGGGTTCTTTTCATAAAAGATGAATAGATTGGCATGTGGTAGATAGGTCGGGTAGACCAGTAGGAATGGAGTTCATTTTTTTTGGCAGCCCCATGTTGAGGGTTAGGCCAAGGAAAATTTTTAATTCTTCCACGGTGAGGGGTTTCCAAACAAAAGGACGGGCATAGGAAGAATTTGGATTGTTGGCTATATATTGACTGGCGTATAGATTACACTGCTCCACAATGTAGGTTAGGATATCATCAGTAAAAAATAATTCAAAATAATAAATCGGGGTAGCATTTTCCGACTGTATCTGAGGGCCTGGCTGGGCTGTAAAAGGGGGAATGATAGGTTCTACTGACGTATCGGGCAGCCATGTTGGATACAGTAGAAGATCGGGGAGGCTAGTATGGGCCCTGCCTCGTTGTTGATGGGACGCCCCATTGCTAGCATTTGGCCTATCCTCTAGAAAAGTTGCAGAACTGCTGGCGGATGCCTGCCTATCCTGGCGTGATGCGCTGCTGGCGGATGCCTGCCTATCCTGGCGTGATGCGCTGCTGGCGGATGCCTGCCTATCCTGGCGTGATGCGCTGCTGGCAGATGCCTGCCTATCCTGGCGTGATGCGCTGCTGGTGGATGCCTGCATATCATCATGGAGTCCTGCGCTGCTGGTGGATGCCTGCTGGTGGATGTCCTGGAGTGTTGCGCTGCTGGTGGATGTCTGCGGCGCCTGCTCATAACTCCTGATCTCACTTGTTACGATTCTATCCTCAGTTTCTATTTCAGAGCCACTACTTTCCTCTGGATAATATTCACTATCCGATTCTGACAGAGAGAGTTCCTCGCTACTCTCGTCCGACATACCCTGGAGTATCTGGAGAGGCTCCTCGCTGCTGTAGAATCGTTTAGCCATGTGGGCAGATGTGCCAGATGTTGGCGGTCAGATGTGCCAGATGTTGGCGGTCAGATGTGCCAGATGTTGGCAGGGCAGATGTTGGCGGGCAGCTGTTGGCGGTCAGATGTTGGCGGCCAGATGTGTCAGATGTTGGCGGGCAGATGTGCCAGATGTTGGCAGGGCAGCTGTTGGCGGTCAGGTGTTGGCGGGCAGATGTCAGATGTTGGCGGCCAGATGTTGGCGGGCAGATGTGGCAGCTGTTGGCGGGCAGTTGTGGCAGCTGTTGGCGGGCAGATGTTTACTGCCAGATGTTGGGAGTCAGATGTGCCAGATGTTGGCAGGGCAGATGTTGGCGGGCAGATGTGCCAGCTGTTGGCGGGCAGCTGTTGGTGGTCAGATGCTGGCGATCAGATGTTGGCGGGCAGCTGTGCCAGATGTTGGCGGGCAGCTGTTGGCGGGCAGATGGCGGGCAGATGTGGCAGCTGTTGGCGGGCAGATGTGGCAGCTGTTGGCGGGCAGATGTGGCAGCTGTTGGCGGGCAGATGTTTACTGCCAGATGTTGGGAGTCAGATGTGCCAGATGTTGGCAGGGCAGATGTTGGCGGGCAGATGTGCCAGCTGTTGGCGGGCAGCTGTTGGCGGTCAGATGTGCCAGATGTTGGTGGGCAGCTGTTGGCGGCCAGATGTTGGCGGGCAGCTGTGCCAGATGTTGGCGGGCAGCTGTGCCAGATGTTGGCGGGCAGATGCGCAAGATGTTGGCGGGCAGATGCGCAAGATGTTGGTGGGCAGATGCGCCAGATGTTGGTGGGCAGCTGTTGGTGGGCAGCTGTTGGCGGGCAGCTGTGCCAAATGTTGGCGGGCAGCTGTGCCAGATGTTGGCGGGCAGATGCGCAAGATGTTGGCGGGCAGATGCGCAAGATGTTGGCGGGCAAATGTTTTCACTGTTTTATGGACTCTGTGTTTTGGGGACACTGTGTTTTGGGGACACTGTTTTGGGGACACTAGCTGGGTGATCAGTGGGTAAACAGCAGACAAACAGCTAAAAACTCACTGATCTCCCGGCTGCAGCACAGATTGTCTCTTCCTCTCCTCACTGACAGGCTCTGTGTGAGGAGAGGAAGAGATCAGAGCAGTTACAACTGCTCTGTGTTTACATTACATGACGGCTGTCATTGGACAGCCGTCATGTCATCAGGAGGGCCAATCACATGGCCCTCCTGTTTGCACACACCTTCTATCTCTGGGGGGTACAGGCAGATCGGGATCGCGCCGCTGCGTGTGCACGTGGCGGCGCGATCCCCTCACAAGTGCCAGCCCCCCTCTCTGTGTTTACATCACGATGACTGTGATTACACACAGCCATCGTGCCGATCAGGAGGGCGAATCACAGTGCCCTCCTGCTGTTCCGAGATGCGGCGTGTCCGCGGGACACGCGCGCATCGGGATCGCGCGGGTGCGCGCGCGATCACGCTCCTTCTGAAGGAACGTCCACTCAGAAGGAGAGAGCACCCACCCGGCCGTATATATACAGTGGCCGGGTGGGAAGTGGTTAAGAAAGAATCAATGTCGTTTCAAAACAAGAATATACTTAAAGGGGTTGCAAATAAAAACGTTTTTTTTTTTTAAATAACAAACATGTTATACTTACCTCCACTGGGCAGCTCGTTTTTCACAGAGTGGCCCCGAACCTGGTCTTCTGGGGTCCCTCGGCGGCTGTCTCGGCTCCTCCCCGCAAGAAGTCACCACCTATATGCAAGCAAGCTCGCAAGGTGGCGAGTGATTGTGGGCGCGCTCCAGTGATACAGCCGGTGGCTATAGCCGCTCACTGTATCACTCGGCCCCGCCCCCAGGCACGCCGCATCATTGGATGTGATTGACAGCAGCGTGAGCCTATGGCTGCGCTGCTTTCAATCCATACAGTGTAGCCAATCAACGGCCAGGCTCAGAAACGAGGAGGATGACGGGGGCGAGCGCGGGACTTTTGAGGGCTCAGGTGAGTGAGTGAGTGAGTGAGTGAATAACTTGTATAGCACTTTTTACTAAATTTATCTGGGCAAAAAAAAGACCAAGGATTAGCCAAAGTCATATGACCCTTCCCAAGAGTCACGGGGACCTTGCAGTCCCAGATGTCTCTAAATATCATCAAGCAGCACACTTGGGCAGGGTCATAGACTGGTGTAGACACGCAAAATGGAAACAGTGGATTGATTTGGAGCAAGAGGTTAGCAAAGTTCCACTGGGCAGGGCACCCTGGTGCTACGCAGGATTGCCGGAACCTCTAAAAAAACACCCCTTTATAGGACCAACTCTCTCGATTGGTTCCAAAACGTGTCAGAACCCTAAATACTCATCATTACGATCACCATTGTACCCAGTATTGGGGAACCCAAGTTTTGGTCCGGGGATGGAGGCAGGGACATTTTTGAAGTTGCGGGAGACACGCAAGTCTCACATTTTCTGGATTCAGACTCATGGCCGACAGTTGAGACTCTGACCCAGAGGGGAGGCAGGTTCGAAATAGGATACTGGCAAGCATTACAACTCCGTCACTTTCTTAGCTCATTAGGCCCAGCGAAAAGCTATGGACGGGATTTGACAAAATTCGAAATATACTGTGAAGAGAAGGAACCCCTGCCCCGAATAATATCTAAAATTTATACGTTGTTAATTTCACCCCCAGACAACTATGAGGTTCCAGCAATTGGAAAATGGGCGAGGGATCTTAATAGGACATTTACACAAGCTCAATATCAGAAGATAATATACCTCTCGTTGAATACATCAGTCTGCTCTAGAACTCAGGAATTGAATTATAAATTAATGACCAGATGGTATTACACACCCTCGAAAGTATGTAGGTTTTTTCCAGAAGCTTCTGACCAGTGTTGGAGATGCAGCAACGGACGTGGTACCCTGTTGCACATTTTTTGGACATGTCCCAGGATTAGACAATACTGGTCAGAAGTACAAAGGATTTCTCAAAAATTTGCAACCTACCAAATGCAAGATGACCCTGCCTTTTTCTTATTACATCTTTCAGAAATACCAATACAGACTTATAAAAATTCAGTACTATGCCATCTGGTCAACGAGGCCAAGGCATGCATTGCACGATGTTGGAAAGACCCCAGACCAACATCGATTGCAGAATGGCTTAATAGGGTCAGAAATGTGGAAGCTATAGAGGACTTGGTCTTCTCGGCACAAGATAAAAAAGAGCAATATACCATTGCTATACTATTCGGAAGAAGGGAGAAGGTTGATGAGAGGGGAATGAGTCCGCCTTGTCTATGAAAAGAGAAGGGGTTTGACCTACTTTACTGGGAGGGGGATGGAGAGGGAGAGGGAAGAGATACGTGGGGGTGGGAGTTCGATTAGAATTTTTTTTTTTTAGAAGTATTAAGAAAAAAAAAATGGGCTGCGGGGGGGGGGGGAATAAAAAATAAAAAATAAAAGGGGGGGTGGGAGTGCGTATGGACGGACTGGAAGTAGAGATAATAAAAAGGTGTGGGGCACTGGAAGTAATTATAGAAGTATCTGGGGGATTGAATTTACTTTTACTATGAAATTTTAACAGAGACGAATCGGGAAGAGATTACGAGATGGTTTGACTATGTTAATTTTGTAAGATGTGTCCCACACAATTTGGGGATTGGAGTGTGTGTTTTTTCTTTCTTGGTGTCTCCTCTTTTCCGTCTCTTTTTTCTTTTTCTTTCTTTTTTGTGTATAAGACTAGGTAAATGAAAATGCGGGAATGAGGAGAAGTGAAATATGCATAAAGTAAATGGAAGAGTTGTATTCTATTATCTGTACCTCCTCTGAAATATAAATAAAAAAACTTGTATAGCGCTACAAATGCGAACTAATTTGGGTCAAGGCGCTTTGCATCCAGTGACATCCTGATCCATCAGAAGAGTTGGGTCTTATGTTTTTTTCCTGAAGGCCCGATGGTTTTCTTTCATGCGGATGTCCGTGGGTAGAGCGTTCCATAGCCGTGGTCCTTGGACTGCAAATCTTCATTCTCCCTTTGATTTGTAGCAAAATTTGGGGATGTGAAGGAGGTTTTGGTTGGTTGATCGGAGAATGCGATTGGGGGTGTAGTGTTTTATCTTGACTCATAAATATTGAGGAGCGTTTCCTTGTGTGCCCTTGTGGGTGAGACAGAAGGTCTTGAATGTGACCTGATCCTTTACGGTTAGCCAATGCAGGGTCCTCAGTGAAGGGGTGATGGATTCCCAAGGTTTTTTCCTGTTACCAGTCTGGCTGCCGTGTTCTGGACGACTTGTAGGCGCGAAATCTGATACTTGGGTAGTCCGAGGTAGAGGGCGTTTGTATAGTCGAGTCGGGAGTTGATAATTGTTCCAACTACAACTGCTGTGTCCTCTTCTGGGATGAAGGGAATGAGTCTGTGCAGCAGGCGGAGGAGATGGTGAGATCCGCTGACTACTGATCCTATTTGTGCGTCAATCGACATCTCCGAGTCAAAGATGACTCTGAGACTTTTGACTTTGGTGCTCGGGGTAATGGTCTGGCCAAGAATGTTGGGTAGTGTCCACGAAGTTTTCGTTTTTGTCTTTCGGTTTGCGTGGAGGAGAAGGAGTTCTGTTTTGGATCCATTGAGTTTGAGGGAACTCTCAGTCATCCAATCCTCGATCAACATGAGGCAATTTTCCAATCCGTGATATTGGTCTTTTTTTCCGGTGATACGAAAGTATAGTTGGGTGTCGTTAGCATATGAGCGGTAGCCCAGGTCCTGTTTGCTGATGATTTTGGGGAGCGGGCGGAGGTAGATGTTAAAGAGCATGGGTGACAGGGGTGATCCTTGAGGGACTCTGCAAGAAATTGCGCGAGTTTCAGAGGTGAAGGCTCCTAGTTTCACTGTCTGAGAAAGATTATCTAGGAAGGAAGCGAACCAAGGTAGGTCAGGGTCTGCGACTCCTGCTACTTCTTTAAGGCTAATGAGTAGAGTTTTGTGGTCTATTGTGTCGAACGCTACACTGAGGTCCAGCAGCACCAGGAGACATGATTCTCCGTCATCTGCTGCTTCGAGGGCGTCATCCCATATTTTGAGAAGTGCTGTTTCTGTGCCATGGCCTGGGCGGAAGCATGATTGTAGTGGATCCAAGAGTTTGTAAGTGTCCAAATGGAGTTGTAGCTGTTGTGCTACTGCTTTCTCCATAATCTTGGAGATGGTGTTGAGGCTTGTTACCGGTCTGCAGTAGTTTGGGTTTTTGGGGTCGAGGTTGGGTTTCTTTAGGAGAAGTTTGATTATGCCATGCTTGAGGGAGATCAGAACCATACCTTCTTTGAATGATTGATTTACGAGGTGTGTTATGGTAGGTGCTAAAATGTCAGTACATTCTTTCAGGAGTTTTGTAGAAATTATGTCATTTGGAGATGTGCTGTCTCTGAGGCTTCTGATGATGTTTTTGGTGGCGTCGATGGTGATCGGGATCAGCGAAAATTTTGCTAATTGTATAATGTTCGTATTGATTTCCTCTGTTTGCTTTGGCCGAGTGAGGTTGGTTGTTTTTTTCTGTTGAATTATTTCCAGAATGTTTTCGATTTTGACGATAAAAAAATCCGATAGCTCATTACAGAACTATTGGGTTTCTATTGCTGGAGGCTCTAGGCAGGTAGGGTTCATAGTCTGAGTGACTAGTTTGAAGAGTTCACAAGGTCGGTTTAGGGCTTTTTTTATGGTGTTTGAGAAATGTTCCTTTTTTGCTTTGAAAATTGCTTTGTGGGGCTCGGGGGTGGCCGGTATTGTCGGATATTTTTTCACCTTAATGCATAGGATGCATTAAGGTGAAAAAACTTACCTTTACAACCCCTTTAAAACAATACAAATTCAATTAGGTTTAATGCGATAGAAACAGAGTTTACTCACACATTTTAATTATATGTATTTTTATTGGAGGCACTTTGAAATAATAATGCAACAAATGTGCTTGTACAAAGGCCTGTTAACTGTTTTTTCTGTCAAGGCCCATGTGAACATACTAAAGTTTTCAGTTTTGCATTATTTTGTGTGAGGTAATGCCCCAATACCAAATATTCACATAAATAGGAAAAATGCAAAATCAAAAAATATCACAAACTTCTCAATCAACATACATGGTCTTCAGCAAAAAAGAACCCTCAATTAGGGATGAGCCGAACACCCCCTGGTTCGGTTCGCACCAGAACATGCGAACAGGCAAAAATTTGTTCGAACATGCGAACACCGTTAACCACTTAAGGACCGCCGCCTGTACATATACGTCAGCACAATGGCACGGACAGGCACATGCACGTACCTGTACGTCCTTGCCTTCCCGCGGGTGGGGGGGTCCAATTGGAGCCACGGTCCGTCTCGCTTCAGTAGCGATCTGTGATGAGGGGGCGGCCATTGATTTCTGGCCACCCCCTCGCGATCGCTCCTTGCGAATGAGAAGCTTCCCCTGCCTGTGAACTGTAAACACAGGCAGGAGGAAGTGATGTCACCTCTCCTCGTGGCGGTCTTTTTGTCTGGCGCAGAGGAGATAAGACATCTCAGAGTAAGTGCACCAACACTACACTGACACCAGTAAACGTAGGCACATAAATCACCCCCCAGATCACCCCCTGCACCCCCAGTCACAGTGTCACTGATTGCAGTGGTCATTTATTTACTGATCACTGCAAGCAGTGTCATTTGTGACTGTAAAAAGTGTCAGGGCAGTTAGCTTTAGGCCCCTTTAGGTCCAGGGTACCCCCCTAACCCCCCTAATAATGGTTTAACCCCTTGATCGCCCCCCAGGTAACCCTTTCACCCCCTTTCGCCAGTGTCATTAAGCAATCGTTTTTCTGATCGCTGTATTAGTGTCGCTGGTGACGCTAGGTAGCCAGTTATATTTTTAGGTTCCCCGTCAGGTTTTTATAGCATCAGGTACCCCCATATATTGCCTAATAAAGGTTTTATACCCCTGATTGCCCCTAGTTAACCCTTTCACCAGTGATCACCATATAAGTGTTACGGGTGATGCTGGTTAGTTAGTTTGCTTTTTATAGCATCAGGGCACCCGCCATTTATTACCCAATAAAGGTTTAACCCCCTGATCGCCTGGTGGGTGATATCAATTAGGTTTTAGCATCAGATAGGGTCTGCGTCGCCCGCAGGCAGCGTCAGGTTAGTGCCAGTAGTGCCAACATTCACGCGCGAAGCATAAACCTCCCTTAGTGGTATAGTATCTAAACAGATCAATATCTGATCTTATCAGATCTATACTAGCGTCCCCAGCAGTTTAGGGTTCCAAAAAGTGCATTGTTAGCGGGATCAGCCCAGGTACCTGCTAGCACCTGCGTTTTGCCCCTCCGCCCAGCACAGCCCACCCAAGTGCAGTATCGATTGATCACTGTCACTTACAAAACACAACACACATAACTGCAGTGTTCGCAGAGTCAGGCCTGATCCCTGCGATCGCTAACAGTTTTTTTTGGTAGCGTTTGAATCAGTCGTTGACAGTCAGGTGCTTTTTTACCTGTGAATCTTATTAGTTGTAAGAGCCGGAGAACTGCCCAGATTACATAGGGAGCGCTGGCAAGATAGTGTGGAACTTGGTGTCACCCTTATTCAGAAAGGGGTACCACTTGTATGTGGACAATTATTACACGAGCGTGCCAATTTTTAGTCACTTATTTGATCATCAAATTGGCGCATGTGGCACCGTGCGATCTAATCGCCGGGGCTTTCCCCAGGGGCTTGTAGATTCCCATCTTAGGCTGGGGTAGAGAGCCTGCTTGAAGTGTAATAATTTTGTCACTGTGAAGTGGAGGGATAATAGGAATGTTTTTGTTCCTACCTCCCTTCATGCAGACACGACAGGCCAAATTCCTATGGCGACTGGTGTTGTGGAGAAACCCCTCTGTGTCCACGAACATAACCTTAACATGGGAGGGGTGGACCTCAATGATCAGTTGTTGACGCTGTACCTAGTTGCCCGTAAGGCCAGACGCTGGTACAAAAAAGTGTCTGTTTACTTATTTCAATTGGCTTTGCTGAACGCTCATGTGCTATACAGAGCTTCAGGATGGACTTTATCCTTCCTTCCTGACTTCCAGGAAGAGATCGTCACAGACCTCCTGTATCCAGGCGGTGCTGCACCTCACCATTCCCAACCAAATGCAGTAAGCCGGCTGCATGAGAGGCATTGTCCGTATGTCCTCGAGATTACCCCTACCCAACGAGCCCCCCAAAGAAGATGTTGTGTCTGTACCAAGAGTGGATATAGGCGTGACACACATTATTATTGTCCACGCTGTCTTGACAATCCTGGTCTTTGCATTGGTGAATGTTTTGAACGCTACAACACACTAGTGAAGTTTTAGCGTAGGGTACAGCATTTCACAGACTAGGACACACTCACACAGGGTCTCCCAAGATGCCATCGTATTTTGAAAGACCCGAACCTGGAACCGAATAGTTACAGATGTTACAGTTACAAGAAAAAGTGTAAAAAAAAAAAAAAACACACACAAAAAAAAAATAGTTGTCGTTTTATTGTTCTCTCTATTGTTCTGCTCTTTTTTACTATATTCTATTCTGCAATGTTTTATTGTTATTATGTTTTATTGTGCTTGCTTTTCAGGTATGTAATTTTTTTTTTAATTTGCTGTTTACTCTGTTTTATTGTTAACCATTTTTTTGTTTTCAGGTGCGCCATTCAGCTACAGCGCGATTTATTTATCTTGACAGCAACAGCGTTTGCTCCCACGATACATAAAGCCGTGACTCCAGTGCGGTAGGAGGTGATTTCACCACCACAGTTAAAAAAAGAGCATATATGCCGAAGCATGGGGGCAGCAGGGGCGGAGGAGCGATTTTGCTTCTAATGCCGCGTACATACGGTCGAAATTCCGACGGAGGCTTGCCCGTGGAAAAGTCCGACCATGTGTGTGCGGCATAACTTTTTTGCGGGAGGATGCCCCCATGCTTCGGCATATATAAATGGTGCGTGTATGCCCATCATTAGAAGTGGGTGGATGAAGGGAGGTATTCTAATGGTGGGCATACCCACCGATCAATCTCTTTTTTTCGTTCAGCCAACAGGCTGCATGAAAAAAAAGATTAAAATATATGTCCAACAAGGACCAGCAACGTACTTGTATGTTGCTGGATTTTAAATGGTTATACCAGAATGATGCCTGCGGGTTTAGGTATCATCTTGGCATCATTCTTTTCAGCCAGCGGCCGGCTTTCATGAAAAAGCAATCCTAGTGGCTAATTAGCCTCTAGACTGCTTTTACAAGCAGTGGGAGGGAATGTCCCCCCCCCCCCGGATATAAACAGCACCATTGGGAAATTGGGAAATCATTTTATCACACCGATCTTGGTGTGGTCAGATGCTTTGAGGGCAGAGTCTTATAGACCCCAATTTTTTCAAAAAAAAGAGTACCTGTCACTACCTATTGCTATCATAGGGGATATTTACAGTCCCTGAGATAACAATAAAAATGATTAAAAAAAAAGAAAAAATGGAAGGAACAGTTTAAAAATAAAATAAAAAAAGCAAAATAAATAATAAAAAAAAAAAAAGAAAGAAAAAAGCACCCCTGTCCCCCCCTGCTCTTGCGCAAAGGCGAACGCAAGCGTCGGTCTGGCATCATATGTAAACAGCAATTGCACCATGCATGTGAGGTATCACCGCAAAGGTCAGATCGAGGGCAGTCATTTTAGCAGTAGACCTCCTCTGTAAGTCTAATGTGGTAACCTGTAAAGGCTTTTAAAGCTTTTAAAATGTATATAGTTTGTCACCACTGTGCGTTTGTGCGCAATTTTAAAGCATGTCGTGCTTGGTATCCATGTACTCGACCTAAGACCTTTTTTATTTCATCAAAAATTTGGGCAATATAGTGTGTTTTAGTACATTAAATACTGTGTGGAAAAAAAAATGCAACACCCACCATTTTAATCTGTAGGGCCTTTGCTTTAAAAAAATATATAATGTTTGAGGGTTCAATGTAATTTTCTTGCAAAAAAAATAAAAAATTCAGAAAACAAAAAGTGTCAGAAAGGGCTTTGTCTTCAAGTGGTTAGAAGAGTGGGTGATGTGTGACATAAGCTTCCTAATGTTGTGCATAAAATGCCAGGACAGTTCAAACCCCCCCCCCCCCAAATGACCCCATTTTGGAAAGTAGACACCCCAAGCTATTTGCTGAGAGGCATGTCGAGTCCATGGAATATTTTATATTTTGACACAAGTTGTGGGAAATATATATATATATATATATATTTTTTTTTTTTGCACAAAGTTGTCACTAAATGATATATTGCTCAAACATGCCATGGGCACATGTGGAATTACACCCCGAAATACATTCTGTTGCTTCTCCTGAGTACAGGGATACCACATGTGTGAGATTTTTTGGGAGCCTAGCCACGTACAGGACCCCAAAAACCAAGCACCGCCTTCAGGCTTTCTAAGGGTGTAAATTTTTGATTTCACTCCTCACTGCCTATCACAGTTTCGGAGGCCATGGAATGCCCAGATGGCACAAAAAACAAACAAATGACCCCATTTTGGAAAGTAGACACCCCAAGCTATTTGCTGAGAGGTGAGTATTTTGCAGATCTCGCTTTTTGCCACAAAGTTTTGAAAATGTAAAAAAAAAATGTTTATTTTCTTTATTCATTTTCAAAAACAAATTAAAGCTGTAAAATACTCACCATGCCTCTCAGCAAATAGCTTGGGGTGTCTACTTTCCAAAATGGGGTCATTTGGGGGGGTTTTGTGCCACCTTGGCATTTTATGGCCTTCAAAACTGTGATAGGTAGTGATAGGTAGTGAGGAGGGAAATCAAAAATTTATGCCCTTAGAAATCTTGAAGGCGGTGCTTGGTTTTCGGGGTCCCGTACGCGGCTATGCTCCCAAAAAGTCCCACACATGTGGTATCCCCGTACTCAGGAGAAGCAGAAGAATGTATTTTGGGGTGTAATTTCACATATGCCCATGGCATGTGTGAGCAATATATCATTTAGTGACAACTTTGTGCAAAAAAAAAAAAAGTTTGTTATTTTCCCGCAACTTGTGGCAAAAAATAAAAAATATTCCATGGACTCAACATGCCTCTCAGCAAATATCTTGGGGTGTCTACTTTCCAAAATGGGGTAATTTGGGGGGGTTTTGTGCTATTTTGGCATTTTATGGCCTTCAAAACTGTGATAGGTAGTGAGGAGTGAAATCAAAAATTTGCACCCTTAGAAATCCTGAAGGCGGTGATTAGTTTTCGGGGCTCCGTACGCAGCTAGGTTCACAAAAAGTCCCACACATGTGGTATCCCCATACTCAGGAGAAGCAGCAAAATGTATTTTGGGGTGCAATTCCACATATGGCCATGGCACGTATATATCATTTAGTGACAACTTTTTGTAAATTAATTTTTTTTGTCATTATTCAATCAATTGGGACAAAATAAAATATTCAATGGGCTCAACATGCCTCTCAGTAATTTCCTTGGGGTGTCTATTTTCCAAAATGGGGTCATTTGGGGGGGGGGGTTGAACTGCCCTGCCATTTTAGCACCTCAAGAAATGAGATAGGCAGTCATAGATTAAAAGCTGTGTAAATTTCAGAAAATGCACCCTAGTTTGTAGACGCTATTGCGCAAACCAATAAATATACGCTTATTGACATTTTTTTTACTAAAGACATGTGGCTGAATACATTTTGGCCTAAATGTATGGCTAAAATTTAGTTTATTCGATTTTTCTTATAACAAAAAGTAGAAAACTGCAGTTTTTTTAAAACTTTTTTTTGCATTGATACATGTCCCCTGGGGCAGGACCCGGGTCCCCAAACAATTTTTATGACAATAACTTGCATATTATTATTATTCAAAATTAGCACTTTTGATTTTTCATGTTCGTGTCCCATAGACTTTAACCACTTAAGCCCCGGACCATTTGTCAGCCTAAGGACCAGAGGACTTTTTACAATTTCGCACTGCACTGCTTTAACTGGTAAATGCGCGGTCATACAAAGTTGTACCCAAACAAAATTTGTGTCCTTTTTTTCCCACAAATAGAGCTTTCTTTTGATGGTATTTGATTGGCACTGTGATTTTTATTTTTTGCGATATAAACGGAAAAAGACCGAAAATTTTGAAGAAAAAATATATTTTTCCGGGAGCAGTGATTTAATTAATGCTTAAAGTGAAACAATAAAAGTGAAATATTCCTTTAAATTTCATACCTGGGGGGTGTCTAAAGTATGCCTGTAAAGTAGTGCATGTTGCCCTTTGGGTCTGGTATGAATATTAAGGGGAACCACTGCCGTTTTTTTTTTCAATTACTTTTATCTGTATTGCCGGACCTGACAATTCATTATTAGATGCGAGTAGTTTTAAATGACTTTTTTTCCTTCAAAAATGACATTTTGCGCATGGAACCAAAATGAAAAAAATAAAATGCGTGGGGGTCCCCCCAAAATTCCATTACCAGGCCCTTCAGGTCTGGTATGGATATTAAGGGGAACCCCGAACCCCCCAAAAAATTGCGTGGGGTCCCCCCAAAAATCCATACCAGACCCTACAGGTCTGGTATGGATTTTAAGGGGAACCCCGCACCAAAATAAAAAAAATGGCGTGGGGTCCCCCCAAAATTCCATACCAGACCCTTATCCGAGCACGCAACCTGGCAGGCTGCAGGAAAAGAGGGGGGACGAGAGAGCGGCTTCCCCTCCCTCCTGAACCGTACCAGGCCACATGCCCACAACATGGGGAGGATGTCCCCATGTTGATGGGGACAAGGGCATCATCCCCACAACCCTTGCCCGGTGGTTGTGGGGGTATGTGGGCGGGGGGCTTATCGGAATCTGGATGCCCCCTTTAACCAAGGGGACTCCCAGATTCTGCCCCGCCCCCAAGTGACCCTGCCTACTGCAGTCTCCACTCCACAAGAAACCCCCATGACGTAAGAGGGGGTGGGGTCACCCGTCACATCATAGGGTAAGCCCCGTCTTTCCCCGCTTGCCGGGGAATACCTAATGACGTAGGCGGGGTCAAACGCTTACGTCATTGGTTATTCCCCGGCAAGCCGGGGCTTACCCTATGATGTGACGGGTGACCCCGACCCCTCTTACGTCATGGGGGTTTCGTGTGGAGTGGAGACTGGAGGAGACTGCAGCATCTCTGGACATCGGATCACCGCAGGACATAGAGAACAACGCTGGACAGACTGGATTACATTGCTGGAATGTTTTTTTGATTATTTTTTTTAAATGTTTAATAAAGGACTTATCCCAACTGTGTCTGTGTGTTTTTTTAAATTTTTTTACACTTTCTTTATGAAATGGTAGGGGTACAATGTACCCGTTACCAATTCACATAGGAGGGGGCCGGAATCTGGGGGTCTATCAGATTCCGATAAGCCCCCCGCCAGCAGACCCCCACAACCACTGGGCAAGGGTTGTGGGGATGAGGCCCTTGTCCCCATCGACATGGGGACATCCTCCCCATGTTGAGGGCATGTGACCTGGTACGGTTCAGGAGGGGGGGCGCTCTCTCGTCCCCCCTCTTTTACTGTGGCCTGCCAGGTTGCGTGCTCGGATAAGGGTCTGGTATGGATTTTTGGGGGGACCCCGCGCCATTTTTTTTATTTTGGTGCGGGGTTCCTCTTAAAATCCATACCAGACCTGAAGGGCCTGATTTTTTTATTTTTTTTTGAAAAGCCCATGGCGTGTGAAACACACCCAAAAACTCCACCCGGTGCCAAAAAAAGTGCACACACATAAAGAGTGACACAAAACGTGCAACGGGTGTTACACTTGTCCTCCAATAGGAAGGACCTTACCCTGATCCCCCGGGGCGTTAGGCTCCTGACGGGGACTGAGGTACATCACGTGGTCCGACTGGCCGAAACCAGACGGACCCCTTTCTCTGGAGGGTCTGCCGAAACAGACCCACCCAAGTACTAGGTAGGGCTCCCCCGAAGGGAGACCCCATGAGAGCAGGCGAACCAGGCCAGGAGACCATGTCCACCTACTCCCAAGTCGTTCAGGGCAGGCCCGAGGACCTACACCCTACTAAACACACTGTGACAAACGTGAAACACCAAACAAAAAAATACAAAAAAGTGAAAAACAAGGGGATAAATAAAAAGAAAGTGGGGAGAAGGAAGGTGGGAGAGTGAAAAGTGGCCATTGTGCTATACAATGGCCAGGCCCTCCGGCCAGGAATAAAAAATTCCTCCGGTCCTAGCCAAAAGGCCCGGCCCAGGAGGCAGGTGCTAAAAAGGTGTGACATGGTGCAGTGACCGCGGTGCCATATATCAATGTGACCCTCACTCACATGTGATCGTCTGGCACCCTTGGACTGCCACTCCAAGGGCACATGCACCATGGGCTTTTCGGCTCCTATCCGACCCCCGACCGGTCAGTGCAGCCCTCTGTCCCGCTGATAGAGAGCCCTTCAAGGTTTTCTCAGGGAGAGCTGCCCCTGCATACAGCCTCCACCGATACTAGCCCTTCCAGACTCCCATCAACCCGGCGGATTTGCATGGCCGCACCCCGCTCAGAAACAGGGATTAGCCAGCTCCTCCCTCCGGATCGCCAACAAGGACAGCACTTACACCATCCAGCCAGAAGGCCAGAATAAGACTCGGCAAAAAGACCAGACCAAATGCAGCATTCCATCCTCACCAGGAGCACCCTTCCAGACGGCTCAGACTCGACCGCACCGGCCCCCAGTTTACTGTCGGGCAGCTCGGCATGGCCCCTGCTGAAACCATCCTTCCAGGTGCTAATGACGCCGTTGAGTTCGCATCAGCCCCCCACAGATAGGAGGTACTTCAGCGCCCCCTCTGGCAACTGATAAGAACAGATACTACACTTGATCTTAGCCAAAAGGCCGAGAAGCGATCTGGTATGGATTTTTGGGGGGACCCCGCGCCATTTTTTTTTATTTTGGTGCGGGGTTCCCCTTAAAATCCATACCAGACCTGAAGGGCCTGATATGGAATTTGGGGGGACCCCCATGCTTTTTTGTTTGGTTCGGGGGTTCCCCTTAATATTCATACCAGACCCAAAGGGCCTGGTAATGGACTGTGGGGGGGAACCCTGCCGTTTTTTTCAATGACTTTGATCTGTATTGCCGGGGACCCGACAATTCATTATAGCCGCGATTAGTTTTAAATGACTTTTTTTCCTTCAGAAATTATATTTTGTGCAGGGACAATTCTAAAACACGGGAAACATGCGCTACTTTACAGGCATAATTTAGACACCCCCCAGGTACGAAATTTAAAGGAATATTTCACTTTTATTGTTTCACTTTAAGCATTATTAAAATCACTGCTCCCGAAAAAATGGCAGTTTTTAAAACTTTTTTCTCCCATAGACTTTTAAAGGGTGTTCCGCGGCTTTTCAAATTTGCCGCGAACACCCCAAATTGTTCGCTGTTCGCCGAACGGGCGAACAGCCAATGTTCGAGTCAAACTCATGTTAGACTCGAACATAAAGCTCATCCCTACCCTCAATACAAAATATTAATATATAAAAGTGCAAATCAAATCAAGCAAAAAACGCTGCTAATTATTCTAAAATAAACACGAACATCGAAAGCAGCCGCACACTCTACTGTGAGATATAACACAGTCTCAAATCATAAATTCATAAACAGAGCTGTGCCAATTAATGTTGAGTCAAGTGCCAGTTATAAAAAAAAATAGGATTTTTGTACTCACCATAAAATCCTTTTCTCTGACATCCATGGACTGACACGGCATCTCTTATTCACTGTACACGTGGGTTATGTCCCTGCTTGCAGGAGAAGACCTAGGCAGAATGTGAGATGTTATACATACGTTCTAAAAGCCAGAGTTGAACAGCCCCGCCCAGGGGGGCGGTCCCTCCGGACATAACCCACCCCCTGCAGTCAGCAGACCTCAGTTCGTAACAAAGCAATACAAACTTTAAAAGGAAGGGTGGGTGCCGTGTCAGTCCATGGATGTCAGAGAAAAGGATTTTACGGTGAGTACATAAATCCTATTTTCTCTTATCATCCATGGACTGTACACGTGGGATGTCCCAAAGCAGTGTCAAGAGGGATGGGAGCAGTCTAAATGGAAAAACCAAAAAACCTCACTCCAAACAAGGCAGAGCTCCTCAACGGAGGAGTTGCAACTCCAAACAGCGGCCTGCAACACCTTGCGGCCGAAGGAAGCATTAGAAGATGCAGCCACATTAACCTTATAAAACGTAGAAAAGGTATGAACAGACGACCAGGTCACCGCCTTGCACACTTGTGCAACCAACGTTTCATGTCGGAAAGCCCAGGAAGCACCAATTGCCCTGGTGGAATGCGCCGTGACCGGAAAGGGAGGCGCCCGCCCCTTGAGAGCATAGGCTTGAATGATGGTTTGTCTGATTCACCTAGAAATGGTGGCAGACAAAGCCGCTTGGCCCTGTTTTGGACCAGAGGCAGTTACAAACAGTGAGTCAGACTTCAGAATAGAAGCAGTAGCAGACAGGTACACCCGCAAGGCTCGTACCACGTCCAATGTGTGAAGCACAAACTCTCTGGGATGCGATGGGTGAGGACACAAGGACGGGAGGACAATGTCCTCATTTAGGTGAAAGGCCAAGACCACCTTTGGCAAAAAAGAAGGTCGCGGACGCAACACCACCTTATCCTTATGGATGACCAAATATGGCGACTTGCAGGACAAGGCCGCCAACTCAGACACTCGTCTAACAGAAGTAATTACCATTAAAAGGGCCACCTTCTGAGACAAAGTCAAGAGGGGAATATCCCTGATATTCTCAAAGGGAGGTTCCTGGAGAACCGAGAGCACCAAATTCAGATCCCACGGGGGGAGAGGAGGCTTGACAGGAGGGAGCACATGGTGAACCCCCTGTACAAAGGTGCTAACCAAGGAATGACCCGCTAGTGGTCGCTGAAAGAAGACGGCCAAGGCCGAAATCTGACCCTTAATGGTACTCAAAGCGAGCTTTTGGTCCACTCCGCGCTGCAGAAAACGCAGGATTCTAGGGACGGAATACGTCCGAGGACGCCAGTCCAGCTCTTTGCACATGGCGATATAAGCTTTCCAGGTACATGATAGATCATTCTGGAGGAAGACTTCCGTGCCCTTAACATGGTCGAAATGATCGAGTCCGAGACCTCGGTCTCTCAACACCTGGCTTTCAACAGCCATGCTGTTAAAGCCAGAGACTGTAAAGCAGGATGAAATATAGGACCTTGAGACAGAAGGTCCTCCCTTATTGGCAACCGCCAGGGAACGCCCGCGACGAGACGTACCAGATTGGCGTACCAGTGACGCCGAGGCCAATCCGGAGCAATGAGGATCACCGGAATTCCCTCGGTCGCCACCCTGCGCAGCAGGCGAGGGAGCAACTGCAGAGGAGGATAAACGTATATCAGGTGATAATGACCCCATGGGGCCACTAACGCATCCAAGGCATCCGCCCAAGGATCACTGGATCTGGCCACAAACCTTGACACCTTGTGATTGAGTCGAGAGGCCTTCAGGTCCACATCTGGCGTGCCCCACCGTCGGCAAAGGAGTTGAAATGCCTCCGGGTGCAAGGACCACTCTCCCTGGTCCAGCGTCTGGCGACTCAAATAGTCCGCCTGCCAATTGTCTATGCCCGGAATGTAAACGGCCGACAGAGCCGGCACGCTTCTTTTGGCCCACTTCAGGGTACGGGCGACCTCGGAAGCCGCAGCTGAGCTCCGAGTCCTCCCTTGATGGTTGACATACGCCACCACCGTGATGTTGTCCGACTGGATCCTGATGGAGTGATCCTGTAATCTCTCAGACCACGAGGAGAGGCACAGTCTGATGGCCCGTATTTCAGAACATAGATCGGTAAACGGGCTTCGTCCAGAGTCCAAAGCCCTTGGGCCGACAGGACTCCCCAGACTCCACCCCAGCCCGTCAGGCTGGCGTCCGTCGTGAACACCGTCCATTGGATGGGGAGGAACGACTTCCCGGACTGAAGAGCCGGGGACCCCAACCACCATGTCAGGGACGCCCTGACCAGGTGACCCACCTGGATCGGAAGATCCAAAGACAACGGGGATTTGTCCCAAGTGAGCAAGATCTCCTTCTGCAATGCCCTGGTGTGTGAGTGGGCATACGGAACGGCCTCGAAGGGGGCCACCATGAGTCCCAGGACTCTCATGCAAAAACGGATTGACGACCATTTTCGGGATGTCAGCACCCGCACTGCAGACTGAAGTGTCAGTAACTTCCCCAGAGGTAGGAATACCTTTGCCTCCAAGGAGTCCAGAATCAGACCTAGATACTCCAGATGCTGAGTCGGGACCAGGAATGACTTCTGAATGTTCAGGAGCCACTCGAAGTCCCTGAGGGTCTGACTGACGATAGTCACACTGTCTTCTAATTCTGAGCCACTTTCTGCTCTTAGAAGAAGATCGTCCAGATAGCCCACGACAGCGATGCCTCGCTGTCTCAGCAAGCTAGAACCGGCGCAAGCACCTTGGTGAACACCCTCGGTGCCGAGGCTAGGCCAAAAGGAAGAGCCACAAATTGATAGTGGACTTCGCCGATCGCAAGTGCAGAACTTCTGGTGACTTGCGCAGATCGGAACATGCAAGTAGGCGTCCTTGATGTCCAAGGCCACCAGAAAATCCCTTTGACGGAGTGTATCGATCACCGTGCGAATGGATTCCATGCGGAATTTTTGCACCTTCACGAAGGCATTCAGGGCCTTGAGGTCCAGGATAGGCCGAACCCCGTCCTTTTTTAGGACGACAAACGGATTAGAGTAGAATCCCTGAAACCTCTCCTGTGACGGAACCGGCACAATCACTCCGGACCTGATCAAATCCTGAACAGCCCCCATAGGACTGCCCGACGGGCAGGAAGGAGAGGAAGATTCGAGGGAAGAATCTGTCTGGGGCCAGGAATGGAACTCGCACACCCACCGGTAGGAGATCCGGGAGGTCCACCGATCCGTGAACCTGAGAAGTCCCCCCCCACCCCAGAGTCGGGTGGGGGCAAGACTTCACGCGGAGGCGGGCTTGGGAGCCGGCTTGTTTGGCTTACTCACCCAGGGGCGCATGTGTCCACCAGCCGCACTGCTGTCAGTCTGGGAGGGCCTACCCGTGGACTCTGACTAACGAAAAAAAAACTTTTTTTGCTGGAAAGGAAGGACCCTGCTTACGGCGGGCCTCCTTACCCTTGCTAGTCTGAGGAAGAAGAGTGCTTTTACCTCCCGTGACATCCTTGATGATGTCATCCAGCGCAGCACCGAAAAGCGTACCACCTTTAAATGGTAGATCCGTCAGAAGCTTCTTAGAGGCTAGGTCAGCAGACCAGCATTTCAACCAGATAAGACGACACAATACAACCGCCGAGACAGAGGCCCTGGATATTAAGGGGCCGAGTCTAACCTGGCGTCGCACACATAAACCAGGCCCTGCACCATTTGGTGGGCCAGAGCAATAGTGTTTGGAGGAAGATTATGCTCCTGTACAGTTTAGTGCAAAATTTTTGCCCATCCCGTAAGTGTCTGAGACACAAGGGTCGCCCGCTACCACAGGCCGTAGGGCGGATCCCAACAAGGCAAACATGGCTCTGCTCACCACTTCTGACCTCCTGTCAGTGGGGTCCTTAAAATGCAGGAGTCCCCTCCATCGGGAGAGTGGTGGCCTTGTTCAACCGGGCGACTGGAGGGTCGACCACTGGGGGAGAAGCCCACTTTTTAAGTAGGGCATCTTCAAAGGGGTATCTGATAGACAAACGCTGCGGGACCATAAAAGTCTTCTGCGGCTTTTTCCCAGACCTTATCAATGAGCTGGTCAAAGAAGGGTACATATGGAAAAAAAGGGATTTTTATAACAGCTTACCTGTAAAATCCTTTTCTTGGAGTACATCACGGGACACAGAGCGACTTAGTCATTACTAATGGGTTATATAGATTACCTTCAGGTGTTGGCACTGGCCAATTCCAAACCGGAAGTACCCTCCCCTATATAAGCCCCTCCCATCCAGGAGCACCTCAGTTTTGTAGCCAAGCAATAAGTGTCCCAAAAAGAGGGGTGGGAGCTCTGTGTCCCGTGATGTACTCCAAGAAAAGGATTTTACAGGTAAGCTGTTATAAAAATCCATTTTTCTTTTTCGTACATCACGGGACACAGAGCGACTTAGTCATTACTAATGGGACGTCCCAAAGCAATGCCAAATGAGGGGAGGGATACATAAGCTGGGCGCCATCAGGCATGAGGATCTTTTGCGGCCTGCAACACACTGCGCCCAAAGGCGACATCCTCCTGACTTCTAACGTCTACCTGGTAGAATCTAGTAAACGTGTGTACCGAAGACCATGTTGCGGCCTTACATACTTGAGCCAGGGAGGCCTGGTGATGCACTGCCCATGAAGTTCCAACTGCTCTTGTGGAGTGCGCCCTAACTTTGAACGGAGGCGGTCTCTTTCTCAAGCCATAGGCTTGTATTATGACCTGTCGAATCCACTTGGCTAAAGTGGATTTTGATGCTGCCTGACCCTTTTTAGGGCCTTCCGGCAGAATAAACAAAGTATCCGTTCTGCGAATCTGAGCAGTGGCTTTTAGATAAGCTTTAACTGCTCTTACTACATCCAAGGAATGTAATAACTTTTCCTCTACCGAGCTAGGTTTGGGGAAAAAAGAAGGAAGAACCACATCTTGGTTCAAATGAAACCTCGATACCACCTTAGGAAGAAAGGCTGGATGAGGACGTAATACTACTCTGTCCTTATGGACAACCAGATATGGCTCCTTACAGGACAAGGCGGCTAATTCCGATACTCTTTTAGCCGAACAAACGGCTACTAAGAAAATCAATTTCCTGGTGAGAAGAACCAAGGAAATGTGTTGCAATGGTTCAAACGGTTGTTTCTGTAGAACTGACAGAACCAGGTTTAAGTCCCAAGGACATATGGGAATACTAACCGGAGGGCTAATACGCATCACTCCTTGTATGAAAGCTTTGACTAGTGAATGCGAAGCCAAGGGCCTTTGAAAAAATATTGACAAGGCCGAAATCTGACCCTTGATAGTACTCAAGGCCAGCTTCCTATCTACAGCCCACTGTAGGAAGTCCAAAATCCTCCCTATCACGTACTTACGTGGATGCCATTTCCTGGCCTCACACCACTTAATGTACGCTTTCCAGATCCTATAATAGATCTGCCTGGATACCGGCTTCCTGGCATTGATCATGGTAGATACCACAGAATTAGAGAGCCCTCTCTTTTTCAGAATGTGGGCTTCAATAGCCAGGCCCTCAAACCTAGGGCTGGTAAGGAAGGGTGATATATCGGTCCCTGCGACAGCAGGTCCAGACGATGTGGGAGGGTCCAAGGACTCCTCACTGACATTTTTACAATCTCCGCGTACCATGCCCTTCGGGGCCACGCTGGAGCCACCAGAATCACTGGTTTCTTTTCTACCCTGATTCTGCGGAGTAATCGCGGTAACAATTGTGGCGGTGGGAATGCATATATCAGCTTGAACTGATCCCAAGGGAACACTAGGGCATCCGAGCCGCAAGCTAGAGGATCCCTTGTGCGAGACACAAATCTGTCCACCTTTGCGTTGAATCTGGATGCTAGCAGATCTACATCCGGTGTTCCCCACCGCTGGCATATTGCCTGGAAAACCTCGGGGTGAAGAGACCATTCCCCCGGGCATAATTGTTGGCGACTTAAAAAGTCCGCTCTCCAATTTTCCACTCCTGGGATGAAAACCGCGGATATGGCTGGGACATATTTTTCTGCCCACTCCAGGATGCAATTTGCTTCCCTCTGGGCTGCACGACTCCTGGTGCCACCCTGGTGATTGATATATGCCACTGCTGTGGCATTGTCTGATTGAATTCTGACAGGGGACCCTTGGAGTTTGGATGTCCATGCTACTAGGGCATACCGGGCTGCTCGTATCTCTAAGAGATTGATGGGCAGGGCCTTTTCTGCTTCTGACCACTTGCCCTGGAGAGACCATTGCTCCAGTACTGCCCCCCAGCCTATGAGGCTGGCATCTGTAGTGACTACCTTCCAAGAAACCGGACTGAAGGGTTTCCCTTTTTCCAGATTCTGGGGCACCAACCACCAATGGAGGCTTTTGCGAACGGAAGGGGACAGGGACATTGGTAAGTCTAAAGCCTGAACTTTTTTGTTCCAGGCTGACAGTATGGCCCTTTGCAAATTCCTTGAATGGAATTGACCGTAGGGTACCGCTTCGAATGAAGCCACCATTTTTCCCAGCAGCCTCATGCAGAGGCGTATGGATGGTTTTCTTTTTGTACCCACTAAGTGGGTCAAATCTTTTAAAGACGACACCTTCTCTGGAGGTAAGAAAATCTTTCTCTGATTTGAATCCAGCCTTAGCCCTAAGTATTCCAGACTTTTGACTGGTCTTAGAGCTGACTTGTCCCGGTTGATAATCCAACCGTGATATTCCAGATACTTGATTGTCTTGTGAATAGCTACTTCCAGCTTTTCCACTGAGTGGTCTATTAGTAGCAGGTCGTCTAGATATGCCATTATCGTTACACCCTGTGTTCTTAGATTGGCCAATAATGGGGCCAGAATTTTTGTGAACACTCGTGGTGCTGTGGCCAGACCGAAAGGTAAGGCTCTGAACTGAAAATGGCGCCCTTCTACTGCAAAGCGTAGAAATTTCTGGTGGGCCGGAAAGATGGGAATATGCAGATAAGCATCCTTTATGTCGATCGAGGCTAACCATTCCTGCCCTTGTAGGGCGGTGGCCACCGATCGGATCGACTCCATCCGAAAAGTCCTGATATTTAGGAACTTGTTTAGCCCTTTTAGATTTAATATGGGCCTCACGTCCCCATTTGGTTTGGGGACTGTGAAAAGGTTCGAGTAAAACCCGAATCCGCTTTCTTCCAGGGGAACCTTCATGATTACACCTTGGAGCAATAGTTGTTCTAGTGCCAGAAGGAGGGATCCTCTCTTCTGGGGATCTCTTGGCACGTTTGACCTCATAAATTGGGCAGGAGGAGTGCCTTTTAACTCCAGCTTGTATCCCAGACTTACTGCGGAGAGCACCCATCTGTCTCTGATGGTGTCCCGCCAGGTCTCTGTGAACAACTGAAGTCTTCCCCCCACCCGATTGAGTGGGGGCAACGCTTCATGCCTTGGGGGGAGGTTTTGTACCTCTCTTGATCCAGGGCTTCTTGTTACCCTGTGATTGTCCCTGATTTCTGCCCCCTGAATTTGACCGCGGAGGCCGTCGGAACTGCTTCACAGCCGATGTGCCCGGGACTGGAGAAGTAGGCCTCTTAAAAGAAGGACTTCTACCCTTGTTCTTAACCGGTAAGAGTGAACTTTTACCCGCAGAAATTTTCTGGATATATTTGTCCAGATCTTCTCCAAATAAGCGTTCTCCATGAAATGGGAAGCTAACCAGCAGTTTTTTACAGGGAGCTTCAGCAGACCAGTTTTTGAGCCACAGAAGCCTACGCATATGTACTATAGACAGCGTAAAGCGGGAGGCCTGTTGGATTGTATCCTTTATGGCGTCCACCGCAAAACACAAGGCTCTAGGCAGGTCAGCTAGGGCAAGAGCCTGCTGATCTGGTAAGTCCCTTAAGACTTGTTTCAACTGATCTTTCACTGCTTGGCAGACTCCAATCGCTGCTACCGCAGGTTGTGTCACCATGCTTGCTGTAGAGAAAGCAGATTTTAGTAAAGACTCCAATTTTTTATCTATTGGGTCTTTGAACATTGGAACATTATCTACTGGACATGTCAGTGATTTGTTAACAGAAGAGATGGCTGCGTCCACTGTAGGGACCCTCCATTTTTTTATGAACTTATCCTCCATGGGATAGATCACCGGAAATCTCTTGGGGGGAGCAAATATTTTATCAGGATGCTCCCAATCCTGGTAAATAAGCCCCTCTAATAAAGGGTGGATTGGGAAGGAACAGACAGCCTGGGGAGCTTTTAGCGACCCCAGCGAGGAAACCGTAGTGGATGGTGGTTCCGCCAGAGGCATTTTAAATGCTGATCGGACCATGTTAGTCAGAGACTGAACCCATAATCTTTCAGCCTGAGATGCTGAGAAAGGTTCTTCCACTGTTGATTCCTGCATAACTGAATCAACCTCATCCTGATCCCCTTCAGGTAGGTCGATCTCTGTGTGGGGCTGTTCCTCCACTAACAGGCACTCTGAAGGAGGAGACGGAGATCGGACGCGCTTTTCCTGTGACAGGGAAGCAGCGATAAATGCTGTTAATCTCTCTTCCAAACCTCCCAGAGTTGAGGATAAAACCTCCTCTGTTATATATACAGGAGCAGGTGGACTGGGGACAGCCGCAGCACCAGGCATTCCTGCGGGGTTTCTACGGCTACTGACCTCTGAATTCTCAGGGGAGATTGGTGCAGTACAAGCATGCCCAATATCCTCAGAGCCCGATGGAGACCCCTTTGGCTTCCTGGAAGACCTATTTCCAGAGCGTCTGGACGACATATCCTTTAAGCACAAAGCTGAGGTATTCCCGTCGTCATACACCAATTTTTGCTGGTAATAGTCTAACACAGTTGCTGCTATATACCAGCTGGTGTCCACTAAAGTGCCTTTCTATGGGGATGCCTGCATCAACCGCCTCTGTGTGCCACTGTTTGTTGCTAGCTCTGTTTGCATCCAGCTGACACTTGTACTGTGTCTTTTAACCATGCTGGGATGCCTGCACATGCGCAGAAGCGCCGCGGCGCGCATCGAGCGTCATCCACCCGCCCCGCCCCCTTTTTTTTCATAGGAGGCGCGTGCACGCGCCCGTGCGCCATTGGCGCCCTTTTCGAAATCAAACAGGGACTAGGAGCCAGGGCCCTTTTTGCCGGAGGGCCTGTGCGGTGGATGAGCGCAGCAACAGGGCAGAGGAAGTGGATTCCCACAGAGAAACTTACCAACTGCCTGGATCTTTTGACTTGAAAAAACCAAAGATCCACATGACAAGAAAAATGGACTACAGCGGCCTCTAGTGGTTTAACACAGGTACCGCGGTCCCCCTTTTTTTTTTTTTTTTCTTGACTACTATTAAAATTTTACATTTTCAGTAGTTACAGGCAAACACAGATATTTAGCGGGAATACCGTTAGGTAACAGACAGAAAGACAAATTAGGCTTGGGGGTCCCCCAATAGAACCAAGTTCCTGGGGGCCCCCACTTACCTGATCCCCGCCGCAGGACTTTGTTTGGTCCACAGAAGTCCAAACTTCACCTATCACGGCAGGCATTGTAATTAAACCTTCAGGGACCGGGTTCCCAAGGATTCCACTCCCCTGGACCTGTATAGCACCCTGCACAGACAACATCTTGGTCGTGGGTATGACCAGAGCTCTGGATCCCAGGGTCCAGCCCTCCTAAGAGAGGCATTACAGGCAAAACCTTGCTCTTCTGCTGCAAGGCCCGGGTACCGACCGTTTAGCTATGAAGCTTTTTTGGTGGGATCCGGAACAGCTTACTAAGGCCCAAAAGAACCTGTACGCAAGCCCAGTGAAAACACATGTTACTCTTTGGCCAACACCTTAGACACTGGCAAAAAACTGAGGTGCTCCCGGATGGGAGGGGCTTATATAGGGGAGGGTACTTCCGGTTTGGAATTGGCCAGTGCCAACACCTGAAGGTAATCTATATAACCCATTAGTAATGACTAAGTCGCTCTGTGTCCCGTGATGTACGAAAAAGAAACCTTTTTAGAAGGCCCGGCCTTAAAAGAACCAAAGGAGACTGTCCGCCTGAGGTTCTGCATCCGCAGCATTCAGCTTGAGAGTGTCCCTCACAGCATCAATGAGTACACTAACAAGCGCCCTGTCATTTACTGACTCAGAACTGGAGTCTTCCTTGCAAGGAATGTCCTGTTCAAAACCATCAAAATATCCAGAGCTAGGGTCCTGAGCGGTAGTGGCTAGGCCCATATCTGAATCAGCGCACCCCCCCCCCCTTTTTTTTATTTATTGTGGAGATAAAGTGGGGAGAGGGGCTTTTTTGCTCCCTTGTGCTCGCACACCGCTTCCCTCCTGGTCAGAAATGATTCCAGGACTGCCGACAACTGGTCCATAGGGACCGCAGGTGCTGGAGCACTGCCTGTTGCCTCAAACATGCAAGGGGAAGCTGTGACACTGACTCCATATTGCCCCTCTCTGAGACTCCTCAGATAAAAAAAGTCCACCCACATGCTGTGCTGACTGAGGAGGGGGCACTCAGGGGACTCACCAGACCGGACCAGGACCGCTCAGTTCCGCCGTCTGTACCGCGCTGTGTCAGCGCGAGTTAGCTGTGAGGAGATTGTGAGGAGATTTGCGCTGTTACAGCTGCGATAGAGGCCAAACTAGTGCTGAAAAGCGTGCGGGCTACAAGAAAAAGGCCTCCGCACTTCACTGAGGTGATCCGCGGCAAAATGGCCGCCATGCGCAGTTAAAATTACAAACAGCACACACACAGCGCCAAATGGCGCCCGGGCCCCAAAATCACACAAAAGGCCCCCAGCGATATGCAGACCAGCATGAGCCCCCCCCCCCCAGGACAGTATGACCCCCAGGCACCCCCCACAGCACAGCGCCAGCAATGGTGACAGAGAGTGACAATAAAACACAGGGGGAGACAGGGAAAATCCCCCACAGAGAAACACACACAGCATTTTGTACTCACCTGCAGGCAGGAGAGACTACTTACCTGTCCCCTGGGGGACCCACTGGTGTGTTTCTGACAGACCTATCACAGAGTAGTACTGCGTAGCTGTCGGCCTGGTCCACCGCGAAAGATACAGTCCCTCAGGTACTGTTCAATCTTGAGAGGACCGCGGGAGCATGAAAGCAACCCGGCCACCCCTGGAGTCATGGGGCATGTCGTGAACTGAGTCTCACGCACACAAGGCGAGGATCAGCACGCTCGATGGTCGGACAGCCAAGACTACGAGGATACCAGTGTACCCAACCTGTTGCCCAGCCGACAGTTGATTGAAGGTCTCAAAAATAAAATTATAAAATTCCCAAAGGAATAAAAATTCAAAGTAAAATCTTCCAGGAGACTGGCTCCTGAGAGAGCCACGTCTTCTCCTGCTAGGCAGAAAAAAACTGAGGTCTGCTGACTGCAGGGGGTGGGTTATGTCCGGAGGGACCGCCCCCCTGGGCGGGGCTGTTCAACACTGGCTTTTAGAATGTATGTATAACATCTCACATTCTGCCTAGGTCTTCTCCTGCAAGCAGGGGCATAACCCACGTGTACAGTGAATAAGAGACGCCGTGTCAGTCCATGGATGATAAGAGAAAAGTTCTTTGGTAACATCCGCACTATCCGTCACCTTCAATTGAGTGATCCTGTGACAGTCACCTCCACCATAGATAAAGTGCTTGCTTACCAGATTGCACAGACCTCCTTTTAGTGAAGGTCAGTGACACTGGTGGCTAAACCCAGCCAGGGCCTTTAACCTTTTCCCAGGAACCCCTTATGGCAAGTGGACCCACCATCTCGCTCCATCACCTGACGTCACTGCGCTCAGGGCCGGACTGGGAATAGAAACCAGCCCTGGAAAAAAATTCATACCAGCCCCATAGCATTTTTATACCAGCCCAACAGCACAACGTCATTATTTTCTGGTTCATGAAAGGGAAAACCATGCATTTTAAAGCACATTTGAAGAGTGTATTATATATAGAGAAGACAGATATAAGGGCACCATATATATATATATATATATATATATATATTGTGACAGCAGGAAGGTAAAGTCACCTGGTTGCATCCAGGGGGGTAGATATATTTCGCCCAGATTCAGGCTTTACGCCGATTTATACAGCTAGGTGGAGAGTTGTATAAGCCCAGCTGAGACTAGTGGGCTCATTGATGACTCATACCTCTAGGGAGAGGGCTGGGCGTCGTGCAGGCAGGGAGTTGATGAGGCCAGCTGAAGCCTGTCAGTTCGTTTAAGGCCTCTATAAAAACTCCCAGATTCATTAGATGTTAGCTCATGCCTGGAAGCAGACCTGTGTGGACTGTCTAGGGAGAGTGAACCCCTGTGCGGTGAGAGAAAGCCTGTGTGGCTATATTTTGCTTGGACATTTAAAACCAGGGACTAGGACAGCACTAGGCTGATCCCAGTTGTTAGTTAGGAAACCTGTATGTTTAGTCAGAGGTCAAGTTGACCAGGATTTATTTTGTTTGTTTCTTTTGCTTTGCTGTGTTTTTGTCACTGTAAATAGAAAATAAACGGCACCTTTTTGATTTTGAAAACCACAACCTCCGTCTGCTGGGCCTGTTTTTGTGTGGGGAGCCCATCCCGGGGGTCACACACACCCGCTGCCGAGCTAACCCCCTCACAGTTGGTGGAGAACCAGTGGCAGTTTTTTTTTAAGCCAGCATGGAGGAGATACTGAAACAGCTGGCTCTAGCAAATGCCAATCAACAGCAGACAAATGCAGGTTTGCAAAAGAGCCTTGCAGCTCAACAACAGAACTTCGCAGCCCAGCAGCAAGCTCATCAACAGAGCCTTGCAGCCCAGCAGCAAGCTCACCAACAGAGTCTGGAAGCTCAGCAACAAGCCCAGCAACGATCTGAGGCCCGCTTCATAGACCTATTACAGAAGCAAGAGCAGAGACTACAACAAATGGAAGCAGTAATGCAGCAACGTCCGCAGACCAGTGAGGAAAGCCGTCCCACTAATACCGCGTCCTTTGGGGTGAGTCGTTTATTGACAAAAATGACTGGAGAGGATGATCCAGAGGTATTTTTGACCACGTTTGAAAGGACTGCTGAAAGAGAAAAGTGGCCTGAGGAGCAGTGGGCTGGACTGGTGGCTCCTCTGTTAACGGGTGAATCGCAGAAAGCTTACTATGACCTAGAGCCTGACCAAGCAAAAGACTATGTGATGCTAAAAGCTGAAATATTGGCAAGGCTGGGTGTCACCCTGGCTGTCCGGGCTCAGCGTGTGCATAACTGGACTTTCCAGCTTGGAAAACCCCCCAGGTCTCAAATGTATGATCTCATTCACCTGAGCAGAAAGTGGCTACAGCCAGAGACTTTGTCCGCACCAAAGATTGTGGAACGTGTTGTAATGGATCGGTTTTTGAGAGCTCTTCCTACTGCCATCCAAAAGTGGGTAAGCCATGGAGACCCAGAGACGGCCGATGGTCTTGTGGATCGTGTGGAGAAATACTTGGCTACAGAGAACCTGACGGCCTCTTCCAGAGACACTCGGACTTTCCACCCTAAGACCAGACCATCCCCAGGGGCGGATAAGAGGATTCCAAGGGGTGAGGGTGGAGAGAGTGAGAGGGTGGGAGCTCTACCCCAAGTTTGGCGAGAACAGCCTGGGAAATCAGCGGCTCAAGAGGCGGCAAGAAGGATCATTTGCTACCGCTGCCGGCAAGCGGGACATATTGCAGCAAATTGCCCGGTTTTGGAGGAACCCATGCAGTGTGACTTTCTGACGGGCAGACGTCAGTCGCTGTGTGCGACAGTCGCATGCACTGCCATTCGGGGAACTGAGAAACATTTATGCAAAATGTGTATTAATGGTAGAAATGTTGTGGTATTGCTGGATTCAGGTAGCCTTGTGACCCTGATAAAGGCTGAATTAGTTAAAACAGAGGTCTCTGGGAATAGCAAGGTAGCTGTTATTTGTGTGCATGGGGACACCCGAGAGTATCCAGTGACTACAGTGTGTTTCGAGACCCCCAAAGGTACCCTTTCTCATCCAGTGGGCTTAGTGTCTCAGTTACCGCATGACGCCATTGTGGGAAGGGATTTTCCGAAGTTCTGGGAACTGTGGGATGATCCTGAGCCCCCCACTGGTGCCCCTATGTACCAGGAATATGATAGCCAGAACTCCTCTGAGAGTGGTGAGGACTCTCCCGAATTTCCCTTGTCAGTATTGGCAGGGGAGACTCAAGAAACTGGAGAGGAGCCCACCTCCTCAGACGAAAACCTACCGTCTGTGGAGTTTTCTGATCTTGAGGTTCACAGGGAAAACTTTGCCACAGAACAGTTGAAAGACCCCGCCCTAATAAAGGCACGGGAAAACGTAGTGAAAATAGATGGCGAGTTAGTGAACCCAGATAATACCTGCACTTACCCATACTTCAGCGTAGAGAAGGACCTACTGTATCGGGTGGCAAAAAGGGCAGAAGAAACCGTTGAGCAGCTTGTGGTGCCCAAACCTTACAGGAAGTTGGTGTTGGAGTTGGCCCATGGGCACATTCTTGGAGGTCATCTGGGGACAGAGAAAACCCGAGAGAGGGTATTACAGAGATTCTATTGGCCTGGGGTGATGAAGGACATAGAAAATTATTGTTCCTCCTGCCCTGTGTGTCAGAGGTCGGCCCCGATGCCACACTTCCGTAGCCCGCTGGTCCCTCTACCCATCATTGAGGTCCCGTTTGAGAGAATCGCAATGGATTTGGTAGGTCCTATAATCAAGTCCGCTAGGGGGCACCAGTACATATTGGTTATAATGGACTATGCCACCCGTTATCCAGAAGCGATCCCTCTCAGAAATACCTCGGCCAAAACCATAGCCAAAGAGCTATCTCTTGTTTTTAGCCGGGTGGGTATTTGTAAAGAACTGCTTACGGACCAAGGTACACCCTTTATGTCCCGGGTTATGAAGGAGCTGTGTAAATTGTTCAAAGTGACGCAATTACGTACATCTGTGTATCACCCCCAAACCGATGGGCTGGTTGAAAGATTCAACAAAACCCTAAAACAAATGTTGAAGAAAGTGGTGGATAGGGATGGAAAGGATTGGGACTGTCTACTTCCTTATTTGATGTTTGCTATTAGGGAGGTGCCCCAATCCTCTACGGGATTCTCCCCCTTTGAGTTACTGTATGGGAGACACCCAAGAGGGCTGTTGGATATTGCCAAGGAAACTTGGGAAAGTGAGAGTTCTCCCCACAGGAGTGTGATTGAGCATGTCGCCCTGATGCAAGATCGAATTGCACAGGTAATGCCCATCGTGAAGGAACATTTGGCCCAAGCGCAGTTGGCACAGCAGAGAGTGTACAACCGTGGAGCCAAGACCCGTACCTTTTCCCCGGGGGATAGGATATTGGTACTTGTCCCTACGGTTGAAAGTAAATTCCTTGCCAAATGGCAAAACCCCTACGAGATAATGGAAAAAGTGAGCGAAGTGAATTACAAGGTCAGACAACCAGGAAGGCGAAAGCCCGAACAGATCTATCACGTTAATCTGTTGAAAGCCTGGAGGGATAGAGAGTCCCTAGTCGCAGACACTTGGTCACCAGCTCAAACTGGTTGCGTGATTCCTGAGGTTGGAATCGCAGCCACCTTGTCACAACCCCAACAACAGGAGGTTAAGGAGTTTGTGCTTCGCAACAAGGAGGTATTCTCTGAGCTGCCGGGACAAACATCTGGGGTAGAGCATGACATTATTACCCCGCCCGGTGAAAGGGTGAAGTTAAAACCCTATCGGATCCCAGAGGCCCGACGGGAGGCAATACGGGAGGAAGTACAGAAAATGCTGAACTTAGGGGTGATAGAGGAGTCCCAAAGTGATTGGTCTAGTCCCATTGTGTTGGTGCCTAAACCGGATGGGAGCTGGCGATTTTGTAACGATTTTCGTCAGTTGAACAAAGTTACAAAATTTGACACCTACCCCATGCCACGTATAGATGAGTTGATCGACCGGCTGGGAACAGCCCGATACATGACGACTCTTGACCTCACAAAAGGGTATTGGCAAATCCCCCTGGCCAAGTCAGCCAAAGAGAAAACCGCATTTGTAACCCCAGACGGGGCGTTCCAATATAAAAGAATGCCGTTCGGGTTACAGAATGCGCCGGCCACATTCCAGCGGAAAATGGACCAGATGCTGAGGCCCCATCGGAAGTATGCTGCGGCTTACCTGGATGACGTAATTGTCCATAGCACAGATTGGGCCTCACATCTGCCAAAAGTGCAAGCAGTCCTGGACTCTGTTCGGGAAGCAGGGTTTACGGCTAACCCCAAGAAGTGTACCATTGGGCAGGAGGAGGCCAAATATCTTGGGTACACCATTGGGAGGGGAGTAATAAAACCCCAACTCAACAAAGTCGAGGCCATCCAGAGTTGGCCACGTCCCAACAGCAAGAAGCAGGTACGAGCCTTTCTGGGAATCGCTGGGTATTATCGGCGATTCATTCCCCACTTTGCTTCTAAGGCTGTGCCCCTAACCAACCTGACGAAGGGGAAAGGGTCGGTCATGATTAAATGGACCCCCGAGGCTGAGGCAGCATTCCAATTCTTGAAACAAGCCTTATGTAGCCAGCCAGTGTTGTACTCACCCGACTTCTCTAAAGACTTTGTCGTACAAAGTGATGCGTCAGATGTGGGGTTAGGAGCAGTATTGTCCCAGGTCTGGAACGGGGAAGAGCACCCAGTCATTTACCTCAGCAGGAAGTTGAAGTCCCATGAGGTAAATTACGCCACCGTTGAAAAGGAGTGTTTAGCGGTGAAGTGGGCTCTAGATTCCCTTCGGTACTACCTGCTAGGTAGGCACTTTGACATGGTTACGGATCACGCTCCGTTAAAGTGGATGGCTCAAAACAAGGAAACAAATAGAAGAGTGAATAGGTGGTTCCTGGCCCTCCAGGAATTCAACTTCACAGTAAAGCATCGCCCTGGCGTTCAAATGGGGAATGTGGATGCTTTGTCTCGAGTACATGAATGCCTGATTGCTGGTGTTCCAACCCCGAGGTTAAAACAAGAGGGGGGGGTATGTGACAGCAGGAAGGTAAAGTCACCTGGTTGCATCCAGGGGGGTAGATATATTTCGCCCAGATTCAGGCTTTACGCCGATTTATACAGCTAGGTGGAGAGTTGTATAAGCCCAGCTGAGACTAGTGGGCTCATTGATGACTCATACCTCTAGGGAGAGGGCTGGGCGTCGTGCAGGCAGGGAGTTGATGAGGCCAGCTGAAGCCTGTCAGTTCGTTTAAGGCCTCTATAAAAACTCCCAGATTCATTAGATGTTAGCTCATGCCTGGAAGCAGACCTGTGTGGACTGTCTAGGGAGAGTGAACCCCTGTGCGGTGAGAGAAAGCCTGTGTGGCTATATTTTGCTTGGACATTTAAAACCAGGGACTAGGACAGCACTAGGCTGATCCCAGTTGTTAGTTAGGAAACCTGTATGTTTAGTCAGAGGTCAAGTTGACCAGGATTTATTTTGTTTGTTTCTTTTGCTTTGCTGTGTTTTTGTCACTGTAAATAGAAAATAAACGGCACCTTTTTGATTTTGAAAACCACAACCTCCGTCTGCTGGGCCTGTTTTTGTGTGGGGAGCCCATCCCGGGGGTCACACACACCCGCTGCCGAGCTAACCCCCTCACAATATATATATATATACATACATACATATTGTGAGGGGGTTAACTCGGTAGCGGGTGTGTGTGACCCCCTGGTTGGGCTCCCCACACAAAAACAGGGCCAGCAGACGGAGGTTGTGGTTTTCAAAATCAAAAGGTGCGGTTTATTTCTCTATGTACAGTGACAAAAACACAGCAAAGCCAAAAAGAAACAAACAAAATAAATCCTGGTCAGTTTGACCTCTGACTAAACATGCAGGTTTCCTAAACTAACAACTGGGATCAGCCTAGTGCTGTCCTAGTCCCTAAGTCCCTGGTTTAGTAAAAGTCCAAACAAATAGCCACACAGGCTTTGCCTCACCGCACAGGGGTTCACTCTCCCTAGACAGTCCACACAGGTCTGGTTCCAGGCATGAGCTAACATCTAATGAATCTGGGAGTTTTTATAGAGGCCTTAAACGAACTGACAGGCTTCAGCTGGTCTCATCAACTCCCTGCCTCACGACGCCCAGCCCTCTCCCTAGAGGTATGAGTCATCCATGAGCACACTAGCCTTATACAACTCTCCACCTAGTTGTACAAATCGGCGTAAAGCCTGAATCTGGGCGAAATATATCTACCCCCCTGGATGCAACCAGGTGACTTTACCTTCCTGCTGTCACATACCCCCCCCTCTTGTTTTAACCTCGGGGTTGGAACACCAGCAATCAGGCATTCATGTACTCGAGACAAAGCATCCACATTCCCCATTTGAACGCCAGGGCGATGCTTTACTGTGAAGTTGAATTCCTGGAGGGCCAGGAACCACCTATTCACTCTTCTATTTGTTTCCTTGTTTTGAGCCATCCACTTTAACGGAGCGTGATCCGTAACCATGTCAAAGTGCCTACCTAGCAGATAGTACCGAAGGGAATCTAGAGCCCACTTCACCGCTAAACACTCCTTTTCAACCGTGGCGTAATTTACCTCATGGGACTTCAACTTCCTGCTGAGGTAAATGACTGGGTGCTCTTCCCCGTTCCAGACCTGGGACAATACTGCTCCTAACCCCACATCTGACGCATCACTTTGTACGACAAAGTCTCTAGAGAAGTCGGGTGAGTACAACACTGGCTGGCTACATAAGGCTTGTTTCAAGAATTGGAATGCTGCCTCAGCCTCGGGGGTCCATTTAATCATGACCGACCCTTTCCCTTTCGTCAGGTTGGTTAGGGGCACAGCCTTAGAAGCAAAGTGGGGAATGAAGCGCCGATAATAACCCGCGATTCCCAGAAAGGCTCGTACCTGCTTCTTGCTGTTGGGACGTGGCCAACTCTGGATGGCCTCGACTTTGTTGAGTTGGGGTTTTATTACTCCCCTGCCAATGGTGTACCCAAGATATTTGGCCTCCTCCTGCCCAATGGTACACTTCTTGGGGTTAGCCGTAAACCCCGCTTCCCGAACAGAGTCCAGGACTGCTTGCACTTTTGGCAGATGTGAGGCCCAATCTGTGCTATGGACAATTACGTCATCCAGGTAAGCCGCAGCATACTTCCGATGGGGCCTCAGCATCTGGTCCATTTTCCGCTGGAATGTGGCCGGCGCATTCTGTAACCCGAACGGCATTCTCTTATATTGGAACGCCCCGTCTGGGGTTACAAATGCGGTTTTCTCTTTGGCCGACTTGGCCAGGGGAATTTGCCAATACCCTTTTGTGAGGTCAAGAGTCGTCATGTATCGGGCTGTTCCCAGCCGGTCGATCAACTCATCTATACGTGGCATGGGGTAGGTGTCAAATTTTGTAACTTTGTTCAACTGACGAAAATCGTTACAAAATCGCCAGCTCCCATCCGGTTTAGGCACCAACACAATGGGACTAGACCAATCACTTTGGGACTCCTCTATCACCCCTAAGTTCAGCATTTTCTGTACTTCCTCCCGTATTGCCTCCCGTCGGGCCTCTGGGATCCGATAGGGTTTTAACTTCACCCTTTCACCGGGCGGGGTAATAATATCATGCTCTACCCCAGATGTTTGTCCCGGCAGCTCAGAGAACACCTCCTTGTTGCGAAGCACAAACTCCTTAACCTCCTGTTGTTGGGGTTGTGACAAGGTGGCTGCTATTCCAACCTCCGGAATCACGCAACCAGTTTGAGCTGGTGACCAAGTTTCTGCGACTAGGGACTCTCTATCCCTCCAGGCTTTCAACAGATTAACGTGATATATCTGTTCGGGCTTTCGCCTTCCTGGTTGTCTGACCTTGTAATTCACTTCGCTCACTTTTTCCATTATCTCGTAGGGGCCTTGCCATTTGGCAAGGAATTTACTTTCAACCGTAGGGACAAGTACCAATATCCTATCCCCCGGGGAAAAGGTACGGGTCTTTGCTCCACGGTTGTACACTCTCTGCTGTGCCAACTGCGCTTGGGCCAAATGTTCCTTCACGATGGGCATTACCTGTGCAATTCGATCTTGCATCAGGGCGACATGCTCAATCACACTCCTGTGGGGAGAACTCTCACTTTCCCAAGTTTCCTTGGCAATATCCAACAGCCCTCTTGGGTGTCTCCCATACAGTAACTCAAAGGGGGAGAATCCCGTAGAGGATTGGGGCACCTCCCTAATAGCAAACATCAAATAAGGAAGTAGACAGTCCCAATCCTTTCCATCTCTATCCACCACTTTCTTCAACATTTGTTTTAGGGTTTTGTTGAATCTTTCAACCAGCCCATCGGTTTGGGGGTGATACACAGATGTACGCAATTGCGTCACTTTGAACAATTTACACAGCTCTTTCATAACCCGGGACATAAAGGGTGTACCTTGGTCCGTAAGCAGTTCTTTACAAATACCCACCCGGCTAAAAACAAGAGATAGCTCTTTGGCTATGGTTTTGGCCGAGGTATTTCTGAGAGGGATCGCTTCTGGATAACGGGTGGCATAGTCCATTATAACCAATATGTACTGGTGCCCCCTAGCGGACTTGATTATAGGACCTACCAAATCCATTGCGATTCTCTCAAACGGGACCTCAATGATGGGTAGAGGGACCAGCGGGCTACGGAAATGTGGCATCGGGGCCGACCTCTGACACACAGGGCAGGAGGAACAATAATTTTCTATGTCCTTCATCACCCCAGGCCAATAGAATCTCTGTAATACCCTCTCTCGGGTTTTCTCTGTCCCCAGATGACCTCCAAGAATGTGCCCATGGGCCAACTCCAACACCAACTTCCTGTAAGGTTTGGGCACCACCAGCTGCTCAACGGTTTCTTCTGCCCTTTTTGCCACCCGATACAGTAGGTCCTTCTCTACGCTGAAGTATGGGTAAGTGCAGGTATTATCTGGGTTCACTAACTCGCCATCTATTTCCACTACGTTTTCCCGTGCCTTTATTAGGGCGGGGTCTTTTAACTGTTCTGTGGCAAAATTTTCCCTGTGAACCTCCAGATCAGAAAACTCCACAGACGGTAGGTTTTCGTCTGAGGAGGTGGGCTCCTCTCCAGTTTCTTGAGTCTCCCCTGCCAATACTGACAAGGGAAATTCTGGAGAGTCCTCACCACTCTCAGAGGAGTTCTGGCTATCACATTCCTGGTACATAGGGGCACCAGTGGGGGGCTCAGGATCATCCCACAGTTCCCAGAACTTCGGAAAATCCCTTCCCACAATGGCGTCATGCGGTAACTGAGATACTAAGCCCACTGGATGAGAGAGGGTACCTTTGGGGGTCTCGAAACACACTGTAGTCACTGGATACTCTCGGGTGTCCCCATGCACACAAATAACAGCTACCTTGCTATTCCCAGAGACCTCTGTTTTAACTAACTCAGCCTTTATCAGGGTCACAAGGCTACCTGAATCCAACAATACCACAACATTTCTACCATTAACACACATTTTGCATAAATGTTTCTCAGTTCCTCGAATGGCAGTGCATGCGACTGTCGCACACAGCGACTGACGTCTGCCCGTCAGAAAGTCACACTGCATGGGTTCCTCCACAACCGGGCAATTGGCTGCAATATGTCCCGCTTGCCGGCAGCGGTAGCAAACGATCCTTCTTGCGGCCTCTTGAGCCGCTGATTTCCCAGGCTGTTCTCGCCAAACTTGGGGTAGAGCTCCCACCCTCTCACTCTCTCCACCCTCACCCCTTGGAATCCTCTTATCCGCCCCTGGGGATGGTCTGGTCTTAGGGTGGAAAGTCCGAGAGTCTCTGGAAGAGGCCGTCAGGTTCTCTGTAGCCAAGTATCTCTCTACACGATCCACAAGTTTACCGGCCGTTTCTGGGTCTCCGTGGCTTACCCACTTTTGAATGGCGGTAGGAAGAGCTCTCAAGAAACGATCCATCACAACACGTTCCACAATCTCCGGTGCGGACAAAGTCTCTGGCTGTAGCCACTTCCTGCTCAGGTGAATGAGATCATACATTTGAGACCTGGGGGGTTTTCCAAGCTGGAAAGTCCAGTTATGCACACGCTGAGCCCGGACAGCCAGGGTGACACCCAGCCTTGCCAATATTTCAGCTTTTAGCATCACATAGTCTTTTGCTTGGTCAGGCTCTAGGTCATAGTAAGCCTTCTGCGATTCACCAGTTAACAGAGGAGCCACCAGTCCAGCCCACTGCTCCTCAGGCCACTTTTCTCTTTCAGCAGTCCTTTCAAATGTGGTCAAAAATACCTCTGGATCATCCTCTCCAGTCATTTTTGTCAATAAACGACTCACCCCAAAGGACGCGGTATTAGTGGGACGGCTTTCCTCACTGGTCTGCGGACGTTGCTGCATTACTGCTTCCATTTGTTGTAGTCTCTGCTCTTGCTTCTGTAACAGGTCTATGAAGCGGGCCTCAGATTGCTGCTGGGCTTGTTGATGAGCTTGCTGCTGGGCTGCAAGGCTCCTTTGCAAACCTGCATTTGTCTGCTGTTGATTGGCATTTGCTAGAGCCAGCTGTTTCAGTATCTCCTCCATGCTGGCTTAAAAAAACTGCCACTGGTTCTCCACCAACTGTGAGGGGGTTAACTCGGTAGCGGGTGTGTGTGACCCCCTGGTTGGGCTCCCCACACAAAAACAGGGCCAGCAGACGGAGGTTGTGGTTTTCAAAATCAAAAGGTGCGGTTTATTTCTCTATGTACAGTGACAAAAACACAGCAAAGCCAAAAAGAAACAAACAAAATAAATCCTGGTCAGTTTGACCTCTGACTAAACATGCAGGTTTCCTAAACTAACAACTGGGATCAGCCTAGTGCTGTCCTAGTCCCTAAGTCCCTGGTTTAGTAAAAGTCCAAACAAATAGCCACACAGGCTTTGCCTCACCGCACAGGGGTTCACTCTCCCTAGACAGTCCACACAGGTCTGGTTCCAGGCATGAGCTAACATCTAATGAATCTGGGAGTTTTTATAGAGGCCTTAAACGAACTGACAGGCTTCAGCTGGTCTCATCAACTCCCTGCCTCACGACGCCCAGCCCTCTCCCTAGAGGTATGAGTCATCCATGAGCACACTAGCCTTATACAACTCTCCACCTAGTTGTACAAATCGGCGTAAAGCCTGAATCTGGGCGAAATATATCTACCCCCCTGGATGCAACCAGGTGACTTTACCTTCCTGCTGTCACAATATATATATATATATATATATATATATATATATATTGTGACAGCAGGAAGGTAAAGTCACCTGGTTGCATCCAGGGGGGTAGATATATTTCGCCCAGATTCAGGCTTTACGCTGACTTATACAGCTAGGTGGAGAGTTGTATAAGCCCAGCTGAGACTAGTGGGCTCATGGATGACTCATACCTCTAGGGAGAGGGCTGGGCGTCGTACAGACAGGGAGTTGATGAGGCCAGCTGAAGCTTGTCAGCTCATTTAGGCCTCTATAAGAACTCCCAGCTTCATTAGATGTTAGCTCATGCCTGGAAGCAGACCTGTGTGGACTGTCTAGGGAGAGTGAACCCCTGTGCGGTGAGAGAAAGCCTGTGTGGCTATATTTTGCTTGGACATTTAAAACCAGGGACTAGGACAGCACTAGGCTGATCCCAGTCGTTAGTTAGGAAACCTGTAAGTTTAGTCAGAGGTCAAGTTGGCCAGGATTTATTTTGTTTATGTTTTTTTTGCCTTGCTGTGTTTTTGTCACTGTAAATAGAAAATAAACCGCACCTTTTTGATTTTGAAAACCACAACCTCCGTCTGCTGGGCCTGTTTTGGGTGGGGAGCCCACCCCGGGGGTCACACATACCCGCTGCCGAGCTAGCCCCCTCACAGTTGGTGGAGAACCAGTGGCAGTTTTTTTTTAAGCCAGCATGGAGGAGATACTGAAACAGCTGGCTCTAGCAAATGCCAATCAACAGCAGACAAATGCAGGTTTGCAAAGGAGCCTTGCAGCCCAGCAGCAAGCTCATCAACAGAGCCTTGCAACTTTACAACAGAGTCTGGAGGCTCAGCAACAAGCCCAACAGCAATCTGAGGCCCGCTTCATAGACCTGTTGCAGAAGCAAGAGCAGAGACTACAACAACAGATGGAAGCAGTAATGCAGCAACGTCCGCAGACCAGTGAGGAAAGCCGTCCCACTAATACCGCGTCCTTTGGGGTGAGTCGTTTATTGACAAAAATGACTGGAGAGGATGATCCAGAGGTATTTTTGACCACATTTGAAAGGACCGCTGAAAGAGAAAAGTGGCCTGAGGAGCAGTGGGCTGGACTAGTGGCTCCTCTGTTAACTGGTGAATCGCAGAAAGCTTACTATGACCTAGAGCCTAACCAAGCAAAAGACTATGTGATGCTAAAAGCTGAAATATTGGCAAGGCTGGGTGTCACCCTGGCTGTCCGGGCTCAGCGTGTGCATAACTGGACTTTCCAGCTTGGAAAACCCCCCAGGTCTCAAATGTATGATCTCATTCACCTGAGCAGAAAGTGGCTACAGCCAGAGACTTTGTCCGCACCAAAGATTGTGGAACGTGTTGTAATGGATCGGTTTTTGAGAGCTCTTCCTACTGCCATCCAAAGGTGGGTAAGCCATGGAGACCCAGAGACGGCCGATGGTCTTGTGGATCGTGTGGAGAAATACTTGGCTACAGAGAACCTGACGGCCTCTTCCAGAGACACTCGGACTTTCCACCCTAAGACCAGACCATCCCCAGGGGCGGATAAGAGGATTCCAAGGGGTGAGGGTGGAGAGAGTGAGAGGGTGGGAGCTCTACCCCAAGTTTGGCGAGAACAGCCTGGGAAATCAGCGGCTCAAGAGGCCGCAAGAAGGATCGTTTGCTACCGCTGCCGGCAAGCGGGACATATTGCAGCAAATTGCCCGGTTGTGGAGGAACCCATGCAGTGTGACTTTCTGACGGGCAGACGTCAGTCGCTGTGTGCGACAGTCGCATGCACTGCCATTCGGGGAACTGAGAAACATTTATGCAAAATGTGTATTAATGGTAGAAATGTTGTGGTATTGCTGGATTCAGGTAGCCTTGTGACCCTGATAAAGGCTGAGTTAGTTAAAACAGAGGTCTCTGGGAATAGCAAGGTAGCCGTTATTTGTGTGCATGGGGACACCCGAGAGTATCCAGTGACTACGGTGTGTTTCGAGACCCCCAAAGGTACCCTCTCTCATCCAGTGGGCTTAGTATCTCAGTTACCGCATGACGCCATTGTGGGAAGGGATTTTCCGAAGTTCTGGGAACTGTGGGATGATCCTGAGCCCCCCACTGGTGCCCCTATGTACCAGGAATGTGATAGCCAGAACTCCCCTGAGAGTGGTGAGGACTCTCCGGAATTTCCCTTGTCAGTATTGGCAGGGGAGACTCAAGAAACTGGAGAGGAGCCCACCTCCTCAGACGAAAACCTACCGTCTGTGGAGTTTTCTGATCTTGAGGTTCACAGGGAAAACTTTGCCACAGAACAGTTGAAAGACCCCGCCCTAATAAAGGCACGGGAAAACGTAGTGAAAATAGATGGCGAGTTAGTGAACCCAGATAATACTGGCACTTACCCATACTTCAGCGTAGAGAAGGACCTACTGTATCGGGTGGCAAAAAGGGCAGAAGAAACCGTTGAGCAGCTTGTGGTGCCCAAACCTTACAGGAAGTTGGTGTTGGAGTTGGCCCATGGGCACATTCTTGGAGGTCATCTGGGGACAGAGAAAACCCGAGAGAGGGTATTACAGAGATTCTATTGGCCTGGGGTGATGAAGGACATAGAAAATTATTGTTCCTCCTGCCCTGTGTGTCAGAGGTCGGCCCCGATGCCACATTTCCGTAGCCCGCTGGTCCCTCTACCCATCATTGAGGTCCCGTTTGAGAGAATCGCAATGGATTTGGTAGGTCCTATAATCAAGTCCGCTAGGGGGCACCAGTACATATTGGTTATAATGGACTATGCCACCCGTTATCCAGAAGCGATCCCTCTCAGAAATACCTCGGCCAAAACCATAGCCAAAGAGCTATCTCTTGTTTTTAGCCGGGTGGGTATTTGTAAAGAACTGCTTACGGACCAAGGTACACCCTTTATGTCCCGGGTTATGAAAGAGCTGTGTAAATTGTTCAAAGTGACGCAATTGCGTACATCTGTGTATCACCCCCAAACCGATGGGCTGGTTGAAAGATTCAACAAAACCCTAAAACAAATGTTGAAGAAAGTGGTGGATAGAGATGGAAGGGATTGGGACTGTCTACTTCCTTATTTGATGTTTGCTATTAGGGAGGTGCCCCAATCCTCTACGGGATTCTCCCCCTTTGAGTTACTGTATGGGAGACACCCAAGAGGGCTGTTGGATATTGCCAAGGAAACTTGGGAAAGTGAGAGTTCTCCCCACAGGAGTGTGATTGAGCATGTCGCCCTGATGCAAGATCGAATTGCACAGGTAATGCCCATCGTGAAGGAACATTTGGCCCAAGCGCAGTTGGCACAGCAGAGAGTGTACAACCGTGGAGCCAAGACCCGTACCTTTTCCCCGGGGGATAGGATATTGGTACTTGTCCCTACGGTTGAAAGTAAATTCCTTGCCAAATGGCAAGGCCCCTACGAGATAATGGAAAAAGTGAGCGAAGTGAATTACAAGGTCAGACAACCAGGAAGGCGAAAGCCCGAACAGATCTATCACGTTAATCTGTTGAAAGCCTGGAGGGATAGAGAGTCCCTAGTCGCAGACACTTGGTCACCAGCTCAAACTGGTTGCGTGATTCCTGAGGTTGGAATCGCAGCCACCTTGTCACAACCCCAACAACAGGAGGTTAAGGAGTTTGTACTTCGCAACAAGGAGGTATTCTCTGAGCTGCCGGGACAAACATCTGGGGTAGAGCATGACATTATTACCCCGCCCGGTGAAAGGGTGAAGTTAAAACCCTATCGGATCCCAGAGGCCCGACGGGAGGCAATACGGGAGGAAGTACAGAGAATGCTGAACTTAGGGGTGATAGAGGAGTCCCAAAGTGATTGGTCTAGTCCCATTGTGTTGGTGCCTAAACCGGATGGGAGCTGGCGATTTTGTAACGATTTTCGTCAGTTGAACAAAGTTACAAAATTTGACACCTACCCCATGCCACGTATAGATGAGTTGATCGACCGGCTGGGAACAGCCCGATACATGACGACTCTTGACCTCACAAAAGGGTATTGGCAAATCCCCCTGGCCAAGTCGGCCAAAGAGAAAACCGCATTTGTAACCCCAGACGGGGCGTTCCAATATAAAAGAATGCCGTTCGGGTTACAGAATGCGCCGGCCACATTCCAGCGGAAAATGGACCAGATGCTGAGGCCCCATCGGAAGTATGCTGCGGCTTACCTGGATGACATAATTGTCCATAGCACAGATTGGGCCTCACATCTGCCAAAAGTGCAAGCAGTCCTGGACTCTGTTCGGGAAGCAGGGTTTACGGCTAACCCCAAGAAGTGTACCATTGGGCAGGAGGAGGCCAAATATCTTGGGTACACCATTGGGAGGGGAGTAATAAAACCCCAACTCAACAAAGTCGAGGCCATCCAGAGTTGGCCACGTCCCAACAGCAAGAAGCAGGTACGAGCCTTTCTGGGAATCGCTGGGTATTATCGGCGATTCATTCCCCACTTTGCTTCTAAGGCTGTGCCCCTAACCAACCTGACGAAGGGGAAAGGGTCGGTCATGATTAAATGGACCCCCGAGGCTGAGGCAGCATTCCAATTCTTGAAACAAGCCTTATGTAGCCAGCCAGTGTTGTACTCACCCGACTTCTCTAGAGACTTTGTCGTACAAAGTGATGCGTCAGATGTGGGGTTAGGAGCAGTATTGTCCCAGGTCTGGAACGGGGAAGAGCACCCAGTCATTTACCTCAGCAGGAAGTTGAAGTCCCATGAGGTAAATTACGCCACCGTTGAAAAGGAGTGTTTAGCGGTGAAGTGGGCTCTAGATTCCCTTCGGTACTACCTGCTAGGTAGGCACTTTGACATGGTTACGGATCACGCTCCGTTAAAGTGGATGGCTCAAAACAAGGAAACAAATAGAAGAGTGAATAGGTGGTTCCTGGCCCTCCAGGAATTCAACTTCACAGTAAAGCATCGCCCTGGCGTTCAAATGGGGAATGTGGATGCTTTGTCTCGAGTACATGAATGCCTGATTGCTGGTGTTCCAACCCCGAGGTTAAAACAAGAGGGGGGGGTATGTGACAGCAGGAAGGTAAAGTCACCTGGTTGCATCCAGGGGGGTAGATATATTTCGCCCAGATTCAGGCTTTACGCTGACTTATACAGCTAGGTGGAGAGTTGTATAAGCCCAGCTGAGACTAGTGGGCTCATGGATGACTCATACCTCTAGGGAGAGGGCTGGGCGTCGTACAGACAGGGAGTTGATGAGGCCAGCTGAAGCTTGTCAGCTCATTTAGGCCTCTATAAGAACTCCCAGCTTCATTAGATGTTAGCTCATGCCTGGAAGCAGACCTGTGTGGACTGTCTAGGGAGAGTGAACCCCTGTGCGGTGAGAGAAAGCCTGTGTGGCTATATTTTGCTTGGACATTTAAAACCAGGGACTAGGACAGCACTAGGCTGATCCCAGTCGTTAGTTAGGAAACCTGTAAGTTTAGTCAGAGGTCAAGTTGGCCAGGATTTATTTTGTTTATGTTTTTTTTGCCTTGCTGTGTTTTTGTCACTGTAAATAGAAAATAAACCGCACCTTTTTGATTTTGAAAACCACAACCTCCGTCTGCTGGGCCTGTTTTGGGTGGGGAGCCCATCCCGGGGGTCACACATACCCGCTGCCGAGCTAGCCCCCTCACAATATATATTAAAGCAAATTCCAGTTAATAGTGCTAAAAGTGGTCAATCATCAAGGGGGGGGGGAAGCCCAGAGACCACCGTCCGCAGAAAGAAAGAATACACTACAGGGGGGGGTTACTAATATACGGGGAAACCTTTATATCAGTGCCCCCTTACATTGTTGTATTCACTCCCCCCCCCCCCAGACTGGCCTAGTGGTGCTGTCACTGACCTCCTCTCAGGTGCACCATGCAGGGCTAAGTCAGTTGGCTTCAGCTTGGTGGCTCTGGTTTTATTCTATAGTCTCCTCTCCACAGTCCACACACGTCTGACTTCTCCCATGACCCCCATTCTGGCAGCACTCCCTCTCTTGACTCCTCTTCAGACTCCCTAAGAGACTGCAGACATGATATAAGAGATGTTCAGAGAATGCAGACATGATACAGGAGAGGGTCAGAGAATGCAGACATGGTACAAGAGATGGTCAGAGAATGCAGACATGATACAGGAGATGGTCAGAGACTGCAGACATGGTACAAGAGATGGTCAGAGAATGCAGACATGATACAGGAGATGTCAGAGACTGCAGACATGGTACAAGAGATGGTCAGATAATGCAGACATGATACAGGAGATGATCAGAGACTGCAGACATGGTACAAGAGATGGTCAGAGAATGCAAACATGGTACAAGAGATGGTCAGAGACTGCAGACATGGTACAAGGGATGGTCAGAGACTGCAGACATGGTACAAGAGATGGTCAGAGACTGGAGACATGGTACAAGAGATGGTCAGAGAATGCAGACATGATACAGTAGATGGTCAGAGACTGCAGACATGGTACAAGAGATCAATGCAGCCTCACCAGTGCCCATCAATGCAGCCTCACTGTGCTCATCAATGCAGCCTCGCTGTGCCTATCAAATGAAGCTTCATGTGGTGCCCATGAATGTAGCCTCACTGTGCCCATGAATGTAGCCACACTGCCCATCAATGCAGCCTCACTGTGCCCATCAATACAGCCTCACTGAGTTCATGAATGCAGCCTCACTGTGCCCGTGAGTGCCCATGAATGCAGCCTCACTGTGCCCGTGAATGCAGCCTCATTGTGCCCATCAATGCAGCCTCACTGTCCATCAAGTGCAGCTTTACTGTGCCCGTGAATGCAGCCTCACTGTGCCCATGAATGCAGCTTTACTGTACCCGTGAATGCAGCTTCACTATGCCCATGAATGCAGCCTCACTGTGCCCATGAATGCAGCCTCACTGTGCCCATGAATGCAGCCTCACTGTGGATGTGAATGCAGCAGCCCCAGTGTGTATATGAATGCAGCCCCTCCCCCCTGTGTATATGAATGCAACCCCACTTTGTATATGAATGCAGCCCCGCCCCCACTGTGTATATGAATGCAGACCCACTTTGTATATGAATGCAGCCCCGCCCCCACTGTGTATATGAATGCAGCCCCACTTTGTATATGAATGCAGCCCGCCCCCACTGTGTATATGAATGCAGCCTCATGCCGCGTACACACGATCATTATTCACGGCGGTTAAAAAACCGCCGTGAATAATGACAGGAAAAACGAGGGAACCGCTTGGTTCCCTACACACGGTCGTTTTTCCCGTCATTTTTTCTCTTGACGAGAAAAACGACCGTCTGTGGGCTCCGCGGCAGTGTCTCCCTATGGGAAAACTGCCGCGGAAAAAAATGCTGGAAAAAACGATGAGAAAATTTAGAACATGTTCTAATTTTTCTCGTCGTTTTTTATGCCGTTTTTCTCAACGAGAAAAACGACATAAAGCCCACAGACGATCGTTTTTCTCGGCGAAAAAAAAAATGCAGTTTTTCTCGTCGAGAAAAGCGGTCGTGTGTACGCGGCATTACTGTGCATGGCACTCACAATTGCATTGCCTCGATCACACACAGCGGGTATCTCCTCTCCCGAGGTGTGTGTCACGGAACAAACAGGAGCTGGCTGGGTCTGTGTTCGGCTGTGCAGTGTGCTGTAGCAAGGTCCCACCCCCCTAGATTGGCTTGTGTGATAGGCGAAACACTGACTCAATCAGTGTTCCATCTACTATCATACGAGCCAGTCTAGGGGGGCGGAACCTTGCTACAGCACACTCGAACACAGACCCAGCCAGCTCTCACACACACCGCGGGAGATGCCCGCAGTGTGTGTGACACATAGGATGACACATAGGAGAAAGAGAGCGAGGGAGGGGAGCGTGAGCGCTGCAGTCAGCCACAGCTTAAAGTGGCCCCCCAGGGCAGGCGGCCTACCGGGAATTTTCCCGGTAGGCCACTCCGTCCCTGACTGCGCTTCTCGAATCCTGGAACGACAGGTACCTGCGATTAGCCAGCCGGCTTGTTTTGATCCTAATGTGAGGTCCATGCAATATGGTAAGCAAGCACTTTATCTATGGTGGAGGTGACTTTCACAGGATCACTCAATTGAAGGTGGCGGATGTTACCAAAGAACCTTTTTATCACATTGGGAATTTGTTTTTTTTTACTGGTGTTTGACCCAATTTGTAATATACAGCATGGAGGGGGGTTAATGTATTGTCATTGGTCACTGATGCATTAGTGACCAGTGGCAGGTAATTAACCCCTTTGTGCTGCATTGGTGGCACCAGTGTCAGTGTTAATTAACACTAACACTGGTGCCACCAATGCAGCACAAGGAGGTTAATAAACTGCCACTGGTCACTAACGCATCAGTGACCAATGGCAATACATTAATCCCCCTCCATGCTGTCTATTAGAGATTACCATTGGTAGTTAACCTCCCCTCAGCCACCTCCAACTCCTCCGAAATCCACAGAGTTAATTAAGCTGCAATCATCTGCTTACTTACATAGTCATGCAGTGCTTAGTTCCTCCTTCTCGGCTCCTGCAGCAGCACTCTATGATGCTCCTCTGAGTCCTCCCATCCCGTCTCCGATCATTGCCGGCCTCTCAGTGAGTGACGTCACGTTGGGCCAGCCGGACCTACGAAGCGCCTGTCAGGGGGGAGTCCGAGTATCTCCACTGACAGGAAAGGCAAGTGAAGGGCTGGCATGTTGGCTTGTGCCAGGTGCAGGAGCACACTCGGCACATCGTTGCAACTGCAGCTATTAGCGGCTGGTATGTACAGTCACACACACAATTTCCAGACAGTTTTTATAAGCCCACTTCACCTGAACCCCCCATCCCTGCAGTAAACTGTACCGCCCAGGGAATCTGCCCTTTCCACCCCTGCCTTGTACCGGCTCTAGAAGGGAGGCTTTGATGAGAAGATGGACTCCCACTACAACACCAAGGAGAGGGTGACATAATCATCCAATGCAGATGTCAGTGTCTTTAAATTCAGTGTCAGATGTTTCTTCCCATGTGCTGGCTCGATCTCGAGCCAGGCTGTGCATCTCTTCACTGGATTTGACTGACAACAGCAGGAGCCAATGGCTCCTGTTGCTGCCGAGTCTCCTATGAAATGAGAGAGAGGAGAGAAGAGCTGCTGCAGGCGGGTACAATACTGGATCAAGATCGGGCACAGGTAAGTATTTAAGGGTGGGGGGAGGGGGTGGTGGGAAGCAGCTATTTAAAAAATGTTGTTATTACCTTAATGCAGATAATGCAATCAGGTAAAAAAAACTTTTTCCTATATAACCACTTGAAAGAGTCTGGTCGGAAAATAGTGTCTTTGGGACTTGTAAGAAATCAGAATGTGGTTTAACTACTCTACAACCACTTTTAAAGCTGAACTACCAATTAAATCAGTTAAAATAATAAGTAAACTTCAAAGGGTCACATCAGGAGGGTACTTCTGTTTTCTCTGTCATAGGAGGAACATCAAGGCTCAGTGGTGTCAATAATTGCCACAAGTTAGCCTGCAGTTTCCTGCTTGTGTATTCTTACTTCCTTGCTGCAGTGCTTTTTCTACCCTGATTCCTTCCACTTGTTTGGTTTGGCTGCGCTCACCTATGGGCATTGCCTGCTATTCTGTGGGCTTATTTTTCATTCGCTTCTATTTCTTCCTTGCCCACCTAGTTTGCTTGCCTATATAAGACATGCTTAGTGTAGTCCACATTGCCTGAGCAACTTCACAGTCCCAATCACTTGTTACTCGTGTAGCCTGTGCCTGACTACCAGTGTACCAACCCCGGCTTTGTTTACCATCTGTGCTTGTTTGCTGCCTGTCCTTACCTCGGCTTGTCTCCTGAATTCCTGTTGTGTCCTGCTGTTTGTACTTTGAATACAAGAGTGGTCTCTGCATTCACAGCTGGGCGTACCTGGGGGCCGCGACCTGGTTTCAGCTTTCTGCAAGTCCATACCCACCATCAGATGCTCTGGTGAAGAAGCAAGCTGGGGCTTAGAGTCTGCACCCTGGGGAAACCCAAGTTGGCGATCTACAAGGGCTCACTACCAGACGTTGGACAATAATGCTATCTGAAGTATATGTAACAACTGGCATACAAAATTGCAGCAAAAACAAAAAATCTGATTTATGGTAAGGATATAACCAATGTAACCTATGACTTTAGTCGCTCCCTGCTAACTATTGCCATGTCTAGTATCAAGGTCTTGTGGGAAAAAGTTTAACTGCTTATAGATTGATTAGATAGTAGCTTGACAGCTGTGTTCTGTACAATAACAACTCTGCCATATGAAACTTGTTGGCTCTCTATACTGACTTCATGCTAAATGAATAGATACATTTAATACCATACAACCAAACCTACCGTTATCTAAAAGACCTGGGGCAATCTTACATCACCAAAACTTGTACCATTTTGTCTTCTCTATTTTTAGTCTATGATGAACAGATATTTTTACAAGAAGGATTTAGAAAACCTTCAGACTGAACTTTTCAAATATGTCTGTGGATAATGGCATTGAAACCATGCTGCCAATATAAACTTTTGTAACTGCAAGGCACTTTGTATCCCCCGGGAAAAAATACTATATAAATCGTATTACATTATAGTATTGTGTTGTTTTTGCCAAGGGTTATATGTTAACAGCTTTCAGTTTTGCAAATCTGAACGTGGACAAGAGAAACCTGAAACAGAACCATACTGTGAAGATCTGTATATACTGTAATTTAGCAAATTAATATTGTGCTAATTACTCTGAGAACACTCTGCAAGGTTAAATCCTGAATTGCACAATTAGCCAGCTTGATATGTTCAGCTATTAGGAAAAAAAGACTCTGCCAAATAAGCAAATGGTGGACATTATAAAAATTAACTAAATTTTTCTCCAATTCTCCTGTTAGAGGTTCCTGAAGAACATTGGTAGGTAGTAGTGGAAGTGTCATGCTTCGTACACACGACCGGTTTTCCCAGCAGGAAAAAAAACGACTCTTTTCCCGACGGAATTCCTTTCAAGCCTGCCTTGCATACACACGTTCAGGCAAAATACCGCTGAAATTTTGACTGCCAAGAATGCAGTGACGTCAAAGAATATGACGAGCCGACAAAATTACGCTCTATGCTTCTACGCATGCGTGAAATTGTTTACGAGCATGCACGTTTTTTTCCCCTCGGGAAAGCATACACACAACGGTTTTCACAACGGGAAAAAGACCGCCGGGAATTCTTTTTTTTCCCGCAGTTTTCTCGTCGGGAAAACTGCGATGGAGCATACACACGGGCAAGTTTTCCCGGCTAAAAGCTATCATGGCAGTTTTCCCAACGGGAAAACCGGTCGTGTGTACGAGGCATGAGGCAACACAAAACCAGTATTTCTGTTTCGCAAAGATATCTGTTGACACTGTTGAAAACATCCTTACTTTCCAGCTCTACCTTCCAATACAAAGAGGTTTTCCATTTTTCCTGAATGGTATAACATGGAGATATGGTTGGGAGGACTGAGTCTGCCCTTGCTGCAATAGGGGGCAACATTGCCGTGGGCAGAAAAACAGAATCCCTTACAGGGAGATCCTACCACTGGAATCTTCAAAATATAAGAGAAGCATATCCAGATATATAACCAAAATACACGTACTGAGAGGAATGTCCCTTTAAGATACAGTGTGCAGAACAACCACCAGCATCTCCCCAGGTCCTACTTGTTATGATCTCTGATCAGTTCAAATTAACAACCACACATCAGATAAGCAGGAACGATATAAGCTACTTTATTTCTATTCTCAGCTCTATGAAGTAAAAGGCTCTAGAAAACTTTTACAAGCTTTACTGGGTCACAGCTTGTAACTGAACTCCTGCAGAATATAAGTTATTAACTAAGATCACTGTGTTCTCTACTCTTCTCCTTAAGGGCCTAGAAAATAAAAACACAAAACTTTCTTGTTCTCTTATTGTTAGAAGACTGCATGAAACTAGTCGTCTCACTCTCCATGAACGGTTACACATATACAATATATGACACAAACATAGCACAGAGCAAGAAATTGTAGGAGACTTATTACAAGAAAAAAAAGAAATACATGTAAAAGAAAATCTGAGGTCAGAATATTATTATTACTGCAATGCTTTTTTGATAGCTGGCAGCTCCCCGCTGCCGCCGCATTGGTTCGATTGTCCTACTGAGCGCTTGTTGAACCTCAATTCTGGGGCACTTTATTATTCAAATCTTGTACAGCTTCTTTGACTCACAGCTCTTTACCATCCTGGTTCCTATGCCACAGAATTAGTCAGTGAATCTACCCATAACGGTGATTGGCCATTAATTATAATAGCTGGTTGACACTTTTATAACAGAGACCCTAATTTTGAGGCTTCCATCCAGGAAGCTGAGCTGAAATACAGAGACCTGGATTTGACCACTAATGCAAACAAGTTTCACTTTTTTAAGGTTATTCTGACCACAGGAATAATTTAATGAAGTACTGTAGGCAAACACCTAATTAAACAGTAAATGTCGAACTTCAGACACATATAAAAGCACAAATTAACACAGCTGAGCAATAGATCATTACATTTATTTATATATTTTTATGCACACTTTGTAAGTACCTGAATATGTCCTGGTATTACTGGCTTGTAGTCTACTGTACAGCAGAATTCAAAGGGGGGGGGGGGGGGAAGAAGCACAAGGAACAAATCAGGTTTGTTGCAGTGCAAGAAGCATGCTAATGGGAGGAATAAGAGTGAGATGAGCTCATCACTGTGCTGCTTCTCCTTCACTATCCAGTCACAGGGTGGAGGTGAGTAAATGAAAGTGATTAAAATGAAAAAAGATGGAGCGCTAGAAACACAGCTAGTGAGATATGGAATTGTTCCAAGGTCCAAATGTGCCAGTAGGCAAAGTTCATTTACTGCTGAAACCAGACCAGGGTTTAGGGGTTCTGGTCTGTATCAGTGTGGAAAGCCAGCTGTAGAGAGCAGAAACGACTCTGTGGATATGGGTGAGATAGAGAGAGGAGCGGCGCCACTCTGAGTGCAGTATGTCAGTTAAAATTCAATGTTTAATAAAAGTAAGATCAACTTACATTTTGGTGAGATATAACGTGCATGGCATAAGTAGCTTAGGCTCCTGTAGTCCAGCTGGGCACGGTAGTGGTTAGCAGTTCCCGGCGGCTCAAGACGGTCACACAACAAGCACGTCAGCGGTGATGGACGGGAGGCGTGTTTCCGCGGAGCCTCAGGAACAACCGGAGCCGCCAGGAACTGCTGACCATAACCGCTGCCCAGCTGGACTAGAGGAGCCCAAGCTTCTTATGCCATGCACATTATATCTCACCAAAATATGAGTTGATCTTACTTTTATTAAACATTGAATTGTAACTGACATACTGCACTGAGTGGCGCCTTTCCTCTCTCTCTCTCTCTTACTCGTAAATGAAAGTGAGACTGCAGCAGAAATAGGTCAGGTCCTCTCCCGTGCCAGGCAGGACTGTGCTGTGTGGAAAAGCTGTGTACATCTCTGGACTGAATAAACATACTGTAAATACATATCTTTGGTAGGCACAGCAGCTATCAGTACTTAAAGAGCAACCTTTGTTGAGAAAAAAACATTCCCCTCTGGGTGATCTATGTACATTGCAAGGATTTTACCAAACGTTGTTGCAGAATCCTACCTTGACATTGGAACTGGCTCTGGCACCGATAGTTTACTGTGTCCTGGGCAAGGAGAGTCATGGGGAGGCGCCAACTACCATGGCCATGAACAAGCTGCAGGAGAATCCAAGCCGGTGTTCTGTCAAAATAGCCAATCACGTCACTTCCAGTTACTGCCGGTGTTGTGTTAAAACAGCAACTTGTCTAAATCTCCAATTACTGATGCTTTACGGTAACCGAAAGTGACGTTATTGGAGATCTCGATGAATTGGCTATTTTGACAGAACAGGCGCTAGTGGATGGCGTCACTGGAGCACCTGGGCAGAGACGCGGTACCCGGAAGGAAGAAGCCACTGTGTCCAGCGTGCGTCCCTGTTGCCGTGACAACGTGTTTCGTGTGCATGCGCTTTTCTAAGTCCTAGCTACAATAAATATCTAAACATGCGCCTTAAGGAGACATTCACATCGGCTGTAGCTAATGACATCACTGTGTATTCACAGTGGCGCTCTGCATTCAGGAAAAGTGAGTGTACTTTGAATGCAGAGCGATATTCCACAATAATGGCTCCTGTGCGCCTGCGCTTTAGTGACGTCATCACGTTCCAAGCTCAAACTCGGAAGATCAGGAGAAGATGGGAGTGTTGGCAGCAGACTACCATTTTAAGTGTTTTCCTGGACTTCAACTTAAAAATTATACAGAATAATTTGTTTACTTTGCAAAATCATTTTATATTATGTCAAACCAGCCAAGTGACCCCTGCCAGACAGCACATCCAGAGGAAGGAGCAGAAGCGCCACACCAGAATGTGCAGTCCAAAAGTATTTATTCCAATATTTCAAGTATGTCTAGCTCAGTTTTGCCCCCTTTCTCAGGGCTTGAGCTATGTATAGAAATTGTGATGATAGACCTGAATGTTATTGAATACTCAGAGTAAAGAAGAAGATTTGTGTTATATTGAATGCAGTAAAGATAGGATAAGCTTACCAGCAACTGGTTGTCCCACCAAGGCCTGATCAAACATGTTTTAAAGAACCTTCTGCATTTCCCAGATTGACTGATGAGCTTTCCCAGATTGACTGACGAGCAAGTGGCCCTTCTAGAAGAGCCTATTGACACGGAGGAGATTGATGAGGCTATAGCAGGTTTTGCCAGATCCAAGGCCCCGGGCTCGGATGGCCTACCCATTGAATTCTATGCACAGTTCGGTGAGGTACTTACTCCGAAGCTTCTCTCCCTATACAATTACTTATTTGACAATAAGGTGTTGCCCCCATCCATGAGAGAGGCAATTATTGTACTAATCCCCAAACCAGGGAAGGATCCGGGCTATCCGGAATCCCATAGGCCCATCTCCCTCCTACAGGTGGATATCAAGATTCTTGCTAAGGTCCTTGCCAATCGCCTGAATCAGGTTATTTTATCCCTGATACATGCTGATCAGGCGGGATTCATGCCTGGCCGTAACACCTCTTTCAATCTCAGGAAGCTATTTATTAACCTTCAGGCCTCGCATGACAATGTAGGAGAACGTGTTGTGGTGACCCTTGACACTGCCAAGGTGTTCGACTCTGTGGAGTGGGGATATTTATGGGATTGCCTTGAACATTATGGGTTTGGCACTAGGTTCATTACATGGGTCCGTCTCCTATACCAGACTCCCATTGCTAGAGTGGTGGCGAATAGCTGGCCTTCGGATCCATTTGGGCTTACCAGAGGCACCAGTCAAGGATGCCCTCTTTCTCCCCTGCTATATGCCCTTGCAGCAGAACCATTGGCCATCTCCATTCGGGAAAACCCTGATATACGAGGACTGACCTGCGGTACACTGGTGGAAAAAATCAGTATGTACGCGGATGACACCCTGTTGTATCTAGCTGATTCTGGCCCTTCCCTGCAACTCGCGCTCAATACAATTGAGCGCTTCGGGACCTTTTCGGGTTTAAAAATAAATTGGGGTACCGTAAGTCCCAGATCCTTCCTATTGACCTCTCTGCTCCACCGTCAGCACAATCAAGGCTCCCTCTTCTTAGGGTGAGTGTTGTGAAGTATCTGGGGGTTCAGATCGCTAGATCACAGACGGACTACATCGCCCCCTTAATATAGAACCCTTGTACACCCTGATAAAAGCCAAAATACAAATATGGTCACGATTGCCTCTTGGGGTATGGGGTAGAATAAATTTGGTAAAAATGGTACTGCTCCCCAAAATGTTGTATGTCCTGTGGCACTCCCCGGTCTATATCCCTCTCAAATATATCAAATGTTTCGAATCCCTACTCAAGCCATTTGTATGGGGTGGTAACAGACATAAGTTGGCCTGGCGGACCCTCAAGAATCCCACGGATTTGGGGGGGACTGCTATGCCTGATCTACATCTATATTATATTGCATCACAGCTTTCCCAGCTGTTCCATATGGATAAAACTGACAGGGACATGACCCTCCTCTGCCCTCGCTGGACACAACACACACGGGATCCTATCACTGCAATTGCATTAGGTACACGGGGTATACGGTCTACACAGACCAAGTCTACCCTTTACCATTACAGGAAAATATGGGACACCGCTATGACTAAGCTGAACATGGCCCCTTTTAATGATTACACTCCACTATGGCACATTAGTCACTTGCCTGAACTTTCCCGGATCCCAGACCCTGAATTGTGGTGTTCGAGGGGTCCACTACCTCTCTCATGTTATTATGGGTGGTAGCATTAAATCTTTCCAAGTTCTCCAAGATGAGTATGAGCTCCCCGACAGCATGTATTTCAGGTATATACAAGTTCGCCACGCCCTCACCACACAATTCCAATGGACATTACCGCAGTCCTCCCCTAACTCCATTATGGCCATAGTTAAGGGTACGGACCCTCAGAAACTCTTACTTTTACAATATGCTGCTTATACCACCATCCACGAAAATAGCCTATGCTCTTAAGCCCAGCTGGGAGAGGGAGGTGGGAGATCTGGAGGATGAGGAGTGGAGTGAGGCCCTGGACACCTGCAAGGATGTATCCCCTAAGCTCTCTGACAGACTCACCCAAATATATATTTTGCACAGGTCCTACCTCACCCCGCTCCGAGTGTCCAGATTCAAAAAAGACTATTCCAATTCTTGCCCTATGTGTACGCAAGAGTTGGGTACGTTCTTCCATCTGCTCTGGGTCTGTCCTGTGATTCAGGGTTTCTGGAAGCAAATAGTCGATTTCCTTCATGATACCATGGGCTCACCCCTTACACTGAACCCACAGTCGTGTCTACTGGGGATCTACCCCAGCCCAGAACTCGATAAATTTACTAAAACGTTCCTCCAGGAGACACTGTTCACAGCGAGGAAATTGATTGCAAGGAAATGGATGAGACCATCTCCCCCGACCTTTGCAGAATGGAAAGCCGAAATTAATGGTACTCTTCCGTACCGTAAGTTCCTGTACATTAATAGAGGGTGTCCCACTAAATATAAGAAAATCTGGGATAGGTGGTTGGGAGTATCTGACACTCTCTCCTAATGGATCTTATTGTGTCTCTCAAATATGGTTATGCTCTGTCGGGCACCGCCGGCTGCACAATGTAGGGTGGTCAATGTACTTATGTGTTTTTATATATCTCCTCCCTTTTCCTTTTTATATATACATACATACATGCTAAAAATATATGTAGCAGTACCCTCAGCTTAAGAGGGCTGCTTGTTTGTTTGGGCCCTGTAATGCACTGCTACCCAACCCCTGGCAATCGGCTCTGACTTCTCTCTGACACAGTTAGGAAAGGGGAGGATGGTATAATTGTATTATCTCTATACACTATTATACAGTATAACCCCCTTTGTATACTAGCACAGTAATTGACACTCACCACCAAATTTACTTAACTATAACTCTTTACTGAAGGTAGAAAGATAACAGAGTAATTTGTATACAATATTCTATGCAGATCTCTGCAATATAGTTGTGCACATTAAAAGGGTATAACAGTTAATAATGCAATAACACGTCAACCCCACTGCTGCAATCCTCCCTCATGAGCATTAAATGGCACCCAGCAATGTCCTATACTACCCAGTCAGGCCTGACTATAACTTAGGGTATAGTTTGTTGGGGAACCTTCGCTAGCAGTGGTGCACATGGAGAAACCAATTTGTAATCCAGTAAAAGGGGATAACAGAGATTCGCCAACCAGGCAAAGCTGGAGAGACTGACAAACTCAGTTCAGCACAAACAGTCTCTCCAAAGTATAACTGTGTTCAATAATGGGCCTGGGCAAAGTTAATAGGCATGGGGCGTGGCCAACGACCGGGATGTGAGGATGTGCTTAGCCTGAGCTCCGTTCATCTGACTGAATCCTGCTGATCCGTTTGCCATCCGAGGATCCGGTTTGTCCCCACAGCATCCAGGGAACCTTGTGCCCACTGGGAGATGGTCAAATACGGCCCACCGATGGAGGAAGCCTCAGGATCCAGCCCGCAGCCCCCGTCATGCAAACAGAGGCAAGATGGCACTGGTCACCATGCTGCAGACACATGCAGCCAGCCATCCTCATGCTCCTCAGCGCTGACAAAGAAGCCTGCAGGGAAGGGTGAGTCACACTGTTCCCCCCCTGTTCTAAGCCTGGAAGATCCTTGCCTGTTCTCTCCAGCTGAAGACATTGCCCCTGATACTCCCAGCAAGGACACTGCTGATGCAGGCCCTGCAGAGCCATCCCTGTCCCAGATCATGGAGGCCATCCAACACAGCCATGCTTCCCTGACCACCCAAATGGACTCCATTAAAACAGACTTATCCTTCCTAAAACAGGATGTCCATAACCTCCGCCACAGGGTGTCTATTGCTGAGCAGCGCATTAGCACGCTGGAGGATGAGACCCATCCATTACAGGGCTCTGTTAGGGAGCTACGCCAGGCCCAGGATTACACAGCAGATAGGCTCACTGAAATGGAGGACCGTTTACAGAGGAGCAATTTACGTTTCCTGGGGTTCCCAGAGGGGGCTGAGGGTAGAACCCCGGAGGTCTTTATGGAAAGATGGCTAATCACCACATTCGGCGCTTCAATCTTTTCACCGTTATTCGCCATTGAACGGGCACATAGGGTTCCCATGCGCCCCCTCCCACCTGGGGCTCAGCCACGTGCCATGATCATCAAACTCCTGCACTTCAGGGACAGGAAGGCAGTTCTTGGTGCTGCCAGAGAAAAGGGAAGGGTGTCCTTTAATGGGAGTGGAATTACTATTTTCTCTGACTTCTCTGTAGCTACACAAAAGCAGAGGGTCACTTTTCTGGCTATTAAACGCAGGCTCCGTGAGCATCATCTTCCCTATGGCATGCTATATCCTGCTCGATTGAGGATTGTCTACCAGGGCAAGGCCTACTTCTTCACGGATCCTAAGGAGGCATCATACTGGGTGGATACCCTGGGACATCCTGAACGCCGGAATCAGAATCAAAGAACCCCTCTGCGCTGACATCGCACCTAACCTGCACCTTTTGATAGCTACACCTTGTGTCTATGTGGCCTATGTTACCCCTTTCCAGCAAAGGACAGCTGAGGGGGGGTAGGAGTGGGCCTGGAAATCCTTACGCCTGTGATCATCTCACTCCCCTCTTTACAGTTATATGAAAGTGGCGAACTACATTCTACTAACTCTGTTTGTTTCCTACTTGTTTGATCTGGATGACTGCTGCATTTTTTCCTTCAGACTCAGGGTCAACTAGCATACTTGACCTGTGCAGACACGGACGGTAACCCGCGTCTAAGGGACTTTAACGTTCTTCAGGGTTGGTTAGTTTGGGGTCTGTGTCATGACCCCCCTGCTTTGCAGTTTTGGTTTTGGGAACAAAGCTCTCATATGTTTGGGTTTGGGAGCCGGGAGGGTTAGGGTGGGTGGGGATGTTTGGGGATTTTTGTTTGAAGTTTTTATTTTGATGTGTTTTGTTCTGCAGTGCTGGTATCCATTTGTGCATGTCCATCTACAGGCTGGTATAACTGACCCTTATGTAATGCATCTGATTACTTTATTTCCTATGCTCTTGCCTTATCTTTTTGACCTGTTTTATACCTTGCGCGCTTCCCCTGGTTCGCGGGACTTTGGGCCCTGCTTGTTTCCGGCGAGCCATGGGAAGTGGGTACGGTTAGTCATGTGCTTTACGCCTCCCTATGTCTAAGCTATGTTTAGTGTCTTGGAATGTACGGGGGCTGAATTCCAAGGTGAAAAGATCTTTGATGTTTGATTACTTGGCACGCCACAATCCGCATGTAATCCTACTTCAGGAAACCCACCTCTAGGGCTCTAGAGCCATGGCCCTCAAACGGGCAAAAATTGCCTATGCCCTCCATTCTACATACTCCACATATGCCAGGGGGACCTCCATCCTAATAGCCAAATCAGCCCCGGTTAGTATTAAGCATGTTAAACTGGACCCGCAAGGGTGTTTTGTAGTTGTTGTACTCAAACTTATGGGAAGACCATATACCGTGACTAGCCTGTATGCCCCTCCCCCCTTCACTAAATTGTTCTTTGAAAGAGTTATGACCTCCATTCTGGCGATAGCAGAGGGTCCTTTACTAATAGCGGGTGACTATAATACAGTACTGGATAATTCCATAGACAGGTTACGTTGCTCTTCATTACCCCCCACTCCCCTGGGTTCCTTCTTAAATCAATTTGACTTGGTGGAGGCCTGGAGGTGGAAGCATGCGGACAGGAGGGAGTATTCGTGTCACTCTGAGTCACACGGTACTCTGTCTCGTATAGATTTGTGTCTGGTCTCGTCGGATCTGCTTTCCATGATATCAGAGGTTAAATACCTCCCTAGGGCGATATCCGACCATTCTCCTTTGGTGGACCTCGCCCTGGGCCCCTCCTCCTCCTATCGGGTGTGGCAACTGAGCCCACTGTGGTTGGCGGATGAGATCGTGGTGAACCAATGTATGGCGGAGATGAAATCATACTGGCTACTTAATAAACAGAGTGCATCCATTCCAGTGGTTTGGGATGCCTTTAAGGCCACTACATGTGGCTCTTTTGCTGCGGCGGTTGGTCAGACACACAAGGCCTCTATGTCCAAGTTGATGGATGCAGAGGGGGCTCTCAGGGAGGCAGAAGCCACTTATACTGCGACTCCCTCTCCTGAGACACATGCTGCCTGGAAGCATGAGTCCAGAGAATTGGACCTAGTGCTTTTGGAACACACCCAGAAGAAGCTGTTATACCAGAATCAGCGAATCTTTGAGTTTGGTGACAAGAACAGCCGTTTGTTGGCATATCTTTCTAAACCTGACTATCAGCCATGCAGCATACCCAGAATTAAGAGCGCAGAGGGCATAGTGGTAGAACATAACAATGAGATCATGGAAGCCTTTATCTCCTTTTACTCCTCCCTATATGCTACTAGAGCTCACTAGACGATTGTGGAATTGGATGACTATCTTGCTGATATTTCGTTGCCCAGACTTCAGACCCAACAGGCGTCAGACCTTGACGCTCCTCTGACGACTGAGGAAATTGGGGAGGCTATCCAATCCTTTGCCAGAAACAAAACGCCGGGACTGGATGGGTTCCCCATCGAGTGGTATTTGCAATACAAAGATTTGCTTATACCCCATCTAAGCAGGGTATATGATTTTGCTATGAAAACGGGACAGCTACCCCCCTCTATGTCGGAGGCATTGATTGTCCTGATTCCTAAGCCACATAAGAATCACCTACTATGTGAATCTTACAGACCAATATCACTCATCAACTCGGATGTTAAGATTTTGGCCAAGGTGCTCGCCCGGCGATTGAACACAGTTATTACTACCATTATTGGTACGGACCAAACTGGGTTCATCCCTGGGCGAGCGACCTCCATCAACCTGCAGAGATTGTTCACCAATCTTCAGGCCACTCATGCGGAGATGGGTTCCAGGGCTGTTCTGGCCTTGGACGCACACAAGGCATTTGATTCAGTCGAATGGCCTTATCTGCTGGAGGTCCTGGCAAAGTTTGGTTTTGGCGGTACCTTCATCAGATGGATCCAGCTGTTATATTCTAAACCCACTGCTCGACTGAGGGTGAACGCGGCCGTGTCTGATCCCTTTCCGATAAAGAGTGGCACCAGACAGGGGTGCCCTCTGTCGCCGTTGCTCTTTGCACTGGCGATAGAGCCCTTGGCAGCACTGATAAGATCTTGCGGGGAGGATGCGGGACTGACGATTGGGGGTCTGGAGGAGAAGGTGTCTCTTTATGCTGACGACATGTTGATCTATTTTTCGGACCCCCAGTCGTCTCTCCCAGTCCTGCTGGAGATTATTGGCAAGTTTGGGCATTTCTCCGGGTTCCGGGTTAACTGGGACAAGTCCATCCTATTTCAGATTGACCAGGCAGACCCACCCAGGCTACCTTCCTCTTGCCCACTACAAATAGTCACCTCCTTCCGATATTTAGGAGTTATGGTATAGCTCCCTATTACCTCTTACGCTAAACTCAATATAGACCCCCTTATAGGGAGAATGAAGACCACATTCAAAACCTGGGCAAATCTCCCACTTACCTTATTGGGCAGGATTAATATTTTTAAAATTATATTCCTGCCACGATTTCTGTATGTATTGGGTAATTCACCAATATATGTCACTAAGCTTAAATTTAAAGACATAGACTCCATCCTTACTTCCTTTTTATGGAGGGGGGGGGAGTAGTCAGGATTGCCAAGACCACCCTCCAGTTACCGGTACTGGAGGGGGGATTGGCCTTACCCTGCCTCCACACCTATTATATTGCCTCACAATTAGCCCATGCACATTGGTGGTTTTTTCCTGAAGCCAACAACGCAGCCACTGCCTTGGAGGCTGCTATCCTCACCTCCTATGAATCCCTGCAGAACCTGATTTATCGTATGTCCCTTAGAGGGCGGGAGGGTACGAGTGTCCTGACAATGACTATAAGGCTTATTAAGCTAACAAAACTACAGTCGTTCGCTGACAGTAATACTTACTCGCCGAACACTCCACTCTGGGGGAACCCGACTCTACCAGAGTTCTTCCGCAGATCCGACGGGGGATTCTGGTCGAAAAGGGGGGTAAAAACTATTTTGCATTTATTCTCAGACAATGTGTTTCGTTCTTTTGATGAACTTCATGGAGATTACAATCTACCATGCACAGCTTACTTCCTCTACCTACAGATACGCCACACTGCAGCAACGCAGTTTGGTCTTCACAACCTATCTATTCAACTCTCCCCACTGGAACGTATGTTGACCGACTCCTCTCACACCAAGCTAGTTTCTACATATTATAGGTCCCTTCTGCATTCCACGACTCAAAGGCTGAGCAAGACGGCTGCCAGATGGAGAGCTGATATCCCTGAGCTGACGGAGGAAATCTGACAGGAGCTTTTGCCCCTCCAGGTTCCCTCTGTCATCTCTTCTCGTGACAAGTTAATACAAACTAAATTGTTATGCAGATCCTACTTTACTCCATGCTTACTATTTAAACTGAATAGATTGCCCTCTGCATTATGCTCTCGTTGCGGCATGGCTGATGGCAAGATCTTTCATTTAATGTGGGAGTGTGCTCTGATCAGGAAGTTCTGGTCGGAGGTCACGGCCTTCATTAGTTCATTGACACAATTACCTAATGTATGTAATCCTCTAAGGTGTTTACTGGGCTATATAGATGATGATAGTATATCCGAGAATACACAAACATTACTGAGAATAGTATTGTTTTATGCTAAGAAAGCAATAACCTTCCATTGGAAGTCTCCATCCTTACTCACTATTGCCTTCTGGCTCACAAATATTAACCATGCTGTATCATTATACAAACTGACATATGAGGCTAGAGGGTGTCCGAAAAAATTCAGGAAGGTTTGGGGCTACTGGGTTGATTCTGAGAGCACTGTCTCTCCTGCTCCTTAAAAATGTGACTGAATATTGTCTTCCTGATATATGCCAATTGTTTACCAGCTTTCTAAAAAACATTTTTTGCACTGTACTGGATTGGGCGATGTTGGCTCCATGTGTGTCTGTTCGTTGTCTATTGTATGTCTTGTTTTGAAAAAAAAAAAACTTAGACCGGACCGATTCCTGTCCGGTTCCTCCGCTACTGTGAGTGGCGTCACAGTGCCCACGATGCATCAAGTCCCCGGTCCTTCAGAAGATGATGGCACCTCAGGTGGATCGGATGCCTCACAGACTCCCCAGCGGAACGGAAGGCTCTCTGGAACAAGAACGCGAGGCCCAGGCTTCAGGCCTAGCGCGCGCAGCAGGTGAGTGCAGGGGATCCTCTTGCAAGGAGGGAAGCATTCCGAGAGAGCGAGCGAGCCCCGCCTCTCCCCTTTTAAAGTCCACCCCAGCAGTCCCTTGCGCGGGGAATGGCACCCTGGGCGCCGCAAAGCGTGCTGGGAAATGTAGTTTTGCGGGTAAAACGATACCCTGCTACATATATATTATACATTATGAAGGATGGTGATACGATATCAATCGGTATCATTGTGAGGTTGATTATTAATGATGATAATGCATCTCAGATTAACTAATTAATTGATTTAATATGTTATTGGTTTATCAACTAAATTAATACTATATAAGGGCCAGTTCACACCATAGACACGCAAGTCTGGATGCGTTCCAGGTGGAAAGCATCCAGACTGCGTGTCTATGGTGTTAACTGGCCCTTATATAGTATTAATTTAGTTGACTAACTAATTAATTGATTTAATATGTTATTGGTTTATCTGAGATGCATTATCATCATTAATAATCGACCTCACAATGATACTGATTGATATCGTATCACCATCCTTCGTAATGTATAATATATATTTTTTATCATGTATGTATGTATATATATATATATATTGTGACAGCAGGAAGGTAAAGTCACCTGGTTGCATCCAGGGGGGTAGATATATTTCTCCCAGATTCAGGCTTTATGCTGACTTATACAACTAGGGTGGAGAGTTGTATAAGCCCAGCTGAGGCTAGTAGGCTCATGGATGACTCATACCTCTAGGGAGAGGGCTGGGCGTCGTGCAGGCAGGGAGTTGATGAGACCAGCTGAAGCCTGTCAGTTCGTTTAAGGCCTCTATAAGAACTCCCAGCTTCATTAGATGTTAGCTCATGCCTGGAACAAGACCTGTGTGGACTGTCTAGGGAGAGTGAACCCCTGTGCGGTGAGGCAAAGCCTGTGTGGCTATTTGTTTGGACTTTTACTAAACCAGGGACTTAGGGACTAGGACAGCACCAGGCTGATCCCAGTTGTTAGTTTAGGAAACCTGCATGTTTAGTCAGAGGTCAAACTGACCAGGATTTATTTTGTTTATGTTTCTTTTTGGCTTTGCTGTGTTTTTGTCACTGTACATAGAGAAATAAACCGCACCTTTTGATTTTGAAAACCACAACCTCCGTCTGCTGGCCCTGTTTTTGTGTGGGGAGCCCAACCAGGGGGTCACACACACCCGCTACCGAGTTAACCCCCTCACAGTTGGTGGAGAACCAGTGGCAGTTTTTTTTAAGCCAGCATGGAGGAGATACTGAAACAGCTGGCTCTAGCAAATGCCAATCAACAGCAGACAAATGCAGGTTTGCAAAGGAGCCTTGCAGCCCAGCAGCAAGCTCATCAACAAGCCCAGCAGCAATCTGAGGCCCGCTTCATAGACCTGTTACAGAAGCAAGAGCAGAGACTACAACAAATGGAAGCAGTAATGCAGCAACGTCCGCAGACCAGTGAGGAAAGCCGTCCCACTAATACCGCGTCCTTTGGGGTGAGTCGTTTATTGACAAAAATGACTGGAGAGGATGATCCAGAGGTATTTTTGACCACATTTGAAAGGACTGCTGAAAGAGAAAAGTGGCCTGAGGAGCAGTGGGCTGGACTGGTGGCTCCTCTGTTAACTGGTGAATCGCAGAAGGCTTACTATGACCTAGAGCCTGACCAAGAAAAAGACTATGTGATGCTAAAAGCTGAAATATTGGCAAGGCTGGGTGTCACCCTGGCTGTCCGGGCTCAGCGTGTGCATAACTGGACTTTCCAGCTTGGAAAACCCCCCAGGTCTCAAATGTATGATCTCATTCACCTGAGCAGGAAGTGGCTACAGCCAGAGACTTTGTCCGCACCAGAGATTGTGGAACGTGTTGTAATGGATCGGTTTTTGAGAGCTCTTCCTACTGCCATCCAAAAGTGGGTAAGCCATGGAGACCCAGAGACGGCCAGTGGTCTTGTGGATCGTGTAGAGAAATACTTGGCTACAGAGAACCTGACGGCCTCTTCCAGAGACTCTCGGACTTTCCACCCTAAGACCAGACCATCCCCAGGGGCGGATAAGAGGATTCCAAGGGGTGAGGGTGGAGAGAGTGAGAGGGTGGGAGCTCTACCCAAAGTTTGGCGAGAACAGCCTGGGAAGTCAGGGGCTCAAGAGGCAGCCAAAAGGATTGTTTTCTACCGCTGCCGGCAAGCGGGACATATTGCAGCAAATTGCCCGGTTGTGGAGGAACCCATGCAATGTGACTTTCTGACGGACAGACGTCAGTCGCTGTGTGCGACAGTCGCATGCACTGCCATTCGGGGAACTGAGAAACATTTATGCAAAATGTGTATTAATGGTAGAAATGTTGTGGTATTACTGGATTCAGGTAGCCTTGTGACCCTGATAAAGGCTGAATTAGTTAAAACAGAGGTCTCTGGGAATAGCAAGGTAGCTGTTATTTGTGTGCATGGGGACACCCAAGAGTATCCAGTGACTACAGTGTGTTTCGAGACCCCCAAAGGTACCCTCTCTCATCCAGTGGGGTTAGTATCTCAATTACCGCATGATGCCATTGTGGGAAGAGATTTTCCGAAGTTCTGGGAACTGTGGGATGATCCTGAGCCCCCCACTGGTGCCCCTATGTACCAGGAATGTGATAGCCAGAACTCCTCTGAGAGTGGTGAGGACTCTCCAGAATTTCCCTTGTCAGTATTGGCAGGGGAGACTCAAGAAACTGGAGAGGAGCCCACCTCCTCAGACGAAAACCTACCGTCTGTGGAGTTTTCTGATCTGGAGGTTCACAGGGAAAATTTTGCCACAGAACAGTTAAAAGACCCCGCCCTAATAAAGGCACGGGAAAACGTAGTGGAAATAGATGGCGAGTTAGTGAACCCAGATAATACCTGCACTTACCCATACTTCAGCGTAGAGAAGGACCTACTGTATCGGGTGGCAAAAAGGGCAGAAGAAACCGTTGAGCAGCTTGTGGTGCCCAAACCTTACAGGAAGTTGGTGTTGGAGTTGGCCCATGGGCACATTCTTGGAGGTCATCTGGGGACAGAGAAAACCCGAGAGAGGGTATTACAGAGATTCTATTGGCCTGGGGTGATGAAGGACATAGAAAATTATTGTTCCTCCTGCCCTGTGTGTCAGAGGTCGGCCCCGATGCCACATTTCCGTAGCCCGCTGGTCCCTCTACCCATCATTGAGGTCCCGTTTGAGAGAATCGCAATGGATTTGGTAGGTCCTATAATCAAGTCCGCTAGGGGGCACCAGTACATATTGGTTATAATGGACTATGCCACCCGTTATCCAGAAGCGATCCCTCTCAGAAATACCTCGGCCAAAACCATAGCCAAAGAGCTATCTCTTGTGTTTAGCCGGGTGGGTATTTGTAAAGAACTGCTTACGGACCAAGGTACACCCTTTATGTCCCGGGTTATGAAAGAGCTGTGTAAATTGTTCAAAGTGACGCAATTGCGTACATCTGTGTATCACCCCCAAACCGATGGGCTGGTTGAAAGATTCAACAAAACCCTAAAACAAATGTTGAAGAAAGTGGTGGATAGAGATGGAAAGGATTGGGACTGTCTACTTCCTTATTTGATGTTTGCTATTAGGGAGGTGCCCCAATCCTCTACGGGATTCTCCCCCTTTGAGTTACTGTATGGGAGACACCCAAGAGGGCTGTTGGATATTGCCAAGGAAACTTGGGAAAGTGAGAGTTCTCCCCACAGGAGTGTGATTGAGCATGTCGCCCTGATGCAAGATCGAATTGCACAGGTAATGCCCATCGTGAAGGAACATTTGGCCCAAGCGCAGTTGGCACAGCAGAGAGTGTACAACCGTGGAGCAAAGACCCGTACCTTTTCCCCGGGGGATAGGATATTGGTACTTGTCCCTACGGTTGAAAGTAAATTCCTTGCCAAATGGCAAGGCCCCTACGAGATAATGGAAAAAGTGAGCGAAGTGAATTACAAGGTCAGACAACCAGGAAGGCGAAAGCCCGAACAGATATATCACGTTAATCTGTTGAAAGCCTGGAGGGATAGAGAGTCCCTAGTCGCAGAAACTTGGTCACCAGCTCAAACTGGTTGCGTGATTCCGGAGGTTGGAATAGCAGCCACCTTGTCACAACCCCAACAACAGGAGGTTAAGGAGTTTGTGCTTCGCAACAAGGAGGTGTTCTCTGAGCTGCCGGGACAAACATCTGGGGTAGAGCATGATATTATTACCCCGCCCGGTGAAAGGGTGAAGTTAAAACCCTATCGGATCCCAGAGGCCCGACGGGAGGCAATACGGGAGGAAGTACAGAAAATGCTGAACTTAGGGGTGATAGAGGAGTCCCAAAGTGATTGGTCTAGTCCCATTGTGTTGGTGCCTAAACCGGATGGGAGCTGGCGATTTTGTAACGATTTTCGTCAGTTGAACAAAGTTACAAAATTTGACACCTACCCCATGCCACGTATAGATGAGTTGATCGACCGGCTGGGAACAGCCCGATACATGACGACTCTTGACCTCACAAAAGGGTATTGGCAAATCCCCCTGGCCAAGTCGGCCAAAGAGAAAACCGCATTTGTAACCCCAGACGGGGCGTTCCAATATAAGAGAATGCCGTTCGGGTTACAGAATGCGCCGGCCACATTCCAGCGGAAAATGGACCAGATACTGAGGCCCCATCGGAAGTATGCTGTGGCTTACCTGGATGACGTAATTGTCCATAGCACAGATTGGGCCTCACATCTGCCAAAAGTGCAAGCAGTCCTAGACTCTATCCGGGAAGCGGGGTTTACGGCTAACCCCAAGAAGTGTACCATTGGGCAGGAGGAGGCCAAATATCTTGGGTACACCATTGGCAGGGGAGTGATAAAACCCCAACTCAACAAAGTCGAGGCCATCCAGAGTTGGTCACGTCCCAACAGCAAGAAGCAGGTACGGGCCTTTCTGGGAATCGCGGGTTATTATCGGCGCTTCATTCCCCACTTTGCTTCTAAGGCTGTGCCCCTAACCAACCTGACGAAAGGGAAAGGGTCGGTCATGATTAAATGGACCCCCGAGGCTGAGGCAGCATTCCAATTCTTGAAACAAGCCTTATGTAGCCAGCCAGTGTTGTACTCACCCGACTTCTCTAAAGACTTTGTCGTACAAAGTGATGCGTCAGATGTGGGGTTAGGAGCAGTATTGTCCCAGGTCTGGAACGGGGAAGAGCACCCAGTCATTTACCTCAGCAGGAAGTTGAAGTCCCATGAGGTAAATTACGCCACGGTTGAAAAGGAGTGTTTAGCGGTGAAGTGGGCTCTAGATTCCCTTCGGTACTATCTGCTAGGTAGGCACTTTGACATGGTTACGGATCACGCTCCGTTAAAGTGGATGGCTCAAAACAAGGAGACAAATAGAAGAGTGAATAGGTGGTTCCTGGCCCTACAGGAATTCAACTTCACAGTAAAGCATCGCCCTGGCGTTCAAATGGGGAATGTGGATGCTTTGTCTCGAGTACATGAATGCCTGATTGCTGGTGTTCCAACCCCAAGGTTAAAACAAGAGGGGGGGGTATGTGACAGCAGGAAGGTAAAGTCACCTGGTTGCATCCAGGGGGGTAGATATATTTCTCCCAGATTCAGGCTTTATGCTGACTTATACAACTAGGGTGGAGAGTTGTATAAGCCCAGCTGAGGCTAGTAGGCTCATGGATGACTCATACCTCTAGGGAGAGGGCTGGGCGTCGTGCAGGCAGGGAGTTGATGAGACCAGCTGAAGCCTGTCAGTTCGTTTAAGGCCTCTATAAGAACTCCCAGCTTCATTAGATGTTAGCTCATGCCTGGAACAAGACCTGTGTGGACTGTCTAGGGAGAGTGAACCCCTGTGCGGTGAGGCAAAGCCTGTGTGGCTATTTGTTTGGACTTTTACTAAACCAGGGACTTAGGGACTAGGACAGCACCAGGCTGATCCCAGTTGTTAGTTTAGGAAACCTGCATGTTTAGTCAGAGGTCAAACTGACCAGGATTTATTTTGTTTATGTTTCTTTTTGGCTTTGCTGTGTTTTTGTCACTGTACATAGAGAAATAAACCGCACCTTTTGATTTTGAAAACCACAACCTCCGTCTGCTGGCCCTGTTTTTGTGTGGGGAGCCCAACCAGGGGGTCACACACACCCGCTACCGAGTTAACCCCCTCACAATATATATATATATATATATATATATAAAAACAGTCTTTTTTTAAAAACTTTGTTTAAAAGTTCAGAATAAAACTGTAGCAGCGCTACGAACAAAAGTTCAAATGTGCGTCTTCTATGATAATCGCTTATCTAGGTGATGAAGTAGTGAATGGTGAATCTAGTTGTATCCAATTCTTAGTGCTCCTTTCACCAGTAGTGTATTACACCGCGTGGGGGGATTTTTGAAAGTCCCCTTCAGGGGGCGCACTCACCAGATACAGGATAAATGTAAGCCTAGATCAACATTCCTCCTTCAGCAATGATACAATCAGATAAATTTTCCTTTTCTTCTCCACCATAAACTTCATGCGGTAACTCAGGTATATGTAAGGGTAAAGAAATATCTCCACATAGGGTAATATTGTAAAACCAATTTATTGAGAAACAAACCCCTTGGCTCCCCCCTTATAAAATCTGCGTACCACAATGAGAATATATACAGGCATTTGAGTATGGAGTAAAAACGAGCGCTTCAGCGCTGGGCACTTGCCATTGTTGAACACTGGATGTAAAATCTCCTTAGCGTTTCCTGTGTGGCTGGTCCTTGAACGCGCCCGCGTCACTTCCGGTTTGCTGAACTGTGTTGGTCACGCCCTGACGTTTCGTCACTTCCTGACTTCTTCTGAGGGCGTGACCAACCGTCATAGCAACCGGAATATATGCAGAGTCAGACCCCGCCCCTCGGCTGGACGTTAGAGCACGCTCTGCGCGCCTGCGACGTCGCGCATGCGCCCTGAGATAGTCCGCGTCCATGCCCTGCTGTGGGCGGAAGTTCAACCAGGCGCAGCTCGATATGCCTCCCTCTGATTGGTGTGTGCATTCGAGCTGCGTCCTGATAGGATACATTGCATCTGCTTGTCGGTGTCGGTGAGACCGAGCCAACCTAAATACAAATACAAAGGGGACATTGATAATTAGCTATGTGGGGTGATGACAAATACGCCGGTACCTACCGCCGTACTGACATCTCCACAGTTAACCTCTGTGCCCTGGAGCTCCAAGGGCCTGTTTTGATAACAATGTATCACCCACATTGCCCCCGGTGTTCAGAATCTATTACTGTGATTTGTATTCAACTGCCGGGTTTTTTTTGGCTCTGTGATGTTTACCTTCTAATTTGGTGAAAGTATCAGGGCTGTACTGAATTGCCTGCAGTGAATTAAAATACTACCAGACAGCCTTTAAGCCTTCTTAATGAATAAATATCTACATCTATAAATAGATGCATATGTGTGGCAATCAATTACTTCTATGTGTAGGTGATGTCGTGGGTCTATGTGTACAATTTAAACATACCCATTCGTAAGTATGTGCACATAACCATATAAACATACATATACTACTTGAAAAAGGTTCATTCATGAAACATCACTGATGAAGATTACACTAGTAATCATTAATAAAATTTGCTACTTATAAAATTCATCAATAAAATCCATCCGTAAAATCTTCATAAGAACAACCCGATCCAAACGTAAAAAATCACAAGTGTGATAATCATAAAAAAAGGTAATAAACAATATTATCAACCAATGTAAAACCGCCATCCTACACCCCAAATCTCCCTCTAAACCTGATACACAATGATTAGGGATAATGGGTAGTGTAGATGACGTGGTGTGAATCACCCTTCCGCAAGAATATTTTTCTCATGGTGTGTAGGCCACATGAACCAGTAAAATAAAGTGGAAAAAGCTACAAATTGATGTTTAAGATAAGAAATTAAAATCCCTATTAAAATCAGAAATAGAGATATTAAAACACTTAAAATAAATATACAAATGAAAATAATAATATTAATCATATTAATATTAATATTATTTAAATGAACCAACCGAACTAATCCAATAAGATGCAAAAATAAAATTGCTAAAAAGGTGGTCATAAAAGTACACGTGAAATTACTACAATCAGGGGTAGAGGCCTTGTGTATGCGTTCATGGTGCTCTAGTGATATGCCGTACTGATATTCATCGTGTTTAATATTTATGAATCACTGATAAAACAATTAATGTCTAATTCGATGTTCAAACCTTTGGGCGCTAAAACATCGGTTAAAAAAATCCATTTTGTTTCTTTTTTAGAAAGTTCACGCACCCTGTGTGAACCCCTCCAGTGTGGTTCCAAGCTTTCTATACCCCAGAATTGAAGGCCTGAGGGGTCCTGATTGTGCTTGAGTTTGAAGTGTAGTGACACGTTGTGGTCCTTAAAGCCTATCTTGATGTTGTTCACGTGTTCAGCTATTCGGATGCGCAAAAGTCTTTTTGTGCGCCCTATATATAGGAGCCCACATGGACATTTTAGAGCATAGACCACGAAGCTGCTATTACACGTTATGAACTGCTCGATGTCGAATTGTTTCTGATTGGAAGGAGAGATGAAGTTTTCAAGACCCCTAATGGGTCGTGACACTTCCTTACATGCTCTGCATCTTCTGCAGGCAAAAAAGCCATTTTTGTTCCAGAACGTTTGAGGTCTGCTGGGAGGGTCTAAAACTTTCTTCACCACCCGATCTCCGTGGTTGGTGGCTTTCCGGTATATAAATTGAGGTTTTGGGGGGAGCACTGGACCCAATTTTTTATCCAAAAGTAAAATGTGCCAGTGTTTCGTGAAAATGTCTTCTACCTCCTTATATTGGCTGTGAAATTGTGAGATGAAGCCCCATTCTTTTGAGTTGGTGCCCCCTGTTGTAGGTTTGGGTTTATTCAGTAGGCACGTTTCCCTAGGCATTTGTTCTATTCCTTCTACAATTTTCTTTAGTGGTTGTGGGGCATAGCCTTTCGCTATGAATCTGTCAGATAGGACTTTTGCTTGCGTCAGAAAGTTCTCGTTATCTGAGCAATTGCGTTTTACGCGCATAATCTGCCCCTTTGGAATATTCCTTAGCCACTGAGGGTGATGACCACTTGTAGTAGGTAAATAACTATTTGTCTGTCGCTTTAAAAAACACCTTGGTTCCAAATCCTGTATTTTGGCGAAATACTGTTACATCCAGGAAGTTTATCGTTTCCTTGCTCCACTCAGAGGTTAGTTTAATATTATTGTTGTTGGTGTTTAGGGCTTTTAAAAAGGTTAATAATGATTCTTCTGAGCCGGCCCAAATTAAAAACATGTCATAAATAAAACGTTTATAAAAAATGAGCTCGGCTCTTCTGTCTTTAAAAATCATCTTATCTTCCCATTCTGCCATGAACAAGTTGGCAATGCTAGGAGCAAATTTCGCTCCCATTGCTACTCCCCTCTGTTGTAGATAAAATTTGCTGTCGTACCAGAAATAATTGTGAGATAAGCAGAAGTCCAGGGCATGGCCAATGAATACTTTCTGGTTGTGTGGGAGTTCCTCCCTTCTACTCAAGGCCCAATTTAGGGCTAATAATGCATCGTCATGTTGAATTATTGAGTAGAGGGAGGATACATCCGAGGTTACCAACCAAATTTCCTGATCCTGTCTTAACGAAATGTTTTGTAGACCGATTAGGAAGTCTTTTGTGTCCTTCAGATAAGCTTGCGTAGTTACCACACTCCTCTGTAAAAACATATCCAGATATTGTCCCAACCTAGCTGTGATGGAATCTATGCTATTTACAATTGGTCTAGGAGGTGGATTTACTGAGTCCTTATGGATCTTTGGCAGTGTGTAAATGGTTGGTATTTTATTACTGATTGGTACCAAATATTGCCTTTCCTTTTCTGAAAGTACTCCTGACTTGGTGCCCATCTCCACTAGGGTAACAAGCTGACTCCTAAAAGCCTGTGTTGGGTCCTTCTCCAAAGCTTTATACGTGTTGACATCCGATAACATTTCCAGTATCTGTGCATGGTACATCTCTTTAGGCAGGATGACGACACCTCCTCCTTTATCAGCAGGCCTGATGATGATGTCTTTCCTTTTTTCCAGCGCTACGATGCCATCCTGAATGTGCTTTAATCTTATGTTCTTCTTGGGTTCTAGTTGGTGGAGGTCACGTATAATAGGGCCTTTAAATACTTCTACTTGATGATTGGGGTTATTGAGGGGGTTGAATAATGATTTATTTTTCAAACCACTATTGATGATGCCCTGAGAATTCACTGTAGTGGGCACCTTCTGTGTGGTTAATCCCACAAAATGTTTCTTAATGTTTAGTCTCCTAATGTATTTGTGCACATCTATATACACATTAAACTTGTTTAGTGGCTGTTTTAATCCACATTTAAGGCCCATATTTAAGATGTTTAGTTCCTTATGGGTCAAATCCACTGGGCTTAAATTAAATATACCGGTTATTGATTGTTTCTCCTTCTTTTTTTGGATTTTCTTTCCGGCCCTGCATCCTCTAGTTCTGTGTTCCCTTGTTGAGCGTAATAGGTTTGCTCTCTGGGCCGTTGATACTGTGGATGGGGATCTCTCCACTCCCGCTCTCTCTGATGTGCCGGGGGGTATTGGGATTTTCCTCTGTGTGGGGGAAACCCTCTGCCCCTTCCCTGTCCCCCCGTCCTCTCCCTAAAAAAGGGCGGGGTGGTTGATAGTTGTTTTGTTGTTCTAAGGGGTAGAACCTATTCTGCGTTGGCATTTGGTATGGGGTGTGAGGACGTGGGGGGATTTCAAAAATCCCCCCACGCGGTGTAATACACTACTGGTGAAAGGAGCACTAAGAATTGGATACAACTAGATTCACCATTCACTACTTCATCACCTAGATAAGCGATTATCATAGAAGACGCACATTTGAACTTTTGTTCGTAGCGCTGCTACAGTTTTATTCTGAACTTTTAAACAAAGTTTTTAAAAAAAGACTGTTTTTATATGTACATTTGATTTTAAGCAGCAGCTGTTCATTTACATTTATTTTACTATTGTTTATATTCTTACGGCACATCATCCTCAAGCGCAGAGTGATACTAGGAAGGAGGGCCAGACTATTTTAGTATCTTTTTATATATATATATATATATATATATATATATATATAAAAAAAATAATCCATTCCCACCATTCAGTTTCCTTGCAATTTTTTATTTTATTTTTTTAAATGTTTACCCCTGAATTTTTATTCATCACCTTCTGTTTTATGTTATATTTATTCCACTTGCATTGTGTCTGCTTAAATGTTTTTTTTAATGTTTTTTTCCCCTTAGCATTGCTGACCTTTTTTTCAAATCTCAGTTTTGGCCCCGCCCCCTGTCAGCCTATAAAATGTCCCATCCAGCTCTCTCACACACTTAATGCTTGAAAAAGAGGCGCGGCCATTCTTCCACCAATGGCTTGCTAGCTTTGAAACATGTCGCATGTGTGTGACATCATTGCCAGGCGCCGTGCTGTGATGCTCTCCAAACCTCACCAAGCCTCACTCTGAATACACAGCCGTGTTTACTTCCTACTCTACAGAGACAGAGTGCACACTGAAGCTACAGCGCGGCTTGCCATAACCACTGATGCTTGTCCTTCTCCACTACACCTTACCTGGAACCCATATCTTCTTCAGACTGACTTTTTCTGATAGACCAAGATATGCCCAAGCCTGGATCACGGAAGAAAACCACGCTGTGCTCAGCCATCCCACTCCATCCTGCACAGATCTGATGTGGTGCCAGCTCTACAGGACTTGCAGTCCCACTCCATCTCTTCAGCCCAGCAACCGGACCTGAATGCAACTTACCTGTTCTCCATGTGAGTGGATGTTGTTGTTTATTAAATTCTTCTTATGATATATACTCAGAAGCGCCCCTTTTCTTGTTTTTTTTTCCTAGCATACTGGAACCGGCTTTTGGTTTTCTTGGTGGCTGCCCTGACTGATCCCCTGCCATATAGTTCTATGTGTGCATATATATATGAGCATACACAAACCTTCTTACCTCTGCCCTTGGACTATTGGGTACTACTACTTGAGGTACCTGTGCTTTCCGCCTTTTTTACTTGTTTACGGTATATACTAGTGCCATGTAAATGTTACAAATACGTTGAATGTAGGGCGTTAGTGTGGCATTTGGATTTAAATAATAGAAGGTTGGCATTTAATTCAACATTATATAATAGGGTTGGTTTACTAAAACGGAGAGTGCAAAATCTGGTGCAGCTAGAAACCAATCAGCTATAGGTATTTTTTTTTTTAAATTGTAGTTTTCAGCCTGTTGCAGTCTTTGTAAGGATGACCTCTGTACCATCCACCTGCTCATAATGGTTCACACACATCCCTTTTCTTTTTTGTTCCCTTTTTTCCTCCTCATTGGTTTTAAGCCCTACACTCCTGCAATACTCAAGAGTCCAGTTGCAAAGAACAGAACTTATATTAACGCAAAATCCAGTAATTCATAACAAACCCGGCGGGAAGGTACCCGGCTGGAAACACTCGCGGCATTATCAGCAATCTGTAGCAGAGCAGGTCTAAATGTACTGACAGCCTCTGTCGTAAGGGGCAGAATGGGGCCTGGCCTGTCTGAGCCAAAATGGGAAGGTCTCCAGAAGAATGGCATGTCCCTATTCTTTCCCTACTAGACTGGACCCTCTCCCCGACGCTAATCACTGTCCCTGCCAGACGGGTGACCCGTCCCTACACTACCCACACACAAAATGTGTCCCAAGCCTGGGAGCCAGGGCCTTAACCACTTCAATACTGGGTACTTTCACCACCTTCCTGCCCAGCCCAATTTTCGCACCTCGAATGACAATTGCGAGGTCATGCAACACTGTATTATATGAAATGTTTAGCATTTTTTTCACATAAATAGAGCTTTCTTTGGTGGTATTTGATCACCACTGGGTTTTAAATTTTTAGCGCTATAAATAAAAAAAGTCCAAAAATGTTGAAAAAAAAACTGTTTCTGTTATAAATTTTTGCTTATAAATAATCTTTCTTCGTTAATTTAGGCCAAACTTTATTCTGCTACATTTCTTTGGTGAAAATAATCCAAATCAGTGTATATTATTTAGTCTGTAGGAAAGTCTACAAACTATGGTATATACCGGTGTTTCTCAACTCCAGTTCTCAAGGCGCTCCAACAGGTCATGTTTTCAGGATTTCTCTCAGATGAAACGGCTGTGGTAATTACTAAGGCAGTGAAACTGATCAAATCACCTGTGCAAAATAATGGAAAGCCTGAAAACATGACCTGTTGGGGCGCCTTGAGGACCGGAGTTGAAACACTGGTATATACATTGAAAATTGACCAATCCTGATGTACTGACGGCCTATCTCATTTCTTGAGGCCTGAAAATGCCAGACCAGTACAAATATTCCCCAAGTTACCCCTTTTTGGAAAGTAGGCAGTCTTAGGTATTTAGTTAGGCTCCTTTCACACTGCCGCTACTTGAAAGTCGTGTAGATTTGCTGTGATTTTAGGGAATGCCTGTTTAAACTTGCGGTCTATGGACCTCAACTTGCATCAAAGTCAGACCAAAGTAGTGCAGGGACTACTTTGAAGTCGTTGTGACTTGAAGTCGCACAGATATGAATGGTACTCATTGGAAATCATGGGGTATGACTTGTCATGCGACTTTGCAGTCCCAAGTCACAGGACACGTCACACAAGTGTGAAAGGGGCCTAAGAGGCATGGTGAGATTTTTGAAGTTGTAATTTTTTTTGGCACAGTTTTTTGGAAAAAGAAGAAATTGAAAATAATTGTTTGTTTTTTTCAGATTTTTTTTTTTACATACAGTACTGTCACCAGTGCAGTTTCACTGTACTGCACTGGGGACAGTATGTTAAAAAAAAAATGAAAAAACAAACAAAAACAATTCTTTTCAATTTCTTCTTTTTCCAAAAAACTGTGCCAAAAAAAAATTACAACTGGTGTGGTGGTGATCGAAGACACTGACTGGTGACAGTATGTAAAAAAACAAAAAAACAAAAGTAATATTTTTTTTTTTTTAATATTGTTTTCTTTTTATATATATATTTTTTTTTTATCATTTTTTTTAACACACTGTATCTGGAGCAATACAGTGTTACCATAGTAACATTTTACTACTCTGGGGAAGTGATCAGGATTTTTATTTTTAATACACATTATGATTGCTTATAACAGTGAATTTCACTTGTATAAGCAACCATATTTACTGAATGAAATGTATTCATTCCATGTGTTTTGTTGTGATCCGCTGTGATTGGCCACAGCTAATCACATGGTACAGATGGGCTGTGCTTGGCCCTATCTGTACCATGTGATCACTATGACAAACTGCAGCTAGAAACACAATTGTACACAATGAATGGCATGAAAGGAAGCCATCTATTGTTTACAATTGTCATGTGATTTGTGGTGATTGGTCACAGCAATCACATGGTACCGGCAGCGGGCCAGTACAGTGAGCAGTCAGATAATTGCCACCTGCAGCATAGAAAGTAGACTGCACTTGCATACACACTGATCCAGAATAAGCATGCAACCAGTAATGTTATGTATCCTCATTCTTAGAAATTCTCAGTGACCCAGATTCAAGAGGATCAGCAGAAGAGGCAGAAACCAATCTGAGGAAAAGGTGAGCAATGAAAGTTTTCATATTTGTCTCATAACAAACGTCTTTGCATCACTGCAGCGCAGGCAGTCTTGACTTAGGGTAGAATATACTTAATGCAAGGGGCTATTGAAAGCTTTGTAATTACTGAATCGCTGTCCCTCCTGAGCCCAGAATGTGCACTCTTTTACTAGTATTCACAAAAAAACATGAACGTGGAATAGAAAGCATTTTACTTCTTTCTTACCACATTAGGCCTCCTCTGATAGGAATTATACAGACATAACATATATTTTGCTATATGCTGTATCTGCACAGATTTAATGAGTTGTTGCATTTAAAAAACAAAATTGCTTCAAACTGAGCTCTGCGCATTGACTCAGTGGAATTAACAGTGCTAGAAAGCAAATAAAAATGTAAACATTAATGGGTTTAAACATTTAAAAATTACCTCTCTTCCCTGCATCGGGTCTGTAAAGTGCTTTTATTCATACCGATACAGGTAAATTATATCTTGCTAAATTACTGCATCCTTATTTGTTCAACTGAATACATAAACAGAGCAATTGAATGCATAGACTCTCCCATCTATATGTCTTTAATTCTGTCTTGCAGCTGAAGTGCTGGGCTGTTTTTAGAGACAGAAGTGCTGTGTATAAGAAAATGAAAGGCATTTATCTATTACTGCTGAAATCATGGTAATCAATGGACATTACAGGAGTGCTCAGCCTCGCCTGCATCAGCAACTAGGAACTTTGGAGGGTCAGGCTTGTCGGAGAGAAAAAGACTAAACTAGCTCAGGTATGCCATGAAAAGTTACTCTTTGAATGGCCATGCCGCAATGACTTGTGTATGGGAGTCATGGCTGTGGCACAGAGCTCTGAAGGGTCAGTGTGAGTTTGCCGTTCCTTCAGAGTGCATGCGGTGACATCACTGGCTGCAAAATAATCAAATACAGTAGAACCCTGGATTACAAGTGTAGCACTACTCCCTTAGGAGCTGCTGGTTTAATTTTGGGCCTGCACTCTGCCTGACAACCCCCAGAATTTGGCTCAATCCCCTCTGGCACAAATGGGCAATAATATGATTGAGGACCCCAATTGGCTGTTAGGGACCTCAAAGATGTATACACAACAATATAGGCAATAAAAATAACTGTTACCTTGATGTTGTTCACCTGCCACCCAACTGCAAAGACAGAGTTCCACACAAGTTGTAGCTTAACCAAAGATGATATTTTTACTTGGTAAAGAAATGGGATAATGATTACACAATAGGCATTCAATACATACAGCTCCCTGTATAACTCAATGAAGAAAATACCATTGGTTCAAAATACCTCTAAGGTCCGACCCTGCTAACATAGCCTGGGGGCCAGATCTGAGCGAGGGTATGGTGGAGGAATCTCCCAGTGTGGTAACATCAACACTGGGACACCTCTCCACCAAGTCTCACACAAGCAGCCGGAACACAAACTGACACAAACAGCTATTATTAATATGCACAATCACAATTCTATAACTCCCCCTTGTGGATAGATCAATTGGTGCATGTCCTATAACAGCCACTTGCAAGGGTAGGAATTAGATGACTATCCCTTTAAGAGTCAGGTGTCTTCAGCTAGCCACGTTGGTAAACATAAAGATTTGTAATCCAAAGGGTAGGATGCAGAAAGAACTGTTAATTGAAACACACGGACCGACAGTACAAGGGGTACTAGTTTCCCCAAGGCGTTGAGTTCCTATATGCAAAGGTATAAACGCCAGCAAACACAAGTGAAACTTGCTATAGACACACTCCTGGCAGTCAGTTAACTAAATTGATGGGCAAGTGCCCGCTCACCAGATAAGGCCTTGTCTCGCTGCTTTTCCTCTCTGTCCAGAACCCTCCGTGTCACGAGGCTCCTGGTCCTTCACCCGGCCGTCCTCTGAATGGCGGTGAACACAAGGCTCTGGATGCTGAAAGCTGCAGACCGATCTTCCTCCGGTTGGTCAGCGAGGCTATTCCGTGGGGATCCCCCTTTGGCTAGGTGATCCGCTCTCAGTTTCCATAAGCCCAGGCTTCTTGGGCCTAGGTATCTTCTCAGCAGGCCTTAACACCGGCCTCCTGCCGGATTGAAGATGGCATCCAGAGAGAGCATGCTATATGGCGCGTTGGCATTAAAAAGGTCCTCCCATCAGGCTCCGCGCGGCGCACTCCCCTCTGGTAGCACAGTGGCCTTGTGGGCAATGTAGTCTCTGTGCTACCTATTGCAACGGAGTCTTTGTCTCCTAATAACTGAATCAAACAAGTTGTAACCAATTGGTATGAAATAACCAATGAAAGAACCAAGTTCATAATCACAGTACAGATTGCAGTCCTTAACAATGCTTGCAATGGTAATACCTTGCTACACACTCCCCCCACTTGAAAATCTTTTGTCGCCAAAGACAACAGCAATCTGTGACCTGTTACAAGTTCTGTGCAACACACAAGGAAAGAAAATCAGATTAAATGACATAGGAGAGTAAACAGTTTGCTTTCTCATAAAAGTCTGACAGAGGGACCTCCCACCAGTCAGTATAGAGATGGGGGTTGTCCTGTCTACAGGCCACCGTAACAGGTATGGCCCAGCCAGATGTGCCAGCGGGCGAGCTGGGGTTGCCCTCCACTAAATGGTGAGTGGAAAGATCAGGCAGGTCGGATGTTCTTTTAGAAGTTAGCACAGCCTTTTCAGAGCTTTCACCCAACTGATCATATGTTAGTCTCTTGGATGGGTGAATAGCTCTTTTCTCTCTTTGCTCTTTAGGCTCCTGTGCTTCAGGATGACTGGGTTCAGTGTCTTCCTCAGCCTCTCCTTCATCTTGTTCAGGCATGCTGGACTCCGTTCTTCTAACACTTTCTCTCTCTGTATGTCAGTTTCCAACTTATCTTCTGCAATAGATGAGACTATTTCTGGATTCTCCATCGGCACAGAAATTTCCCCATCTTCCAGCTCTTCAGGGAAAAGATTCTGAGGCACAAACTCAGGGACTTCTGGTCTGAGAGCCCCAGTGTCAGTCGTTTCAGGTGAAGAAAGGGAGGAGGTCACAAATTCTGATATCTGAGATAACCATAGCCAATCTGATTCCGCCTCTTTATCCTCTGTGTCTTCATCATCCACATCCTGGAGTACTGACTGAGACCTGGTGACTGACCGAGACCCCTGAGAGGTGGAGGGAGTAGTCGGTAAATGTGCTACTGGTGACAGGCGGACTGCCTCCGAGAGGGGTAGCAGGTTATTTCAATGCCAGTCTTTATTGGGCCTACATGGCCTTCTGGCCTAATCTGGTACACCGGGAGTCCCGGTAGCTGCTTGCAGATAACATAGGGCTGTGACTTCCAGCGGTCAGCCAATTTGTGTTTGCCAGGGACACCCAGGTTTCTCAAAAGCACTCTGTCTCCTGGTTGTAAGTCCTGCACTCTGACTTTGAGATTGAAGTTCCTCTTATTCCTCAGTCCCCTCTTGTCGGAGGTTGCTTGGGCCTTATTATAGGCGGTTTTCAGGCTTTTCCTCGACATATCCTCTGTGGGAGGTTGCTGAGGTGTGATCTAAAGATATGCCAAAGGCCAGGTCCACCGGTAATCGAGCCTCTCTTCCAAACATCAATCGATAAGCGGAGTATCCTGTAGCATCATTGGCAGTATTGTATGCGTGAACAATGGCAGACACATGTTTGCTCCAGTGTTGTTTCTTCTCTGAGCTTAGTGTTCCGAGCATATCAAGAAGGGTCCGGTTAAACCTCTCAGGTTGGGCGTTTCCTTGGGGGTGGTAAGGAGTGGTTCTGGACTTTTTGATGTTTAACAGGTTTAGAAGTCTCTTAATAAGGCTGCTTTCAAAATCCCTCCCTTGATCCGAATGGATGCGCTGGGGCAAGCCATAGTGGACGAAGAACTTCTCCACTAGGGCCTTAGCCACTGTAGATGCTTGCTGATCCTTTGTTGAGAATGATTGGGCATATCTGGTGAAGTGATCAGTTACTACTAAAATGTTTCCCTGCCCACTCAGATCAGGCTCTAGGACAGAGGAAGTCGATGCACACTGAGGCAGGGTCTTTCTCTGGATACATCGAATACAGGAGTGACAATACCCCTCGACTTCAGTCCGCATGCAGGGCCAGTAGAATCTGTCTCTTACTAAATGGAAAGTCCTCTCAGGCCCCATATGGCCATGATTGTCACGAAGAGCAGTCAGGACCGTATCCCTGTGTTTCCTGGGTAAGAACAGTTGCCACTTCTCCTCTAGACCATCGGACGGGCCCCTTCGGTAGACCACCCCTTGATGGAGCTGTAACCGGTCCCACTCTCGCTGTAGCAGGTGAGCTTCTTTTGGATAGTCTGTGAGAAGCATGTTGGGGCATTGATTCTCTAGGGCCTTCAACGCCAGGCTTCCCAAGGGGTCTTCCAACTGATCCTTTCTCAGATCCTTCTTGGACAGCTTCGGTAGGCCTTCTTCTCCCACTTGGGTCACATTGCAATAACATCTAGGTACTCTAGCAGCAGAGACTGCAATCTCTTTGGCCCTGGATCCTCCTCCAGCCTGACGCTCAGCTCCCTGGTATAAGGCTTGCACCCCTTCTGGTATCAACTGAGTCCACTCCTCCGGAGGGTCACTGTGGCCATGAGGCCTTCTGGAAAGGTCGTCTGCATCCCTGTTCCCGACTCCAGGCCGATATTTCAGGCTAAAAGGTGAAAACCGAGAGGGCAGCCAACCACCTATATCCTGTGGCATCTTGGCTGTAGTGAGGAGGTAGGTGAGCGGATTGTTGTCGGGCTTTACCACAAACTCTGCCCCGTAGAGGTAGCCTCTTAACTTATCCACTACAGCCCACTTCAAGGCCAGGAACTTAAGCTTATGCATGGGGTAGTTTCTTTCAGCAGGGACCAAGCTCCTACTCACATAGGCAACGGGCCATAGGTGACCATCATGTTCTTGGTATAACACTCCGCCCAGCCCATCTCAACTGGCATCAACATGTAACTCGTATGGCTTGGTGGTGTCAACATAAGCCAAGACTGGGGCAGTGGTTAGGCTCCTCTTTAGCTGAATGAAAGCCTCCTCACACTTTGAAGTCCACTGGTCCTGGATGGATTCTTTAGGCCTCCTAGGCCCTACTGTGGGCTTTACAGGTTTGACGGGTTCTGGGATATCTTCCTCCCCTTCACTCCTTAGTAGTTAATTGAGTGGGTGGGCTATCTTGGCAAATCCTTCTACAAATCTTCTGTAATAGGAACAGAATCCCAGAAATGACCGAAGCTCAGTCACATCGGTAGGCCTTGACCAAGAGGTGACGGCATCCAGCTTCTCAGGGTCGGTAGCTATCCCTTCAGCAGACACGATGTGGCCAAGGTAGTGGACCGAGGGCTGATAGAACTGACACTTTTCCATAGAGAGCTTTAAGCCTTCTTCATGAAGTCTCTTCAGGACCTTCTCCAACCACTCTTCATGTTCTTCCAGAGTCCTACCGAACACTATGATGTCATTCAGATACACCAGTACTTCAATTAAGTTCATATTGCCCACTGTTTTCTCCATCAGTCTTTGAAAAGTGGCCAGGGCTCCTGACAACCTTTGTTTTCTCTTTATCCTCCGGATGCATGGGGATCTGGTAATATCCACTCTTCAGGTCCATCACATTAAACCACCTGGCCCCTGACAGACTCTGCAGAGCATCCTCTTTCCGAGGGGTGGTGTACTGATCAGGAATGGTTCTTCTGTTTAATGTCCGATAGTCAATGCACAGCCTTAATGACCCATTCTTCTTCCTCACCACCACTATCGGAGAAGCATAGGGGCTCCTGGATTCTTTAATAATCCCCGCTCTCTTTAGTTCTGCCAGTTGCTCATGCAGGTCCTCCAAAATCACCCAAAGGAACCCGACGGACTCTCTCTAAATGGTTTGTCTTCTTGGAGACAAATGTTATGGGGGGCACACCCTACGTCGAACTGTTGTGGAGATTTTTATGAAGATGTATTTAATATGTATTGTCATAGTGTCACCCAGTGTTAGTACTTCCGCAACCCGCTCTAAAGAGCTGACTGGGGCAGTCTGAGGCTGGTTGAATCCCGTCTGGTAGGGGAAAACGTCTTGAGGTTGGAGTGTGATGTTTGCAGGGTGCAGATATGTCCACCGACGGGGGCCCTCTGTGCATTAGCACGGATGATCGTTGAGGAGGGGATATGCTCGCTCTGCAACGACATCATTGGTTATAGGCAGATGCGTGCTCTTGTCTCTGCTGTGTCTGATCAACATTGATTGGGATTCGTAGCGTGCGTCTACAGATAGCCTCCCTCCCCCATTCAATAATAGTATAATCTGAATATGCGTTATTCTATGAAATAGCGCAGAATAATGCCCCGTACACACGATCGTTTTTCATGCCGTTAAAACTGCCATTTTAAAAAATGGCCCTGAAAAATGATCGTGTGTATGCTCCAGAGCATTTTTAACGACGTGAAAAACGGCCATTAAAAATTCCGGACATGCTCTCTTTTTTCACGTCGTTTTTCATGTCGTTTTTTTTAACGACGTGAAAAACGATAGTGTGTATGCTTTCACGACGTGAAAAAAAACGCGCATGCTCAGAAGCAACTATGAGACGGGAGCGCTCGTTTTGGTAAAGCTAATGTTGGAAATGGAGATGGCACATTCGTCACGGTGGAATTAATAGCATCGTTTTAATGCTGCGCATTCCGTTCTTCTTTTGATAATGCTTTAAAATTACCCTTTTTTGATAATGACATTGAGAGTTATGCCAAACTTGTTTCTAAAGTAATTCCAAATTGCTCTAATGATTGTAAAATATTATTTATAAGCCGCACCTCCCTCCTAAATAATACTAATAATAATAAAATAATGTAATTCTCCTTTTTTCTTTAAATTATATTTTACTATTGTGTTTTTTTTTTGTGGCCTTTTTTTTATTATTTTGGCTTAAATTATTCTTGTGTAAAGTTACCACAACAACCTTCCAAATGTGTCTCATTTGGCCTCAGGGAGGTTTGTGTCCCCTGATAATAACAATAATATAATTTGAGATGTCCCTGCCTGCTCCCTAGCAAGCTCTCTTTTGAAATACAAATCACATAGTCAAGTTTTTTAAGGGCACTAAAAAAAAAAATTATTTCAGAACATTAACAAATTAAAGTGGAAGGCAGCACTGGAGAGCCTGCTTGCATTTGTGCATCCCTTTGACCCCACAACAACCATCCAAGATGTCAAAACCAAAATAGAGATTAGATCCCCAAAAAAAAGGAGCCCAATCTTGTCTTGAGCTCCCAGAGGTCAGGAGCCACAGCAGATAAGTCCTATATGTCCCCAGTCTGTGGTACTACAGCAGGCATTATTTTCTCCTCTTCCTTGTAGCCTTCTCTCCAGCCTTCTCTGCAGCCTTGGTTGGTTTCTTCCTTGGAGGCTGGGGATCAGGAGGAGAGGTTGTGGCAGGAGGAGTAGTAGGAGGAGGAGGAGGAGGTGGAGGAGTAGGGACAACCTCCGTTATGTCCGTGTACCTAGTGAGTTCACCCAGCACGCCCTTATTGATGACTTTCAATAGCAGGGTCTCACTGTAAATTTTTTGCTGCAACTCCATTTGCCCTAGTTTGTGGGCGAGGACTGCGGCAAATCCCTCATCAACAGAGGGTGCCTCTCTGAGGGCCGCTGTTGCCTCTCTGAGGAAGGCCCTGGTTTCCTCCTCCACCTGCCTACCTCTCCTTGGCCCTCGTGGTTTAACTACCAGGGGAGGCATCTGGGCTCTTGTGCTGGGCCCAGCCTCCTCCTGGGTGCCACTGGGCCCAGCCTCCTCCTGGGTGCCACTGGGCCCTGCCTCCTCCTGATCCCCAACATCACCCTCTTCCTGGCTCTGCTCTGGCTGTAAAAAAAGAAAGGGACATTATTTATTTTGCCACATCATCATTCACAGACATTGTTCACCTCTAGACATTGTTGAAATCAATGCCAAAAGTTATGTCATTTTCATTGATTCCGCATCCTGGTTTTGTTGTCTTGTGCACATAAAATTAGGCCACTACTGTATCTTGCTCTTCACAAACTTTATTGGTAGAAGTGTACATACCTTTAACAATACTAACATCTATTTAAATTCTACAATTTTGTAAGATATAAATATAGATATCAATACTTTACCTGGCTCCATATCTCCAAATCTGCCTCCTCAAGGCCCTGATCTTGATCCTCAGAGGAAGCCAGAGCAGGGTTGACAGGAAGGCTGGAGGACTGGCTGCAGGGAAGGCTGGAGGGTTGGGTACAAGGAAGGCTGGATTGACCTCTGGGGGGAAGGGTGGAGAGAGATTCCCGCACTTCCAGCTGGTCATCCAGAAAAGCAAGCTTACTGTAGTACCACAGACTGGGTTTATAAACCTTATCTGCTGGTGCACCTGACCTCTGGGACCTCAGGACCATAGTCCTCTGGGTCCTGTATGTCCCTCTGATGGTCGCAATTTTGGTTTTGACATCTTGGAGAGTTGTTGTGGGTATCTTTGTTTGCACAAATGCAAGCAGGCTCTCCAGTGCTGCTTTCCTGGCGTCTTTATTTTTATTAGCGCCACTTTTTGTTTGCCATAATATAGGGAGCTCTTGCCATTTGTCGATGAACTCCCCCATGAAGTCTGGGTTTTTAAAAGTATTCATGATATCTGTAAAAGCGAGAAACCAAAAAAAAAAAATATATTTCAGGCAACATTCCTCAACTGTGCATTGTCTACATATTTTGAGCACACAAATCTCCTCGTCTGATGAACCTCAAAAAGTAAAATTGTTAGGTACCTTCGTCACGACGTTCGTTGCTAACTCCCTCTCCCGACAAATGAACGTATTTCCCAGACATGGATCTTCACTTGATATACACAGCGCATGCGTGAAACTCTGCACGCTTTCCCCGCCCCTGACGTTCGATATTGTACTTTCCCCGCCCCTTCTCGCTCGTAGTGCTGAACAAAACATGGCGGAGACACAGGTGGCTGAGATTACCTCTACAGAGGATGAAATTCCAGAGGAGCCCAAATCAAGACCCAGGACATATAAGGCATCCAACATGTCATTCGAGGAAATGGTGGAGATGGTCGCCATTTTAAAGAAGGAGGATTATGACGCCAAGCATGGTCCGTATAAAAGGCCTAATCTGGTCAAGTCCAGAATTATGGGCAAAGTGGTCAAAAGTCTTCACAAAAAATTCGGGGTGTGCAGAACGAAGGAACAGCTCAGAAAACGATGGTCTGATCTGAAGTTGCGGGAGGCCGACCAATATAAAAGAATCAAGAAAGTTATAGTAAAAAGTAAGTAATTTTTTTTTAGTTTCCATGGTACATATTATTTTCTTGTATTCTGTCGTGTATTTTTAACTTTCATATAGTACACTGAAAGATACCATCTTTCAGGTTCGTCCGCACAGTAAACGGACGTATTAAACCTCTTTCTCCGTACAGTTCCTCAAACGATGTTTTAGGATCATCCAGTGTGAACACCCATGTATTTTGGTTTATTTGGGGGAGTAAATTTGGGCCTCACTTATTTTTTGGGTGCTAATCCAAAGGACATTTATTCGTTAGAAAAAACGATATGCATGGTAATGTTAAGGGAGTGAATGCTCAGCAGCTGATGAAACATCTGAACGCAGTAGTACAAGTGTGGGCCTAAAGCCAAAAAGCTTGAGGGTGTCACACACAGGTGATCCTGTGTAGATACTTTGGGGTGTTACAATGTGTCAAATTTGTGTTCAAAATGTATATGCTCTGGTTTTGGCTATGTATCCAATCATTTGTCCCGGTTGGCACAGGGGGTAAAATTTCAAATGGAGCATGCTTCAAAAGAATGATTACAAAATTTCTTATTTTAGCAAAATTGAGTCGCTACTAATGAAACTATTCCTTTTATTTCAATCTCCCTAGGGATTCGAAAAGCTACCTCAGATGAGACGATAATTGCAACACATACAACAATACCCCCAGAACCCCAGGATGGAGAGGAATGTGATGTTGTGGAAGTGGAAAGTGGCACCACCACAGGTCAGAGAGAAACCAGACACATGCATGTTAAATAGATGTAGGCCTACATATTCTATCCTACATATTTCTTTTTACATTTAGGTGCAGTTCTGGCCGAAGACCCCAATAAGTTGACACATCACAGTGCCCAGATCCTGATCCAATACCTGATGGTCTGCTGTCGTGACCTCGAAAAAATTAAGGGAGACTTGCTAGAGATCAGGGCAAATACAAAGCGGGTGGAGGAAAGGCTCCAAAATATCATGGCTGTGCTTGGGCGTGTCTAATGTTTTTACACCAAATAACGTTTTACTTGCAGAGTTTTATAAGTATTTTTGTTATTTTACCCTTTAATGACTAGCACATGTTTAGCTTTTTCAAAATTTTGACGAATATAGTTTGTTTATGCATGGCTGGTCATGCGTTTTAATACACCCGAAATTAAGGGAACATCCACATTTCTAAGGAAGTTTCCCACCTAAAAAAAGAAATAAAGGTATTTTTACATAACAAATAATTGTGGCTTCATTATGTAAATGTGGTGCTGAGTGAACTAATCAATGTTTGGTGTTTACACTGACAATGAAGGCTAATTAAGATTGTTTAATCCACATGGCAAAACAAGTGCACTAGGTAAACCTACCAGAAACATCAAACATTATACAATAAAAAATCCAAACCAATCTTTACTCAAGAAAAAGTTTTATTTTTTTAGTATAAAATTATTAAAGATTGTCTGGCATTTCAATGGCCCTCCTACCCATAAAATAGTCCACATATTGGTTACTGTCATGGATATGCATTAATGTCTGTCTGCCATCTTACCTTCCTCCTCATGTGTTCATCTAGAGACCAGACCTCCTTCACCTGGCTTCCTTTATATCTCCTCCCAGCCTGACTCCACCCCAGGCCCTATCACAGAACACTATATTAACCTGTGCACTGCAAGCCTGCTTTGCTGATCAACGTGTTTGTTAGGCATTGTGTGTTTGGGTTCCTGCCTGCCGTGTGCTACGTCTGTCTCTCTGTTACGTTATTGGCTTGTCCCCGACTATCCCTGTCTGCTCGTGACCCTTGACCTTCGGCTCGTTCTTCGTTATCCTTGTCTGCTTGTGGCCCCTGACCTTCAGCTTGTTTCGGTTCTCTCTTATCGTGTGCTGCTGCTTCCCCTCTTTTCCCCTTATCCTACGGGGCGTGAGCTAGGAAACTCCAGGGGCCGCGACCTGGTCCCAGCCTGCAGCTAACATCCTCACCACTAGAGGCCCTGGAGAAGACCAGCTGGGTCTTAGACTCCGCGCCCTGGGGAATCTTGGCTCTAGCTTCCGTTTGGATCCCGGTTGTGCTCCTCTGGTCCCGCTTTCCACAACCACCCAGTGTCCTATCCGCAGAAGCCAGCCATAGGGTTCACTACCTCGCGGTGCACTCCTGTCCCCCTACGGTGTGCATCTGTCACCTGGCCATAGGTGACCTTGACAGTTTGATCAGCCATGAACCCGGCTGACATCCCGCTACCCGCGGATGATCCATTGCAGGGCATAGTTTGCAGACTTGAAACCCAGGAATCGAATCAGACTCAGGTGATGCGATTCCTCCAGGATCTGGATTCTCGCTTCGAGCAGCTTCAGGCCTCCTTGGGAACCCTGAATCCGCAACCTCAAATACAATCAGCGGCTGCACCTATTGCACCAGTCGCAGCCACACACTCACAACTGCCAGCTCCGTCCCGTTTCTCTGGGGACTCCAAGGCTTGCAGGGGGTTCCTTAGCCAATGCACGATTCATTTTGAGCTCCAGCCCCAAAACTTCCTGTCTGATCGGGCTAAGGTAGCCTATATCATTTCCCTCCTCTCTGGTGAAGCTTTAGCCTGGGCAGCCCCTCTGTGGGAACTGAATGATCCAGTGGTTTCTAGCCTGTCTGGCTTCTTGAAACTTTTTCGGAATATCTTCGAAGAACCGGCTCGTGTCTCTTCAGCGGCCAGCGCCCTTTTACGTCTCCGCCAAGAGTCTGCTTCTGTGGGACAGTATGCCCTTCATTTCCGCATACTGTCGGCTGAGTTGAGCTGGAACAATGAGGCCTTAGTCGCAACCTTTTTGCATGGCCTGTCTGATAGAGTGAAGGATGAATTAGCAGGAAGAACCATCCCCACTGATCTGGCCGGCGTTATCTCCTTGTGTAACCAGATCGATATTCGCTTTCAGGAGAGGACCTTAGAAAAGCAACGCCAGCACTCCTTGGTTCTTAGTCAGCCTGAGCTCCCCTCTCTTCGACCCGTAGAGCATCTCCTACCAGCTGAGGAACCCATGCAGCTGGGTCGGACCAGGCTATCCCCCGAGGAACGTGCTAGGCGCAGAACTCTTGGTCTGTGTCTTTACTGTGGGGGCAAAGGTCATTTTCGTGACACTTGCTCTCTTTGTCCAGAAAAACGTTCGGGTCCACTTCATCTGGAAAGTGGAGTATTGGACCCAGAAATATCACCTTCCCCTTCTCGTCTTCTGCTTTCTGTGTTCCTTCATGTTGGTGCTTCTTCTCATTCGGTCTCAGCATATCTGGATTCCGGAGCCGCTGGTAATTTCATGGTCTGGGAAATCGCATCGTCCATGAGACTTACTCTTTTGCCCCTCACCACGCCATTGGTGGTCTTGGCGATTGATGGTACTGTTCTCCCAGGGGGACCTATCCGCTTCCAGACCCTCCCTGTTAAGATGTCGGTAGGGACACTCCACCAGGAGTGGATATCCTTCCTTATCTTACCCAAGGCCTCAACGCCTATAATTTTGGGTCTCCCATGGTTACAGCTCCATTCTCCTCATGTGGACTGGACTACTGGACAGATCCTGGCTTGGGGTCCCTCCTGTTCCTCGTCCTGCCTACCCAAGGTTGCCCCCTGTGAATCTGAGCCGGTCATTCATTCCAGGTTGCATAACCATTTACATTTCTCTGTCCCTAACCACCCTTGGACGCACAGCCAGGCTAGCTTGTCTACAAGTCCTGCAGTCGCTACGTCTTGCGATGCGATTCAGGTAGTCGCTACACCTGACTCAGCTATTCACTCTGCCTCTGTACTAGTTATGCCAATCCAGCCCATGCCCAGTGAGCCTCCTACTTTTTCTTGTTCGGGACATTCTGCTTGTCCTTCAGCTATTCAGCTTGACTCCGGCGACATGTCACCTTCTAATCAACCTGACTTCAGGGTTCCACTGACATCTGCCCAGTCTGATGGTCCTGTGCAAGATGACCAGTTCCCCTTTAAGGGTCTAGGGGACCCTCCTCAAATTCCTGTTGATCCTCTCATGCCCTTGCTTATTCCTAGAGAGCCTTTGGTCCTCAATAGATCTTCTTGTCATCTCCCTACCTCGTTTTCGGTCTCTGAGGATAATCTTAAGTACGAGGTTAGACAAGTTCTGGATTCTCGGCTCTGCAGAGGCATTCTTCAGTACCTTGTGCATTGGAGAGGTTTTGGTCCTGAGGAGGCGTCTTGGATCGCTGCATCTGATGTCGCTGCACCTCATCTGTTGAGAAGGTTTCATCAGAGATTTCCCTTTAAGCCTGGGTCCAGGCGGGGGAGGGCCCATAAGAGGGAGGGTACTGTCATGGATATGCATTAATGTCTGTCTGCCATCTTACCTTCCTCCTCATGTGTTCATCTAGAGACCAGACCTCCTTCACCTGGCTTCCTTTATATCTCCTCCCAGCCTGACTCCACCCCAGGCCCTATCACAGAACACTATATTAACCTGTGCACTGCAAGCCTGCTTTGCTGATCAACGTGTTTGTTAGGCATTGTGTGTTTGGGTTCCTGCCTGCCGTGTGCTACGTCTGTCTCTCTGTTACGTTATTGGCTTGTCCCCGACTATCCCTGTCTGCTCGTGACCCTTGACCTTCGGCTCGTTCTTCGTTATCCTTGTCTGCTTGTGGCCCCTGACCTTCAGCTTGTTTCGGTTCTCTCTTATCGTGTGCTGCTGCTTCCCCTCTTTTCCCCTTATCCTACGGGGCGTGAGCTAGGAAACTCCAGGGGCCGCGACCTGGTCCCAGCCTGCAGCTAACATCCTCACCACTAGAGGCCCTGGAGAAGACCAGCTGGGTCTTAGATTCCGCGCCCTGGGGAATCTTGGCTCTAGCTTCCGTTTGGATCCCGGTTGTGCTCCTCTGGTCCCGCTTTCCACAACCACCCAGTTTCCTATCCGCAGAAGCCAGCCATAGGTTCACTACCTCGCGGTGCACTCCTGTCCCCCTACGGTGTGCATCTGTCACCTGGCCATAGGTGACCTTGACAGTTACGGACCTCACGTCCGGTTGGGGGGGCCAAGCCAGGACGGCCAGGTTCCAGGGCCACCAAAGTTTCTGCATTGATTAAAGAGGCCTCAGGCCCACTCAAAGATATATAACTCGTTGAATGCACCCTTAGGAAATTATGCAGCACACAGCACGTCATAACCACATGGTTCCATTTGTATGGGGCAAGGTGGATGGAGGTAAGGAAGAGGCGAAATCGGCTGGCCATGATCCCAAACGCATTTTCCACCACCCTTCTGGCTCTGGCCAGCCGATAATTGAACACCCTCCTCTCAGGGGTGAGGGTGCGTTGCGGGAATGGCCTCATCAAATGGGGTCCCAGGCCAAACGCCTCATCCGCCACAAAGACAAAAGGTAGTCCCTCCACATTCTGCTCTGCTGGTGGCAAGGCCAGCAGATCCAAAAGGAGCCGTTCCCCAAACTCCGTCTGGGCAAAAACTCCTCCATCAGACATCCTGCCATTCTTGCCAACGTCCACATAGAGGAACTCGTAGGTGGCCGACACCACTGCCATCATCACGATGCTGTGGAACCCCTTATAATTATAATAAAAGGATCCCGAATGGGGTGGTGGGACGACCCGAACATGTTTGCCGTCGATGGCTCCTCCACAGTTCGGAAAGTTCCATCGCTGGGCAAACTCGGAAGCCACATTCTGCCATTCATGTGGCGAAGAAGGGAACTGTGGAATTAAAGAAATAATAAATTAATACTTGGAGCCAGAAACATTGAAAGCTGATTTCATACACACATTCATGGTCAACATTGGTAGAAACTGTTCAAAACATAAAAAATTGGAAGCAACAAAAAAACAAACAAACCAAAAAACTATGGGGGGGTTGAAGATGAGTTGGGAATATCACACATGAAGGCTGTAGCACTCTGTATTGAAGTTAACAAAAATGAAACATTCCTAGGCAAAATTTAGGGTGCGTTTTGGGTAAAGCACTACGATGGAACATAGAATAAAAAACAAACATGGAAATGACTAGGCAAGGTAGGTATGGCCCCAGGATAGCATGCTGGAGAGGTTAGGTAAGCCAAATTTACAGGTAGGCCTCAAACCCCAAACTTTAAATAATAAAACATGGGGAGAAAGGGGACATTCCCTGCAGCTAAGAATGATGTGAATTACGGACTGCAAATAAAGCAAATTAAAAATATCCAAAAATAAAAACCATACAATGTGAATTTTTGAAGAAGAACACTTACCTTAATATAGTCCTCCTGCAAAACTTGAAGGATGGCAGAACAAGTCTCTGGTATAATGATCCCCAGAGCCTGGGGGGATATGCCTGTGGAGAACTTAAGGTCCTGCAGGCTTCTCCCAGTAGCCAGGTATCGCAACGTGGCGATGAGCCCCTGCTCAGCACTGATGGCTTCCCGCATAACGGTGTCCTGCCTGGTAATATAGGGGGACACCAAAGCCAACAGCTGCTGAAATACGGGGTCAGACATCCTGAGAAAATTCCTGAAATCATCAGGATTATTCTCCCTGATCTCCCGCAACAAAGGCATGTGACAGAATTGGTGCCGCTGGAGCAACCAATTCTTGGTCCATGAACTCCTCCTGACCCTGCTCATGGCATGGAGTCGGGATACAGCATGAACCCCTGCACCAACTACAGCACGAACTCTACGATGAGTACGTAGCGGCAACATGGCTAGATAACGGTCGGCTGAACAGAACGAACTAGAAGAACGCACGGAAGAACAGCAAGGCCTATGAAGAACAAGCTGAAAAACACGAACGTGCAGAGCAGGCCGCACTGAATAAACAGATACGAACTGACTACAAGCAGTGCTAAACAGATACGAACCCACAGGCGCAAACTGAACTCCCGAAAACGATCTTCAAAGCACGAAGACTGAAAAGCGCGAATCGTCTCTCACCAAACTTTTACTAACACGCGGTAACACGGAATTAGCAAAAGCGTCCCAAAGGGTGGCGTCATTCGAACGGAACTTCCCCTTTATAGTGCCGTCGTACGTGTTGAACGTCACTGCGCTTTGCTTGATAGTTTTTTTTAATGATGGTGTGTACGCAAGGCAGGCTTGAGAGGAAACATGAAAAAAAACGAGGAGAAAAACGTCGGTTTAAAAAATGACATTAAAAACGATCGTGTGTATGGGGCATTAGGATTCCTATCAACTTTAGCCATCATACGTTATTGTATTCATTGTATTATTGTATTGAATTATATATATTTCTTGTGTGGCATTCATGTAATGGGAAACCCTGTTGAAGGGGATGTCCTTGTATGGTCATTCTCCTGTGTGGAGGGGACATCCTGTGATGTCCCCTCCCATGGGGGAGGTGATTGGTTGCTGCAGCCAATCACCTCCTGTCTGTGAGATCTTTGGAGTCTAATAAAAGTCTTTGAGGAGGCGTCGGCTAGTCAGTCTGCTCTGGGATGGCCTGACGATGAGACCTAGGTGATGGTGCTGCTTTCCTTGAGTGAATGATGGGATGAACGGTGAGTGAATTTTAGCAAACTTAAAGATAGCATTATTGCAAAAAGATGAATCTGAAGTGTGCTTATTTAGCACAAGGCAAAGATGGTTGTGTGCTCTGCAAACAACCAATCTTTCCACAACAGATGGCGACTCTGAAGGGACTAGATAGAGCCCCTTTGGACATCAGGTCGAGATGGGGGGGGGGGGGAGTGGATCTACGACCTGATGTGTGGGGGCTCTGCTCTGTAAAAGAACAAATTTTTCGTCTTTTTTAAATAATAATGTAAGTTTGCAGTACGAGAGATTTTATACACAGCGTGTGTGTGTCTGTGAATCCGATCTTCCATGTGTGTGATTTTGTTGGGAGAGAGATTGTATGTCTGTGAATCCGATCGTAGGTGCCTGGGTGTGCCTGGATGTTTGGGTGGGGAAGCTGCGGGCTGTAAGCGTGTAACTAAATGAGAAATATAGACTGTGTGTGATTAGATTGTTTGTGTGATGTAGGACACGTGTCCCCATGAGTGTGATTGAAGTTGTGTAAGAGATGACTGTTTGGAAAAGTGACCTTTGTGCGATGTATTGAGCAGCTTGTGCAGCCAGCCATTGCTGCTGCATTGTGAAAGTCTGGTCCCTGTGTGCCCTGTGCTTTAGTGGGGGTGGGGCAGGCAGCATGGTCATCAGTTACAATTATGAAAGTTGGTGGGTCTCTGTGTATCTTTTGACTACAAGTTTGATGCATATGGAAACTGTATATTGTATATGAAATGAAGGTATAGCTGTGGTATTTAGTGCAGCCTACACTGAGCAATTTGTAAGTAGATGATTGTTTGGGTGCCATGTGGCTTGGGGGAAGGGCTTGCCCACTGCTTACAATAAATAATGTTTTGTGCTGGAGGGGCTACGCCCTGAGAGATGATCTGATGTTACAAGCAACAATCTACTGTATGTGTGTAGTGTTTGTGATTTCTATGAAAAATAGAAATGGATAGATTGTGATTTTCGCCTTTGTATGGGACAAAAACACATGTCCCCATAAGTGTAAAAATAGTTTAAGTAAAGGGTTTGGTTTTTGAGTTGAAAGTTCCTGCCGCATATTCAAGTGGCCAGGCATTGCTATGGAAGCGGAGGCCACTGTGTGTGTGTGTGTGAACTTGGGTAGGGACAGGAGTGTATGTTTTGAGTTGTGTTTCATATAACTAACATTTATTGAATGTGCTGTTTAGTTGGCCAAAGGGTCTGAGTTGAAGTAGCGTAAAGTTTGTGTCTATGGTTGAGTGTGAATCTTAATTGTGTAGTCTTTGTGGAGAAAAACATTTTTGATTTTCTAGTGAAGAGATCCTGGTTTTGGCAGGAAAAACTGCATGTGGCGGCCATCTTGTCTGCCATGCTGCCATGGTCATTGGCAGCCATTTTGAGAGGCTTCCTATAGGGGAAGGTGCAGCCACCTTTCCTTTGGGTGTGATACCATGTGACTGTGCTGTGGCATTCGTCTGCTATCTTGCTGGTGGAATTTCTCAGCCTTTGGGGCAGATTTTGATGTTTGGTGCGAATTGAGTAGTGCGGTCTTTTCTGTTTTCTGTGTTGGAATCTGGTGGAGACCATTTTTGTTTTCCTTTGTGTGTGGGAACCCATGTGGTCTTCTGGTAGGGAAGTTTGTGCTGATTTAGGCAAAATCAGAAACTGCATTGCATGCGTTAATGGCGCCATTTTGTTGTTGTCCATGTGGCTTGTCGGCCATCTTGAGAGGCAGTTTAAGGATTTTGTGTCGTTTGTCCTGTGGGTCATCCTAGAGAGAGGAAGCTGCTCCAATTACTTTGTGTGTGTGTGTGGTCTGTCCTGTTTTAAAAAGGTGATTTAGAGGCGCAGTTCTTATTAACGTTTTTATCCGGGAAAACCCACATTTTGAGGGATTTTTCGCTTTATACAGTTGGCCTGTGGGTCGTCCCAGAGTGGTGAGACACCAGGGTGACATACTGAGCGGCTGTTTTTGTTTAATGTTAAATTTGCTAGTTTAACCACTTCCCTACCCAGCCATAGACAAATGACGTCCACAGATGGGATCTCCCATCCTGGGTGGACGTCATATGACGTCCTCGGCTTTGTAGGGGGATATCTGAATGATGCCTGCAGCTAGAGGCATCATTCAGATATCCTTTTGAAGTGCCGGCGATTCTGTGCACCATAAGAACGATCATAGCGGCGGTTCCACCGCTTGATCGTTCTTATAGGCGGCGGGAGGGGACACCCCCCCTCCCGCCGCCATCCGGTGCTTCTCCGGGCTCCCCCGTGCGATCGGGGACCCGGAGCGAATCTTCCGGCATCGTTGGTGGAGTCACGTGATGAGCATAGAGATGACTGGTGACCAGATGGTCACCAGTCATCTCTATGATCGTCGGAGGCCCGGGCGCGATGTGATGACCTCACGCCCGGGTCTCAAATGTAAACAAAGCCGCCATTGCGGCTGTAAGTATGAAATCAGTGAAAAAATTTTCACTGATCTCATGCTTTCCAGCCTGGAGGAGAGATGTGGGGTCTTATTGACCCCGCATCTCTCAATAAAGAGAACCTGTCACACACATTCCTATTACAAGGGATGTTTACATTCCTTGTAATAGGAATAAAAGTGATAAAAAAAAAAAAAAAATAAGTAAAATCATTGTAAAAAAATAAATAAATAAGTAAAATAAATAAATAAATAATAAAAAAAAAATTAAAACGTCCCTGTCCCCGGTAGCTCGCGATCAGAAGCGAATGCACACGTAAGTCGCCCACATATGTAAACGCCGTTCAAACCACGCATGTGAGGTATCGCCGCGTGCGTTAGAGCGCGTGCAACAATTCTAGCACTAGACCTCCTCTGTAATTCTAACCTGGTAACCTGTAAAAAAAATTAAAGCGTCGCCTATGGAGATTTTTAAGTACCGAAGTTTGGCGCCATTCCATGAGTGTGCGCAATTTTAAAGCGTGACATGTTAGGTATCTATTTACTCGGCGTAACATTATCTTTCATATGTTCCCAAAAAATTGGGCTAACTTTACTGTTTTGTTATTTTTTAATTCATGAAACCATTTAAAAAAAAAAAAAAAAGGCGTTTGAAAAATTATTGCGCAAATATTGTGCAAGAAAAAATGACCGTCATTTTATTCCCTAGGGTGTCTGCTAAAAAAACATATATAATGTTTGGGGGTTCTGAGTAATTTTCTAGCAAAAGAATGATGATTTGTACATATAGGAGAGAAGTGCCAAAATAGGCCCGGTATTGAATAGGTACAAAAAGCCCTGTATTGAAGTGGTTAAATAGTTTTTCTAAGCATCGCCTCTTGAGTTGAGTAGAGTGGTATCTTGATATAGCGCGGTCTTACCCCGAGGGGTCCCGACGTGCTTGCGGTCACATGCACATGCTGGGGCCCATTTATGGATGGGATCTAGTTGACCTACCAGCATGTCTTTGGAGTGTGGGAGGAAGCTGACGCAGACATAGGGAGAACATGCAAACTCCATGCAGATGGTGTTAGGATGGGGGTTTCTCTGTTTTCATTTAAGTGAATGTAAGCTATTGCAGGGTTAGCTGACTTTGCAGTATATGAGCAGCAGTTTTTGTATTGGATTGCATTTTTAGGTGAAAACTCTACTTTACACTGAATTTTGATAGATTGTAAGACTAATTTTAACTAAATTTTTGTACAAGTGGTGTGTGTTTTATGTTTAAATATTTGGGAGTTTCCCAGAAGGCAATTCATTGTTTTTAAAGCTTGTACTGTATAGCCATCTTTTGGCAGGAGTTTGTATTTGAGTCTTCAAACTTTTGGTTTGACCTTCAGGGGATGTTGGGGTCGGGGGGATTCCCTCTCATTTGAAAAAGGGGGATTTGTTCCATCATTACCTTGACAAGGTTTTTTAAAGTGTTGAAATATGATGTTTAGCCATGGATTTTTCTTGTGTGTTGATAGACAAGGTGATGGGGCTAGGCTCCCCCCTCCCCCTCCCTCTTCCTGAACAATTGATATGTAAATAAACCGGTTTGGTTTTTTTGAGAGCTGAGCATGTAACCGGAAGTTTCTTTTCAGCATTTATATATCAGCAGAAAGTTGGTGGGAGGAGCTTGGGGTTGTCTGAAAGGTTGGCCAATGAGATTTGTGTTTGGAAGGAAAATGGAAAGCATTTTTGTGTTTAAAAGTGTTTTATATTTCGTTCCAGTTTTGTGAAGTTTTGTACTGTAATACAGTTTTGGGTAGAGAGCAAACAGGGGGGCATCACCATTGTTTTATCATCTAGATACAGAGAGAAGCCACATTGTTCTGCAGGTGGTAAACTGGCGTAAGTGTTCTGTGTGGTTTAGTCTGGCAACGCAGTGTATGGATGTATAGCGGAAAATGCTTGTGTATGCATGCACTGTGAGGGGTAGAGGCCTAATTTGGGGGGGTTGATCTGTGGTTGTTGCTGTAGTTCCAAAAGTGTTGGGACAACAAGCCATAGAGTTGACGCCTCGGTTAGGGTTTCTAGTTGGAGGACTTGATCATATAGTGGTTGTAGTTCTTCAATCCACCGTATAAGAAGACACCGGGCGGTGATCTCCGAAATGGGTGCAACGGTTTAACCTGGACGCAGGTTTAAGATGATAAGCCGATTCGAATCGCCATGGACACAAGGAGGTCTGGGAAAAGGGAAGGAATGGAGGCTTCCCACAGTCAGACGGTCACACAGTGCACGAAGCCTAGATTTGGGGCAAAGGCCTTTGAACCCCAAAAAGATTAACATAGGTGGTCCAAGGATACTATTTTGGGTATCCCTCTGGAGTGGATGTAGTTGAGCTGCGGCTTCAGAAATCTGTAATGCTGAGTGTGTTGATGGAGGAACGGTGTAGTCTCATGCCCGTTTGTTTGAACTTTGTATGGCTGGTCCATGCAAGGTTCTCGAGCTGCTCTCATGTTTGTCCCATTGTATTTTTTTCTATTGCTGAAAGAGTGAAGGGAGAATTCTGGCTGTTTTTGTTTTTTCATTTGTGGTTTTGGAAACTATGAAGTATCTCCCCCACATTTGTATCTGAATGTTTGTATGTAGTAACGTGAATATGTTCGAACTTACCGCGGCGATCCTTCGATGCGTCGCGGCTGTTGTATCTTTGTAGGAACGAGAAAAGTAAGGGTTACAGAGGGTTTTGTTTGAATCAGTTTTGAAAGAATGTCATTGACAATTTACCAATGTACAGGAATGTCATTATTGTTTACCATTCTTTGCAGGTTAAATATAAAAAAAATCATTACTCTATCCTTCATAAGTATTTTTCAGGTCCAAGGAGTTTGTACACAGAGAACAGGTGTATGTAGACAGCTGTACATATGGATAAATACGAGTCTAAGGAGGTAAAAGTATCATGGGCTATTTCATTGTTTCTTTTTTCCTGCACCACGCATTTCTTCCTTCAGTCTGTAATGAGGAAAAAAAGGGGGGAGAAGTGATAAATGTAAGTGACAGTTTTTTTGTCAAACAAATAATGTTAACCTCTGTAATTCTAACCAAGTTTGTGCCAAGACTGTCTTTCTTTGATAGAATTTGAATCGGCAAGCAGCAGTCTGGTGAAGTAGGTTCCCATCCCAGATGCCAAGAACCTTTTGTCAATGGTTCCAGGTATTGTAAGCCACGCACAGGTTATGCAGTGACCACAGTCCCGATGTCTGGGTTATTGTCATATGAGGGTTGTTTGGAGGTCAATCAAAACCAGAGTCATACTTTCCTCATTAGCTGTCACTTATATTCTCGGCTGATGGGGGAGGTGCGATCGCTGTGACATGAACTTCAAAATGTCCACCACAGGGTTCACGAGTCCCTCCTGGACCCTGACACAATAATCAGTTTACATTCTTTCCAACCAGGTGACTGGGTCGTTGTAAAGAAGCTTGAGGGATGAGACCACGCCAGCCACTGCAAGAAGCGGCTCAACCACACCAAAGAACTGAGTAGTATCTTTGTTTATTTATATTTTAGTTGTTTAGTAAATTTTAGCAAGGGTAACGATGAAAAGCATCCCAAGTTATTATTTAAAGTGTATTACCTGACTCGCTCAGAAAGCGAACAGGACCGATTGCTGGGTCTGTTCTGAGTCTTCACAGAGTTTTAGTCCCCAGCGATGACAGCGGTATGATGTTATTATGGGTATGAGGAGTTTTGACAAACTGGTGAAGACTCCAAACAGACACTTGTCAATGGAATCTAACGATGTATTTTTAGAGGGTAAAATTGGTTAGTTTTAATGGCTCTGCCTCTTGTCGGTTTGGGTATCTAGGCAGCCCACAAGTGTGTTTGAACTTTAGTTTGGTGCTTCTGTGGATCTGCAGCTTATAAAAAGGTAATTCCCCCAAAGCAAGAGGTTCATGTGTGATGGTGAAGCTGTCCCAGCATCTTATCTCGTGGCCGATCGCGAGGATCTGATGGCGTGAGAAATTAAGAATGGCAGGGACAGCTAGAAGGGAATTGTTCACCAACCCCGAGCAGGTCTGGGCATGGTGTCCTGCATGTACAAGGTGGGGGGGCTCAAGCTTGGGATACGATTGAACAATTCTCATCCGTTAAGGATAGGGTTCTTCATGTAACTGTTGAAGCCAGAGCTGTAGCTAAGTGAAGGTTGGGAGTCCTTTTAAGGGTCTGGGGATCTTTGGGGATCTAATTTTTATTTTTACAGCGGATTGTGGTTAAAGGAAGTGGGAATATATATACTCATGTCGTTTTTATTTCTATTCTTTCTATGTCGTGACGAGGTGCGCCTGTTGCCTGATTGGACGCGTGACCAGAGTTTCCTTGATGAGACGCCCCGAAACCGGACCCACATACAAGACAGAGGATCACAGACGGATCGGCGATTACTACAGCTCACCATGTCGTGTCCTCCTTTATAATTCATGCCCCTGAAGAGTAGAGTCTACATGTCAAGCCGTGCTTTCCTTTTTATGGACTAAGGACTGATTCATTTCCAGGTGTAAGAAGCAGATCAAGTTTCATCGATGGACACATGGGGTGCATATGACAAAAAAGGGAGGACTGTTGTGGAGATTTTTATGAAGATGTATTTAATATGTATTGTCATAGTGTCACCCAGTGTTAGTACTTCCGCAACCCGCTCTAAAGAGCTGACTGGGGCAGTCTAAGGCTGGTTGAATCCCGTCTGGTAGGGGAAAACGCCTTGAGGTTGGAGTGTGATGTTTGCAGGGTGCGGATATGTCCACCGACGGGGGCCCTCTGTGCATTAGCACGGACGATCTTCGAGGAGGGGATATGCTCGCTCTGCAACGACATCATTGGTTATAGGCAGATGCGTGCTCTTGTCTCTGCTGTGTCTGATCAACATTGATTGGGATTCGTAGCGTGCGTCTACAGATAGCCTCCCTCCCCCATTCAATAATAGTATAATCTGAATATGCGTTATTCTATGAAATAGCGCAGAATAAGGATTCCTATCAACTTTAGCCATCATACGATATTGTATTCATTGTATTATTGTATTGAATTATATATATTTCTTGTGTGGCATTCATGTAATGGGAAACCCTGTTGAAGGGGATGTCCTTGTATAGTCATTCTCCTGTGTGGAGGGGACATCCTGTGATGTCCCCTCCCACGGGGGAGGTGATTGGTTGCTGCAGCCAATCACCTCCTGTCTGTGAGATCTTTGGAGGCTAATAGAAGTCTTTGAGGAGGCGTCGGCTAGTCAGTCTGCTCTGGGATGGCCTGACGATGAGACCTAGGTGATGGTGCTGCTTTCCTTGAGTGAATGATGGGATGAACGGTGAGTGAATTTTAGCAAACTTAAAGATAGCATTATTGCAAAAAGATGAATCTGAAGTGTGCTTATTTAGCACAAGGCAAAGATGGCTGTGTGCTCTGCAAACAACCAATCTTTCCACAACAGAACTCGTTCTTGGAAAATGCAGCCTGTCATCGAGCGAGCTGGGCTTTAACTCTTTCTCTCCACTCTGGTGGGAGGGTGGTGTCTTCCGGATAGAATTCCTCTACTGGGATCACACCCTTCTCTTCCTTCTTCAAGTCCAATGGCGTGACTGGGGTAGCTGTGCTCACTTGGCCCAACAGCATTCTGGCTGGTATCTTCATGGGTGAGGTGGTCGTGTTACGAACACTCACTGAGACCTTCCCGTGACTCCTCTTTAAGGCCTTCAATGGAATCACTTCAGGTATTATCTCTATCCCCCTTCCTTTCTTCCGTTGGTCTGTTTCAAGGGCAATAAAGGGGCCTGGTTGCGTCCAGGTAAGCTTGACAGCTGCTCTCAAACAAGTCACTTCCCCTGGTTGTAGTACTCTCTATCCTCTATCCAAGCGCCAGATCTTGCCTACTCCTTCTGCTGGAGCTTTCTGTTCTAGCACTAGGCGCTGGCACACTTGTTTTAGCATGGGATGCACTCCCGCAGTTGAAGTACTCAGCTCCTGAGCCAGAGGTGTAAGTAGTCTCCTGACCAGGTCAGTGTTGATCCCTATAATGAGGGAGCTTTTGCTAGTTCCTGGTGGGTGAGGGCAGACTACTGCCAGAGTGTCAAAATAATCTGTTTCTCCTGCCACTGAGGGGTCAAAACTTAGCCTGATTGGTAAGTAACCATCATAGGGAAAGCTTTGAGTCCCAATGCCCCATATCTCCAACTCTTCCAACTTCTGTAACGGCAAGTGTTTAAGATGCTTATCATAGAAGTCCCTGTACAAGAGAGTCACTTGAGCTCTTGTATCTAGAAGGGCCTTTGTGTAAATCCCCTCCACCTGGATTGAAACTACTGGGGAGGGTCCCACTAACTTGGTAGGAAACTTTCGGAGAGGGGCTGGCTTGCTTGGTTCAGTAATTTGTACCCTTACTCCTTTTTTTTTGGAACTTTGGCTGGATCATGACCCCTGCTGGGTCTGGTGTGCACTGACTCCCCGCTGCCGGGAGGGCCGGATCAAAGAGTGGGAGACATTAAATTGCTCAGGGACAACAACGGAAGCCCCAGATGAGGGTCGGGACCTCCGATGCGGTCCCCTCTTGTTGTTGGATCTTGTGGAGTTAGCTGAAACTGGTGGGCACCCGGTTGACTCTTTCACCGGGGCCCTCTGGAGTTTTCCGCCGGCTTGCAGTACTGGGCTTCAGCTTTCTCCGGGCTTGGACATACCTCCCGATAGTGTCCTACTCCTCCACAGTTGAAACAGATCCTCAGCTTCCTTGATTTGAGCCGATATGCCTGAAGGGGAGCCCCCTGAGACACTCACTGTCTTATTTCTATGCAATACTAATGAATTTAAACATACCACAAGAACTTACGTTCCTTCAGGCATGGGAGAGGGACTTAGGGTTAACATTCTCCCAAGAACAGAGAGACAGGATCTTGTTATTTACACACAAGGCCTCAGTAGGGAGCAGATACCAGGAGGGAGGATACAAAATTTTAACTAGATGGTATAGAACACCAACAGTACTGCATCGAATATATCCTCAGACGTCAGATGCCTGCTGGAGATGTCACATGGCAGAAGGGACTCTAATACATATTTTCTGGGAATGTGTGAAAATACAGGAGTTTTGGAAAATGGTAGTAGAAACTATCAAAATAATCACAGGAGTGTCTTTAGAAGACAGACCAGCAGCCATTCTAATACTAGATATACCTATATCAGTGGAAAAATACAAAAATTCACTACTAAGACATCTTATTATAGCCGCGAGAGCGTGCGTCCCTGTCCTGTGGAAAAAGGAGAGTCCACCAACTAGAGCACAATGGTTAACTAGAATCGCAGAGATTCAACAGATGGAGAACCTCACAATGGCAATGAAAGATCAAGATGGGAGATACCGGACGATATGGGCACCCTACTTGAAATATAGGGATGAGAGGGGAGGGGGTGGGGATCGGGGAGAGGAGGTGTGAGGGTGTAATCTTTTTTTTTGTGATTGCTTGGGGGAGGGCATCACGGAAAAGAAAGGCAGAGGTTAAAGAGGAAAAGAGAAGTCACATTGAATTAATGAAGCATAAAGGAGGTGGGAGAATACAAGATTGTAGTCTCTTTTTTTTGTGTTTGATTTTTGATTGATATAAGCAGATGGTATACAACGTGAACTTGTAATGTGAAATCTATGGAAAAATAAAGAATTTATAAAAAAAGAATTCGATATACCGGTACTCTTGAAAAAAATAAAAAGAAACCGGTCATCAGCTTCCCTTGATCTCTGTACTGGGGCGTCGTTAGAGCTGAGAGACTTCTTGGGCTCCTCTGGAGTGTTTCCACTTGGCAAACCGGTTGGTCAGTATGGACATCATCTCTATCAGCTGAGAGACTTGAGTCTTTAAAAGCTCAACCTGAGGGTCACCTTCATCAGCATTTATCACTCTCAGGCCTCGTACACACGACCAATTTTCTCGGCAAGAACCAGCAAGAAACTTGCTGGCAGAGAGGTCTTGCCGAGTAAATCGGTCGTGTGTACGCTGCTAGCGTGTTTCTCGTCGAGAAAACCGACAAGAAACCTCGACGAGAAAATAGAGAACCTGCTCTCTATTTTCTCGTCGAGATTCTCCTCGGCGTGTTTCTCGACGAGAAAAGTGAGTGTGTGTACACTTACCTGTCCGCCCGGAAGCCCGCGCATGTTCGAAATGAATTTGACGCATGCGCGGTAGCTTCCTAGGCATACGTAGGGTGTACCAAGATGGCGGCGACGGCATCGAATGTGACGAGCGCATGCTCGACGTAGTCGATGACGTCACCGCGTACACTCCTTTCAAAGAACCGCGGGTTCTTTGAAACGAGCGTGTGTACACTCGGCCGGGACAAGTTTCTTGTCCAAGAATCTCGTCGAAAAAAACGACATGTTTTTCTCAACGAGAATCTCGGCCGTGTGTACGAGGCCTTAGGCCTCGTACACACGGCCGAGATTCTCGTCGAAAAAAACATGTCGTTTTTTTCGACGAGATTCCTGGACAAGAAAATTGTCCCGGCCGAGTGTACACACGCTCGTTTCAAAGAACCCGCGGTTCTTTGAATGGAGCGTACGCGGTGACGTCATCGACTACGACGAGCATGCGCTCGTCACATTCGATGCCGTCGCCGCCATCTTGGTATACCCTACGTATGCCTAGGAAGCTACCGCGCATGCGTCAAATTCATTTCGAACATGCGTGGACAGGTAAGTGTACACACACTCACTTTTCTCGTCGAGAAACAGGCTGACGAGAATCTCGACGAGAAAATAGAGAGCAGGTTCTCTATTTTCTCGTCGAGGTTACTTGTCGGTTTTCTCGACGAGAAACCCGATAGCCGCGTACACACGACCGATTTACTCGGCAAGACATCTCTGCCAGCAAGTTTCTTGCTGGTTCTTGCCGAGAAAATCGGTCGTGTGTACGAGGCCTTACTCCTGCAGAGGATTCAGGGCTTCTCTATTTACTGTCCAGCATGACTTTCTCCTCCCTGACAATCCTTATCAAGTCTGGGTATTTCAGGATACCACCATCCTGCCCACTCCTCAACAGACGGGTAATGGGGTCTAAAGGCTGGGCCCCTCTCAAAACTTGCTTTGCTCTGATGTCATCTACATTCCGGGGGTCTAACCCTTTTTTCAGCAGAACCTGATGTATAATCTTCTCCAGACGCCTCATGTACTCTGACAGTTTCTCTCCTTCCTTCTGATAAGAGTGTTCCATTTGGTAGATGAGGTCAGAGACTTTCTCAGTGCAGCCAAACACATCCTGTAAGATGCTCAAGTAATCTTGCACAGTACAGTTCTTTTTACTGAGTTTCAAGTTGCGAATGGCTTCCAAAGCAGGTCCCTTTAAACTCTCAGTGATCCTCAGCTTATTATGTGGCTCTGGTATATCCCATTCTTCCAAAGCTTGAGTAGCCTGATCCAGCCATTCTTCAAAGCTGTCTTCCGCTGAAGGTACTGGTTGTCTCCCTGAGAAAATCCTAAGCTTCCTGTAACCAGCAGCTGAGTATGACTGGGGATCTTTTTGGCATCAAATTCCCCAAAGACAGCACAGAGTTCAGGTCCGATGGTGGCCAGAGGTGACTTGTTGGAGACCTCTGGTTTACTAGAGTCAGCTTGGCTCGGTGAGGTAGGGCCTCCCTGGGCTGCTTCTGGGTGAATCACATTTAATTTCCCCTTACTGGCTAGTTTCAAACTGGCGCCTCTGAAGTGTTCAGGGATTTCCTTCTTCCACTCAATCAATGCATAAGTGTGCGAGGTCCCTAAGCCTGTCTCTACGGCAATCACCCATGCTTTCTGGTCTGGGGACAGGATCTTTATGGCTTGGATTAACTGTTCTTCACCCCAAGATTCTCCTGGAATTTCAAGCACTATGCTGGAATCTATGCAGGCGTTCTCTTCCTCGCACCATGCTGCGGTAGTGGCAGGGTCCATTTTGGTGCCGGTAGAGGTTCTGTCTAGGGGAGGTTGGTTGCAGGGTCGCAGGAATCCCGGACGAGCCCCCACGTGTAGCACTACTTTTTGTAGGAGCTGCTGGTTTAATTTTGGGCCTGCACTCTGCCTGACAACCCACAGAATTTGGCTCAATCTCCTCTGGCACAAATGGGCAATAATATGATTAAGGACCACAATTGGCTGTTAGGGACCTCAAAGATGTATACATAACAATATAGGCAATAAAAATAACTGTTACCTTGATGTTGTTCTCCTGCCACTCAGCTGCAAAGACAGAGTTCCACACAAGTTCTAGCTTAACCAAAGGTGATATTTTTACTTGGTAAAGAAATGGGATAATGATTACACAATAGGCATTCAATACATACAGCTCCCTGTATAACTCAATGAAGAAAATACCATTGGTTCAAAATACCTCTAAGGTCTGACCCTGCTAACATAGCCTGGGGGCCAGATCTGAGCGAGGGTATGGTGGAGGAATCTAACAGTGTGGTAACATCAACACTGGGACACATCTCCACCAAGTCTCACACAAGCAGCCGGAACACAAAGTGACACAAACAGCTATTATTAATATGCACAATCACAATTCTATAACTCCCCCTTGTGGATAGATCAATTGGTGCATGTCCTATAACAACCACTTGCAAGGGTAGGAATTAGATGACTATCCCTTTAAGAGTCAGGTGTCTTCAGCTAGCCACGTTGGTGAACATAAATATTTGTAATCCAAAAAGGTAGGATGCAGAAAGAACTGTTAATTGAAACACACGGACCGACAGTACAAGGGGTACTAGTTTCCCCAAGGTGTTGAGTTCCTATGTGCAAAGATATAAACATCAGAAAACACAAGTGAAGCTTGCTATAGTCACACTCCTGGCAGTCAGTTAACTAAATTGATGGGCAAGTGCCCACTCAACCAGATGAGGCCTTGTATTGCTGCTTTTCCTCTGTCCGGAACCCTCCGTGTCACGAGGCTCTTAGTCCTTCACCCGGCCGTCCTCTGAATGTCGGTGAACACAGGGCCCTGGATGCTGCAAACCGATCTTCCTCCGGTTGGTCAGCAAGGCTATTCCGTGGGGAACCCCCTTTGGCTAAGCGATCTGCTCTTAATTTCCATAGGCCCAGGCTTCTCGGGCCTAGGTATCTTCTCAGCAGGCCTCAACACAGGCCTCCTGCCGGATTGAAGATGGCATCCAGAGAGAGCGTGCTATACGGCGTGTTGGCGTTAAAAAGGTCCTCCCATCAGGCTCCGCACGGCGCACTCCCCTCTGGTAGCACAGTGGCCTTGTGGGCAATGTAATCTCTGTGCTACCTATTGCAACGGAGTCTTTGTCTCCTAATAACTGAATCAAACAAGTTGTAACTAATTGGTATGAAATAACCAGTGAAAGAACCAAATTCATAATCACAGTACAGATTGCAGTCCTTAACGATGCTTGCAATGGTAATACCTTGCTACACGAGCATAATCCGTTACAGGAGTATGCTCGTAATCCAAAGTACTCGCATATCAAAGCGAGTTTTCCCATTAAAGTCAATGGAAACGAAAATAATTTGTTCCCCATTGACTTCAATGGGATGCAATACCGCATCTGGCCAGAGGTGGGGGGGGCGCCGGAGAGCCTCGGAAACGGCCGTAAAGGCCCGAGGACACGTCGGCTGACCTCGGCAAACGTCGGAAAGGCTCGGAAACGGAGTATTTCCGTGTCTTTCCGAGCATTGCCGAATGGCAGCGATCGGCTGCGATCGCCCGCTGTTCGGCTCTGCTCGGCTCCGGTGCCCCTGCACGTCAGGCCAAATGCGGTACTGCAGGCCCTATTAGGTTGAATTCTGCTCGTCTTGCAAGACAATACTCCCAAACCGAGTCAGATTTTTTTTTTTAAAGTTACTCGCAAATCAAATTGCCCTCAAACCAAGTTACTCTTAAACCGAGGTTCCACTGTATCTCATAAACGGTGCACATTTAAGAGATATTAATCTTACCGATGGGTACGTTTTATTATAAGCTTATCTGTGGGTAAAAGCAACAAAGCAGGGTTTACATTACTACCACTTTAAAAATAGATACCTATACTTTTTAAAGCGGTAGAAAACTCAGATAATGTTACCCCAAATCAGCAATATGCAATTTCATGTTGCTGTTTAGTAGCTATGCGCCGGGGGGCGTGGCCGGATGTGAACGAGGCAACAAGTGTTTCTCTGGAGCTCCGCAACTATCCTGGATATTAACTGATTTTCAGAGCTTTTATCACCCCTCTTTTGGTCCATACACCATCGGTAGGTGATTGCAGTGTCCTGGTCATGAGAAAGACAGGACGCAGGCACGGGCAGACATCGCAACACACGCAGCGCCAGACACGCTCTGCACGAGGCACAGAACAGGGAGCAGCCGCCGCCATCTTGCCGCCCAGTCACTCATCTGAGCAGGCTAGAAAGAAGGGGAAGCCGATGGAGCAGGGGACGGCTGTGGCGGGTCGCAGCCCAGAGGAACACTCGCAGGACATCCGGGAGCAGAGGGGGGCCTCGGATGCAATCACCAGACCCATCCTGGAGGCCATAGATGCTAGCAAGGCCGCGGTGATGGTGAGAATCGACCATCTTGCTACTGAATGTACGCTGATCAGGCATGACCTGGATAAGATCCGAGGACGGCTCACCACGGCGGAGGATCGGATCTCGGGGGTTGAGGACCTGTCCCATTCACATGGGGTACAACTGACAGAACTGCAGGATCTGGTAAGATCTCTCCAGCATAGAGCTGACGCGGCTGAAGACCGCCAAAGGAGAAACAATGTCAGAGTGGTGGGTCTGCCTGAGCGGGCTGAAGGAGATAACACCATCACTTTTGCTGAGCAATTTTTCAAACAGATCCTGCAACTGGGTGATTTACCCCCCACTTATGTGGTGGAGAGGGCACACAGGGTGCCCACGGGTATTCGCCCCCCCGGAGCATATCCACGGCCTTTCTTAGTCCGGTTTCTCAATTATAGAGACCGGGACATGATCCTGCGAGAATCTAGGAAACATCAAGACCTCCGCTTTGATAATGCCAGAGTGATGTTATTCCCAGACTTCTCAGCTGAGACACAGAGGAAGAGGCAATCCTTTAATAAAATCCATAAGAAGCTGAGAGAAAGGGAGATCCAATATAGCATGCTTTATCCCAGCAGACTCCGAGTACAACATGAGGGGGCAGTTGAGTTCTTCGACAACCCGAGGGAGGCCTCAGAATGGCTAGAAAGAATCCCATAAATACATTTGCTTGAGGCCTGGCTGGTTCCTGCTTTTTAAGTGGCAGGGAAAATCCGGATCAGTATGCGGTGTGGGGCCACGGAAGTTTTTGCCTTGGGCGCGTTTTACTTTTCTAGTTTCTGTTTTTGGCTTGTTTTTTTTTTTTTTTTTAGTTTTTATCCTATTTAACAGTATCAACCCTGAGGCTCGTGCCTGGGTCTGTCTAAGCTGGCATTTCCTGGGAGGCCACTAGAGGGCCCTGACGGTCCACTGACTGCTAGACTGCCAAGTTTGGTGTGTTTTGCCCTGTGCTCCTTGATCCTTGTACATGGGGCTCCATGAGGGCACGCAAGAAGATCAGAATAAGTTGCTGAACAATTCGTCACAAGGTTGGAGACTTCCTAATCTAATCTTTTGTTATCTCCCTCTTTTTTGGAAGTTTGGGACTAAGCTGAATACCAGTGTTTGTTTTTCTTCTATTTTGTTTTTGTTTTTTTTAGGTAAGGTTCTGGTATAATGGCAGGGGAGGGATGTTTAAACTCAGTTAACCACAGACAGGGGGGGAAAAAGATTATTATTGTATGGCATTGGGTAGAGATCTCTGACAGTTCATCTGGACTATTTGAAATTATGCAGCAGAGTGCCTGGTATTCATGCTCACCACAGCAGGGTTATGGCTGAACGTATTCAAATTGTGTCATGGAATGTAAGAGGGTTAAATAATAAGTTCAAGAGGGCATCGGTGTTTAAATATCTTAAGCAAACCAAGCCGCATGTCGTGTTTCTGCAGGAGACCCACTTGGATGGTAGCAGGGTACTTGCAATGCGTAGGCCATGGGTGCAAAAGGCTTTCCATGCGACATACTCCACATTTGCAAGGGGGGTCTCAATTCTTATTAGCAGAGCTATGCCCTGCACCATCCACCAAGTGTTCTTAGATCCGGAGGGACGATATGTGGCGTTGCTGTTAAATATTTTTCAACACAAAATGTTATTGGTGAATGTGTATATACCTCCTCCTTTCAATGTACAAGTGCTATATGACCTGTTTGCTAAACTGGCTCCCTATGCCCATCTCCCTCTGTTGCTGATGGGCGACTTCAACGCCATCATGGATGGGTTGGACTCGTCCAACCAGGGGAGACAGGGGTCGGTAGATCTTATCTCTTGGGCGTCGGTGACTGGGCTGACTGACATGTGGAGATCTAAAAAACCCCTTTGCAGGGTTTATTCCCACGTCTCGGTGACTCATCGCTCATCGGCTAGGATTGATATGGCCTTTGGTAATCAGGCCCTGTTGCCGCTCTTTCAAGATGCAGGGTATATGGCGGGGGGTATATCAGATCACTGCCCCTTGTCCATCGCTCTCAGTTTTACTGCGGGTGGGGGGAGGGGGGTGGAGGTTGTCTCCAGGCTGGTTACAGAATGAGCAGGTGTCCTCCCGTTTGCAGGAGGCGATTCCCGCTTACTGGTCTAGCAATGAGGATACTGCAGACCCACCTGTGGTGTGGGATGCTTTTAAGGCAGTGATTAGGGGGGAATGTATTGCAGCTATTAAAACAGAAAGGATAGCCCATAACGCTGAAATTCAAATGTTACAAAACACTGAAAAGGAGTGTGCGGAGAGGCATGCCGGCGGTCCCTCAGATGCCTCTTATTTGGCTCTGATGGAGGCTAGGCGTCTGCTCTCTTTGCATTTCTCAGACTTAGCCCACACAGAGGCCAAAAATAGGGCAAACTCTGTTTTCTCTGAGGGGGATAAGAATGGGAAATTTCTGGCAAGATTGGTGGCAGTGGACAATCCGGTTACAAATATTCCGGTGATTCGGGGTAGGAATGGAGACCTGGTTAGTGACCCTTCCGAAATACTGACTGAATTTCAAAACTTCTTTGCTACCCTTTATGCCCCTATACCAACTTATGATCCTGTAGCATTGGAAGCACTCCTGGAGGGATTGGATCTTCCGAGGTTGACTGAAGGTGATCGGTTGGCTCTAGACGCTGAGATTACAAACAAGGAGATAACAGCAGCTATTTTTGATTTTCCCCCTCACAAAGCCCCGGGGCCGGACGGCTTTCCGGCAGATTTCTATAAGAGCTACGTGGAGGTAATTGCCCCTAGGTTAAACTCGTTATTTGCCAAATGCTTAGAACTGAATAGGCTCCGGCATCCATGTTGGATGCATACATGGTGTTATTGCTCAAACCAGGTAAAGATCCTCTAGACTGCTCAGCTTATAGACCCATAGCTTTATTAAATATGGACCTCAAGATCCTAACGAAGGTCTTGGCTAAAAGGCTTGTCGGGGTGATTTCCTCTCTGGTCGGTATTGACCAGACAGGTTTCATGCCAGGGATGTCCACAGATACGAATTTGCGGAGGCTATTTACTCATCTTCAGCTCCCGGGGGCAGAGGCGGGTGCCAGAACCGTTGTGTCGATTGACATTGAGAAAGCTTTCGACTCAATTGATTGGCAGTACATGCACCGGGTGCTGGAGAGGATGGGGTTCGGACAGGTCTATAGGCAGTGGATTAGGATGTTATATAGCAAACCCAGGGTGGCGATTAGGCTTGGTAGGAACACTTCTCCGTACTTCTCGGTGGGTCGAGGTACTAGACAGGGATGTCCCTTATCCCCGTTTATATTCGCACTCATGATTGAACCTCTTGCAGTGGCACTCCGATCGTCTAGTGAGGTAGAGGCTATCAAAGTGGGGAGTGTTAGGGAATGTCTGGCATTATATGCTGATGACATGCTTTTATTCCTTGAGGATCCCGGGTCTTCGCTTCAGGCGGCCTTGAGGATCTTCGAGAATTTCGCTATATACTCGGGTCTGAAGGTGAATTGGAGCAAATCCTCTATTCTACCTCTAGACGCCGGAGCCAGGGAGAAGGCGGATCTTAATATGCCTTTACAATGGGTTTCCTCCATTACTTATCTAGGAGTAAAAATCACAGCAGACAGCACAGACTACATGAAACTCAATTTGCTACCGCTGTTAATTTTTTTTAAACAGCGGGCCCTAGCTTGGCAGAGGCTTCCGCTGTCACTTATAGGGAGAATAAACCTACTGAAGATGAAAGTTCTCCCGGTCATATTGTACTTCCTAAGACATGCCCCGGTCAGAGTTCCTAAATCCTTTTTTAGACAACTTGATGGCATCACCAGTTCGTTCCTCTGGGCCCCTAAATCACCACGCATTGGCCTAAAAGTACTCCAGGAACCCTGGGGACAGGGGGGACTGGCTTTGCCTGATTGGAGGAAATATTACCTTGCCAGTCAACTGGTGTTTGCTCATAGATGGCTTACGGCTGAATCAAGGGATTCTGCTACAGTGGTGGAGGCAGCACATCTGGGGTCGTACGAGACCCTTCGCTTGGCCATATATAGAGGGGTAAAGTCTGATCTGCAGCTCACGCTGTCCATGAAGGTGACCGTTAGAGCATGGGAGGAGGCGGTAGGCCTGGCCTGTCCGAGCTACCTGGGTTTCTCGCCGCAGACTCCGCTGTGGGGGAACCCTAGGTTGGCAGAATTTTACTCATTCTCGGATCCGGGGGTGTGGGCGGTTAAAGGTATCAAGCTTCTAAAAGATGTTACAATGGACGGGGTTTTGCTTACTTTTGACCAATTTAAAGCCAGACATGATATCCCCAACTCGTACTTCTTTAGGTACATACAGCTCCGTCATGCTTTTCAGGCTCAATTCCGGGAGAGGGCGGTGAAGTCTCTTCCGTCAACCTTGGAGGATCTACTTATGATGGAAGATTTGCCTAAGACTCTATCTGTCACGTATAAGGAGCTATTTAAGAGGAGTCCAATGGCCTTGACTAAATGTCGGGAGAGGTGGGAGAGAGATGTCCCAGGGATAGATGGAGAGGATTGGGATGGTATGTGGGACCATCCCTTTAAGCACTTGGTTTCCGCTAGAGATAAATTAATTCACTTTAAATTCCTGCATAGGATTTACTTTACCCCGGCTAGACTTTCAGTGATCTACCCGTCTGCATCTTCAGAGTGCTGGAGATGCTCTTTTTCTCCAGCTGATGCCACACATATCTTCTGGGAGTGCCCTCAGATTAAGGCATTTTGGGAGGGGGTGGCATCCTGCGTGGGGGGTGTTTTGGGGGTGCCCATCCCTTTATCGATCCGAGTATGTCTCTTGGGTCTGGTGGAGGATGTGGTCCCATCCGGAGCACTCAGGACGCTGGTGACCATTTTATTTTTTTATGGAAGGAAGGCCATTTTGCTCAAATGGAGATCGCCTGCCCCCCCGGAGATTAGTTTCTGGAAGGGGCTGGTGAACTCTATGCTACCATTTTACAAGGCAACATATATTTCCAGGGGGTGTGAGGGAAAGTTTAATAAAGTATGGCAGGCATGGTTTAATTCTGATACTACTGTTGGCTAGTTCGATAGTGGTTTTGCCTGCTTGGAATAATCGGTAACAGGGGCCGGATATAGAGGGGTTAATGGGTGAGTGAATGGCTGAACTGAGGTAGGGGGTTTAGGTCGGTTGGTCGGTTACTCTGGGAGGGGCGGGGTCCTGCTGTGGGGGAGAGAACTCTGACATGTCCATCGCGCTTACATTATACAATGCATAAATAGAGAAGTCCATGTCCCCATATTATTAGGCTTGTGAATCCCTAAAAGGTGGTATACTGAGTTTTTGGGTGGTTGGGGGGAGGGGGGGTAGGATGGGTGGAGGGAGGGTGGTATTAGCAATGGGGGGGGGGTTCTTTTGTGTTACTGCATGTAGTCAGCTGCCTATGTTAGGTAGAATGTATTACATGTCGATTGGTGACCATGTTGGTCATAGGAAGGCCGGGCGATTTGTCAAGGCCTTTTTTTTTTTGTTTTGTTTCTCTCAATGTTTGTATGTCTTACAAAAAATTCAATAAACATAATTAAAAAAAAAAAAAAAAAAAAGTAGCTATGCGCCGGATACATTTTGCAAAGACCAAAAATTGCCGCTCCAGGCAGATTACGTTTTGGAAAGATGTTTCTCTCTTAGAGACCAAGCGTGCCGGCAATGCACATAGCAATGAAAACAAAAATGGTGAGGACAGCCGCACTCCAATCCAACATATGTTTATTGAAGAAAGACAGGCACTACAAAAACGGATACATTTTGCAAATAGAACGTTCTTACTTGAAAAAAATTAACTTTTTATGATTGCCTCTGCTTGTACTCAGCTGCTGCCATTATAACTCCTGTCTTCCGTGTCTCAGTTGTATTTTATTTCCGCCCTCACTTTTCTTCTGTGGCCATAATCCTGCACATGCGCATTCGTTCCTGAAGCCAAGCCTCGTTTTAGTTTCAGACAGACAGGCTCTGTCCTCGGCTCTGCGATCCAACCCCTGTGACGAAGCAAGTCACATGGGATTAGGATCAGCTTCTCAGCGGGGGAGTGTTGTGGGTACTCGGGGCTGCCGAAGGAAATGACGCAGCTCCGGCATGTACACAATAATTTTCCGGCATACCGGAAACATAGGACTAATTTGCGCATGCGCCGGTGATGTCATTGAAAAGCAAACACAGGATTACACAGAAAGCAAACAGGTAGGAAGCCACACACACACAGCGTAAACAGGACATTTGGTTACAATGATTCATTTTACAAAAACTTGATTTGATGGGTTTACAACCGCTTTAAAATCCAGCAATACAGTGTGCACATGCTCAGTTGCTCCCTATTTTTTGGCACCGTGCTAAAAATGTAGAAGACAATCTGCTGACAGCCTAAAGATTTACAGCTGCTCAGGGGCACTGGGCTTCAGCAACATGGCAGCCTTCAGCAAGAAGAAACAGGAACAATTCTGGAGGCAATTTAAAGTACACACTAACTTTGGTAGCATAATTATTTATGTGAAATGCACGTTCATTGCTAAAAAAAAAAAATTTTTTTTAATCAAGTGGCTCAGGGTAAAGTTCCACTTTAACCACTTCGCGCCCGGGCCATATTAAAAAGACGTCCGCAAAGCGGTCGTCAATTGCTGATAGGACGTCTATGGACGTCCTCCCATTTACTTCCGTGATGCGCGCCACCGCGGGCGCGCATCGGGGAAAAGCTGTGCCCGCCGTGTCAGGCGAGTGCCGATGCGCGTGCCTGGCGGCCGCGATGTCCGCCAGGTACGAGCGATCGGCTGTCACAGAGCCAGGGACGTGGATCTCTGTGTGTAAACACAGAGATCCACGTCCTGTCAGGGAGAGGAGACTGATGGTGTGTCCCTTGTACATAGGGACAACCATCGGTCACCTCCCCCAGCCAGTCCCCTCCCCCCACAGTAAGAACATCTAGCAGGGAACATATTAACCCCTTGATCGCCCCCCAGTGGTTAACCCCTTCCCTGCCAGTCACATTTATACAGTAATCAGTGCATATTTATAGCACTATTCGCTGTATAAATGTGAATGGTCCCAAAAATGTGTCAAAAGTGTCCGATGTGTCCGCCGTAATGTCGCAGTCACAAAAATAAAATAAAAAAATCGCAGATCAACGCCATTACTAGTAAAAAAAAAAAAAAAAATTTAAAAAATCATAATTCTATTCCCTATTTTGTAGGCGCTATAACTTTTGCGCAAACCAATCACTATACGCTTATTGCGATTATTTTTTTTACCTAAAATATGTAGAATACGTATCGGCCTAAACTGAGGAAAAAAATAGTTTTTTTTAAAAAAAATTGGGATATTAATTATAGCAAAAATTAAAAAAATTGTGTTTTTTTCAAAATTGTCGCTCTATTTTTGTTTATAGCGCAAAAAATAAAAACCGCAAAAATGATCAAATACCACCAAAAGAAAGCTCTATTTCTGGGAAAAAAAAGGACGTCAATTTTGTTTGGGAGCCACGTCGCACGACCGCGCAATTGTCATTCAAAGCGTGACAGTGCTGAAACCTGAAATTTCGCCTGGGCAGGAAGGGGGTTATGTGCCCAGTTGTCAAGTGGTTAAAGCACTGAGGGAGTGGTTAGAGATAAAATGAATAAAATGGTACACAATATGCGTAGATAAACACAAACAGATATAATCGAAAGGAGCAGCGCCAATTAATTAAAGGTCCATATGCATAGTCCATAAATTATCCAGGTGAATAACTGCTGGACTGGAGATCAAATATATCAAGTGCAGAGAGACCGCCACCATCACCCAAACACACTGCCTCTTACCCTCAGATAGACTGTTAAGCGCATAGGTTATCAATCAAATGACAACTCCAGCAGCAATAGGGATAAACTCCAGCAACTCCACCGCAGCACCCGAAGTCTCAGTAAAAACATAAGAAAAAACTCCTCATAGCGCAGACATCCAAATAAGGTGGTTTAATGATTTAAAATCCAATAGAATACACTCACATTTACAAAGAAATAAACTTGCATGAGTTTCAAACTCAAAAAATGGCCGGCATACGAGTCGCGTCACACGTCTCCGACTCCTACGCGTTTTGTCATCAATTACGTCGTCAGTTAGAATAGGAAGGGAGAGGGAATATTTCCAAGATTACTTAGCTTTATTCCAGATATCTAATTTGAGCAGAATGTTTTGAGTGGAGAAACAAAGGAATTCAAGTGAACCTGTGGCTGCACCCTGGATTGGGGGGAAAAAAAAATTTTAAGCTCTAAGTCAGTGGTTCTCAACCTGGGGTCGGGACCCCCTCTGAGGTCAAATAATAATTTGCCAGGGGTCACCGAATCCTGGGCTGTTTCTCAAGCCCGCTCTGCTCTCCCAGCCTTTTTGTGGCCACCCAGCAGGGCTGTCCCTGAAACCTGTGGCCGCCCAGCTGGGCTGTTCCTGGAGTCTGTGGCCGCCCACTCAGCCTCTTTGCAGCCACCAATTCAGTTCACGGCATGGCTGGGGGGCAGAAACTAGAGACCAGCTGACTAGTGAGGAATGTGAAGTGAGAGGGGCTGGAGTAGACCCTATCTCCTGATTTCAGCATAAGTGTCACTGCTATGAGACAGTGAGTAACACTACCCATGATTATAGTTGCCATTAAAAGTCCCCACTACAGTTCTTAGATCAGCAAATGACCTTGATCAAGAGCACCTAAGTTGGCTGATCAGAACTCCCCCCAGCACTGTCACTGATCCCACCCCCCACCAATGAGTAAGAGAATACATGGAAGGGAGAGGAAAAAGGGGGAGGGACAAAGAAAAAGGGAGAGAAAGAAAGAGAAAAGGACAAAAAATATGGCTAGAGAGAGAGATGGGGGAAAAAAAAAAAAAGAAGAAATTAGGATAGAGAGAGATAAAAGGGAAAGAAAGGAGAACATCCTAAAATGTACCATAAGGGGTTTTAATACTGTACGAGTGGAAGGGACTCCGGCAGCGTTAAATGTCCATGGGTTAGGGGCGCAAATAACTTGTCTTGCCTTGGGTGCTGACAACCCACTTGGGAAATTTTATCAAGAGGTCACAGCACAAGAAAGGTGGAGAACCACTGCTATAAGTGAAATCATAGTTGTTTTTGGTTAACGGATCATTAAATATTGGATCTGCATGACAGGCAGGCACCCTGCATTTTCAGGAAATGCCAGCAATGGCAGCCCACATTCATTGGTATGGGTTTTCTTTAAAACTATCACTTTCTGATAACCAGCTTCAGCATTACTTCCACTGACTATACTTTTGTTCTTGTTCTATTTTATGTATGTACAGTAACTTTCCCAAGGTATCTGTAGAAAAATAGGTCATGAGAACCTTGTACACTCTCCTCCAAAGAGAAAGAGAAAGAGCTTACCAAGTTTACAAAGACTGTCACTCTGAACATCAGAACTTCCATTTCCTCATGGGAATAAGGGTATCATGTTTCTCATATACCCTACGCATTTCACTGAAGCCAAGCTAGCTGTATTTGTACTATATTAAAGGGGAACTTCAATCAACATATAAAAGTAAATGACTAAAAATAATTGAAGCCTTCCTAACTTTCTTGTTTAGAATTGTATTGTTACTGTACTTTACTTTGTAAAGTGCTGTGCAAGCTGTTAGTGACAAAGCTTGTATAATAATAATAATAGTCAGAGACAGACAGCTAGCATTTTCTAGCAATTCCAGGTTATATCAATCTACCATCAATTTACATATTCACTTTACCCAGATATCAGAGACCCCTGTAGCACCCTCTACCTTAGGTAGGTGCTAAGTGTAAGGGTTTTTGTGTAAGCTACCAGTGCAGGTAAATTTAAGCAGGCCTATGCTACGATCTAGGCCTTTCTGTTTTGATCTGGGGGCAGGGGAGTGGTTTAGTGTAGCAGTGGGTGACTGACATGTACTTCAGCTCTTGGGCACCTCCTCTGTTTCCAGGGAGAAGGTTCTGGAAAAGGGGCAGGGCAGAGAGCTGGAGTGACATGGGGCACATGTGAGGAGCTCTGACCAATCCCCAATTAGGATTGGCAGGGGGCAGGCCTTGTACATATACACATGGTCAGCCTGCTGGGGGGGGGGGAGTTGTCGCTGGGTGAACTGGATGATGGAGTGCTAGACTGTCGTGTCTGAGGGAACCCCTATCTGGGGGGGGGGTGTACCTCAGGCGGAGGAGCTCGGGAGCTGGGAGGGAGGCTATTCTTACCCGGTCATTGAGAGGTGTCCTAGAACAGGAGCTGGAGGAGACAGTTGGTCCACACGTCCTGAGTAAGTCATTCAGAAAAGATCCAGGGCAGGTGCTGGTGAGTAAAAGCACAGTGGAGAGATCTGGAAGAGGCATGCCAGGGGAGCTGGATGTAGAGCCAGAGGGAGAGACTGTGGAGTTTGTGTCAAATCGATTCAGCCATAAGTGCGGGCAGGATTTGCAAGTCGGATTTGCTGGGATTAGTAGTCCATCACCATTTATTCATCTCAAGTAAACGGTTGCTGCCATAAAGGGGTACTGCAGGCTGGGACTTATTCAGAGTCATGTTCTGATGGCATGACAGTATTACTAGACTTGGACAGTAAAGTAGTGTGCTGGAGGAAGAAGTGTTCTGAGGTAAAAGTCTGTCAAGGAATGTGCTGGAGGAAGAAGTGTCCTGAGGTAAAAAAATGTCAAGTTTAGGGTCAGCCATCTTGTTTTTTTGAGAAGTATGACGCAGTTGCTATATTCTTCAAAGTACTAATTTATCTTCTGGGCATCCCATGTCCCTTTCCCCAACCAAGTTGATCCCCTAATAAAACAACAAAAACAAGCAAGAGACTGTTCATTGACTAAAGGAGTGTGTCTAATGGATGTCTGGCAGCAGGGTGGAATGTGTGGATTCTGTAACACGTAGCAACCCATCGCTACACACGCTATAAAAACACCAGAAGTATCAACCCTGCTGCCTATCATGTGTCTGAACTCTGCTGTTTGAATACTTGCCCAAAATACTAACAGTGCATACAATATGACAATACCAGAGCTTCAAAACAGAATAGACTACACAAATGATTTGTATCAATCACCTCCACCCTGTTTTGTCTTTGCCATTTCATCAGTCACTGCAGACACTACCTTTGTCAAACTGTCATCTAAAACTGTACCTGGCGTACATGAGACAATGGCAATTCAAAACCAAATGAAAGGTTTTGAAGTAATTATTCGCAGTGCCATTTCAAAATAAATTTTGCAATTTTTTTTTTTTTTTTTCATGGGCAAAATGGAAATGTTATGTTTCCAAGGCAATCTTGTTTAAAACTAAACCAAATTAAATCAAACACAGTAAGGATAACATTTGTCTTTCTGGATGTGTGTTATCAAACAAGATGGTACATTTGTGGCTGCTGTTTTAATCCTATCATTTTAGTGGCAGCTGCCATCTGTCTTCTTATACTACTATATGGCTTACTGTCTCTTCCTACTTCTTTGATTGAATGCTGCTGGTATTGCAAAGGTATTAAATAAAGGACTAACTAGTAGTGTTGAGCGAACCCGAACTGTAAAGTTCGGGTCCGTACCGAACTTTAGCTTTTTCCCGAACCCGAACTTTGCGCAAAAGTTCGGGTTCGGGTATCTAATTACGCATTTAGAAATGCTTCAGGGGCCAGCCAATCACCTTTTGATTAGCTGGTGTGCCCTTAGAGGCCATCATAGCCATGCCTACTAATGGCATGGCTGTGATTGGTCAGTGCAACATGTGACCCAGCTTCTATATAAGCTAGAGGCACACAGCACACACGTCACTCTGCTTCAGAATAGATAGGGAGAGGATCTTGGCTTCTGCTGTTGCTAATAGGGAGAGATTGTAAAATACATGAGGTAGTCCTGATTCTGCAATCTGAGGGAAAAGATAGAGAGATAGTGTAGTGTAGGGCCAGGTTCCTGTTGGTACTTTCAGGGAGAGAGATATATTATATAGGAGTCCAGATTCAGAGATTAAAATCAGCGATCTGCATAGGTTTACCTGTTTGTGTTGCAGTGCACAGTCTTTTTACACTGCCATGAGCCCAGTGTCAGAGAAAATCTAACTTTTAGGGGGGAAAAAAAAAAAGGCACTTTATTGTGCTGTTTTCCAAAAGACCCATAGGGCAAAAAAAAATAAAAATTTGCATTTTACTTTGCTCGTGCAAAAAAAGACCCGTTTAGGGCAAAAAAATAAATAAAAAATTTGCACTTTGATGTACGCTTGCAAAAAGAGCCATTCAGGGGCACAAAAAATAGTTTGCAGTGTGTTATACATATGTGGAGGTGTGTGAAATAAACAATTTCTATATAGTTTTCTCCTACTGTGCTATACTAAAAAAAAACAATTTCTATATAGTTTTCTTCTACTGTGCTATACTAAAAAAAAACATTTTTTTTTAATAGCATTTTCTGCAGTTCTGTAGCTGTGCGATTCAGCGGTTACGTACTGTGGGTGTGTTCTGCTCTTCCAAAAACACCCATTTAGGGCAACATCCTAAATTTGGAAAATATGAGGAGAAGGTCAAAGGGACGTGGTGGCCCCGGTCGTGGTGCTGCTGGTGGAGCTCCTGTTGCAGGGAGAGGACGTGGTGGATCTGTGCCAGATACACGCACAAGTGAAACACCTTCCTCAGGTGCGAGTAGGCGACCGAGCCTGCGGCGGTATTTTGTCGCGCCTAATGAGGCTGTACGAATGTTTAGGCCAGGACAAGTACAGGCGATAGTAGATTGGGTTGCTGACAGTGCCTCGGGTTCCTTCACATTGTCTCCCACCCACTCTTCTGATGAAAGATCAGAGTTGGCACCTGAAACCCATGTCCATCAGTCTTTCACCTCACCCCCTTGCAAATCAGCCAAGCAGTCTGAGCCCCAAATCATGCAGCAGTCTCTTCTGCTTTTCGATGACTCTGTTAGCAGGGTTTCCCAGGGCCATCCACCTAGCCCTGCCCCAGAAGTGCAAGAGATTGAGTGCACCGATGCCCAACCACTTATGTTTCATGATGAGTACATGGGAGGACCATCGCAGTACGTCTCGGATGATTACGAAACACAGGTGCCAACTGCTGCTGCTTTCGCAATTGTGCAGACAGACAAGGAGGGCAGGGGTGAAGACTGGGTGGAAGATGATGTGGAGGACGATGAGGTCCTCGACCCCACATGGAATCAACGTTATGCAGGTGACCAGTGTAGTTTGGAGGAAGAGGCGGTGGTCGCACAGAGCCACCAGCACAGCAGAAGAGGGAGCAGGGTGCAAAAGCGGAGCGTCCGTCCCCTAGACAGTATGTCTGCTACTGCCCAACGCAGCAAGGGACCGAGCACACCAAAGCCAGGTCCAAGGAGTTCCCTAGCGTGGCAGTTCTTCACACAATGTGCTGATGACAAGACACGAGTGGTTTGCAGGCTGTGCAATCAGAGGCTGAAGCGAGGCATAAACGTTCTCAACCTGAGCACAACCTGCATGACCAGGCATCTAAGTGCAAAGCACGAGCTGCAGTGGAGTAGACACCTCAAAAACCAAGAAAGGTCTCTGGCTCCTCCTGCTTCCTCTTCTGCTGCAGTCTCGGCCTCTTCATCCACCTCTGTAGTGACAGTGGCACCTGCCACCCCGCAAACAGAGGATCTGCCAGCAACACTACCACCTGGGTCACCATCTCCCAAACATTGGAGCGGAAGAGGAAGTACCCCCCTAGCCACCCGCGATCCCTGGCCCTGAATGCCAGCATTTCAAAACTCCTGGCCTTTGAAATGCTGTCATTCCGTATGGTGGAGACGCAGAGTTTTAAAAGCCTGATGGCATTGGCTGTCCCACAGTACGTCGTGCCCAGCCGCCACTATTTTTCCAGACGAGCCATCCCTTCCCTGAACAACCAAGTGGGGGACAAAATCAGGTGTGCACTGCGCAACGCCATCTGTGGCAAGGTCCACCTAACTACGGATGCGTGGACCAGTAAGCACGGTCAGGGACGTTATATCTCCCTAACAGCACACTGGGTAAATGCAGTGGCGGCTGGGCCTGAGGCAGATAGCAGTTTGGCGCATGTCCTTCCACCACCGAGGATTGCAGGGCGCTTCAGTTTGCCTCCTGTTGCTAACTCCTCCTACTCCGCTTCCTCATCCTCTACCGCCTCCTCATCCGGTCAGCGTAACACCTTCACCACCAACTTCAGCACAGCCAGGGGTAAACGACAGCAGGCAGTTTTAAAACTTTCCTGTTTGGGGGAAAAACCCCACACCGCGCAGGAGTTGTGGAGGGACATGGAACAACAGACCAATGAGTGGTTGCTGTCAGTGAGCCTCAAGCCCGGCCTGGTGGTGTGCGATAATGGGCGAAATCTCGTAGCAGCTCTGGGCCTAGCCGGTTTGACGCACATCCCTTGCCTGGCGCATGTGCTGAACTTGGTGGTCCAGAGGTTCCTTAAAAATTACCCCAATATGCCAGAGCTGCTGCAGAAAGTGCGGGCTGTGTGTGCGCACTTTCGGCGTTCTCACCCTGCTGCTGCTCGCCTGTCAGCGCTGCAGCGTAACTTCGGCCTTCCCGCTCACCGCCTCATATGTGACGTGCCCACAAGGTGGAACTCCACCTTGCACATGCTGGCCAGACTGTGCGAGCAGCAGCAGGCGATAGTGGAGTTTCAGCTGCAGAAATCACACGTGAGTCGCTCTGCGGAACAGCACCACTTCACCACCAATAACTGGGCCTCCATGCGAGACCCGTGTGCCTTGTTGCGCTGTTTCGAGTACTCCACCAACATGTCCAGTGCCAATGACGCCGTTCTTAGCGTTACTATCCCAGTTCTATGCCTCCTTGAAAAAACGATTCGGGCGATGATGGAAGAGGATGTGGCACAGGAGGATGAGGAGGAGGAGGAAGCGGGATCATTTCAAAGGCTTTCAGGGCAGTCTTTCACAAGTGGCTACGAGGGTGGGTTCCTGCACCAACAAACGCCAGGTACACAATTGTCCGGCAGAAAGGGGACAGTTCTGGAGGATGATGAGGTGGAGGAGGAGATGGAGGAGGAGGAGGAGGAGGAGGAGCCATTTTCACAGCAGGGTGGCACCCAGACCAGCTCGTTGCCATCACTGGTGCGTGGCTGGGGGGATACAGAGGACACAGACGATACACCTCCCACAGAGGACAGCTTTTCTTTGCCTCTGGGCAGCCTGGCACACATGAGAAACATGCTGCAGTGTTTCCGCAATGACCGCCGAGTTGCCCACATTTTAACTGGTGCTGATTACTGGGTGGCCACCCTGCTGGATCCCCGTTACAAGGACAACGTACCGTCCTTAATTCCCTCACTGGAGCGGGATCGTAAGATGCGCGAGTACAAGCGCACGCTGGTAGACGCGCTGCTGGTGGCATTCCCACCTGACAGCGGGCGTACGGTGGAAGCACAAGGCGAAGGCAGAGGAGGAGGAAGAGGTCGCCAACGCAGCCGGGGCACCGGCAGCACCTCAGAAGGCAGGGTTAGCATGGCTGAAATGTGGAAAAGCTTTGTCAGCACGCCACAACAACCAGCACCACCAGCTGAGATGCAACGTCTTAGCAGAAGGCAGCATTTCACCAACATGGTTGAGCAGTATGTGTCCACAGGCCTACACGTACTGGATGATGGGTCTGCCCCCTTTAACTTCTGGGTCTCCAAATTGGGCACATGGCCTGAGCTTGCCCTTTATGCCTTGGAGGTGCTGGACTGCCCTGCAGCCAGTGTATTATCTGAACGTGTATTTAGCACGGCAGGGGGCGTTATCACAGACAAGCGCAGCCGTCTGTCCAGAGCCAATGTGGACAAGCTCACGTTCATTAAAATGAACCAGGCATGGATCCCACAGGACTTGTCCGTACCTTGTGCAGAATAGACATGTATACCGGTGTTGTGACAAAAACTGTCCGGCCATCGGATTGTGTCCGGCCCATACTGCGAAGGCGCAGCGCTTGCGCAGTACAGAGGACAAGGAGATTCACAAAATCTCCGAAGATGAACGGCGCCTGCGCTGTGAGTGCAGGTTCAAGCCCCACCATCCAAGTGGACATACGGTAGCACATAGTAACAGGGCCCCTCACAGGCTCGGTTCGATCGCCACGCTTCGGGCACGGCCTCACTTGGCTCGGCTTGAACCAGGGATGGTGTGGCCTTCACCTGAACTCACCATGCAGGCGCCGTTCGTCTTGGGAGATTTTCGAAATCCCCTTGTCCTACATACTGAGCAAGCGCAGTACAGGGTGGACACTATTTGACGGGGGACAGAATTCGACACATCACCGGCCTTACCCAGCCATTGTTGTATTTTTGAACTAGTGTTGGCTACCTCGTCCTCCTCCACCGCCGCTTCCACCTACACAGCCACATCCACCGCCACCTCAACCTCCTACTCCATATGGACCTCGTCCTCCTAGGTCAAGATTATAATTTTTATTTTATTTTTTTGTAGCGCACAGATCCTTTCCCCCTTACCTGCCTTTATGTTGTTGGCTCCTCGCAGGAGGGAGAAAGGCACACCGCACTACCAGCCCGTACCCTCCTATATAAAGAGGTTGAGCGGTGTACTTGACGGGCCGTGTCCACAGCCGGAGTCAAAACTCCTCCAGAGGATGATTCTCACCTCTACTGTAGGTAGAGGCAAGTCCTTTAATTCCCAGTAAAGTCAATGTCCACACCAGCTGAAATTACAACTCTTATTCTCTCATGGCAAAATAAACTCTACTCGGATAGAAAAGGTTAGAGCAAAGAAACAGGACAGCTTAAGGTGTGGAGGAGGTCCAGGCACAAACGTAGCACATTCACTTCACTGCTTAGGTTTCTCAAACAGTTTTAGGTGCACGGTCTCTGCCACAGACCTTGAGGTTGGTCTCTGCCACAGACCGGGTGTACAAGGCCCCTGCCACGGACCTGGAGAACTTTGGTCTCTGCCACAGACCAGGGTGTATAAGGCCCCTGCCACGGGCCGGGTGAATAAGGCCTCTGATACAGTCAAGATGACCTTGAGCTTCTCCTTCTACGAACCTAGCCCATATCAAGGGGAAGACATCTCTCCAGGGAGTCAACAGACCCTTCCTTCACCGTGACTCCCGCATCGGTCCATCAGAATGATCCTCCCTTCCCTGGAACATGGTCCCCTACACGAGGCGGCACCCTAAGACTCCTCGACCCTTAGCGGACTCCAGACGAAGGCTCTGGACTCCAGGCTTTACTCCCGCACCTAGGCCTCCATACCCAGGGCAGCAGGAACTCCAGGATAGTACCTCACCCCGGGCTAAAGGTACCCAAGATGGAACAGGAACACATGCACCCAGGCCGAAGGCACCTGGGCGTGGACCCCACTGGACATCAGCCCCCAGGCCAAAGGTCTGCCCCTTTTATATGCTCTCCCGGCATGCACAGCAGGTTCCCCGCCCCGCTGTACTACTGCCAAGAGGGGACACAAAAGGCACAGCACTGTATCGGCGGTTCAACCCTAGCCTACCATGGCAGCGCCACCTGTAGGCCGCAGGGAACTGCACACCAATACTGTCCCCCGAGGACAAAATGGTCCATGAATCCTACAGAATTAGGGTGTTTGAGCCTATTTACCACTCAAACACTTCCCTTAAATTTAGCACCCCGCTACATTTTTATTTCAAAGTATTTTATTTTCCCACTAGCTTATCCATTAAATTGAATAATTTATTCCAGAAAGGGCGTATTCTGGGGCATTCCCACCATATGTGTGGCATCGTGCCGTTGAGTTTCTGAGGTTCTTAATGACTTCCCGTACCTCTTCTGCTGAAAAGGGGGCCTCCAGCATATTTTTTTAATGTTATTTTAAGTTATTTCCCTATCCACATTTGTTTGCAGAGCACTTGCCATGCTCTTAACAACATTTTGCTGCCATTTGCAGCCCTCTAGCCCTTTCCATTACTTTTTTAGAGCCTTTTTAGTCCTTAGAAGTCCGGGTCCCCATTGACTTCAATGGGGTTCGGGTTCGGGTCCGGGTTCGGGTTAAAGTTCGGTCCCGAACCCGAACTGTTTTCCGAAGTTCGGCCGAACCCGTCGAACCCGAACATCCAGGTGTCCGCTCAACTCTACTAACTAGTAAATCATTATGGAGGATATGATATGGCTACTTTATGATCCAGTATTTCAGGACATTATATTTACAAGCAAAACCCAATTTTTTATTATTGTACAAGAGGGGATAGATAGGCGTGAAAAGGTTGAAATGCGGGCAACTTAGGGCAGCTGCAACAAAACTTCGAATGCTAAAAAACCTTTATTGGCCCAGCAACCAAATAAACTTTTAAACTTTATTAAAGTGTTACTAAAGTCTGATTTTTTCTTTTTTTGTAATAAAATAACACACGTTATACTCACCTGCTCTGTACAGTGGTATTGCACACAGCTGCCCCAATCCTCCTCTTCTTGGGTCCCTGGCGGCAATCTTGGCTCCTCCTCCTCTTTTGTGCGTCCCCATAGCAAGATGTTTGCTATGGGGACTAATGGTGCATGCTCGCTCCTTACCCTCGCTCCATAGACTTACACAGTGGGACTTAGGCCCGTCCCCCACGTCCTCTTCACTGCATTTGATTGACAACAGCAAGAGCCAATGACACCTGCTGCTGCTCGAATGCTGTGCGAAGAGGAAGCAAGGGGAGAATAGATGCAGCCGTGCGCAGTGCTGGTATCTTCTACCCTCTCTTTCCCTTCCCACAGGGAAACTGAAAACGTTTTTTTTACCTTAATTCAAGCAATGCATTAAGATTAAAAAATGTTTTTAGGTTTAGTATCACTTTAATGTCAGTTTGTTGGTGCTGTAGTGTCTTTGGAATCCATCTGCCCATAAGTTAAAAAAATTTAAGTAGTTCTAAACCTCTGTCATGAAATATGAACACTTCTGACAAGTTTTCCTGACACCAAGAGAAAAAAGGTGACACGAGACGGATCTTCAGCTGATTAACAGCCTTAGCTCTGTTCCTGTGTGCTGTGTGGAGGGTGGTGTGTCCCTTCCCTCCAATCGGCTCACAGAGTTCCCTTCACTGAGCTCTGCAGAGTGTAACTTCAGCTCTCCACCCCTTTTTTTCTGAACACTCAAACAAGCTTTATAAAATTCTGCCCTTGAAAAGATGTAGAGAAGAGGGCTGCAGATCAACAGGTACAACTTATGTAGGAGGATTTGTTTCATCTCTGTGTATTACCTGAGGCCAGCCACTTCACTGAGTATACGTGTGGGTTTACAACCACTTTAAAAGGAATTGTTCTTTTGTGGTCACTTTTATTTTTAAATAGGATCCCGTTTACTGTAAAACATACTACATTATTACTGACCTGTAACAGAAAAAAATGTACAGGCCAGTCAATACTTGATTCGCACAGGAATCCTCCGTCGTAAAAAATGGATGGAAAGAATAGAGGGATGGGAAGGGGTAAGTGCTCACAGGGAGCTCACCATGGATATCAGGTGTCAGGGGTTCACTCCAAGTGTAGAGCTTTAAGGACACCACCACCCGCTTTTCTCCGTTTCTGGACTGGTTTTGCAGACTTTTATTTAAAATAAAGTTCAAAACAAACACAGAAGTTTCCCTTGCAGGGGTATTCATTATTTCAGTCCTGCTAACAAAGAAAACGATATTCAGCCCTCCTGGCTTGTAAACCTAGAACAAAAGCATATTTAAAACCCACTCAATACCTTTACCTCAACATCACCTGGTAGTGCATGTTACTAATTATGGGTTATGAAAACAAAAATTGGTGGCCTCTGTGACAAAACTAAACTGCAAACACCCTGTTTTTTAATCCACCAATTCTGAGTGTGTTAGATAGGGCATCCCTCTCTAGCTGTTGTGGTTCATCCCACTGGGACGTAGCAGCCAGTGGGGGTAACCACAGCTCCCTGATAGGGATACTTTTTCCAACACAATCATAAATGTTGGAGAGTGGCAGCTTTCTGAGATTTCCACCCATTGGAGAGTTGATTATTTATCTTCTTCTTTTATAGGGATCCCGCAGTTTAGTTTGTGCAGACAGGGTTGCTTCAACATGCACCCGAAAGGAAAATAAATTTTACTTTTTGCAACCACCTATTTTGATGAATTATTGTAATATTTATCCTAAAGCCCAACTCCGGGATCTCTATGATCTGAGTTAAGAGAAACAAAGATCCCCCTAAATCATACCTCCCAACAAGCACGGATTCTGTGGGTTTTTCCCCGCATAGACTCCTCTTTCCCGCAGTCCCGCGAGAGTGCATGTTTTCCCACACAGCAGGAAGTGAGGAAGAAGAGCCAGTGGAAGCAGCAGGAGGTAAGACCCCCCCCCCCCCCGGGTTCGGCGACCTCCCCCCATCTACCCCCACGATCCGCGACAAAAACTGTCCCGCCCTTGGCAAACATCCGTCCCCCCCAGGTCAACAACTTTTGTTTAAAAAAAAAAAAAAATGTTCAGCGGTACCCCCGCTCAACAACTTTGAAAAATTTGACTGAATGTCCAGCGGCAGGACTTTTAAAAGTTGGGAGGTATGCCTAAATCTCAATGTTTCACTTACCTTGAGTCATGGTAATCTGATCATCCAGAGCTTCTCCTTTCTATTAACTTCCTAGGTAGATAGGAAAAAAGAATGTTGTAGAGTAGTTTCCCTTTAATAACACTCATGTGAATGAGCAGTCCTACAATGAACCTAATTTTTTAAACCACAAAGAAAACAACCTGCAGTACTTGCTGAAGGTTCCCTACAAGCATCAGCGGTTGGTATCACAGGCACATCCTATTTTATTCCCTCTACTGAAATGAAACTACTGAAGATTACACTTGCAGATAAACAACCTTCTCCTTAATAGCGATGCAGATAAAAGTGAGCTGTGGCACATAATAAAGCTCTGCGATACAATGCAAGCGGAACATGAATTGAAACCTTTTTTACCATGTTCTGATTCCAGGAGTTAATTAGTGCTAACCTCTCGCAAACTATTTCTGCCGCTGAGCTGATGCTGACATATCTCTTGTATCTAAAATGATGATAATTGATTAGGTGCACAGGATGTCGGTGAGAAAGCGGCTAGAATTCGGCATGCATACATTACTTCTGTGTCACTGAAGATATCTTTCCCACAGAGTCGATGGGAAGTGTTTAAGTGTCAATGCTCCTTTTAACTCTCTCATAACATTAATTACTGATTTGGGCTGGGATAATGACTGATGGAAGCTCATTGCTTTTCATCAGTGGTGTGGAAAGCTTTCTGAACAAGGGGCGAGTTCACTTTCTTTGAAACCTTTGTGCTTTTACATATGGTCATCATTTACCTAATTTCATCTACTTAAAGAGGAACTGCAGTCTGCTCACATAATTAGTAATAAAAACCTAATTTGCCATTCTGAAGCTTCCCTCCAACCACTTTGCATATTATTTTATATATGCTCATAGCTCCCAACTGTCCCTGATTTCGATTGACTGTCCCTGATTTGGAGCAATGTCCCTCTTTCCCCCTCATTTGTCCCTCATTTTATTCTGATCTATATAGTGGTTTAAAAAATGCACTTTTTATCTTTAAAAAAGTGTTTCCCAGTGCTAAACCTTACATCCAAATTCTAAATTGCTGCATTTGTAAATTTTAAAAGCCAATATAAAAGAATAGTAGTGGAAAAAAAAAAAGTCCTTGTGTATTTAATTAACCTTTATTTTGGTTAATTCTCCTTTAATGGGTGTGTGTCAGGGGGTGTGTCCTATGCCTACATACGTTTACAAGTAGATGTCCATCATTCTCGTCTCAGAAATCTCCCTCCACTGAGTCTGGCTGCATCCATTTTAACTGTGGGCAGCTGCCTGTTCACTTCCTGGATTCACACAGACACACAGAGGCACACCTCCAGCTCTACAGCTCTCATTGGCCATCTTATGACTCATCCCCCTCCCTTCCTGGCAAACTTTCACAAGAGTGAGAGAGAGAGCTGTGCATGATGTCATAAGCCTAGACCAGTGATGGCAAACCTTGGCACCCCAGATGTTTTGGAACTACATTTCCTATGATGCTCATGCGCTCTGCAATGTAGTTGAGCATCATGGGAAATGTAGTTCCAAAACATCTGGAGTGCCAAGGTTCGCCATCACTGGCCTAGGCTAATGACCAGACAAGAAACAAGAAGTGGGCTGTATAAGGTTTTTACTGGCAGAAAAATTTTTTTTGCTATCCAAATTAAAAACAACAAGGGCAGAAGATTTAATAGATGGAAAGCTGAAAAAATTACTGAAGTTCCACTTTAAAAGAAATGCAAATCTCTGCTTTGGGAGTACATATTAGAACTATTTTTCCCCGGTGTATACTGCTGTTTGTAACCTTGGAAAAGGAGACCTCCCTCTACAACAGTTTGGTAATGATATAGAGAATTTTTATGTGAATTGAACTTTCTGCTTCTTCTCTCTAAAATGTATTCTCTACATACCCCTTTGAAGAATCCATGGGGGGACTAGTGACCATAATTTACAAAAGTAAAGCACCCCAAAGGAGCAGAGCCCTGGATATCACAATGGTAGAAGATCTCACTGCTGGGGTCACAAATAGCAATAAATGACCCTGCCTTACGCTAATCAAAATTAGTATAAAAAATGGATAGCGTTTTACGTAAGTAAATTGAAGTTTAGAGTAATGAATTGTGAATGATGAAGCCAAAGAAAAATGAAGAGTCCTACTCTCTGGATTTGTTGAAGGGGCAAATCAATCTTCTTCCAAAAAAACTCCACTCAAAAAATCAGTTATGTGATAGATATTAGCTAATGCAGGTTGATTCACTCACTAGCATAATTCTCTGGCAGTCTGATGAAGACTCCTCTGCATGAGTTTTCCTGTCTTTGCTGAGGTTTTAAAACGAGTCTCATTCTTGTTTCTGAACTCCTTTTTTATTTCCTCTATTTAATTAATTGTATTGGATTTGTAATGATAGGAGCACGGGGCAGAGCTAAAAAAAACTTGTGGGCTGATTCTGGTTCAGAAGTCCCTATAAATATAGGAAATTGGTATATAACTCACTGTCAGTGCCGATCAGCTACTAAATTTACTGTTCAAGGACTTGTCTTTGAAAATGTTATGCCTAGAGATATCGGGGGGGGGGGGGGGCAGGGGGTTGTGGTGCATTTTCAGATTGTACCATTTTTTGCCTTATAGGGGTTTATGACCTCCATTCCAAGTAGCAGTGGCGTCATTATATGACCATACACAGCAAAGTTATGTTACCATTTTTTTTAAAACATGATTTTCATGTTTATAATGCAAAGATAACTCCTCATCCCAATATGTCTATATCTATCCGTGTATTTTTTTTTTTTTCCTTTACATGATCTGCGAACCAATTCAAGGGTGGGCATAAGAGAAGACATTGCATACAAATCAGATATATGCGCAACCTTTGCAACAACAGATTCTAAACCGCTAATGCGGAACACTCACATGGTTGGTGGGTAGGTCTGCCTTCTGAAGGGGGAAATCAGATCAGATTGCTTCTGGGCAATCTGAACCTGACTTCATTGTCTTCTTAGTACCTCCAATTTGATGCATCAGGCAGTGGCTGCCTGTCCATAGGGGGTGCACGGGCGCGCCCCCCCCCCCCCCCCAAGGCTAGTCACCATAAAAAAAAAAAATCCTTTTAAAAAAAATTCCTTTAAGTGCACAAGTGCACTGTGTACGGGTGCCAGACACAGTGCCTATGGGTAGCATGACGTCTATGCAATCATGTGATTGCATGTAAGACGTTTCATTTGCAGGTTTTTGTGAGTCATTGCGGCGCAAAGCACTGCCCTGCAACACTTCCGTCCTGCAGGCATTCCCCTTGCTGTGGGGTTTTCTATTGGCAGGTGGGCAGTGCTTTCCCTTGGCAGCAGCGTCACTTGCAGGTTCTGTGCCAGTGAGAAATCGTAACCCAGGCCCAGCAGCTCTGTGGAAGGAAAAGGCACACTGCCAAAGGTACTTTCTATCTGTCTGTAATAGGGTTTCTGTATGAGATAGCTAGGGGCATGCAGTGGAATACAATACCTCTCCTACATTTCCTTTTTCCTGAAAAAAAGGAAATAGATGTGCTGGCCCTCAATAGCAAAGTTTGCATGAAAACTAAAGCATTGAGGTGGTTGCCTCTATGCATTTCTAGGCCTAAATCCCAATTTCAGACAAAAACCTTTTTTTCAATTTGGGCAGAGAGGAGAAACGTTAAAATCTGTCATGTTTGTATCGCTTTTAGGTCTACATTAGGAAGAATTCTCAACCTGTATTCTGAAAATTATCAAATAGACTGGAAATAAGAGAAAAGCTTCCTAATGCCGCGTACACACGATTGGTTTTTCTGATGAAAAAAGACAGATGGACTTTTTTCATCGGACAAACCGATCGTGTGTGGGCCCCATCTGTCTTTTTTCCATCGGTATAAAAAAATAGAACCCGTTTTAAATTTTACCGATGGAAAAAAAAATGATAGCAAATTACGATCGTCTGTGTGGAACTCCATCGGACAAAAAACCCACGCATGCTCAGAATCAAGTCAACGCATGCTCAGAAGCATTGAACTTCATTTTTCTCGGCTTGTCGGACTGTTTTACGTCACGGCGTTTTGGACGGTCGGAATTTTGACTGATGGTGTGTAGGCAAGACTGATGAAAGTCAGCTTCGTCGGATTTCCGATGGAAAAATCCATCGGATTTTATTCCATTGGAAATCCGATCGTGTGTACAGGGCATAACAGAGACAACAATAAAAAAAACAAATTTTAGGTTCTAACCTTTCCCCACTCTATCCAAAACGACAAATATTTTTTTGCTGGAGATGTGGTTGTATTTGAATTTTTGACTAGAACATTGTTAACCACTTAATGTCCGGAAGGTTTTACCCCCTTTATGACTAGGCCATTTTTTGCTTTCAGCACTGCGCTACTTTAACTGGCAATTGTGCTTTCTTTTGATAGAGCTTTCTTTTGGTGGTATTTAATCACCAATGGGTTTTTTATTATTTGCGATATAAACAAAAAAAAATTTGAACAAAGAAAATCCCAATAGTTTCTTCTTTCTGTTTTAAAATATATAAAATCTAATTTCTTCATATATTTAAGTCGAAATGTATTCTGCTACATGTCTTTGGTAAAAAAATCCCAATAAGTGTATAATAATTGGTTTGTGCGAAAGTTATAGCGTCTACAAACTATGGTAAATATATATATATATATATATATATATATATATATATATATATATATATTGTGAGGGGGCTAGCTCGGCAGCGGGTATGTGTGACCCCCGGGATGGGCTCCCCACCCAAAAACAGGCCCAGCAGACGGAGGTTGTGGTTTTCAAAATCAAAAAGGTGCGGTTTATTTTCTATTTACAGTGATAAAAACACAGCAAGGCAAAAAAAACAAACACAAAATAAATCCTGGTCAACTTGACCTCTGACTAAACTTACAGGTTTCCTAACTAACGACTGGGATCAGCCTAGTGCTGTCCTAGTCCCTGGTTTTAAATGTCCAAGCAAAATATAGCCACACAGGCTTTCTCTCACCGCAGAGGGGTTCACTCTCCCTAGACAGTCCACACAGGTCTGCTTCCAGGCATGAGCCAACATCTAATGAATCTGGGCTTTCTTATAGAGGCCTAAATGAGCTGACAAGGTTCAGCTGGACTCATCAACTCCCTGTCTGCACGACGCCCAGCCCTCTCCCTAGAGGTATGAGTCATCAATGAGCCCACTAGTCTCAGCTGGGCTTATACAACTCTCCACCTAGCTGTATAAATCGGCGTAAAGCCTGAATCTGGGCGAAATATATCTACCCCCCTGGATGCAACCAGGTGACTTTACCTTCCTGCTGTCACATACCCCCCCCTCTTGTTTTAACCTCGGGGTTGGAACACCAGCAATCAGGCATTCATGTACTCGAGACAAAGCATCCACATTCCCCATTTGAACGCCAGGGCGATGCTTTACTGTGAAGTTGAATTCCTGGAGGGCCAGGAACCACCTATTCACTCTTCTATTTGTTTCCTTGTTTTGAGCCATCCACTTTAACGGAGCGTGATCCGTAACCATGTCAAAGTGCCTACCTAGCAGGTAGTACCGAAGGGAATCTAGAGCCCACTTCACCGCTAAACACTCCTTTTCAACGGTGGCGTAATTTACCTCATGGGACTTCAACTTCCTGCTGAGGTAAATGACTGGGTGCTCTTCCCCGTTCCAGACCTGGGACAATACTGCTCCTAACCCCACATCTGACGCATCACTTTGTACGACAAAGTCTTTAGAGAAGTCGGGTGAGTACAACACTGGCTGGCTACATAAGGCTTGTTTCAAGAATTGGAATGCTGCCTCAGCCTCGGGGGTCCATTTAATCATGACCGACCCTTTCCCCTTCGTCAGGTTGGTTAGGGGCACAGCCTTAGAAGCAAAGTGGGGAATGAATCGCCGATAATACCCAGCGATTCCCAGAAAGGCTCGTACCTGCTTCTTGCTGTTGGGACGTGGCCAACTCTGGATGGCCTCGACTTTGTTGAGTTGGGGTTTTATTACTCCCCTCCCAATGGTGTACCCAAGATATTTGGCCTCCTCCTGCCCAATGGTACACTTCTTGGGGTTAGCCGTAAACCCTGCTTCCCGAACAGAGTCCAGGACTGCTTGCACTTTTGGCAGATGTGAGGCCCAATCTGTGCTATGGACAATTACGTCATCCAGGTAAGCCGCAGCATACTTCCGATGGGGCCTCAGCATCTGGTCCATTTTCCGCTGGAATGTGGCCGGCGCATTCTGTAACCCGAACGGCATTCTTTTATATTGGAACGCCCCGTCTGGGGTTACAAATGCGGTTTTCTCTTTGGCTGACTTGGCCAGGGGGATTTGCCAATACCCTTTTGTGAGGTCAAGAGTCGTCATGTATCGGGCTGTTCCCAGCCGGTCGATCAACTCATCTATACGTGGCATGGGGTAGGTGTCAAATTTTGTAACTTTGTTCAACTGACGAAAATCGTTACAAAATCGCCAGCTCCCATCCGGTTTAGGCACCAACACAATGGGACTAGACCAATCACTTTGGGACTCCTCTATCACCCCTAAGTTCAGCATTTTCTGTACTTCCTCCCGTATTGCCTCCCGTCGGGCCTCTGGGATCCGATAGGGTTTTAACTTCACCCTTTCACCGGGCGGGGTAATAATGTCATGCTCTACCCCAGATGTTTGTCCCGGCAGCTCAGAGAATACCTCCTTGTTGCGAAGCACAAACTCCTTAACCTCCTGTTGTTGGGGTTGTGACAAGGTGGCTGCGATTCCAACCTCAGGAATCACGCAACCAGTTTGAGCTGGTGACCAAGTGTCTGCGACTAGGGACTCTCTATCCCTCCAGGCTTTCAACAGATTAACGTGATAGATCTGTTCGGGCTTTCGCCTTCCTGGTTGTCTGACCTTGTAATTCACTTCGCTCACTTTTTCCATTATCTCGTAGGGGCCTTGCCATTTGGCAAGGAATTTACTTTCAACCGTAGGGACAAGTACCAATATCCTATCCCCCGGGGAAAAGGTACGGGTCTTGGCTCCACGGTTGTACACTCTCTGCTGTGCCAACTGCGCTTGGGCCAAATGTTCCTTCACGATGGGCATTACCTGTGCAATTCGATCTTGCATCAGGGCGACATGCTCAATCACACTCCTGTGGGGAGAACTCTCACTTTCCCAAGTTTCCTTGGCAATATCCAACAGCCCTCTTGGGTGTCTCCCATACAGTAACTCAAAGGGGGAGAATCCCGTAGAGGATTGGGGCACCTCCCTAATAGCAAACATCAAATAAGGAAGTAGACAGTCCCAATCCTTTCCATCCCTATCCACCACTTTCTTCAACATTTGTTTTAGGGTTTTGTTGAATCTTTCAACCAGCCCATCGGTTTGGGGGTGATACACAGATGTACGTAATTGCGTCACTTTGAACAATTTACACAGCTCCTTCATAACCCGGGACATAAAGGGTGTACCTTGGTCCGTAAGCAGTTCTTTACAAATACCCACCCGGCTAAAAACAAGAGATAGCTCTTTGGCTATGGTTTTGGCCGAGGTATTTCTGAGAGGGATCGCTTCTGGATAACGGGTGGCATAGTCCATTATAACCAATATGTACTGGTGCCCCCTAGCGGACTTGATTATAGGACCTACCAAATCCATTGCGATTCTCTCAAACGGGACCTCAATGATGGGTAGAGGGACCAGCGGGCTACGGAAGTGTGGCATCGGGGCCGACCTCTGACACACAGGGCAGGAGGAACAATAATTTTCTATGTCCTTCATCACCCCAGGCCAATAGAATCTCTGTAATACCCTCTCTCGGGTTTTCTCTGTCCCCAGATGACCTCCAAGAATGTGCCCATGGGCCAACTCCAACACCAACTTCCTGTAAGGTTTGGGCACCACCAGCTGCTCAACGGTTTCTTCTGCCCTTTTTGCCACCCGATACAGTAGGTCCTTCTCTACGCTGAAGTATGGGTAAGTGCAGGTATTATCTGGGTTCACTAACTCGCCATCTATTTTCACTACGTTTTCCCGTGCCTTTATTAGGGCGGGGTCTTTCAACTGTTCTGTGGCAAAGTTTTCCCTGTGAACCTCAAGATCAGAAAACTCCACAGACGGTAGGTTTTCGTCTGAGGAGGTGGGCTCCTCTCCAGTTTCTTGAGTCTCCCCTGCCAATACTGACAAGGGAAATTCGGGAGAGTCCTCACCACTCTCAGAGGAGTTCTGGCTATCATATTCCTGGTACATAGGGGCACCAGTGGGGGGCTCATGATCATCCCACAGTTCCCAGAACTTCGGAAAATCCCTTCCCACAATGGCGTCATGCGGTAACTGAGACACTAAGCCCACTGGATGAGAAAGGGTACCTTTGGGGGTCTCGAAACACACTGTAGTCACTGGATACTCTCGGGTGTCCCCATGCACACAAATAACGGCTACCTTGCTATTCCCAGAGACCTCTGTTTTAACTAACTCAGCCTTTATCAGGGTCACAAGGCTACCTGAATCCAGTAATACCACAACATTTCTACCATTAATACACATTTTGCATAAATGTTTCTCAGTTCCCCGAATGGCAGTGCATGCGACTGTCGCACACAGCGACTGACGTCTGTCCATCAGAAAGTCACATTGCATGGGTTCCTCCACAACCGGGCAATTTGCTGCAATATGTCCCGCTTGCCGGCAGCGGTAGCAAACGATCCTTCTTGCGGCCTCTTGAGCCGCTGATTTCCCAGGCTGTTCTCGCCAAACTTGGGGTAGAGCTCCCACCCTCTCACTCTCTCCACCCTCACCCCTTGGAATCCTCTTATCCGCCCCTGGGGATGGTCTGGTCTTAGGGTGGAAAGTCCGAGTGTCTCTGGAAGAGGCCGTCAGGTTCTCTGTAGCCAAGTATTTCTCCACACGATCCACAAGACCATCGGCCGTCTCTGGGTCTCCATGGCTTACCCACTTTTGGATGGCAGTAGGAAGAGCTCTCAAAAACCGATCCATTACAACACGTTCCACAATCTTTGGTGCGGACAAAGTCTCTGGCTGTAGCCACTTTCTGCTCAGGTGAATGAGATCATACATTTGAGACCTGGGGGGTTTTCCAAGCTGGAAAGTCCAGTTATGCACACGCTGAGCCCGGACAGCCAGGGTGACACCCAGCCTTGCCAATATTTCAGCTTTTAGCATCACATAGTCTTTTGCTTGGTCAGGCTCTAGGTCATAGTAAGCTTTCTGCGATTCACCCGTTAATAGAGGAGCCACCAGTCCAGCCCACTGCTCCTCAGGCCACTTTTCTCTTTCAGCGGTCCTTTCAAATGTGGTCAAAAATACCTCTGGATCATCCTCTCCAGTCATTTTTGTCAATAAACGACTCACCCCAAAGGACGCGGTATTAGTGGGACGGCTTTCCTCACCGGTCTGCGGACGTTGCTGCATTACTGCTTCCATCTGTTGTTGTAGTCTCTGCTCTTGCTTCTGCAACAGGTCTATGAAGCGGGCCTCAGATTGCTGTTGGGCTTGTTGCTGAGCCTCCAGACTCTGTTGTAAAGTTGCAAGGCTCTGTTGATGAGCTTGCTGCTGGGCTGCAAGGCTCCTTTGCAAACCTGCATTTGTCTGCTGTTGATTGGCATTTGCTAGAGCCAGCTGTTTCAGTATCTCCTCCATGCTGGCTTAAAAAAAAACTGCCACTGGTTCTCCACCAACTGTGAGGGGGCTAGCTCGGCAGCGGGTATGTGTGACCCCCGGGATGGGCTCCCCACCCAAAAACAGGCCCAGCAGACGGAGGTTGTGGTTTTCAAAATCAAAAAGGTGCGGTTTATTTTCTATTTACAGTGATAAAAACACAGCAAGGCAAAAAAAACAAACACAAAATAAATCCTGGTCAACTTGACCTCTGACTAAACTTACAGGTTTCCTAACTAACGACTGGGATCAGCCTAGTGCTGTCCTAGTCCCTGGTTTTAAATGTCCAAGCAAAATATAGCCACACAGGCTTTCTCTCACCGCAGAGGGGTTCACTCTCCCTAGACAGTCCACACAGGTCTGCTTCCAGGCATGAGCCAACATCTAATGAATCTGGGCTTTCTTATAGAGGCCTAAATGAGCTGACAAGGTTCAGCTGGACTCATCAACTCCCTGTCTGCACGACGCCCAGCCCTCTCCCTAGAGGTATGAGTCATCAATGAGCCCACTAGTCTCAGCTGGGCTTATACAACTCTCCACCTAGCTGTATAAATCGGCGTAAAGCCTGAATCTGGGCAAAATATATCTACCCCCCTGGATGCAACCAGGTGACTTTACCTTCCTGCTGTCACAATATATATATTTGAATTTACAAAGCTACAGTATGACACTATGTGGGTAATGGCAGTGGTCAGCAACTTGTAGCATGACTGTGATAGAATGATGGGAAATCTGGTGCTAACAGACACAGGGAGGTCACTAGCTGACACCGATGTCGCTAGTGACACTAATACAGTGATCAGTGATAATACTGTACATTGACACTGTACTATGGACACTGGCTGGGAAGGGGTTAATTTCTAGGGGCAATCAAGAGGTAACTGGGTGCCTAACAATGTGCAATGTGTGTAATGTGTTCTGCTTTTAATTAAAGGATATGTAAAGGTTTTTAAAAAAAAAAAAGAAGAACGTCATACTTGCCTCCTCTGTGCAGTGGCTTTTGCACAGAGTGGCCCCTATCCTCCTTTTATGGGGTCCCTCAGCGGCGCTCCTGGCTCCTCCTCTTCTCGAGTGCCCCGTTGGAGAGCCGCTCTCCCTAGGGGCACTTGTGCGGGCGCGCTCCCGTGTCCTGCTGCTGCATCCATTGACACAGACAGCAGGACTCGGCCCCGCCCCCCGCGTCATTGGATTTGATTGACAGCAGCGGGAGCCAATGGCTGCGATGCTATAAATCTATCCAAATTAGGACCCGAGACAAAAGCTGGAGCTGGTGTGCTCGTCGGCATCGCTGGAAATATCGGGTTCAGTAAAAGGGGGGATCTGGGGGGCTGCTGCATAACAGGAGGTTTTTCATCTTAATGCATAGGACGCATTAAGGTGAAAAACCTTGAGGGTTTACAACCCATTTAACTATCTGGCTGTTTTTTCTCCCTGATTTTTAGTGAGAAGAAACAGCCAGATCACTGTTCACGGTAAATACATAGTGTAAACTCATTGGCTGAAATCAGCTGCCAAACTTGTGCTGTGTCCAATCACAGCACGGGTTGGCAGAGGGTGTGTGCGCATGTGCGCCCCAAACCCGGAAGAAGGCCGATCACATACATGTACGTGTTCGTCCCTATACCTGCAGCCTACTTGCAGTATATTTACTGTGAGTGGTCGGCAGGTAGTTAAACAATTTTTATTTTTTTTAACATTCAATTTTTTATTTAGTTATCAGAACATAAAATAACAAGTAAAGACATTAAATATAACAGGATTCACACCATTACAATTACATAGTCTTTGTCAGAGTTTGGGAGTGTAATTTTTACCGCTTCTAATAGTTCTTTCGGGCAACAATTGGCTGTAGCTATGCAATTAAACAAGTTTGTTAAGTGCGGAGCTAAAATATTAATGAATGTTTTGTAATATTCATGGGATAGACCGTCATTACCTGGCGATTTATGCAGCGGAAGGTCTTTTATAACTTTTTGGGTTTCCATTAACGATATGGGTTGATTTAGTGCGTCAAGTGTATTGGAGTCATTTTTGGGTAAGTTCACTTTGTCTAATGCCCCGTACACACAATCGGTTTTTCCATCGGTATAAAAAAATAGAACATGTTTTAAATTATACCGATGGAAAAAAAACCAATAGCAAATTCCGATCGTCCGTGGGGAACTCCATCGGAGAAAAAACCCACGCATGCTCAGAATCAAGTCAACGCATGCTCAGACGCATTGAACTTAATTTTTCTCGGCTCTTCGGAGTGTTTTACGTCACGGCGTTTGGGACAGTCGGATTTTTGACTGATGGTGTGTAGGCAAGACTGATGGAAGTCAGCTTCATCGGATTTCCGATGGAAAAATCCATCGGATTTTATTCCATCGGAAATCCGATCGTGTGCACAGGGCATAAGAATACTGTAATGTCTTGTAATGTTGGTTGGATAGTATCCTTGTCATTTTCTAAGTTGTATAAATCTCCATAATAATCTGAGAAAGCATCTGCTATTTCTTGTGGGTTTATTAATGCTTTCCCAGATTTATGATGAATTAATCTATCATTTTTTTTTGTGACGTAGTACAGAGGCCATCAATTTGCCTGCCCTATTATTTTGGGAGTAATAATTCAATTTCGGTCGTTTGAGGTATTTGCCATGGTTAGTTAATAAAGTTGACCTAAGCTCATTCCGTTTGTTGTTGAGTTTTTGCAATAAGTTAGAATTATTTGGAGATTGTTTATGTTCTTTTTCAAGACTAGATATATATTTTAAAAGGGTATTAACAAATTTTAGCTGTTCTCTTTTATCCCTAGATGCCATCTGGATAAGGATACCCCTAATAAAGGCTTTGTGAGTACACCACAGATTTGTAGTTCATGTAGAGCCATTATCATTAAAATCAAATAATTCAGTCAATTTGTTCTTCATTGCAGACACATATCTCTCTTGAGAGAATAGAAATGTATTATTCTTCCAAAGGGTTGACGTTAGGCCTTGTTGGCCTGTTGTAATAGATAAAGTGATTGGTGAATGGTCCGACCAAGTGATATTATGAATTTGTGCATTTGAAATTTTTTGTAAGAGCATTTTGTCTGCAATGAAGACATCAATTCTGGAGTTCGTTTTATGTACATTAGAGAAAAACGTGTAGTCTTTTTCAGTAGTGTGAAAACACCTCCATGGATCGTATAAATCTTCCTCAGCGAAAATTACCAAGACTCAATCTATTTGTGCGGTCTCTTTTAGTAGTATCTCCATTAGGATCCATCGGGGCATTAAAGTCTCCGCAGATGATAATATGCCCTTTCTGTATTTTCCGTAACTTTCTCAACAGCTTACAGATTAATTTTTGTTGATGCTTGTTGAGAGCGTAAATGTTGGCTATTGCATAAGTAACATTGTCTATATTAGCAACTAAAATTAGATACCGACCATAGTCGTCTATTACGGAGTCCAAAAGGTGGAATGAGACTGTCCCTTTGATTGCCGTTATAACACCTTTCTTCTTTTTGAGGTTGTTAGAGCAGAAGATATGTGGTAAAAGACGATGCGAAAAGTTTGGTGCTTTATCCTTCGTAAAATAAAACAAGGAGAGGGGCGCCTCTGAGGCATCAGCCACAGCACAGCCAGCCATCCAGCCCTGACGTCCCACCCCTCTCATTCACTTGTTGGAACCCATTCTAACGCTGGATGGACACTTTCTCTTCTGACTGAGGTATGAATAAACTAGGTCCCTGAAGGACAACTGCTGTCCCATGCTCTCCTGCCCAGGACCAGGTGTGGTGCCAGCCCAGACGGACTTGCTGTGTCCTGCAGTCCCACCTCCACACTTCTATGCAGCTGTAATGCAACCCTTCATTCCCTCATGTGAGTGAATATTGCTGCTTATTAAATGTTTTATTGATACCTTCTTAGAGGCGCCCCTCTCCTGTTTTATTCTAGTCTACTGGAAATTTGCTTCTGGTTTTATCGGTGGCTGCCCTGACTGACCCACTTCCACATATACTACCGGGAGTATAAGTACCAATCTATACATCTCTTTTATCCTTGTTCCTGGACTAATTGGTACCTTACTGAACTCATATACTGAGGTACTTGTGCATTGCGCCTTTTTCACTTGTTTTATATCCTTCGTAAAATGCGACTCTTGTACACATATGATGTCACTCTGAAGTTTGATAGCTTCAGTCCAGAGAGCTTTTCTTTTATGAGGACTGTTATGCCCGTTGGTGTTCAGAGAAAAAAAATTAAGTTGCGACATTTTTTTAAGGTGTTGATGATAGGTAGCAGCGACATCCTATCGTGGATAAGCCAAGATATATAATGATCATGTTCCTGAGTGGAAAGACAAACCTTGAAGGAAAAAAGATAGATTCTCATAGAATGTATGAGTTATTTTGAAATCCTGTTGGAAAAAAATATAAGGAGACAAAAATAGAAACAATCATAAAAATTCAGAACGTTGAAGAAACACTTTGAGTCGCCATTAACTGTAGGGTGCACCAATGTGCACTTATAGATAGGGGGAAATTTACCATTTCCTTCCGGGGTAAAAGTTTCCCTGAGAACAGATAGGTTTGAGGGTTTAGCAATATAAGCAGTGAACTGTAGTAAACCAGTGAGTTTAGGCATGACCAAGTTGCTCTTCTTGTGCGATTTATATTGCAGAATATTTGCTCTGTGAGTTATCTTCTTCCATAGGGAGCAACCCCCACTTCCCCAACAACTTCAGGCTGTCATCCAGTGTATGGATATTGTAGGCAACATCATTACGATCAACGATCAATTTGGTGGGGAAACCCCATCTATACTTGAGATTATGATTACGGAGTATCTTAGTAATGGAATTCAGGTTTTTCCGTGCCAATAAAGTTGCTTGTGAAAGGTCTGAGTAGAAAAAAATACCTGCATATGGATCAGGTAGTGGGACATGTTGTCGTGCACTTTGCAACCGGAGATCTTTAATATGATAGAAATTAATTCTCGCAATAACATCTCTTGGGAGTTTTTCTGGCATATGCAAAGGTTTTGGCAGTCAACGAGCCCTGTCAAATGTCATCTCCTGATGCAGGATTTTGGGGAGTAGGTCAGACATAATTTTTTTCAAAAATCCCTGTAATTCAGTATTTTTGACAGTTTCTGGGATGCCTCTGAATTTGATATTATTGCGTCTGGATCTATCCTCGATAACTGACACTTTCAGCTTAAGTTGCCTCAATTCTTCTATTAGCTTAAAATGGGAGTCCACCAATTCATTATGCGCATCAGTGACATCCTCCATTTTATTTTCCATGTTATCAATTCTAAAGCCTCGTACACACGGCCGGTTTTCTCGTCAAGAAACGACAAGAAAACTGCCGGGAGAGCTTCCTTGCCGAGAAAACCGGCCATGTGTACAAGGCTTTCAGGTTTCTCGTCAGGAAAACTGGCCAGAATCTCAACTAGAAAAATAGAGAACCTGCTCTCTATTTTCTCGTCGGGATTCTCGTCGGCCTGTTTCCTGACGAGAAACCTGAGAGTGTGTACACTTACCTGTCGCCGTGGAAACCCGCGCATGCTCGAAATGACTTTGACGCATGCGCGGTAGCTTCCTAGGCATAGGTAGGGTGTAGCAAGATGGTGGCGACGGCATCGAATGTGACAAGCGCATGCTCGTCGTAGTCGATGACGTCACCGCGTTCGTGCCATTCAAAAGAACGGCGGTTCTTTTGAATCATACGTGTGTACACTCGGCCGGGACAAGATTCTTGTTCAAGAATCTCGTCAGGAAAAACAACGTGTTTTTTCCTGACGAGATTCTCGGCCGTGTGTACGAGGCTCCTAGACCTTCTATTGCCACATTAGTTTTGTGCATATATGACTGCACATCTTGTTGTATCACTCCTCTCAGGGACAGAAGCATTTCTTTGATATCTGTATCAAGTATAGGCTGTCCAGATGTGGGGAAGGCAAGCAGTTTATCAGCACAGGGATTATTAACAGGTGGCTGGTCATAATCAGGCAGTGAACTACTGGCATGTTCACCTGAGGGGGAAATCCTTCTTCTTTGTCTCTGAGGTCCAATCATTTCCTACCCCATGTCAGGGTCAGTCACATATCTGCTGTTTTCAGTGTTACCAAGCTCACTGTCTCTGTCACTGAGGTGTCCTGGCTGCTGTCCAGCACCAGAATGCTGAGGTAAAGCTGTGCCATTTCTTTTTCGTACATCACGGGACACAGAGCGACATAGTCATTACTAATGGGTTATATAGTTACCGTCAGGTGCTGGCACTGGCAACTTCCAAAACCGGAAGTACCCTCCCCTATATAAGCCCCTCCCATCCGGGAGCACCTCAGTTTTTTGCCAGTGTCTAAGGTGTTGGCCAAGAAGAAACATGTGTTTTTCACTGAGCTTGCGTACAGGTTCTTTTGGGCCTCAGTAAGCTATTCCGGATCCGACCAAAAAAGCTTCATAGCTAAACGGTCGGTACCCGGGCCTTGCAGAGAAGAGCAAGGTTCTGCCTGTAATGCTTCTCTTAGGAGAGCTGGACCCTGGGATCCAGAGCTCTGGTCATACCCACGACCAAGATGTTTTCTGTGCAGGGTGCTATACAGGTCCAGGGGAGTGGAATCCTTGGGAACCCGGTCCCTGAAGGTTTGATTACAATGCCTGCCGTGATAGGTGAAGTTTGGGCTTTTGTGGACCAAACAAAGTCCTGCGGCGGGGAACAGGTAAGTGGGGGCCCCCAGGAACTTGGTTCCATTGGGGGACCCCCAAGCCTAATTTGTCTTTCTGTCTGTTACCTAACGGTATTCCCGCTAATATCTGTGCATGCCTGTAACTACTAAAAAAATGTAATAATTTTTAATGGTGGTCAAGAAAAAAAAAAAAAAAAAAAGGAATGTTTTTTTATATATGTTTAGTATATTAAACTGCGGTACCTGTGTTTGTCCACTAGAGGCCGCTGTGGAATGTTTTTCTTGTCATATGGACTAGTTTCTTCTCAGAGAACAAAGTCCAGGCAGCTGGTGAGTTCTCCTACAGGAAACTGTTTCCTCTGCCATGTTGCAGTGTTCGTCTATCCCCCGGCCTGCGGCAAAGGGGGCCCTGGCTCCTGTCCCTGGTTTCCATGTTTGAAAATTAGCGCCGAGGCGCACGTGGCCGCGCGCGTGCGCGTGCACGCGCCTCTATATATAGAGGTGGCCGGAAAAAGGGGCGGGGCCTGGGGGATGACGCTCTGTGCGCGCCGCAGCGCTTCTGCGCATGTGCGGGCATCCCAGCAGGTTTTTAAAAAGCCACATTATTGCAGTAAGCTGGCTATGAAGTACAGAGACAGAGCTGGCAACATTTAAAGGCATACAGCAAGCGGTTGATACAGGCATCCCCTAGAAAGGCACATTAGTAGACACCAACTGTTATATAGCAGCAATTGTGCTAGACTATTCTCAGTAAAAGTGGTGTATTACGGCTGGAATACCTCAGCTTTAGGCTTAGGAATATGCCGTCCAGTAGCTCCGGAACTGAATCTTCCAGGAAGCGAAGGGGGTCTCATCGGGCTCTGAGGATCTTGGGCATACTCCTGCTGCACCAGTCTCCCCTGAAGTTCAGAGGTAAGTGACCGTAGAGACCCCGCAGGGGTACTTGGTACTGTGGCTGTCCTCAGTCACCTGCTCCTGTGTATGTAACAGAGGAGGTTTTTTCCTCAGCTCTGGGAGGATTAGAGAGAGATTGTCAAAATTTATCGCTGCCTCCCTGTCAGGGAAAGCACGCCCGATCTCCGTCTCCTCCTTCAGAGTGCCTGTTAGCAGAGCAACAGTCCCATACAGGGATCGACCTGCCTGAAGGGGATCAGGATAAGGTTGATTCTGTTATAGAGGAATCAACAGTGGGGGAACCTTTTCTCAGCATCTCAAGCTGAAAGATTATGGGTTCAGTCTCTGACTAACATGGTCCGATCAGCATTTAAAAATGCACCTTGCGGAACCATCAACCACTACTGTATCCTCGTTGGGGTCGCTAGAAGCCCCCAGACTGTTTGTTCTTTTCCACTTCACCCTTTACTGAAAGGGCTCATTTACCAGGATTGGGAACGTCCTGAGAAAATATTTATTCCCCTAAGAGATTTTCGGTGGTCTATCCCATGGAGGATAAGTTCATCAAAAAAAAAAAAAAAAAAGGAAGGTCCCTACAGTGGACGCAGCCATCTCTTGTATGTATAAATCACTGACATGTCCAGTGGATAATGTCCAAATGTTCAAGAACCCAATAGATAAAAGATTGGAGTCCTTATGAAAATCTGCTTGGTGATACAACCAGCAGTAGCAGCTATTGGGGTCTGCTAAGCAGTGAAGGATCAGTTGAAACAGGTCTTGAGGGACTTGACAGATCAGCAGGCTTTGCCCTAGCTGATCTACCTAGAGCCTTAGGCTTTGCGGTTGACGCCATAGAGGATTCAGTCCATCAGGCCTCCCGCCTTACGCTGTCTATAGTACATATGCGTAGGCTCCTATGGCTCAAAAACTGGTCTGCTGAAGCTCCCTGTAAAGAATGGCTGGTTAGCGTCCCATTTCATGGTGAACGCTTATTCAGGGAAAACCTGGACAAATATATCCAGAAAATTTCCAGCGGTAAAAATACGCTCTTGCCGGTTAAAAGCAGAGTTAGAGGTCCCTCTTTAAGAGGCCTGCTTCTCCAGTCCCTGGGGCATCGGCTGTGTAACAGTTCCGACGGCCTCCTCGGTTAAATCCCGGGGGTAAAAAACAGGGACAGTAGCAGGGTAATGAGAAACCCTGGGTCAGGGGAGGTACAAAACCTCCCCCAAAGTTAAATTCATTGAAGCCCCCACTCAGTCGGGTGGGGGGAGGACTCCAGTTGTTCGCAGGAGACCTGGCGGGACACGATCAAGACAGATAGGTGCTCTCCGCAGTAGGTTTGGGATACAGTTTGGAGTTAAAAGACTCCCCTCCTTCCCATTTTGAGGTCAAACGTGCCAAGGGATCCCCGGAAGAGAGAGTCCCTCCTGTTGGCACTAGAACAACTATTGCTCCAAGGAGTAATTATGGAGGTTCCCCTGGAAGAATGAGGGTTCGGGTTTTACTCAAACCTCTTTACAGTCCCGAAGCAAACGTGGACGGGAGGCCCATATTAATTCTAAAAAGGGCTATACAAATTCCTGTATATCAGGACTTTCCGATGGAGTCGATCCGATCGGTGGCCACTGCCCTACAAGGGGAGGATTGGTTAGCCACGATCGACATCAAAAATGCTTATTTGCACATTCCCATCTTTCCAGTCCACCAAAAATTTCTACGCTTTGCAGTAGAAGGGCACCATTTTCAGTTCAGAGCCTTACCCTTCGGTTTGGCCACAGCACCAAGAGTGTTCACAAAAATTCTGGCCCTTTATTGGCCAATCTAAGAACACAAGGTGTAATGATAATGGCATATCTGGATGACTTGTTGCTGATAGACCACTCAGTGAAAAAACTAGACGTGGTCGTTCACAAGACGATCAAGTATCTGGAATCTCACGGTTGGATTATCAACCGAGACAAGTCAGCCCTAAAAACCAGTCAAAAGTCTGGAATACTTGGGGCTAAGGTTGGATTCAGGCCAGAGAAAAATATTCTTGCCTCGAGGAAAGGTGTTGTCTTTGAAAGATTTGATCCACTTAGTGGGTACAAAAAAGACAGCCGTCCATACGCCTGTATATGAGGCTGCTGGGAAAAATGGTGGCATCATTCGAAGCAGTACCCTACGGTCAATTCCATTCAAGGAATTTGCAAGGGGCCATACTGTCAGCCTGGAACAAAAAAGTTCAGGCCCTAGACTTACAATGTCCTTGTCCCCTTCCGTTCGCAAGAGCCTCCGTTGGTGGTTGGTTCCCCAGAATCTGGAAAAAAGGAAATCCTTCAGTCCGATTTCTTGGAAGGTGGTCACTACAGATGCCAGCCTTATAGGCTGGGGAGCAGTATTGGAGCAATAGTCTCTCCAGGGCAGATGGTCGGATGCAGAAAAGGCCCTGCCCATCAATCTCTTAGAGATACGAGCAGCCCGGTATGCCCTAGTAGCATGGACATCCAAACTCCAAGGGTCCCCTGTCAGAATTCAATCAGACAATGCCACAGCAGTGGCATATATCAATCATCAGGGGGGCACCAGGAGTCGTGCAGCCCAGAGGGAAGTAAATTACATCCTGAAATGGGCAGAAAAATATGTCCCAGCCATATCTGCGGTATTCATTCCAGGAGTGGAGAATTGGAAGGCGGACTTTCTAAGTCGCCAGCAATTAGGCCCAGAGGAAGGGTCCCTTCACCCCGAGGTTTTCTGGACAATATGTCAGCGGTGGGGAACATCGGATGTAGATCTTCTAGCATCCAGATTCAACGCAAAGGGGGACAGGTTTGTCTCTCGGACAAGGGATCCCCTAGCTTGCGGCTCGGATGCCCTAGTGTTCCCTTGGGATCAGTTCAAGCTGATATATGCATTCACACCGCCACAATGGTTACCTCGATTACTCCGCAGAATCAGGGTAGAAAAGAAACCAGTGATTCTGGTGGCTCCAGCGTGGCCCCGAAGAGCGTGGTACGTGGAGATTGTAAAATGTCAGTGGGGAGTCCTGGGACTTTCCCACATCGTCCGGACCTGCTTTCGCAAGGACCGATATACCACCCTTCCTTACCAGCCCTAGGTTTGACGGCCTGGCTATTGAAGCCCACATTCTAAAAAAGAGAGGGCTCTCTAATTCTGTGGTATCTACCATGATCAATGCCAGGAAGCCGGTATCCAGGCAGATCTACTATAGAATCTGGAAGGCGTACATCGCCTGGTGTGAGGCCAAGAAATGGCATCCACGTAAGTACGTAATAGGTAGGAGTCTGGACTCCCTACAATGGGCTGTAGATAGGAAGCTTGCCTTGAGTACTATCAAGGGTCAGATTTCGGCCTTGTCAATATTTTTTCAAAGGCCCTTGGCTTCGCATTCACTAGTCAAAGCCTTTATACAAGGAGTGATGCGTATTAGTCCTTCGGTTAATATTCCCATATGTCCATGGGATCTAAACTTGGTTCTGTCGGTTCTACAGAAACAACCATTTGAACCATTACAGCATATTTCCTTGGTGCTTCTCACCAGGAAATGGATTTTTCTAGTAGCCATTTGTTCGGCTAAAAGAGTATCGGAATTAGCAGCTATGTCCTGTAGGGAGCCATATCTGGTTATCCATAAGGACAGAGTAGTGTTACGTCCTCATCCAGCCTTTCTTCCTAAGGTGGTATCGAGGTTTCATTTGAACCAAGATGTGGTTCTTCCTTCTTTTTTCCCCAAACCTACTTCGGTGGAGGAAAAGTTATTGCATTCTTTGGATGTAGTAAGAGCAGTTAAAGCTTATCTAAAAGCCACTGCTCAGATTCGCAGAACGGATACTTTGTTTATTCTGCCGGAAGGCCCCAGAAAGGGTCAGGCAGCGTCAAAATCTACTTTAGCCAAGTGGATTCGACAGGTCATTATGCAAGCTTAGGGCTTGAGAAGGAGACCGCCTCCGTTCAAAGTTAGAGCGCACTCCACGAGAGCAGTTGGAACTTCATGGGCAGTGCATCACCAGGCCTCCCTGGCTCAAATCTGTAAGGCCGCAACGTGGTCTTCAGTTCACACGTTTACTAGGTTCTACCAGGTGGACGTTAGAAGTCAGGAGGATGTCGCCTTTGGGCGCAGTGTGTTGCAGGCCGCAAAAGATCCTCATGTCTGATAGCGCTCAGCTTATATATGGTGTATCCCCCCCCTCATTTGGCATTGCTTTAGGACATCCCATTAGTAATGACTATGTCGCTCTGTGTCCCGTGATGTACGAAAAAGAAAATAGGATTTTTATAACAGCTTACCTGTAAAATCCTTTTCTTGGAGTACATCACGGGACACAGAGCTCCCACCCCTCTTTTGGGGACACTTATTGCTTTGCTACAAAACTGAGGTGCTCCCGGATGGGAGGGGCTTATATAGGGGAGGGTACTTCCGGTTTTGGAAGTTGCCAGTGCCAGCACCTGACGGTAACTATATAACCCATTAGTAATGACTATGTCGCTCTGTGTCCCGTGATGTACTCCAAGAAAAGGATTTTACAGGTAAGCTGTTATAAAAATCCTATTTTTTCCTCACAGAATCACTATAGTGATTCTTAAATTACCCCAATTTCCTGTGTCCTCCACGGTCTTTCCTTTTCCCCATTGTGATACGCTATTACTCCAGATATTCCAGTATCTTTTTGTGCCCTCAATACCTCTTTTAGTTGCCGTGTGCAGCTTCAGGGAAAGTCAGTGCTGCAGAGCTCAGCTAGATAGCAGCCATCTTCCTCCACTGCCAGGCCACGCCCCCCTAGTTAAACAATTTTTGATAATATGAATGACAGATATTTACACATTGCTAATCAACTGAAAATTAGGTTTACTGAGGTCGTGCAGAACACATGGGCCCAAATATACTCCGATGCCCAGCTTCTCCGCAGATCCAGGCCTACAGAGAAGCACAAAGAACAAATGCAAAGACAGAGAAAACAGAGAAATATGCCTTGAACTTTTCTTGCATCCAGAGAACAGCTGACCATGGAAGTATTGTATCATTTATGGAAAAAAGACAAAGTGACAAAGAAATGCACTACAACAAGATTTTCTACCTTTCACAGACAGCTCCCTTTTAGAATATAAACACAACAATTCTCTTGGTTCTTTTTTAATATTTGCTTCATATCAGAAATTCATGGAAATGACACAGCTCGCTGGCTGTCCTGTTTATTGCCTTACCTTTTAGAATACAATATTGCATTGCACACTCTTTAAATATGCTGGTAATACTTTGTGCCTCTTACTCACAGGATATTGTACGGCTGATCTGCTGGTTCATTTCTTCATTTTTATGAGAGATACTCAAAGTAAACAGTGTTAGGCTTATGTGTGCATTTTTTTTTCTTTTTTACCCCCGCAACCATCAACTTGCATACAGCTCAAATACTGATCCCTGTTTAAAGGGTCCATCCACTGAAATCTATGGTTACAAAGCAAAGCTATGTAGAGATACAAAATTGGGTGTATTCCTGCGCTACTATGGAGAGGGCTAGCTAGTGATATAAAACTGCTGCAAGCACCAGGAGGGGTCAGATCATACCCACGGAAATTAAGTGTATAAAGAGGGGGGTGGTTCTGCGCTGTTTAGTGAAATAAATTAAGTGAAATTCTTCTAAAACTTTGTGTAAGATAATTAAACAAATGCAAATAAACAATTATTGCAAAACGCACATAAAATAGCAAGATCTTCCAAGATGTGAAAAACGCACAATAAATAATCTTCAAGTGGTGACCATAAAATACTATCTTCTAAAATAGTAAACAATGTGCAACAGGTCTAAACACTGTGTCAAGAAATCAAGATTGTGTAAATCGCAAAATAATGAACTGTGACAGTAAATCATAGACAATGAAATAAAAAATGTGAAATGCAAAGCATTCGTGCAACCAGTGCTAAAAATGCATAAATGCATAAATCAATCCGAGGGGATTTTGCACTTTAAAAAGTGCATGGTGCGACAGGTCTCTGAATATCCTCACGAGCTAGGATAGCCAGGTGAATTGTAACATGCGTCTTTAAGTTATAAATGTTGCAGGGCGGTCTCACAGAAAATCGCAAAGCGATCTCACTAAAAATTGCAGTATATGCGACTATATCAAGTGCAGGTAGATTTCATTTGGTCAATCGTGAATGGTGAAAAAAGAAAGCAGTTTATTTATCCTGTGCAGGAAGTGCAGTGATGCATGGAACGCAGGAGGGCCGAGGGGGGGTGGTTGTGTGATGGGAGTATCGTATTCCTGTTCCTGTGCTGGTGCACTCCGGTGGTGGTGACTTTTTGGTAAAGGTGGCCTCTTACCTGTAGGTAGAGAGGTAACAGCATGTAGCAAACAAGATTGGGTTGGAAGTTGGAAGTAGGGTTGGAAGTAGTGAAGTAGTTCCATTAAGAGCTCTGAAGAAGACCAATGGCAGGGTGTCGGTGAGCATCAGGAATACTACCGACACACCTGTGAAGATCCCAGCCCGGATGCTGTTGGGCCAAGTGAATTCTGCTACCCCGGTTGCCTTGTCAGACTTGGAGAAGGAAGAAGGGGGGAGAGCTACTGTGGAGAAACTCTGCTTGGAAGAGACAGCCTTACCACCGGCGTGGAAGGAGAGGGCCAGAGCCCAGTTGACTAGATGGCAGAAGATCTTTTCAAGGGATGAGTTCGATGTGGGGTGTGCAAAAAGTGCTACCCACAGGATCCGCCTGCAGGAGGACAGGCCATTCAGGGAAAGAGTCCGGCGGATCCCCTTGGCTGATTTGGAAGATCTGCGAGAGCAACTGGCAGAGCTCAAGAGAACCGGGGTCATCTGGGAGTCTAGGAGCCCATACGCCTCCCCAATAGTGGTAGTTAGCAAGGAAAATGGGTCATTGAGGCTATGTATTGATTATCGGACCCTCAATAGAAGAACGATACCCGATCAATACACCACCCCACGAATAGAGAGTTTGTCTGGAGCAAAATGGTTCAGTGTGATGGACCTGAAGAGCGGGTATTACCAGATTCCAATGCACCTGGAAGACTGAGAAAAAACAGCATTTATTACCCCGGTGGGGTTCTATGAATTCAATAGCATGCCCCAAGGCTTGTCGGGAGCCCCAGCCACCTTCCAGCGACTTATGGAGAAGACAGTAGGGGACATGAACCTCATCGAAGTACTGGTTTATCAGGATGATATCATTGTATTTGGGAAAACTCTGGAGGAGCATGAGGAGAGACTGGAGAAGGATTTGAAGAGACTCAGTGATGAAGGACTAAAACTCTCATTGGAGAAGTGTCAGTTCTATCAACCTTCAGTTCACTATCTGGGGCACATTGTGTCCGAAGAAGGAGTGTCCACAGACCCAGGAAAATTGGAGGCTGTTACCTCCTGGCCCCGGCCCACTACAGTGACTGAGCTTAGATCGTTCTTGGGGTTCTGCTCCTACTACCGAAGGTTTGTGGAGGGTTTTGCCAAGATCGCCAAGCCCTTGAATGAACTCTTAAAGACAGAAGGAGAGGAGGATGACTCGGGCCCTAGGAACCCGGGGGAGTCCGTGGAAGATCAGTGGACGGTGAAGTGTGAAGAAGCGTTCACAAGATTGAAGGAGAGCTTGACCACTGCCCCCGTCTTGGCTTATGCGGACACTAAGAAGCCATATGAGTTACATGTGGATGCCAGTCATGATGGTCTGGGAGGAGTGCTGTATCAGGAGCATGATGACCAGCTGAGACCCATTGCTTATGTGAGCAGAAGCTTGACCCCAGTCGAGAAGAATTACCCCACCCACAAGTTGGAATTCTTGGCCTTGAAGTGGGCTGTGGTGGACAAGCTGAAGGACTACCTGTATGGAGCCGAATTTGTGGTTAAAACAGACAATAACCCGCTCACTTACCTTCTGACCACAGCCAAGCTGGATGCCACCGGCCACCGTTGGCTAGCAGCTCTCTTTGGATTCACCTTCAGTTTAAAATACAGACCTGGGACTGGAAACAGAGATGCAGACGCCTTATCAAGAAGGGCCTATGCCCCCACTAATCCTATGGAAGACTGGATTCGACTGACCCCGGAGGGAGTGCGAGCCCTGTGTCAAGGAGCCGAGTTCCAAGCCAGTGGAGGGTCCAGGGCTAAAGAAATTTAGGTCTCGGTTGTTGGTGTACCCAAGTATTACTGTGATGTGGCCCAGATTGGAGAAGAGAACCTACCCAGACTTTCAAAGAGAGATCTAAGGAGAGATCAACTGGAAGACCCGCTGGGGAGGCTGGCCTTGGAAGCATTGAAGAACCAAACCCCAGACTTATTTCTGAAGGACCCCTCAAAGGAGGCTCGCCTATTGAGAAGAGAATGGGACCGGTTACAGATGCAACAAGGGGTGGTCTACGAAAGGGGCCCCTCTGATGATCTGGAGGATAAGTGGCAACTGTTTCTGCCTGAGAAATACCGAAAGACTGTTCTGACCGCTTTACATGATGATCATGGTCACCTAGGATCGGAAAGAACTTTTCAGCTCATAAGGAACCGGTTTTACTGGCCCTGTATGCGGGTTGAAGTGGAGGAATATTGCCATTCATGTGCAAGCTGCATACAAAGAAAGACTCTGCCTCATCAAACTGCCCCAATGGGCCACCTATAAAGTCAAGGGCCCTTGGATCTGGTATGCATTGATTTTCTTTGTATAGAACAGTGTTTCTCAACTTCAGTCCTCAAGGCGCCCCAACAGGTCATGTTTTCAGGCTTTCCATTACTTTGCACAGGTGATTTGATCAGTTTCACTGCCTTAGTAATTACTACAGCCGTTTCATCTGAGGAAAATCCTGAAAACATGACCTGTTGGGGCGCCTTGAGGACTGGAGTTGAGAAACACTGGTATAGAACCTGATTTGAGTGGACATGGTAATGTTCTGGCGATAACCGATCATTTCACTCGATACGCTCAGGCATTCCCTACCAAAGACCAGAAGGCCTCCACAGTGGCAAAGGTACTTGTCGAGAAGTTCTTTCTACATTACGGACTACCTCAACGCCTCCACTCGGACCAGGAAAGGGACTTCGAAAGTAGACTGATACGGAAACTGTTGGATTCCCTGGGTATAAAGAAGACTCAAACCACCCCCTACCACCCACAAGGGGATGCCCAGCCCGAACTATTTAATCGGACATTATTAAATATGCTGGGGACTTTGAGTAGCGAGAAGATACAGCATTGGGGCAAGCATGTGGCTGCCGTTGTGCATGCATATAATAGTACGACTAGTGATGCCACTGGATACTCCCCATACAGGCTGATGTTCGGCAGGGAAGCAAGACTACCGGTAGATTTGGCCTTTGACACTTCAATAGATCATACATCCGCAGCTTCTCACAAAGGATATGTGGATCGGTTACGACAGAGTTTAAGACTGGCATATGAGAAGGCCCAGGGACCTCCGATCAAAGAGGAGCCAGGAATAAGCGGAGCTACAACCTCAGGGTTCGGATTCATGACCTACAGCCAGGAGACAGGGTGCTGTTGCGGAACTTAGGCATGCCGGGCAAACATAAGCTGGCCGACCGGTGGAGGTCCCAACCCTATGTAATCTGTAAACAACTGCCAGGCTTACCAGTATACCAACTAAAGCCAGAAGGAAGTGTGGGGCCATTGAAGACATGGCACAGGAATCACCTACTGCCCCTCTCCGAAGCAGTTCGTTTGCCCCCTACCTCGGATCCTTCTGAGCCCCTTTCAGCCTCCAGTACCCCTAGACCTGTCACCAGGTCTCAAGCAACTTGTTTAAAAGAGATGGATGCCCAAGACCAGAGTGAAGATGAAGAATTGGAACTTGATTGGTTATGGACACCGCAAATACCTGAATCCATGGCCACGGCCACTCCATCATCCGAGGTTACCACCGGAGACACTTTAAATGCTGAGGCTGCTGAATTCATACCACTTGCTACTCTTACTGAGGAATGGGAGGATGCTCAAGACTCTTTTCCAGAAGAAGATCCCAGGGATTCCTTGCACCTCTCTGCACCTGAAGTAGATGCCCCTGGACCATTGGAACCCAATATACCAGACTTAGTAGGAGAGTTGGGAGGATCCCCTGCAGTTGAAACCCCAGCCCCTAGAGAACAAAGAGAGAGAAGAACCATCCACCCCCCAAGAAGACTAACGTATACTCAGATGGGGGAGTGCTCGGAAGAGACTATTGCCACTGCAAGAAGGACAGTAGATGAGCCTGTCCCCTCTACTGTGAATTTAGTAGAGGGCAACCCTACAGTAGCTCACTCCCTGGCACAGTTAGACAGGCCACTTTCACTAACGTGACCTGTGGGCAAGACAACCTCTCTCCCAAGGCTTGGTGGGATTTTCCTCTGCCAGGCTCCTTTGTAGCCGTACGTTGTGTTGAGTGTTCATATGCTAAAAAAGTTCATTAACTGTTTATCTTTGGGGACCAAAGACTCTAAGTGGGGGTAGTGTGTAGCGGGTGTCACTTTAAGGAGCTCAAAAGACTACCATACCCAGTGTGCAGCCGGACACCCACGGCGCAAGGTCTGCTGGGGAAGGCCTATTTAAGGAGGAGCGGGTCTCTTTGGATGTTGCTCACCTAGCAAGTGAAGCCTGCACTGGGTCTGTCGTTTGGACTGGGCCTGAGAGTTGGGCCTTGTGATCCAAAGAGCCTTCCGGCCTTCACGGGAGAACCCAAGAGTCACCTCGTCCATCATCCTTTCAAGGACTGTCAGGAGGATCGGAGACTACGGGAGTCGTGAGACTGTGTGCAGGAGCCCAGCTACGAAAGTCGGTTGTACGGACTGGTCCGGTCGGGTGAGAGAGCACTTGCTCAAGCATTAATTGACTAATCTTTAGGCTCAGTGTCCCTTCAGCGACCACCGTTACTGGAGTGTTACATTGCACGCTAGAGAGACCGTGTGTTGTGCAGCAATAGTTGAATCCTTTATTGCATATCGAGTGGATGACTGTTTATACCTGTGGATTACAAATACCCTTTAAAGTGTACCACCATTGCTAGCGAAGATCCCTTCCAACGGAAGCATTGTATCTGCAATAGTCAGGCCTGACTGTAAAGCAATTAGACATTGTTTGGGCGCCATCTTTGCCCACGAGGGGGAAGCTCGTGAGCGTAGTTGATTGACATTGAGTGTGTGTGTAATACTATTAGAACTTATTGCTTGTTTATATGCTTAACAGTTAACATTGCAGGGCTCTGCATAGGCATAGGTACAATTGTCTAACTTCATGCTTTATACTCAGTAAAAGTTACTTGTGATTAAGCAAATATGCTGTGTGGTTATATGTTTATTGCGGTATTGTTATCCCCTTAGCTAACGGGTTTCACAATCCCATATTACTGCTATCTGTGCCAAGGGAGGTTAGAGCCAGTTACTGGGGGTTGACAGCAGTGTGTTACAGGCCCAAAATCTATATCAGCAGCCCTCTTAACTGGGTGTATTGCTATATAATATATATAATGTAGCACACAGACTCCTCTTCCCTACCTTTGGCTCACTTATAGGAAAAGGGGCACACCATGCCACACGTCCGTACCCTCCTGTGTGAAGAGGTTGAGCGGTGTAATGTACCCGGGTCTTTATGGTCAGGTTCTCCAGAGAATGGCTCCCGTCTTCACTGCAATAAAGACAAGTCTCTATTCCCCAATAACTCCAAGGTCCACACCAATTGCAACTCCAACGTAGAGTTTATTTTTTCTCTTATGCATAGTCATTCAGATAGAAAAGGTTGGAGGAAGATCAGGACAGCAAGAGGTGTTGGAGTAGGTCCAGGCACAAACAAATAATTATTCACTACCCATATCTTCAGTTAATCTCAGCTCATCCGGATAGTCTCCCATTAGAGTGGATCCTAGCAGCCGGAGTGATGCTCGAATTCGATTTCACGCAGTCTCTGCACAAGCTCTGCCACAGATCTGATGAACGTTAGGTCTCTGCCACAGACCTGATGAACGTAAGGTCTCTGCCACAGACCTGATGAACGATGGTTCTGGCATTAGGCCTCTAACAGGAAAATGACATCCCTCCAGAGAGTTACCGGGCCCCTTCCTTCACTGTGATCTCTCACCAGTCCCTCGGAACGGTCCTCCCCCGGCCTCCTCATCTAGATACGGGTCTCCTCGCAAGGCAGCACCCTGGGATTCCTCCTCCCTCTGTGGGTTCCAGCCGAAGGTGCTGGACCCAAGGCCTTCAGTTGCAGCCCCAGGGCTAAAGGTGCCTGGGACTGACCTGCCAGTGTACTGGGCCAGGAACTCCACCCCAGGGCTAAAGGTGCCTGGGGTGGCCACGAACAGAATCACATGCTCCCGGGGTCGGACCCCCGGGAACTCACCCCCTACAGACAGGGTCTGCCCCTTTTATATCCTCTCCCGGGATGCACAGCAGGCCAACACGCCCATCACACCACCGCCAAGAGGGGACATCCAAGGCACAGCACTGTACCAGTGATTCAACCCCAGCCTCCGATGGCAGCGCCACCAACAGGCCACAGGGATCTACACGCCAGCATCCCACCTGTAGTATAAAATGGGTTTTACAGAACCCTATCAAATAGTGTGTTTGAGTACAACTACCACGCAAACATTCCCCTAGATTTAAAAGCCCCGCTACATATATATATATATCAGAATGTATAAATAGATTTAAATGGAAACCTGTTATGGTTAAAAAAAAAAATTAAACATGTGCTGTTACTGGCCCTTTTGGTGTTTTATAGGCAGCAGAGAGAAGCAGTGACAGAGATTAAGGCCAGAGAAGCCTAGAGCTATGTGAGCCTAGGATTGCCAAGTGGCAAACAAGATAGGATTTTACAGTATAAGCCCTGGTTCACACTGGTGCGATTTGACATGTCAAATCGGCGATATTTGCCGCAAATTGCGGGCAATGGCACCGTCCTAATCGGTGTGACGCCGCATCTGCGGCGCTGCACCGATTTCAAAAAGTAGTTTCTGTACTACTTTTTGCAATTTCAGCTGCGATTTACATTGACATCTGTGTCAGATGTCTCTGTAATCTAGCTGAAATCGGGACTGACAGGCAGGAGTGAAATCGTGCGAGTTCAGCTGAACTCGCACAGCTTCACTCCCGCAGCCCCAGTGTGAACGTGGGCTTACAAAGATACTTCTGGGTACCATGTGGTATGTGTACTTGAAAAAAATAAATAAATCATACGTTGACAAAGTCTGTACTGAGAGAGTGACGTGCTTAGTCAACAGCAGTAGACAGATAAAGTGTCTCTCTTGACAAAACCTTTTGGAAGTTTGTAAAGTTTTTATTATTGTCTTTGTCTGCATTGGACAGACTGACCCCTATATTTGTATTGTGATCATTGTCACTGAGAAAAGGAGTAAGGGGAAATCCTACATTTTAGTTGTTCCTTTGAGCAAGAGGTGAATGGAAAACTTCAAATGGGGACACCTGTTCTACGGACAACTGTCTAAGAAAAGAATTACCCTCATTTTGGGAGATTACCTCTCTGTTGCAATTTCCACGATGGTGGAGAGACAGCAAAAAAAATAACCTGCAGCAGTTTTAACCCTTCTCCAGTCTATCAGAAATGAAAAGTTTTGGCTACACATAGAGTTTAATGTGCATAGCACGGTATTTGTTTAATCAATGTCACTAGCACATATAAATGCTCAATTCACTGCTCTTACTACAGTTTTCTAGAGAGAGGAAACAGACGCAGCAGGGGGACAAAGCTGCTAAACAATAACAGTTGCTTCATCTGCCTGCTTTCCCATGATCCCCTAATCGCTGTAGACAATGAAGTGTTGTAAAAAAAAAAAGGATTCTGTATGTGATAAATACATCTGCCAAACCATAATGGCTGCTACCTCTCAATTCATTGCTATTATTCTTTCATACAGCAAGCAAGAAGTTGGTTCTACAGTACTAAGGCCACTCAGTTCTGCCTCTCGAGTGAAAAGCGCTCATCTTCTGTTACAGTGGATGTGTGCATACTATCCATAGCAGGTATGCGTGTTTTAGCATCAGGTGGCCGTTTTCATACAGTCACACAATTTAGCACTTCAGGGATATGTCTGTTGAGCTATTTCATTCTGCAACTTAAGTAATTTAATAACAAGTCTTATTAAGTGCAATTTTAGTTACTGCAGCAAGTACTATCCATTGTACTATAACAATACCGCGCTTTTATACAATTCTCTGCCTCGCTGTGTGTTTATATCCAGCCGTTAGTGCTATTCACAGTGATAAGAAGTGTGGGCTCTGAGCTCAATGACTTCTCTTTAACCACTTAAGCCCCGGACCATTTCGGGCCATTAGGACCAGGCCTGTTTTTGGGATTCGGCACTGCGCTGCTTTAACTGATAAATTGTGCGGACATGCAATGTTGTACCCAAATGAAATTTGCGTCCTTTTCTTCCCACAAATAGAGCTTTCTTTTAATGGTATTTGATTGCCTCTGCGATTTTTATTTTTTGCGATATAAACAGAAAAAGACCGAAAATTTTGAAAAAAAATTATATTTTCTACTTTTTGTTATAAGAAAAATCGAATAAACTCAATTTTAGTCATACATTTAGGCCAAAATGTATTCAGCCACATGTCTTTAGTAAAAAAAATGTCAATAAGCGGATATTTATTGGTTTGCGCAAAAGTTATAGCGTTTACAAACTAGGGTACATTTTCTGAAATTTACACAGCTTTAAATTTATGACTGCCTATCTCATTTCTTGAGGTGCTAAAATGGCAGGGCAGTACAAAACCCCCCCAAATGACCCCATTTTGGAAAGTAGACACCCCAAGGAAATTGCTGAGAGGCATGTTGAGCCCATTGAATATTTTTTTTTTTTTGTCCCAAGTGATTGAATAATGACAAAAAAAAAAAAAAAATTACAAAAAGTTGTCACTAAATGATATATTGCTCACACATGCCATGGTTATATGTGGAATTGCACCCCAAAATACATTCTGCTGCTTCTCCTGAGTACGGGGATACCACATGTGTGGGACTTTTTAGGAGCCTAGCCACGTACGAGACCCCGGAAACCAAGCACCGCCTTCAGGATTTCTAAGGGCGCAAATTTTTGATTTCACTCCTCACTACCTATCACAGTTTCGAAGGCCATAAAATGCCAAAATAGCACAAAACCCCCCCAAATGACCCCATTTTGGAAAGTAGACACCCCAAGCTATTTACTGAGAGGCATGTTCAGTCCATGGAATATTTTATATTTTGCCACAAGTTGCGGGAATATGACAAACCTTTTTTTTTTTGCACAAAGTTGTCACTAAATGATATATTGCTCACACATGCCATGGGCATATGTGAAATTACACCCCAAAATACATTCTGCTGCTTCTCCTGAGTACGGGGATACCACATGTGTGGGACTTTTTGGGAGCCTAGCCGCGTACGGGACCCCAAAAACCAAGCACCGCCTTCAAGGTTTCTAAGGGCATACATTTTTGATTTCACTCCTCACTACCTATCACAGTTTTGAAGGCCATAAAATGCCAAGATGGCACAAAACCCCCCCAAATGACCCCATTTTGGAAAGTAGACACCCCAAGCTATTTGCTGAGAGGCATGTTGACCCCATTGAATATTTTTTTTTTGTCCCAAATGATTGAATAATGACAAAAAGAAAAAAAAATGTACAAAAAGTTGTCACTAAATGATATATTGCTCACACATGCCATGGTTATATGTGGAATTGCACCCCAAAATACATTCTGCTGCTTTTCCTGAGTACGGGGATACCACATGTGTGGGACTTTTTGGGAGCCTAGCCGCGTACAGGGCCCCAAAAACCAAGCACCGCCTTCAGGATTTCTAAGGGCGTAAATTTTTGATTTCACTCCTCACTACCTATCACAGTTTCGAAGGCCATAAAATGCCAAAATAGCACAAAACCCCCCCAAATTACCCCATTTTGGAAAGTAGACACCCCAAGCTATTTGCTGAGAGGCATGTTGAGTCCATGGAATATTTTATATTTTGCCACAGGTTGCGGGAATATGACAAACTTTTTTTTTTTTGCACAAAGTTGTCACTAAATGATATATTGCTCACACATGCCATGGTTATATGTGAAATTACACCCCAAAATACATTCTGCTGCTTCTCCTGAGTACGGGGATACCACATGTGTGGGACTTTTTGGGAGCCTAGCCGCGTACGGGACCCCAAAAACCAAGCACCGCCTTCAAGGTTTCTAAGGGCATAAATTTTTGATTTCACTCCTCACTACCTATCACAGTTTTGAAGGCCATAAAATGTCAAAATAGCCCAAAACCCCCACAAATGACCCCATTTTGGAAAGTAGACACCCCAAGCTATTTGCTGAGAGGCATGGTGAGTATTTTACAGCTCTCATTTGTTTTTGAAAATTAAGAAAGACATTTTTTTTTCTTTTTTTTTTTCTTTTTTTACATTTTCAAAACTTTGTGACAAAAAGCGAGATCTGCAAAATACTCAACATACCTCTCAGCAAATAGCTTGGGGTGTCTACTTTCCAAAATGGGGTCATTTGGGGGGGTTTGTGCCATCTGGGCATTCCATGGCCTCCGAAACTGTGATAGGCAGTGAGGAGTGAAATCAAAAATTTACACCCATAGAAATCCTGAAGGCGGTGCTTGGTTTTTGGGGTCCCGTACGCGACTAGGCTCCCAAAAAGTCCCACACATGTGGTATCCCCGTACTCAGGAGAAGCAACAGAATGTATTTTGGGGTGTAATTCCACATATGCCCATGGCATGTTTGAGCAATATATAATTTAGTGACAACTTTTTGTACATTTTTTTTTTTTTGGTCATTATTCAATCACTTGGGACAAAAAAAAAAAAATATTCAATGGGCTCAACATGCCTCTCAGCAAATAGCTTGAGGTGTCTACTTTACAAAATGGGGTCATTTGGGGGGGTTTTGAACTGTCCTGGCATTTTATGCACAACATTAGGAAGCTTATGTCACACATCATCCACTCTTCTAACCACTTGAAGACAAAGCCCTTTCTGACACTTTTTGTTTACATGAAAAAAAAATTTTTTTTGCAAGAAAATTATGTTGAACCCCCAAACATTATATATTTTTTTAAAGCAAAGGCCCTACAGATTAAAATAGTGGGTGTTGCATTTTTTTTTTCCACACAGTATTTGCGCAGCGATTTTTCAAACGCATTTTTTGGGGGAAAAACACACTTTTTTTATTTTTAATGCACTAAAAAACACTATATTGCCCAAATGTTTGATGAAATAAAAAAGATGATCATAGGCCGAGTACATAGATACCAAACACGACATGCTTTAAAATTGCGCACAAACGCGCAGCGGCGACAAACTACATTCATTTTTAAAAGCATTTAAAAGCCTTTACAGGTTACCACGTTAGATTTACAGAGGAGGTCTACTGCTAAAATGACTGCCCTCGATCTGACCTTCGCGGTGATACCTCACATGCATGATGCAATTGCTGTTTACATATGACGCTAGACCGACGCTTGCGTTCGCCTTTGCGCAAGAGCAGGGGGGGACAGCGGTGCTTTTTTTTTTTTTTTTTTTTTTTATTATTTATTTGGCATTTTTATTTTATTTTTAAACTGTGCCTTCCATATTTGATTTTTTTACCATTTTTATCGTTATCTCAGGGAATGTAAATATCCCCTATGATAGCAATAGGTAGTGACAGGTACTCTTTTTTTGAAAAAAATTGGGGGGTTAGACCCTAGATCTTTCCTCTGCCCTCAAAGCATCTGACCACACCAAGATCGGTGTGATAAAATGCTTTCCCAATGGCGCTTTTTATATCCGGGGGGGGGGACATTCCCTCCCACTGCTTGTAAAAGCAGTCTAGAGGCTAATTATCTGCTAGAATTGCTTTTACATGAAAGCCGGCCGCTGGCTGAAAAGAATGATACCAAGATGATACCTAAACCCGCAGGCATCATTCTGGTATAAACATTCAAAGTCCAGCAACATACCAGTACGTTGCTGGTCCTTGTTGGACATGTATTGTAATCTTTTTTTTCATACAGCCTATTGGCTGAACGAAAAAAAGAGATTGATTGGTGGGTATGCCCACCATTAGAATACCTCCCTTCATCCACCCACTTCTAATGATGGGCATATATGCCGAAGCATGGGGGCATCCTCCCGCAAAAAAGTTATGCCGCGTACACACGGTCAAGCCTTCGTCGGAATTTCGACCATATGTACGCAGCATAAAAGGTTATGCCGCGTACACACGGTCGGACTTTTCCATGGGCAAGCCTCCGTTGGAATTTCGACCGTATATACGCGGCATTAGGAGCAAAATCGCTCCTCCGCCCCTGCTGCCCCCATGCTTCGGCATATATGCTCTTTTTTTTAACTGTGGTGGTGAAATCACCTCCTACAGCGTTGGAGTCACGGCTTTATGTATCGTGGGAGCAAACGCTGTTGCTGTCAAGATAAATAGATCGGCGCTGCAACTGAATGGCGTACCTGCTAAGCAAATGGTGGTTAACATTAAAACAAAGTAACATTACAGTACAACAGTAAGACCTTACCATGCCATACCTGCAAAGCAAATACCAAAACAAAACCTAGTAAAAAATAAAAAAATGTTTTAACGCAACCTGTGCCTAAAATATATATATGCCGAAGCATGGGGGCATCCTCCCGCAAAAAAGTTATGCCGCGTACACACGGTCGGAATTTTCCACGGGCAGGCCTCCGTCGGAATTTCGACCGTATGTACGCGGCATTAGGAGCAAAATCGCTCCTCCGCCCCTGCTGCCCCCATGCTTCGGCATATATGCTCTTTTTTTTAACTGTGGTGGTGAAATCACCTCCTACAGCGTTGGAGTCACGGCTTTATGTATCGTGGGAGCAAACGCTGTTGCTGTCAAGATAAATAGATCCGCGCTGCAACTGAATGGCGTACCTGCTAAGCAAATGGTGGTTAACATTAAAACAAAGTAACATTACAGTACAACAGTAAGACCTTACCATGCCATACCTGCAAAGCAAATACCAAAACAAAACCTAGTAAAAAATAAAAAAATGTTTTAACGCAACCTGTGCCTAAAATATATATATGCCGAAGCATGGGGGCATCCTCCCGCAAAAAAGTTATGCCGCGTACACACGGTCGGAATTTTCCACGGGCAGGCCTCCGTCGGAATTTCGACCGTATGTACGCAGCATTAGGAGCAAAATCGCTCCTCCGCCCCTGCTGCCCCCATGCTTCGGCATATATGCTCTTTTTTTTAACTGTGGTGGTGAAATCACCTCCTACAGCACTGGAGTCACGGCTTTATGTATCGTGGGAGCAAACGCTGTTGCTGTCAAGATAAATAATTCCGCGCTGCAGTTGAATGGCGCACCTGAAAACAAAAAATTACATACCTGAAAAGCAAGCATGATAAAACATTGCAGAATAGAATACAGTAAAAAAGAGCAGAACAATAGAGAGAAAATAGAGAGAGAGAGAACAATAAAACGACAACTATTTTTGGTTTTTTTATTTTATATTTTTTTTGTGTTTTGTTTTTTACGTTTTTTTTTTCTTTTTTACACTTTTTTTTGTAACTTTACAACTGTAATGGTTCGGGTCTCTCAAAATGTAATGGCATCTTGGGAGACCCTGTGTAAGTGTGTCCTAGTCTGTGAAATGCTGTACCCTACGCTAAAACTTCACTTTTGAGTGGTAGCGTTCAAAACATTCACCTTGGCAAAGACCAGGCTTGTCAGGACAGAGTGGACAAAAACTACGGGTGTCACGCCTAAATCCGCGCTTGCTACAGACACTACATCTTTTTTGGGGGTGGCTTTGGGTAGGGGTACTCGGGAGGACATACGAATAATGCCTCTCATGCAGCCGGCTTACTGCATTTGGTTGGGGATGGTGAGGTGCAGAACCGCCTGGATACAGGAGTTCTGTGACTATCTCATTCTGGAATTTTAGAAGAGATAACGTCCCGCCTGAAGCTCTGTATAGCACATGAGCGTTCAGCAAAGCCAATTGGAATAATGATAGAGACACTTTTTTGTACCAGCGTCTCGCCTTACGGTCAATTAGATACGGCGCCATCAACTGGTCGTTGAGGTCCACCCCTCCCATATTTTGGTTATATTCGTGGACACAGAGGGGTTTCTCCACAACACCAGTCGCTGTACGAATTTGGACTGTCGTGTCTGCATGAAGGGAGGTAAGAAGGAAAACATTCTTATTGTCCCTCCACTTCATAGCGAGCAAGTTATTACACTTCAAGCAGGCTCTCTCCCCCAGCCTAAGACGGGCATCTACAAGCCGCTGGGGAAAGCCCCGGCGATTAGGTCGCACGGTGCCACATGCTCCAATCTTATGATCAAACAAGTGACTAAACAGTGGCACGCTCGTGTAATAATTGTCCACATACAAGTGGTACCCCTTTCCGAATAAGGGTGACACCAAGTTCCACACTATCTTGCCAGCGCTCCCTATGTAATCCGGGCAGTTGACCGACTCAATCTGACTGTCTTTTCCCTCATAAACCGTAAAGTTCACTACATAGCCTGTTGCCCTGTCACAGAACTTGTAGAGCTTGACCCCGTATCTGGCACGCTTGCTGGGAAGGTACTGCTTGAAAGACAAGCGGCCAGAAAATTTAATCAGGGACTCATCAACGCAGACAACTTGATCGGGAGTAAACAAGGCTGCAAAACGTTCGTTGAAGTGGTTTATGAGGGGCCGAATTTTATAGAGCCGGTCGTATTCAGGATCCCCACGTGGACGACAAAGTTCATTGTCGTTGAAGTGCATGAACCGCAAAATCTGCTCGTATCGTGCCCTGGACATGGAGGCAGAGAACACGGGCATGTGGTCAATTGGGTGCGTGGACCAATAAGCACGCAATGACGGAAATTTATGTGTGCCCATGTTGAGGGAAAGGCCCAGAAAGGTCTTAAATTCGGAAACCGTAATTGGTTTCCAATTTCTGGCAATTTTAGGCAACTGGGGGTTAGCGGTGATAAATTGACCAGCATATAAATTACTCTGGTCCACAATAGATCTATAGAGATCTTCCGTGAAAAACAGCGAATAAAAATCAATTGGAATAAAATCAGCTGTTTCCACCTGAATACCGGGTTGGGCAGTGAATGGGGGAAGTACGGGTTCTGCAGAAGTGGTGGGGACCCAATCAGGATAGGCGAATTCTGCAGGAAGGGCAGTATGGGCACGACGGGCCTGCCTTTGTCTTCTTGGTGGCAGCGGGACACTACTTGTGCTTGCCACCTCGCCAGCTTGAACTGCACTTATGGGACTCGCCACGTCACCAAGTGTTACTGCAGTGCTGGATGTACGTCCAGGCTGTACTAGGCCGCTGGTGCCTGCCAGTTCACCAGAAGGAATAGCGGCGCTAGTACTACTCTGCTCCATGATACGAGAGACCTGCGGTTCTTGCTCCTCATCAACCTCAGAAGATCGGGATCGGGTACACCTGACCTTAGCAGGGACCTCAACTTCGTCGTCAGAGCTATCTGACGTGGGGCCGCTGACGTCACTGTCTTCTACGGGAAGATATTCTGAGCCTGAATCTGACAGATACGTGACCTCCTCTTCACTATCTGTCATGCTCAGAATCTCGTAGGCCTCTTTACTAGTGTACCTTCGTCTTGCCATTTTGGGCTCTAAATTTAGGGGTACACTAGTAAGATTCACAGGAAAAAAAGCACCTGACTGTCGTCAGCAAATATATCAAACGCTACAAAAAAACTGTTAGCGATCGCAGGGATCAGGCCTGTCTCTGCGAACGCTGCAGTTATGTGTGTTGTGTTTGGTAAGTGACAGTGATCGATCGATACTGCACTTGGGTGGGCTGGGCTGGGCGGAGGGGCTAAACGCAGGCGCTAGCAGGTATCTGGGCTGATCCCGCTAACACTGCGTTTTTGGGAACCCTAAACCGCTGGGGATGCTAGTATAGATCTGATCAGATACTATACCACTAAGGGGGGTGTATGCTTTGCGCGTGGGTGTTAGCGTTACTGGAACTAACCTAACACTGCCTGGGGCGACGCAGACCCTCTCTGGCGCTAAAACCTAATTGATCTCACCCGCCGGGCGATCAGGGGGGTTAAACCTTTATTGGGTTATATACGGCGGGTGCCCTGATGCTATAAAAAGCAAACTAATCAACCAGCGTCACCTGTAACCTTTATATGGTGATCACTGGTGAAAGGGTTAACTAGGGGCAATCAGGGGGTTAAAACCTTTATTAGGTTAAATATGGGGGTACCCGACGCTATATAAAAACCTGACGGGTTACCTAAATAACTAGATAACTTACTGGCTAACCAGTGACACCAGTGACGCTTATACGGCGATCACTGGTGAAAGGGTTAACTCTAGGGGCAATCAGGGGGTTAAAATAATATATGGGGGTACCTGACACTAATAAAAACCTGCGGCGAACCTAAAAAAAAATAACTGCCTATCTAAAACACCAGCGACACGAATACAGCGATCGGAAAAACAATCGCTTAGTGACGCTGAAGTTAGGGGGTGAAAGGGTTACCTGGGGGGTGATCAAGGGGTTAAACCTTTATTAGGGGGGGTTAGGGGGCTACCCTGGACCTAAAGGGGCCTAATCCTAACTGCCCTGCAACTTTTTACAATCACAGATGACACTAAATGCAGTGATCAGTAAAATAAATGATCACTGCAATCAGTGACACTGTGATTGGGGGCTTTGGGGTGACCTGGGGGGGTGATCTGGGGGTGACTGGGGGGTGATTTGTGTGCCTATGTGTACCTACGTGTCAGTGGACTGTTGGAGCACTAACCTGCTTCTTCTCTGCTCGGCGCCGGGAACGAAAAGACCGCGGCGAGGGAGATGACATCACTTCCTCCAGCCTTGTTTACATCACATGGCGGAGGAAGCATTTTCATTGGCCGGGAGCGATCGCGAGGGGGGGGGCGGAATCGAGCGGCCGCCCCCTCATGCCTGATCGCTCCCGAACACTTAACGGCCGCTCACTGCAGTGAAGGGGGGTCCGGATGGACCCCCCAACTGCACAAAGGCGATCACGTAGATCTACGTGATTCTGCCTGTCCGTGCCATTCTGCCGACGTAAATCGGCGGTGGGCGGTCGTTAAGTGGTTAAAGAACTAGTAGTAACCAGTACATTCAGGAGCAGGAATAAAAAGGCTTGGAACAGAAGAGCCCATTCACACAGGGGCGATTTTGGATCCGACTTGAAGTCGCCCCAAGTTGTCTTAAGTCGCGCGACATGAGAAAATCAATGTAAGTGAATGAGAGCCGTCTTAATGCACACTACTGAAGTCGCTCCAACTTCAAAAAAGGTTCCTGTACTACTTCAATCCGACTTCTAGGTGACTTTTAGGCAACTTGTACCCATAGATTTTAATGGAAGTTGCCTCCAAGTCGGATCCCCTGTCTTAACTGAAGCAACTTTTCAGGAAGTAAAAGTAGTTTTCCAGGCAAACCCCTCCCTCCAACAAAGCTGATTATTGTTTGATTGGCCACTGGAAAGTCGCCTGTCCTGGAGGCAACTTGAAGTTGCTTTGTAAGTTGCCTGGAGTCGCGCTGTGATTCATGCTCAAGTCGTGTCCAAGTTGCCTCCCAAAGTCGCGCTGGGAGTCGTGTTGCCCCTGTGTGAATGGGCTCGAAAGGTACATGTTTATTTACTGAGAACACAGTGGTGACATTCTAACCCCTTCCAATAAGCAAGGACACTACTGTCCATTGATCAGAAGATCACAAGCTGTTTTTCTTTCTTGACCACTGTGCTGCAGCCAAATATTCAGCCAAATGCTTCAGAACTCATTGGACGGCGCTTCACAGTGCAGATGGACAATGACCCGAAGCATACTGCAAAAGCAGCCAAAGAGTTTTTTAAGGGAAAGAAGTGGAATGTTATGCAATGGCCAAGTCAATCACCTGACTTGAATCCGATTGAGCATGCATTTCAATTGCTGAAGACTAAACTGAAGGGAAAATGCCCTAAGAACAAGCAGGAACTGAAGACAGTTGCAGTAGAGGCCTGGCAGAGCATCACCAGGGATGAAACCCAGCGTCTGGTGATGTCTATGCGTTCCAGACTTCAGGCTGTAATTGACTACAAAGGATTTGCAACCAAGTATTAAAAAGTGAAAGTTTGATTTATGATTAAAAAAGGAAAGAATGGGCTGTGGGACTTTAGATGAGGCATGGGTGGGTGTAGGAAAATAGTCTAGGATATCAGAGGTAGGTGAAATGTCACAATCCCATTAGGGAATAGTCTGTAGCCATGTGAAAATGCTACATAATCAGTCTAAAGAATAAAAATCAAGGCATGGATGGAAATGTCAAAATATATTATTTCATAATAAAAAATACACAGATCATGCAAACAAGGGCATAATACAGATAGGGGTTATCACATAGACATAATCAATATTCATTGTCGAGGACATGACTGATACAAGCAATAACGGTGATATAGACATACAGATACAGTGAACATGATTATCCAAATGAAAGATCAAGAATACAGTTGATAGATTCATAGTTGGACAGGCTTTACTTGGCATCCCTGAGCATGGACTCGATGCGTTTCTTGGCGTTTGAAGCCAGTCATCAGGAGTGGGGTGCATATAATTTGACTAGGGGAGATGGATAGATAGGTCAATAAAGTCTCAAAAAGAATGGTATCATATTTAAAACCAAAAACAGAGTCAGGTGGTCTGGTACATTACCAATGGCAAAGCCCAAAATAGGGTTGTCCCAAGCATTTCAAATATGGAATGGAGTGGTGGTCCTGGATGCACTGTCTCACCTGGGGTTGAGACGGGGATGGGCCCCCAAACACTCCAACGGCCCTTCAATCTAGGGTAGAGCCCAGGAGAAGATGGCATAGGACATCCGTCAAGGAGGAACCCGGACAGCCACGACACAGCGCCAAACTGTGAGAGGGAGGCACAAACGGAGCACAAAGGCAAGTGCTGGCGGAGAAATGAAAAAATATAAGTGAGCAATATATGTAAAGAAAAATGTATTTATTTAATTGCCTGTGAACCAAGATGGAGTGTGAATGGGGGAGGGGAGGGGAAGGGAAAATGGAGGAAGGAAGTGTGTGTGTTGGTAATGTGTTGGCGAATGAGGTAAGTCCTGAAAATGAACTAGAAGTTACCTTGGAGTGTGGAAGAGAAAAAAAACACAGAACCTCTCGTCAGATGGAAATCTGTGAAGTGAGGCTACCCAGGTGGCTCCCGGCTAAATGTCCACAGTGGGGCACGTGTCCCCGCCAGCGTCATGTATCTACGCATGAGCCAGGTGCGGGGATGGAACGAACGCCCGCCCAAGGTACAAATGACCTCAGCGGGGGTTCCTCCCATCCCCTCGAGCCATGCGAGGTGGAAAAAGCCATTATTGCAGACAACGGCGTCCCAGGAGACGCTGTGCGTGCAACATGCTGACATGATGCCGATGCGTCAAGATCAAACCCCGCCCCCCGCCAAAGAAAGGCTGGTGGGGGAGGGGGAACTGGGCGCATCGCAACCCCGGGTGAGAGAGACCAAAGGACAGGAATCCACCAACCCTTGGGTTGGGTGAGCCACGGAGATGGATGGGTCATTGACAATCGCTACTATAACTAGAAAATCAGAACAAGGAGATAAACAATGTTGACCTATTGTCAAACGAAATCTGGGGAAGAATATTCATGGTCAAATATGTAAAAAAGGATGCCAACATATGAATAGTCTCAGAGAATTGATCACTGAGGGAAAAAAGCATAAAGGAAAAGGAAATAGGGTTCAATGGGTCACCAAAGGGAAATGGGTGTCTTCCACCCTGGTAAACATGTATAAAAGAAGCAGGTGACCAATTAAGACCCATAAGTACCATATCCATGCCTCCATCCCTGATACAGTAAAAAAGGAAAGAATGGGCTGTGGGATTTGTACCTCGGGCGGGCGTTCGTTCCGTCCCCGCACCTGGCTCATGCGTAGATACATGACGCTGGCGGGGACACGCCCCCCACTGTGGACATTTAGACGGGAGCCACCTGGGTAGCCTCACTTCACAGATTTCCATCTGACGAGAGGTTCTGTGTTTTTTTTCTCTTCCACACTCCAAGGTAACTTCTAGTTCATTTTCAGGACTTACCTCACTTCCTTACTCACATGCTTTTTTAATTTCTCCCGTGCACTCCGCACACACTTTCTAAAGCACACATCCCATCCCATTGACACTTATCATTGTCTTGGATCTGAATTGGCTTCCCCTCATACAGATTCATTAATATTATATCCAGCCAATTTGTCAACCTCAGCCATTAACCCCCTTAATCCAGTTTTATTTTCCAGCACTCATCACACATCATTCCCACCATCATTCGCCAACACATTACCAACACACACACTTCCCCCCTCCCTTCCTATATTTTTCCCTTCCCCTCCCCTCCCCCATTCACACTCCATCTTGGTTCACAGGCAATTAAATAAATACATTTTTCTTTACATATATTGCACACTTATATTTTTAATTTCTCCGCCAGCACTTGCCTTTGTGCTCCGTTTGTGCCTCCCTCTCACAGTTTGGCGCTGTGTCGTGGCTGTCCGGGTTCCTCCTTGACGGATGTCCTATGCCATCTTCTCCTTGGCTCCACCCTAGATTGAAGGGCCGTTGGAGTGTTTGGGGGCCCATCCCCACCTCAACCCCGGGTGAGACAGTGCATCCAGGACCACCACTCCATTCCATATTTGAAATGCTTGGGACAACCCTATTTTGGGCTTTGGCATTGGTAATGTACCAGACCACCTGACTCTGTTTTTTGTTTTAAATATGATACCATTCTTTTTGAGACTTTATTGACCTATCTATCCATCTCCCCTTTAGTCAAATTATATGCACCCCACTCCTGATGACTGGCTTCAAAAGCCAAGAAACGCGTCGAGTCCATGCTCAGGGATGCCAAGTAAAGCCTGTCCAACTATGAATCTATCAACTGTATTCTTGATCTTACATTTGGATAATCATGTTCACTGTATCTGTATGTCCATGTCACCGTTATTGCTTGTATCAGTCATGTCCTCGACAATGAATATTGATTATGTCTATGTGATAACCCCGATCTGTATTATGCCCTTGTTTATTAGTAATAAATGAATAAACCCGCCCCTTCTAAAGTTCCCCATCAGGTCCGCTCAGCCAATGACGTAGGTGTAAGCCTGAGGACCTGATGTGGAACGTGAGAAGGGGCGTGTCTATTCATGTATTAAACTGTGGAGGAAGTTCCCCATCAGGTCCGCCCCCTCATATGTCAGACCCCGCCTACGTCATTGGATGAGCGGACCTGATGGGGAACTTCCTCCGCAGTATAATACATGAATAGACCCGCCCCTTCTCACGTTCCGCATCAGGTCCTCAACCTTACACTACGTCATTGGCTGAGCGGAACTTTAGAAGGGGCGGGTCTATTCATTTAATACACTGCCGAGGAAGTTCCCCATCAGGTCCGCTCAGGCTCAGCCAATTACATTTCGTCTGGACAGCGCTGGACATCGGGATCGCCGCGGGACACTGAATTTCATCACTGGAATGTTTATTTTTTATTTTTAATAAAGGACTTTCCCAATGGTGTCTGTGTATTTTATTTTTTATTTTTTAGACTTTTTTTGTGAAATGGTAGGGGTACAATGTACCCCATTACCAATTCACATAGGGGCGCAGGATCTGGGGGGTCCCCTTTGTTAAAGGGGTCTTCCAGATTCCGATAAGCCCCCCGCCCGCAGACCCCCACAACCACCGGGCAAGGGTTGTGGGGATGAGGCCCTTGTCCCCATCAACATGGGGACATCCTCCCCATGTTGAGGGCATGTGGCCTGATACGGTTCAGGAGGGGGGGGCGCTCTTTCGTCCCCCCCTCTTTTCCTGCGGCCTGCCAGGTTGCGTGCTTGGATAAAGGGTCTGGTCTGGATTTTTGGGGGTACTCCACGCCATATTTTTTTTAATTTGGGGTGGAGTTCCCCTTAAAATCCATACCAGACCTGAAGGGCCTGTTATGGATATTTGGGGGAACCACACGCATTTTTTTTTTAAATTTGCGGCAGGGTTCCCCTTAATATCCATACCAGACCTGAAGGGCCTGGTAATTGAATTTGGGGGAACCCCCACGCTTTTTTTTTTTATCAATGACTTTTCTATGTATTGCCGGGAACAATTCATTCCGCGAGTGAGTTTTAAATTACTTTTTTTCCTTCAGAAATTACACTTTGTGCAGGGACAGTTCTAAGCACGGGAAACAAGCACGAATAGTCCTCAGAAGTTCGGGACCCCATTGACTTCAATGGGGTTTGGCTTTGGGGTAAAGTTCGGGTCAAGTTCGGTCCCGGACTAGAACTTTTTTCCGAAGTTCGGCCGAACCCGTCGAACCCGAACATCCAGGTGTCCGCTCAACTCTAGTGGTGTATAGAACCAAAAAGATTAAAATTGTGTTGATGTCCCAATATTTATGAACCTGACTGTATTTCTAGATAATAAAAAATACAATTATCATCCAGCAAACTATACCTTTGCTTCCACTATAGGTCTTGGTGTTATAAGAGGGCAGTAGGTTTTGCAGTGCATAATTTTTTTGTTCAAAGGAGAACTCCATTCTAAACAGAACACTCACTTATAAATGAAGGTTTTACACAATATTAATTTTCACCAGTCTAAAAAAACAACAGATTGGCCATGACCCGAATCACACAAGAGCACTGACGTAGCTGGATTCCATGGAGATGTGGTGATGTATAAAGCACATACAGTTCTGTGCAATAGTCACATACAGTAGATTTACTGAGATCTGGTTTAGACCTGTGCTGGAAGATACATTACATACTGTATTTATTGGCATATAACACTCACTTTTTTACCCTGAAAATAGAGGGTAAACTGTGCCTGCGTGTTATACACAGGGGGCTGTGAATTTTATTTTTTCCGTGTGTTATACGCTGATAAATACAGTATATTCTTATTTCCCACCTAAGCTGGCACATAAGCCTTAGTTAGTGTATTGCAGGAACTTTTTCACTATAATAGGGTGTAAGCAGGGTCAACATTATCTGTGTGGAACACAACTATAGAAATTTCAATTTCTTTTGATAGGAAAATGTAAAATTTGTTCATAAATTTTAAATAGGTGTCTGAAAAACAAACCTGGTCTGGACTAAGCACCACCTATCTGTAAAGCAAAAATCTGTTAACTCTTGAGAATTTTGTTTTCGGGAGTTGCTGTGTAAAAGAAAAAATGATGTTCCATTTAGCTTGGCACCAACAGCAGAAAAAATAAGCCTTTCTACATATTTACAGAATGACATCACTTTACGAATACAGTATAATCTTTAGCATAGTCCCCATGTTTCAATATGCAATTGTACAGTAAAGCTTTAGAATAATCCTTCACAAATAAGATGTTTTCTACATAAAGAATGGAAGAGGAAAACAAACCAATATCTATTATTATGCAAATGGTCCCACTTATGGGGAATATGGGCCCAGCTAAATAAACCTTAGAAAGTTTTCAAGAACTTCAATTCTTCCCATCAGCACAGAAAGAGTCTCCTGGGAACACATTCGAAGGCTAAAACAGTAGAGAAAAGGCAAAGAGAGAAAGAGACGAAGGCACACCAATTAAAAATTAAGTCTCCCCATGCATAATTAATACAGCAATAAGAGAGTTTGAGCAAATGGAAGCAAACTTCCGAAACACAGTTCGCAGTTGAAATATAAAGGAAGGAGATCAGAGAGATGCTGAGGACAAGGCAAAACTTTATGGACAGCCGCTAAGATCATGACTACCAAAACTGAAATTTTGTTAAAACATTTCATAGTGGTCTGAGATCTACAGTGGATGGGAATGAAATAAGTCCAATAGAAGAAATCAGGCGTCTGAAAGTACATTGAAGCAAATTATGCTAATTAAATACACATTAACATAATTAAGTAAGAATCTCTCCGACTTGAAAGTTTGACTTTACCTTATTAACAGATTTGATATAGTTAGGCAGATCAGGGAAACTTAGTGGAATAACACAATTAAAGCATGTATTACTTATCTTATAGCTTAAAGAGCTTAAAGAGTTATCAAAGCAATTTTTTTTTAATTAAAATAATAAGCAGGTTATTCTCACCTGCTAAACCTGAAATGTCCTTTTCTGGGGTCAACTCTTGGCTCCTCCTATTCTGTCTCTGGCCCTCATAGCAAGCCCTTGCAATGGGAGCAGATGCGTAGGTTCGTTTCCGAACTGGGTTCTGTGTGTCCAAAGATAAATAAAGCGGCTCAACCCCACCCCCGCTCCCTCCTCCCTCCTCACAGCCTCTGTGCCTGTGAGGAGAGAGTGAGCTGTGATGCTGCACAGCGCTGGAAGGAAAGAGCAGCCAGGTAAGTATTTGGGAGGGGGGGGGGAGCTGACATTGGAAGATTTTTTACTTCAAGGCCCCTTTGACACTTGTGCAACTTGAGACTGCAAGGTCGCATGACAAGTCATACCCCATGATTTCCAATGAGTACCATTCATATCTGTGCAACTTCAAAGTACCGTATTTTTCGCTCCATAAGACGCACCTGACCATTAGGGATGAGCTTCGTGTTCGAGTCGAACATACGTTCGACTCGAACATCGGCTGTTCGATCGTTCGACGAAGATCGAACGATTTGGGCCGTTCGCGCCAAATTCGAGTGACGCGAACGGCCCACAATGCACTACGCCATCGCAGTGTCATCCAGGCGCTGTGATTGGCCAAGCATGCACTGTGACCCCGCATGCTTGGCCAATCACAGCGCCGGCAGCGAGGAGAGCAATGATTGGCCACAGGCAGGATGCCTGTGGCCAATTATTGCTGAGGGTGTTTAGTACACGCCCCACACTATAAAAGGCCGCCAGCACGGCGGCCTAGTGTAGTGTGTTCCGGAGCAGGGATAGAGCAGCATAGGCAGGGACAGTGACTGTTATTTCTTTCTTGCTTAACCTGGATTCCTTTAGTTTAGGGAAAGAGAAGGATAGGTAGGGAGAGTGTCAGTGTGTTTTGTGCTTGTGCTATAGTGTGCTTAAAAAAAACATTTATTCTAGGGACAGAAAACTGTAGGTAGGGACAGTGTCAGTTTCTTTCACTCTGCAAGTCCTTGTTTCCAGGGACCTGGAAGGACAGTGAGTGAATTGTCCTTGTGCTATATTGTGCTTAAAAAAACATTTATTCTAGGGACAGAAAACTGTAGGTAGGGAGAGTGTCAGTTTCTTTCACTCTGCAAGTCCTTGTTTCCAGGGACCTGGAAGGACAGTGAGTGAATTGTCCTTGTGCTATATTGTGCTTAAAAAAAAACATTTTTTCTAGGGACAGAAAACTGTAGGTAGGGAGAGTGTTTTTTTTTTTTCACTCTGCAAGTCCTTGTTTCCAGGGACCTGTAAGGACAGTGAGTGAATTGTCCTTGTGCTATATTGTGCTTAAAAAAAACATTTATTCTAGGGACAGAAAACTGTAGGTAGGGAGAGTGTCAGTTTATTTCACTCTGCAAGTCCTTGTTTCCAGGGACCTGTAAGGACAGTGAGTGAATTGTCCTTGTGCTATATTGTGATTAAAAAAAACATTTTTTCTAGGGACAGAAAACTGTAGGTAGGGAGAGTGTTTTTTTTCTTTCACTCTGCAAGTCCTTGTTTCCAGGGACCTGTAAGGACAGTGAGTGAATTGTCCTTGTGCTATATTGTGCTTAAAAAAAACATTTATTCTAGGGACAGAAAACTGTAGGTAGGGAGAGTGTCAGTTTATTTCACTCTGCAAGTCCTTGTTTCCAGGGACCTGTAAGGACAGTGAGTGAATTGTCCTTGTGCTATATTGTGATTAAAAAAAACATTTTTTCTAGGGACAGAAAACTGTAGGTAGTGTGACAGCAGGAAGGTAAAGTCACCTGGTTGCATCCAGGGGGGTAGATATATTTCTCCCAGATTCAGGCTTTACGCCGATTTATACAGCTAGGTGGAGAGTTGTATAAGCCCAGCTGAGACTAGTGGGCTCATTGATGACTCATACCTCTAGGGAGAGGGCTGGGCGTCGTGCAGACAGGGAGTTGATGAGTCCAGCTGAACCTTGTCAGCTCATTTAGGCCTCTATAAGAAAGCCCAGATTCATTAGATGTTAGCTCATGCCTGGAAGCAGACCTGTGTGGACTGTCTAGGGAGAGTGAACCCCTGTGCGGTGAGAGAAAGCCTGTGTGGCTATATTTTGCTTGGACATTTAAAACCAGGGACTAGGACAGCACTAGGCTGATCCCAGTCGTTAGTTAGGAAACCTGTAAGTTTAGTCAGAGGTCAAGTTGACCAGGATTTATTTTGTGTTTGTTTTTTTTGCCTTGCTGTGTTTTTGTCACTGTAAATAGAAAATAAACCGCACCTTTTTTGATTTTGAAAACCACAACCTCCGTCTGCTGGGCCTGTTTTTGGGTGGGGAGCCCATCCCGGGGGTCACACATACCCGCTGCCGAGCTAGCCCCCTCACAGTTGGTGGAGAACGCGGGCAGTTTTTTTTTAAGCCAGCATGGAGGAGATACTGAAACAGCTGGCTCTAGCAAATGCCAATCAACAGCAGACAAATGCAGGTTTGCAAAGGAGCCTTGCAGCCCAGCAGCAAGCTCATCAACAGAGCCTTGCAACTTTACAACAGAGTCTAGAGGCTCAGCAACAAGCCCAACAGCAATCTGAGGCCCGCTTCATAGACCTGTTGCAGAAGCAAGAGCAGAGACTACAACAACAGATGGAAGCAGTAATGCAGCAACGTCCGCAGACCGGTGAGGAAAGCCGTCCCACTAATACCGCGTCCTTTGGGGTGAGTCGTTTATTGACAAAAATGACTGGAGAGGATGATCCAGAGGTATTTTTGACCACATTTGAAAGGACCGCTGAAAGAGAAAAGTGGCCTGAGGAGCAGTGGGCTGGACTGGTGGCTCCTCTGTTAACGGGTGAATCGCAGAAAGCTTACTATGACCTAGAGCCTGACCAAGCAAAAGACTATGTGATGCTAAAAGCTGAAATATTGGCAAGGCTGGGTGTCACCCTGGCTGTCCGGGCTCAGCGTGTGCATAACTGGACTTTCCAGCTTGGAAAACCCCCCAGGTCTCAAATGTATGATCTCATTCACCTGAGCAGAAAGTGGCTACAGCCAGAGACTTTGTCCGCACCAAAGATTGTGGAACGTGTTGTAATGGATCGGTTTTTGAGAGCTCTTCCTACTGCCATCCAAAAGTGGGTAAGCCATGGAGACCCAGAGACGGCCGATGGTCTTGTGGATCGTGTGGAGAAATACTTGGCTACAGAGAACCTGACGGCCTCTTCCAGAGACACTCGGACTTTCCACCCTAAGACCAGACCATCCCCAGGGGCGGATAAGATGATTCCAAGGGGTAAGGGTGGAGAGAGTGAGAGGGTGGGAGCTCTACCCCAAGTTTGGCGAGAACAGCCTGGGAAATCAGCGGCTCAAGAGGCGGCAAGAAGGATCATTTGCTACCGCTGCCGGCAAGCGGGACATATTGCAGCAAATTGCCCGGTTTTGGAGGAATCCATGCAGTGTGACTTTCTGACGGGCAGACGTCAGTCGCTGTGTGCGACAGTCGCATGCACTGCCATTCGGGGAACTGAGAAACATTTATGCAAAATGTGTATTAATGGTAGAAATGTTGTGGTATTGCTGGATTCAGGTAGCCTTGTGACCCTGATAAAGGCTGAGTTAGTTAAAACAGAGGTCTCTGGGAATAGCAAGGTAGCCGTTATTTGTGTGCATGGGGACACCCGAGAGTATCCAGTGACTACAGTGTGTTTCGAGACCCCCAAAGGTACCCTTTCTCATCCAGTGGGCTTAGTGTCTCAGTTACCGCATGACGCCATTGTGGGAAGGGATTTTCCGAAGTTCTGGGAACTGTGGGATGATCATGAGCCCCCCACTGGTGCCCCTATGTACCAGGAATATGATAGCCAGAACTCCTCTGAGAGTGGTGAGGACTCTCCCGAATTTCCCTTGTCAGTATTGGCAGGGGAGACTCAAGAAACTGGAGAGGAGCCCACCTCCTCAGACGAAAACCTACCGTCTGTGGAGTTTTCTGATCTTGAGGTTCACAGGGAAAACTTTGCCACAGAACAGTTGAAAGACCCCGCCCTAATAAAGGCACGGGAAAACGTAGTGAAAATAGATGGCGAGTTAGTGAACCCAGATAATACCTGCACTTACCCATACTTCAGCGTAGAGAAGGACCTACTGTATCGGGTGGCAAAAAGGGCAGAAGAAACCGTTGAGCAGCTGGTGGTGCCCAAACCTTACAGGAAGTTGGTGTTGGAGTTGGCCCATGGGCACATTCTTGGAGGTCATCTGGGGACAGAGAAAACCCGAGAGAGGGTATTACAGAGATTCTATTGGCCTGGGGTGATGAAGGACATAGAAAATTATTGTGCCTCCTGCCCTGTGTGTCAGAGGTCGGCCCCGATGCCACACTTCCGTAGCCCGCTGGTCCCTCTACCCATCATTGAGGTCCCGTTTGAGAGAATCGCAATGGATTTGGTAGGTCCTATAATCAAGTCCGCTAGGGGGCACCAGTACATATTGGTTATAATGGACTATGCCACCCGTTATCCAGAAGCGATCCCTCTCAGAAATACCTCGGCCAAAACCATAGCCAAAGAGCTATCTCTTGTTTTTAGCCGGGTGGGTATTTGTAAAGAACTGCTTACGGACCAAGGTACACCCTTTATGTCCCGGGTTATGAAGGAGCTGTGTAAATTGTTCAAAGTGACGCAATTACGTACATCTGTGTATCACCCCCAAACCGATGGGCTGGTTGAAAGATTCAACAAAACCCTAAAACAAATGTTGAAGAAAGTGGTGGATAGGGATGGAAAGGATTGGGACTGTCTACTTCCTTATTTGATGTTTGCTATTAGGGAGGTGCCCCAATCCTCTACGGGATTCTCCCCCTTTGAGTTACTGTATGGGAGACACCCAAGAGGGCTGTTGGATATTGCCAAGGAAACTTGGGAAAGTGAGAGTTCTCCCCACAGGAGTGTGATTGAGCATGTCGCCCTGATGCAAGATCGAATTGCACAGGTAATGCCCATCGTGAAGGAACATTTGGCCCAAGCGCAGTTGGCACAGCAGAGAGTGTACAACCGTGGAGCCAAGACCCGTACCTTTTCCCCGGGGGATAGGATATTGGTACTTGTCCCTACGGTTGAAAGTAAATTCCTTGCCAAATGGCAAGGCCCCTACGAGATAATGGAAAAAGTGAGCGAAGTGAATTACAAGGTCAGACAACCAGGAAGGCGAAAGCCCGAACAGATCTATCACGTTAATCTGTTGAAAGCCTGGAGGGATAGAGAGTCCCTAGTCGCAGACACTTGGTCACCAGCTCAAACTGGTTGCGTGATTCCTGAGGTTGGAATCGCAGCCACCTTGTCACAACCCCAACAACAGGAGGTTAAGGAGTTTGTGCTTCGCAACAAGGAGGTATTCTCTGAGCTGCCGGGACAAACATCTGGGGTAGAGCATGACATTATTACCCCGCCCGGTGAAAGGGTGAAGTTAAAACCCTATCGGATCCCAGAGGCCCGACGGGAGGCAATACGGGAGGAAGTACAGAAAATGCTGAACTTAGGGGTGATAGAGGAGTCCCAAAGTGATTGGTCTAGTCCCATTGTGTTGGTGCCTAAACCGGATGGGAGCTGGCGATTTTGTAACGATTTTCGTCAGTTGAACAAAGTTACAAAATTTGACACCTACCCCATGCCACGTATAGATGAGTTGATCGACCGGCTGGGAACAGCCCGATACATGACGACTCTTGACCTCACAAAAGGGTATTGGCAAATCCCCCTGGCCAAGTCAGCCAAAGAGAAAACCGCATTTGTAACCCCAGACGGGGCGTTCCAATATAAAAGAATGCCGTTCGGGTTACAGAATGCGCCGGCCACATTCCAGCGGAAAATGGACCAGATGCTGAGGCCCCATCGGAAGTATGCTGCGGCTTACCTGGATGACGTAATTGTCCATAGCACAGATTGGGCCTCACATCTGCCAAAAGTGCAAGCAGTCCTGGACTCTGTTCGGGAAGCAGGGTTTACGGCTAACCCCAAGAAGTGTACCATTGGGCAGGAGGAGGCCAAATATCTTGGGTACACCATTGGGAGGGGAGTAATAAAACCCCAACTCAACAAAGTCGAGGCCATCCAGAGTTGGCCACGTCCCAACAGCAAGAAGCAGGTACGAGCCTTTCTGGGAATCGCTGGGTATTATCGGCGATTCATTCCCCACTTTGCTTCTAAGGCTGTGCCCCTAACCAACCTGACGAAGGGGAAAGGGTCGGTCATGATTAAATGGACCCCCGAGGCTGAGGCAGCATTCCAATTCTTGAAACAAGCCTTATGTAGCCAGCCAGTGTTGTACTCACCCGACTTCTCTAGAGACTTTGTCGTACAAAGTGATGCGTCAGATGTGGGGTTAGGAGAAGTATTGTCCCAGGTCTGGAACGGGGAAGAGCACCCAGTCATTTACCTCAGCAGGAAGTTGAAGTCCCATGAGGTAAATTACGCCACGGTTGAAAAGGAGTGTTTAGCGGTGAAGTGGGCTCTAGATTCCCTTCGGTACTATCTGCTAGGTAGGCACTTTGACATGGTTACGGATCACGCTCCGTTAAAGTGGATGGCTCAAAACAAGGAGACAAATAGAAGAGTGAATAGGTGGTTCCTGGCCCTACAGGAATTCAACTTCACAGTAAAGCATCGCCCTGGCGTTCAAATGGGGAATGTGGATGCTTTGTCTCGAGTACATGAATGCCTGATTGCTGGTGTTCCAACCCCAAGGTTAAAACAAGAGGGGGGGGTATGTGACAGCAGGAAGGTAAAGTCACCTGGTTGCATCCAGGGGGGTAGATATATTTCTCCCAGATTCAGGCTTTACGCCGATTTATACAGCTAGGTGGAGAGTTGTATAAGCCCAGCTGAGACTAGTGGGCTCATTGATGACTCATACCTCTAGGGAGAGGGCTGGGCGTCGTGCAGACAGGGAGTTGATGAGTCCAGCTGAACCTTGTCAGCTCATTTAGGCCTCTATAAGAAAGCCCAGATTCATTAGATGTTAGCTCATGCCTGGAAGCAGACCTGTGTGGACTGTCTAGGGAGAGTGAACCCCTGTGCGGTGAGAGAAAGCCTGTGTGGCTATATTTTGCTTGGACATTTAAAACCAGGGACTAGGACAGCACTAGGCTGATCCCAGTCGTTAGTTAGGAAACCTGTAAGTTTAGTCAGAGGTCAAGTTGACCAGGATTTATTTTGTGTTTGTTTTTTTTGCCTTGCTGTGTTTTTGTCACTGTAAATAGAAAATAAACCGCACCTTTTTTGATTTTGAAAACCACAACCTCCGTCTGCTGGGCCTGTTTTTGGGTGGGGAGCCCATCCCGGGGGTCACACATACCCGCTGCCGAGCTAGCCCCCTCACAGTAGGGAGAGTGTTTTTTTTCTTTCACTCTGCAAGTCCTTGTTTCCAGGGACCTGTAAGGACAGTGAGTGAATTGTCCTTGTGCTATATTGTGATTAAAAAAAAACATTTTTTCTAGGGACAGAAAACTGTAGGTAGGGAGAGTGTTTTTTTTCTTTCACTCTGCAAGTCCTTGTTTCCAGGGACCTGTTAGGACAGTGAGTGAATTGTCCTTGTGCTATATTGTGCTTAAAAAAAACATTTATTCTAGGGACAGAAAACTGTAGGTAGGGAGAGTGTCAGTTTATTTCACTCTGCAAGTCCTTGTTTCCAGGGACCTGTAAGGACAGTGAGTGAATTGTCCTTGTGCTATATTGTGATTAAAAAAAACATTTTTTCTAGGGACAGAAAACTGTAGGTAGGGAGAGTGTTTTTTTTCTTTCACTCTGCAAGTCCTTGTTTCCAGGGACCTGGAAGGACAGTGAGTGAATTCTCCTTGTGCTATATTGTGCTTAAAAAAAACATTTATTCTAGGGACAGAAAACTGTAGGTAGGGAGAGTGTCAGTTTATTTCACTCTGCAAGTCCTTGTTTCCAGGGACCTGTAAGGACAGTGAGTGAATTGTCCTTGTGCTATATTGTGCTTAAAAAAAACATTTATTCTAGGGACAGAAAACTGTAGGTAGGGAGAGTGTTTGTTTATTTTCTTTCACTCTGCAAGTCCTTGTTTCCAGGGACCTGTAAGGACAGTGAGTGAATTGTCCTTGTGCTATATTGTGATTAAAAAAAAACATTTTTTCTAGGGACAGAAAACTGTAGGTAGGGAGAGTGTTTTTTTTCTTTCACTCTGCAAGTCCTTGTTTCCAGGGACCTGTAAGGACAGTGAGTGAATTGTCCTTGTGCTATATTGTGCTTAAAAAAAACATTTATTCTAGGGACAGAAAACTGTAGGTAGGGAGAGTGTCAGTTTATTTCACTCTGCAAGTCCTTGTTTCCAGGGACCTGTAAGGACAGTGAGTGAATTGTCCTTGTGCTATATTGTGATTAAAAAAAACATTTTTTCTAGGGACAGAAAACTGTAGGTAGGGAGAGTGTTTTTTTTCTTTCACTCTGCAAGTCCTTGTTTCCAGGGACCTGGAAGGACAGTGAGTGAATTCTCCTTGTGCTATATTGTGCTTAAAAAAAACATTTATTCTAGGGACAGAAAACTGTAGGTAGGGAGAGTGTCAGTTTATTTCACTCTGCAAGTCCTTGTTTCCAGGGACCTGTAAGGACAGTGAGTGAATTGTCCTTGTGCTATATTGTGCTTAAAAAAAACATTTATTCTAGGGACAGAAAACTGTAGGTAGGGAGAGTGTTTATTTTCTTTCACTCTGCAAGTCCTTGTTTCCAGGGACCTGTAAGGACAGTGAGTGAATTGTCCTTGTGCTATATTGTGATTAAAAAAAAACATTTTTTCTAGGGACAGAAAACTGTAGGTAGGGAGAGTGTTTATTTTCTTTCACTCTGCAAGTCCTTGTTTCCAGGGACCTGTAAGGACAGTGAGTGAATTGTCCTTGTGCTATATTGTGCTTAAAAAAAACATTTATTCTAGGGACAGAAAACTGTAGGTAGGGAGAGTGTCAGTTTATTTCACTCTGCAAGTCCTTGTTTCCAGGGACCTGTAAGGACAGTGAGTGAATTGTCCTTGTGCTATATTGTGATTAAAAAAAACATTTTTTCTAGGGACAGAAACCTGTAGGTAGGGAGAGTGTTTTTTTTCTTTCACTCTGCAAGTCCTTGTTTCCAGGGACCTGGAAGGACAGTGAGTGAATTCTCCTTGTGCTATATTGTGCTTAAAAAAAACATTTATTCTAGGGACAGAAAACTGTAGGTAGGGAGAGTGTCAGTTTATTTCACTCTGCAAGTCCTTGTTTCCAGGGACCTGTAAGGACAGTGAGTGAATTGTCCTTGTGCTATATTGTGATTAAAAAAAATTTTTTTTCTAGGGACAGAAAACTGTAGGTAGGGAGAGTGTTTTTTTTCTTTCACTCTGCAAGTCCTTGTTTCCAGGGACCTGTAAGGACAGTGAGTGAATTGTCCTTGTGCTATATTGTGATTAAAAAAAACATTTTTTCTAGGGACAGAAAACTGTAGGTAGGGAGAGTGTTTTTTTTCTTTCACTCTGCAAGTCCTTGTTTCCAGGGACCTGTAAGGACAGTGAGTGAATTGTCCTTGTGCTATATTGTGCTTAAAAAAAACATTTATTCTAGGGACAGAAAACTGTAGGTAGGGAGAGTGTCAGTTTATTTCACTCTGCAAGTCCTTGTTTCCAGGGACCTGTAAGGACAGTGAGTGAATTGTCCTTGTGCTATATTGTGATTAAAAAAAACATTTTTTCTAGGGACAGAAAACTGTAGGTAGGGAGAGTGTTTTTTTTCTTTCACTCTGCAAGTCCTTGTTTCCAGGGACCTGGAAGGACAGTGAGTGAATTCTCCTTCTGCTATATTGTGCTTAAAAAAAACATTTATTCTAGGGACAGAAAACTGTAGGTAGGGAGAGTGTCAGTTTATTTCACTCTGCAAGTCCTTGTTTCCAGGGACCTGTAAGGACAGTGAGTGAATTGTCCTTGTGCTATATTGTGCTTAAAAAAAACATTTATTCTAGGGACAGAAAACTGTAGGTAGGGAGAGTGTTTATTTTCTTTCACTCTGCAAGTCCTTGTTTCCAGGGACCTGTAAGGACAGTGAGTGAATTGTCCTTGTGCTATATTGTGATTAAAAAAAAACATTTTTTCTAGGGACAGAAAACTGTAGGTAGGGAGAGTGTTTTTTTTCTTTCACTCTGCAAGTCCTTGTTTCCAGGGACCTGTAAGGACAGTGAGTGAATTGTCCTTGTGCTATATTGTGCTTAAAAAAAACATTTATTCTAGGGACAGAAAACTGTAGGTAGGGAGAGTGTTTATTTTCTTTCACTCTGCAAGTCCTTGTTTCCAGGGACCTGTAAGGACAGTGAGTGAATTGTCCTTGTGCTATATTGTGATTAAAAAAAAACATTTTTTCTAGGGACAGAAAACTGTAGGTAGGGAGAGTGTTTTTTTTCTTTCACTCTGCAAGTCCTTGTTTCCAGGGACCTGTAAGGACAGTGAGTGAATTGTCCTTGTGCTATATTGTGCTTAAAAAAAACATTTATTCTAGGGACAGAAAACTGTAGGTAGGGAGAGTGTCAGTTTATTTCACTCTGCAAGTCCTTGTTTCCAGGGACCTGTAAGGACAGTGAGTGAATTGTCCTTGTGCTATATTGTGATTAAAAAAAACATTTTTTCTAGGGACAGAAAACTGTAGGTAGGGAGAGTGTTTTTTTTCTTTCACTCTGCAAGTCCTTGTTTCCAGGGACCTGGAAGGACAGTGAGTGAATTCTCCTTGTGCTATATTGTGCTTAAAAAAAACATTTATTCTAGGGACAGAAAACTGTAGGTAGGGAGAGTGTCAGTTTATTTCACTCTGCAAGTCCTTGTTTCCAGGGACCTGTAAGGACAGTGAGTGAATTGTCCTTGTGCTATATTGTGCTTAAAAAAAACATTTATTCTAGGGACAGAAAACTGTAGGTAGGGAGAGTGTTTATTTTCTTTCACTCTGCAAGTCCTTGTTTCCAGGGACCTGTAAGGACAGTGAGTGAATTGTCCTTGTGCTATATTGTGATTAAAAAAAAACATTTTTTCTAGGGACAGAAAACTGTAGGTAGGGAGAGTGTTTTTTTTCTTTCACTCTGCAAGTCCTTGTTTCCAGGGACCTGTAAGGACAGTGAGTGAATTGTCCTTGTGCTATATTGTGCTTAAAAAAAACATTTATTCTAGGGACAGAAAACTGTAGGTAGGGAGAGTGTCAGTTTATTTCACTCTGCAAGTCCTTGTTTCCAGGGACCTGTAAGGACAGTGAGTGAATTGTCCTTGTGCTATATTGTGATTAAAAAAAACATTTTTTCTAGGGACAGAAAACTGTAGGTAGGGAGAGTGTTTTTTTTCTTTCACTCTGCAAGTCCTTGTTTCCAGGGACCTGGAAGGACAGTGAGTGAATTCTCCTTGTGCTATATTGTGCTTAAAAAAAACATTTATTCTAGGGACAGAAAACTGTAGGTAGGGAGAGTGTCAGTTTATTTCACTCTGCAAGTCCTTGTTTCCAGGGACCTGTAAGGACAGTGAGTGAATTGTCCTTGTGCTATATTGTGATTAAAAAAAACATTTTTTCTAGGGACAGAAAACTGTAGGTAGGGAGAGTGTTTTTTTTCTTTCACTCTGCAAGTCCTTGTTTCCAGGGACCTGTAAGGACAGTGAGTGAATTGTCCTTGTGCTATATTGTGATTAAAAAAAACATTTTTTCTAGGGACAGAAAACTGTAGGTAGGGAGAGTGTTTTTTTTCTTTCACTCTGCAAGTCCTTGTTTCCAGGGACCTGTAAGGACAGTGAGTGAATTGTCCTTGTGCTATATTGTGCTTAAAAAAAACATTTATTCTAGGGACAGAAAACTGTAGGTAGGGAGAGTGTCAGTTTATTTCACTCTGCAAGTCCTTGTTTCCAGGGACCTGTAAGGACAGTGAGTGAATTGTCCTTGTGCTATATTGTGATTAAAAAAAACATTTTTTCTAGGGACAGAAAACTGTAGGTAGGGAGAGTGTTTTTTTTCTTTCACTCTGCAAGTCCTTGTTTCCAGGGACCTGGAAGGACAGTGAGTGAATTCTCCTTGTGCTATATTGTGCTTAAAAAAAACATTTATTCTAGGGACAGAAAACTGTAGGTAGGGAGAGTGTCAGTTTATTTCACTCTGCAAGTCCTTGTTTCCAGGGACCTGTAAGGACAGTGAGTGAATTGTTCTTGTGCTATATTGTGATTAAAAAAAACATTTTTTCTAGGGACAGAAAACTGTAGGTAGGGAGAGTGTTTTTTTTCTTTCACTCTGCAAGTCCTTGTTTCCAGGGACCTGTAAGGACAGTGAGTGAATTGTCCTTGTGCTATATTGTGCTTAAAAAAAACATTTATTCTAGGGACAGAAAACTGTAGGTAGGGAGAGTGTCAGTTTCTTTCACTGTGAAAGTCCTTGTTTCAAGGGACAGAGAAGGACACCTGAAGGTAGCCCTTATTGCTTTTTTCCCATCTCCCTGCAGGCCATCTATTAGAATGTCTGGAAGGCAAACAAGGAGAGGCAGACAGTCAGGAGGCAATAAAAGAGGGCAAGCAGGCTCTGTGTCTGGGGGCAACAGTGCTGGTCGTGGACGCGGTGCATTGTCATCAGCACATGGCCATGGGACACGCTTGTCCTTCTTTTCGGCAGCTGGACATGTTGAGCCACATCATGCCGAAGACTTGGTAGAGTGGATGACCAAGCCCTCCTCCTCCTCCTCATCCTATCTCACCCAGGCTCAGGGTACTGGAAAAGCAGCTGCCAAAGCGTCGTCTTCCCTGGTATCAATGTCAGACAAATCATCAGTCACTCCTTCCCTAGACCCACCATGTCCTCCTCCTGAGGAGTCCCCCGAACTGTTTCAGCACAGTGTTGGGTACATGCTCCAGGAGGATGCCCAGCGTTTCGAAGGGTCTGATGATGAAACCCAGCTAGAGGAAGGCAGTAGCGTGAGAGCAGACAGAGGGGATGCTCAAGAAGGACACCAATCTGGCAGTCATGTTCCAGCAGCTGCAGCATACTGCCAGATTGGCTCCAGTGATGAGGAGGGAGGGGATGATGAGGTCACTGACTCCACGTGGGTGCCTAATAGGAGAGAGGAGGAGGAGGAGGATGAGGAGGAGGCACATCTCCAACGAGGCAGGATGCCCTTTGGTGGCCAGCGTAAGGGCAGTACACCGACGGAATCACACCGCAGAGCTCCGCCTGTGCAGGGCGCTGCCTCTGCCCGTCATTCAAAAAGTTCTTTGGTGTGGGCCTTTTTTGAGGCTAGTGCATCAGATCGCACAGCTGCTGTTTGCAACATATGTCTCAAGCGTATATCGCGTGGCCAAAACATCAGCCGCTTGGGTACCACATGCCTGACCAGACATATGTTGACCTGCCATGCAGCTCGTTGGCAAGCCTACCTCAAAGACCCACACCAAAGAACAAAGCGGACCTCTCCTTGCACCGCATCAGCTGGGATCTCCAACCCCACTATAACTTCAGTCCTCTCTGAAACATGCACTGAGAGGAATGAAGGTGTAGAATTAGGTGTGTCACAGCCAAGTACTTGCGCCCACTCTGCTAGCAGTACACCGACGTCCGATTCTAGCAGGCAAATTTCCCTGCCCCAGCTGCTGGACCGTCGAAAGAAGTTCACTCCCAGCCATCCACATGCCCAGCGGTTGAATGCTAGCTTGGCTAAATTGCTAGCGCTTCAACTGCTGCCTTTTCAGTTGGTAGACTCGGCCCCCTTCCGTGAGTTTGTGCAATGTGCGGTTCCTCAGTGGCAGGTTCCCAAACGCCACTTTTTCTCACGGAAGGCTATTCCGGCTCTCTACCGGCATGTGGAAGGCAATGTCTTGGCCTCGCTGGACAGGGCGGTCAGCGGTAAGGTGCATATTACCGCTGACTCATGGTCCAGCAGGCATGGACAGGGACGTTACCTTTCTTTCACGGCCCATTGGGTCACTCTTTTGGCAGCTGGGAAGGATTCAGGACAAGGTGCAGTAGTGTTGGAGGTTGTCCCACCGCCACGCCTCCAAAATGCTACTACTGGTTGTGACACACCTCTCTCCTCCACCCCCTCCTCTTCTTCTTCCTCCATGGCCTCTTCCTGTGGTTTGTCCTATGAACCAGCGGTGCTCCGTAGCCGTTCACGGGGCTACGCAAGTACGCAGGCAAAAAGATGCCATGCCGTGCTTGCGCTGGTGTGTTTGGGGGACAGAAGCCACACTGGGGCAGAGGTCCTGTCTGCTCTGCAGGGCCAGGCCGAGAGGTGGTTGACGCCACGCCAGCTTAAGCCAGGAATGGTGGTTTGCGACAATGGCACCAACCTCCTCTCCGCCCTCCGACAGGGACAACTGACCCATGTGCCCTGTGTGGCTCACGTCCTTAACCTGGTGGTGCAGCGGTTCTTGGGCAGGTACCCGGGCTTACAGGATGTCCTGAGGCAGGCCAGGAAAGTCTGTGTGCATTTCCGCAGATCTTATAATGCCAGTGCTCGCCTGGCTGAGCTGCAAAAGGAGTTGAACCTGCCCAAGAACCGCCTTATATGTGACATGCCCACCAGGTGGAACTCAACGTTGGCCATGCTGCAGCGGCTGCACACGCAGCAGAGGGCCATCAATGAGTACCTGTGCGACTACGGCACCAGGACAGGGTCAGGGGAGCTTGGTTTTTTTTCTCCACGCCAGTGGGGCATGATCAGGGATGCATGCACTGTCCTGGCACCATTTGAGGAGGCCACGAGGATGGTGAGCAGTGACAGTGCATGCATCAGTGACACTGTACCTCTTGTCCACCTGTTGGAGCACACGCTGCGTGGAATAATGGACAGGGCACTTGAGGCAGAACAGAGGCAGGAAGAGGAGGACTTCCTTGCCTCTCAAGGCCCCCTTTACCCAGACAGTGTTCCTTCTGTCCCACCCATCGCACAGGAAGAGGAGGAGGAGGAGGAGGATTGTGTCAGCATGGAGGTGGAGGCTGGCACTCAGCATCATCAGCAGCAGTCTTTTAGGGATGATTTACAGTCCCAAGAAACCAGTGGACTTGTACGTGGCTGGGAGGAGGTAGCTGCGGATCATGTCGTCCTTAGTGACCCAGAGGACTCCGGAGCGAATGCCTCAGCAAACCTACGCTGCATGGCCTCCCTGATCCTGCAAAGTCTGCGGAAGGATCCTCGTATTCTTCGGATCAAGGAGAGGGACCATTACTGGCTGGCCACTCTCCTTGATCCACGGTACAAGGGTAAGGTTGCGGACCTTATGTTACCGTCGCAGAGGGAGCAGAGGATGAGACAACTCCGGGAGGCCTTGCAGAAAGGTCTGTGCAACGCGTTCCCAGAGACTGGGAGGTTGCAAACTCCTGGTCCTGGACAACGAGTTGCTGAGGCTTCGGCCAGTCAAAGAAGGAGCGGTGGGGAAGGTGGCCGTCTGACCGATGCGTTCAGACAATTCTTTAGTCCGCAGCCCCAAAGTATGATCGGTTCCAGCAACCATCGCCAGCGTCTGATAAACATGGTGCAGGAATATCTAGGGGCAAGGTCAGACTTGGACACCTTCCCCACCGAAAATCCTCTGGCTTACTGGGTCTTGAGGATGGATCACTGGCCAGAGCTTGCACAGTATGCAATTGAGCTACTGGCCTGTCCTGCATCCAGCGTTCTTTCGGAACGCACATTCAGTGCTGCTGGAGGATTTGTCACGGATCACAGGGTGCGCCTGTCCACCGACTCGGTTGATCGACTGACTTTCATCAAGATGAACCAGTCTTGGATCACCACCAGCTACCACACACCTGATGCTGATATAACAGACTAATTGATTTTAACATGTCACATCCCTTCAAGACTGATGCTGATGCTGAGTGCCTGTGCTGTTATGTTGACTGGCTATCCTCCTCCTCCGAGTCCTCAATGATACGATTGATGATGATAGCTTGGAAGATCATTTTTGTTTATGGGTGCCGCCACCAGTGCCTAACGCCCAATTTTTCAGCCCCTGTTTAACAGGGGCGTGTAATTACAATTTTTGAAGCAATACTTTGCAACAGGGCTCATTGCTGTGCTCCAAGTACAGTATCTGTGAGGGGTTGCAGTGTTGTGCCACCAGTGCCTAAGGCCCAATTTTTCAGCCCCTGTTCAACAGGGGCATGTAATTACAATTCTTGATCTAATAATTCACAGCAGGGCCCATTGCTGCACCCACCAAGAGTAACTGTCAGGGCTTACAGTGTTGTGGCACCAGCACCACCATCAAAGGCCCAATTTTTACTACCACTGTTCAACAATTATATGTAATTAAAATTCCTGATATAATAGTTGACAGCAGGGCGTTCCAGCACCAACCAAGAGTAACTGTGAGTGCTTACAGTGTTGTGCCAACACCAACAACTAAGGGGCCTATTTCTGCAGAGTATATACGGCAGGTCCCTACTTTCAAACATCCAACTTACAAACGACTCCTACTTGCAAACGCAAGAAGACAACAGGAAGTGAGAGGAAATCTACCACTAGGAAGGAAAATTCTCTCCTGTAAGAATAAATATGGGAGAAAGGTGTCTCCTCTGTACTGATGCTTTATCAGCAATCCTTGTTTCAAGAAAAACACCACATTTCAAAAACAGTTGTCATTGGGACGGAAAGTGAGGTGAAATGTTCTGAACAGGGGCACAGACAGCAAAACAAATGTTACAGGGGTGATAACCCTTACCTATGTTTTCCAAAAAGTTTAAAAATAGATTTTTGGTCTGGAGCTACACTTCAACAATGTACCTGTTCAAAATTACAAACAGATTCTACATAAGAACAAACCTACAGTCCCTGTCTTGTATGCACCGCCTGTATAGGGCTGTTCAGAGTATATAGGGCCTTTTTTATTTTATGTGCGGGGTTCCCCTTAATATCCATACAAGACCCAAAGGGGCTGGTAATGGGCTGGGGTAGGGGGGGGGGGGTCATGGGGTAGCTATGCCATTTTTCTTAAAGAATTTCATCCATATTACCGGGACCAGACATTACATTAAAGCCGCAAGCAGTTTTAAATGGCTTTTTTTTCCTTTAGAAGTGTCATTTTGTGCAGGGACAGTTCTAAACACGGGAAACACGTGGCACTTCACAGGCATACTTTAGACACCCCCCAGGTACGATATTTAAAGGAATATTTGACTTTTTTTTTTTCACTTTATGCATCATTAAAATGACTGCTCCCGAAAAACGACCGTTTTTAAAACTTCTTTTTGCATTGATACATGTCCCCTGGTGCAGAACCCGGGTTCCCAAACCCTTTTTAGGACAATAACATGCATAATAGTTGTTATAATTAGCACTTTAGAATTCGAACGTTCGCATCCATTGTATTTAATAGGGTTCTAATGTTCGTTCGAACTTTCGGTCCGTTCGCGGGTTCTGGTGCGAACCGAACCCGGGGGTGTTCGGCTCATCACTACTGACCATAAGACGCACCTAGATTTTAGAGGAGGAAAATATAAAAAAAAAAACTTGAACCAAATGGTGTACTAAAATATTTAATAAAGTATAACAGAATAATATTTCTACACTAACAACTAATGTAAGGGGGCACCCTACACTGATCCCCAATTTAACTGGGACATTTACATGACCTCAATACAACAGGTGTATTTGCATATTTAGACATTTACACTGACCAGTAATGTAAATGGTGTATTTACAGTAACCCCCTCCCCCATCTCTCTTCTAATCTCTGCATTCTTATCTCCCTCTCAGTACAACTCTGCCCCTCTAACTCATCTGCTAACCTCTGTCCCCCAAACCCCTCATCTTCTAACATCTGCACTCCAACCCTTCCTTCCCATTCAACTCTGCAGCCTCTGCACCTCAAACCCCCCTCTTTGATCCCCTCTACATGCCCCCTATATTCACCTGTATGCTGTTCACACCTTCTAGGTGGGCGGCATGCAGAGGTGCTGGCGTAATTAGCATATGAATCGCGGCGGCCGACCTCATTAACATAACAATGCCCGCGCGATTTACATATCAATGCCGATCCTGTGGGGGTTAAATACAGAACAATACCCTTTTGTTTCTCTCCCAGTAGCAGCTGAAAGCATTAGAGAAACAGGATCTAGCTGGGGCAGAGTGATGCATAGGGCATCGTTCTGCCGTCGAAACGATCCCCCTATCAGCGGCTCTCCTGATTAGTATTCGCTCCATAAGACTCACACACATTTCCCCCCGTTTTTTGGGGGATAAAAAGTGCGTCTTATGGAGCGAAAAATACGGTAGTCCCTGCACTACTTTGGTCCGAATTTGATGCGACTTCAGGTCCACAGACCTCAAGATTACACAGGCATTGCTTCAAGTCGTGTCAAAATTGCGGCAAAGTCACGGCACAAATCACAGCAAAATCACATCAGACAAGCTTTAACCACTTCCCATCCAGGCCAACTCTGGCAATTCGCTCCTACATGTAAAAATCATATTTTTTTTTTCTAGAAAAATACTCAGAACCCCCAAATATTTTATATGTTTTTTAGCAGAGATCCTAGGGAATAAAATGGTGTTGTTGCAACTTTTTATGTCCTCAGTCTTCACGAGGGAATCGGTGGGCTTTAGTAACCAAAACTGCAGTGTTTATCCTTATGACACATCACAGGAAGCTTAACAAGGTTAACAGAGGACAGAATTAAAATTAGACTTAGGAAATTTAACATTAATAAATCACCGGGACCAGATGGCTTGCATCCGAGGGTACTTAGGGAACTCAGTCAAGTAATTGCCAGACCATTGTTCCTAATTTTTACTGACAGTCTACTGACTGGAATGGTACCAGCTGATTGGAGAAAAGCCAATATAGCAACAATATTTAAAAAGGGCCCAAATACATCCCTGGGAATTACAGACCAGTTAGCCTAACATCAATAGTATGCAAGCTCTTGGAGGGAATGATAAGGGACTATATACAAGATTTTAGTAATGAGAACGGCATCATTAGTAGTAATCAGCATGGATTCATAAAGAATCGTTCTTGCCAAACCAATCTATTAACCTTCTATGAGGAGGTGAGTTGCCATCTAGATAAAGAAAGGCCCCGAAGACGTGGTGTATCTGGATTTTGCAAAAGCATTTGACACAGTTCACCATAAACTTTTACTGTACAAAATAAGGTCCGCTGGCATGGACCATAGGGCGAGTACATGGATTGAAAACTGGCTACAAGGTCGAGTTCAGAGTGTGATGATAAATGGGGAGTACTCTGAATGGTCAGGGGTGGGTAGTGGGATCCCCCAGGGTTTTGTGCTGGGACCAATCCTATTTAATTTGTTCATAAACGACCTGGAGGATGGGGTAAACAGTTCAATCTCTATATTTGCGGACGATACTAAGCTAAGCAGGGCAATAACTTCTCTGCAGGATGTGAAAACCTTGCAAAAAGATCTGAACATATTAATGGGGTGGCAACTACATGGCAAATTAGGTTTAATGTAGAAAAATTTAAAATAATGCATTTGGGTGGGAAACATATGAATGCAATCTATACACTGGGGGAGAACCTCTGGGGGAATCTAGGATGTAAAAGGACCTGGGGGTCCTAGTAGATCAGGGATATGCAATTAGCGGACCTCCAGCTGTTGCCAAACTACAAGTCCCATGAGGCATAGCGAGACTCTGACAGCAGCAAGCATGACAACCAGAGGCAGAGGCATGATGGGACTTGTAGTTTGGCAACAGCTGGAGGTCCGCTAATTGCATATCCCTGTAGTAGATGATAGCAGCAGCTTGGCATTGCATGCCATTGCTGAACCTAACAAAGCAAACAGAAAATTGGCATGCATTAAAAAGGGGATCAACTCCAGAGATAAATCAATAATTCTCCCGCTCTACAAGACTCTGGTCCGGTTGCACCTAGAGTATGCTGTCCAGTTCTGGGCACCAGTCCTCAGGAAGGATGTACTGGAAATGGAGCGAGTACAAAGAAGGGCAACAAAGCTAATAAAGGGTCTGGAGGATATTAGTTATGAGGAAAGGTTGTGAGCACTGAACTTATACTCTCTGGAGAAGAGACGCTTGAGAGGGGATATGATTTAAATTTACAAATACCATACTGGTGACCCCACAATAGGGATAAAACTTTTTTGTGGAAGGGAGTTTATTTAACAAGACACGTGGCCACTCATTAAAATTAAAAGAAAAGAGGTTTAACCTTAAACTACATAGACCAGTGGTTCTCAACCTTTCTAGTGCCGTGACCCCTTGATATAATTTCCCAAGTTGTGGGGACCCCTAATGCCCTGTACACACGATCGGAATTCCGATGAAGCTGACTTTCATCAGTCTTGCCTTCACACCATCAGTCAAAATTCTGACCGCCCCAAACGCCGTGATGTAAAACACTCTGACGAGCCGAGAAAAATGTAATTCAATGCTTCTGAGCATGTGTCGACTTGATTCTGAGCATGCGTGGGTTTTTTCTCCGATGGAGTTCCACACAGACGATCGGATTTGCTATCGTTTTTTTTTCCATCGGATAAATTTAAAACATGTTCTATTTTTTTTAAACCGATGGAATAGAAAAAACGATCCTGTGTACGCGGCATTACAGTAAAATTTTCGTAGCGTGGGTTGTCAGTACCCAAGGCAAGACAAGTAATTTGCGCTCCTAACCCACATTCTTTTAGCGCTCCATGAGTCCCTTCGACATGTACAGTATTAAAACCCCTTATGGTACATTTTAGGATGTACCACTCTCTCTTTGTTCTCGTTTCTTTCCTTTTTATCTTTCTCTATCCTAATTTCTTGTCCCCCCCACCCCACTTCCCTCTATCCAGCCCTCTTTCTTGTTCCTTCTCTTATTCTTTCTCTCCCTTTTTCTTTGTTACTCCCCCTCTTTTCCTCTCCCTTCCATGTATTCCTATTTTTTCTGGGGGGTGGTGGGAATGAGATGAGTCCCAGTGCTGGTCGGGGAGTTGGGATGAGTGGCAGTGCTGGTGGGGGGTGGGATCGGTGGCAGTGCTGGGGGGAGTTCTGATCAGCCAACTTAGGTGCTCTTGATCAAGGTCATCTGCTGATCTGAGAACTGTAGTGGGGACTTTTAATGGCAACTCTAATCACAGGTAGTGTTACTCACTGGGGGTTATTTACAAAACAGGCAAATCCACTTTGCACTGAAAGTGCACTTGAAAGTGCAGTCGCTGTAGATCTGAGGGGAAGATCTGAAATGAGGGGAAGCTCTGCTGATTTTATCATCCAATCATGTGCAAGCTAAAATTATGTTTTTTAGTTTCCTTGCATGTCCCCCTCGGATCTACAGCGACTGCACTTCCAAGTGCACTTGTAGTGCAAAGTGGATTTGCCTTTCGTAAATAACCCCCACTGTGTCTCCAGCTCTGTGGTGTTTCACAGCAGTGACACCTATGCTGAAATCAGGAGATAGGGTCTCCTTCAGCCCCTCCCACTTCACATTCCTCACAAGTCAGCTGACCTCTAGTCTCTGCCCCCCCCCCCCCCCCCCAGCCATGCTGTGACCTGAATAAGCGGCTGCAAAGAGGCTGAGTGGACGGCCTTGGGCTCCAGGAACAGCCCAGCTGGGCGGATGCAAAAAGGTTGGGAGAGCGGTGCGGGCTTCAGGAACAGCCTGGGATTCAGTGACCCCTGGCAAATCGTCATTCGACCCCCAGGTTGAGAACCACTGACATAGAGGGTTCTTTACTGTAAGAGCGGCAAAATGTGGAATTCACTTCCACAGGCGGTGGTCTCAGCGGGGAACATCGATAGTTTAAAAAAACTATTAGATAAGCACCTGAACGACCACAACATACAGGGATATACAAGGTAATACTGACATATAATCACACACATAGGTTGGACTTGATGGACTTGTGTCTTTTTTCAACCTCACCTCCTACGTAACTATGTAACGGTATTTGCGTAGCAATTTTTCAAATGCGTTTTTTTTTTACATAAAAAAAAAAACAACACAGGAAAGTTTGCCCAATTATTTTCTATAATGTGAAAGATGATGTTACGCTAAGTAAATAGATACCTAACATGTCATGCTTTAAAATTGCACACACTCGTGAAATGGCGCCAAACTTTGGTACTTAAAAATCTCCCTAGGCGACGCTTTCAAAATGTTTACAGATTACCTATTTAGAGTTACAGAGGAGATCTTGGGCTAGATTTGTGGCTCTCCCTCTAACGCACATGGCGATACCTCACATGTGTGATTTGAACGCTGTTTACATTTGTGAGCTTGACTTACGTACGTATTCGCTTCAGTGCACAAGCATGCGGGGAGGGAGGCGCTTTCATTTTTTTTTTTTTTATTCTTTATTTTACGTTTTATTTTTTTATTTTTACACTTTTTCTTTAAAAAAACTTTTTTTTTATCACTTTTACTCCTTTTACAAGGAATGTAAACATCCCTTGTAATAGGAATAGTGCGTGACAGGTCCTCTTTATGGAGGGATGTGGGGTCTATAAAACCCCACATCTCTCCTTCAGGCTGGAAAGGCTGAGATCAAAAAAAAAAAACTCTGCCTTTCCAGCAGCGTCCCCAGCATTGTTTACTTCCGCCGGCCCGGACGTGGGCCTCCGAGTGGTCATAGAGATGACTGTAAGAACGATCAAGCGGCTGAACTGCTGTTCTTACGGTGCACAGAATCGCCGGCTGAAGAAGATGATATCTGGATGATGCCTTTAGTAGTTAAAAAATTTGGACTTTGTAGGGATGTAGAGAAGATACGACTGCAAATAAGCAGGTACAACTTATGTAGGAGGATTTGTTTCATCTCTGTATCACCTGAGGCCAGTCACTACACTGGGTATATGTGAGGGTGCTCAACCTGTGGCCCTCCAGCTGTTGTGGAACTACAAGTCCCATGAGGCAATGCAAGGCTGACAGTTACAAGCATGACTCCCAAAGGGTAGAGGCATGATGGGACTTAAGCCCTGTACACACGGCCGGGAATCCCGTCTATTAGAAAACCGTTGTTTTTCCTGACGGGATTCCTGGAAAGCTTGCCTTGCAAAGCCGTGTATACACACGGCCATTCAAAAGAACCGCCGTTTTGAATGGCAAGAACGCGGTGACGTCAACGACTACGAAGAGCCGGCGTCTCATCACATTCGGCTCCCCATGTGAAGTGACGTTCCGTCGACGCCATCTTGCTACACCCCACACTAACGTTGTATGCTACCGCGCATGCGTCGAAGTGTTATCGAGCATGCACGGTTTTTCTCCCCTGCAGGAAAGCATACAGACAAGTTTCTCGGCAGGAAACACATTGCACCTGCGATCAGCAGATCACGGGTGCAATGGAGGACTCCTGCAGACTGTCAGTGTAAGCTGTCTGCTCATACCACGTACCACGTACGAGCAGGCAGTTACACGACAGGATGAAACAATGAACTACCTAGAGCACTCAACAGCGTCCTGGTAGTTCATTGAGAGCTGCAAAGGTTGTCGGTACTTGTAGTTCTCCCATTCACAAACCCCTGTGAATGAATGACGAATATATATATTATCATATTTCTGTTTTATTTATAGTTATCATGCAAATATCACCCTCCAAAAACAGGTAAACATTCATTTAAAGTGATTGTAAACCCTCACCTTGTAAAACAACCCATTAAGTTTAAAATAGAAATGAAAGTTAAAACATTTGTGTATAGGATATATAAAAAAAAAGAAAAAAACATAAGTAATACAATTTTTACAAGTGATTACATTTTCACTGTTCCCAGCTGCATACGAGCCGGGGTGGGGGGGGGGGGGGGAAACAGCAGGAGACTGATCTTCCCAGTGAATGGCTGTGCAGGGAAGGTGTGCCAGGACAAGTCTGATCATAGGAGGAGGAGGAGAGCAGGATGAGTTCCCAGCACAGCTAGAGAACTGACTGACCGAGTGTGTTCTCTTGCTTAGTGTGGTCAGTTTCTAATAGGGAAGTAGAGGGACTGGCAAAAGTTCACACAAAGGAAGCAATACAAAGAGAACTGGAGAGTTTTTCATACATGGTACAGCAAGCACATATCAGGAATATGAAATGTTGTGTGTACAAATTCTTTAACTTAGGTTGCCTCTATCCTGCTGGGTTTTTAACTTTGAAGCTGATGAGTATGTCTGCTTGACCTAGAAATGTCTGCACATACCTACATAGTATTCAGTGTCTTATCTATGAGGTAATGTTTAATTGCTTGACGACCGGCTCACGCAGATATACTTCGGCAGAATGAAGTGACTTATATATACGGCACTTTGAATTTCCTGACCGTGCCCGCGGGACTTGATGTCCGCCGGTGTCCCGCGATCGGGTCACAGAGCTGCAGAACGGGGAGAGGCCAGTTTAAGCAAGGCATCTCCCTGTTCTGCCTAGTGACAGGACACTGATCGTCTGCTTCCTCTCATCCGGAGCAGCGATCAGTGTCATGTCACAGTAAGCGAACACCCCCTAACAGTTAGAATCACTCCCTAGGACACACTTAACCCCTTCCTAGCCCCCTAGTGGTTAACCCCTTCACTGCCAATCACATTTTTACAGTAATCAGTGCAATATTTTTATAGCACTGATCGCTGTATAAATGTGAATGGTCCCAAAATAGCATCAAAAGTGTCCGATGTGTCCGCCATAATGTCGCAGTCAGGATAAAAATCGCTGATCGCCGCCATTACTAGTAAAAAAATATTTTTTTATAAAAATGCCATAAAACTATCCCCTATTAGACACTATAACTTTTGCGCAAACCAATCAATAAACGCTTATAAAATATGTTGAAGAATACATATTGGCCTGAACTGAGGAAAAAAATAATTTTATATATTTTTTGGGTATATTTATTATAGCAAAGAGTTAAAAATATTTATTTCTTTTTCAAAATTGCCGCTTATTTTTTGTTTGTAAGGGGAAAAAATAAAAACTGCAGAGGTGATCAAATACCACCAAAAGAAAGCTCTATTTGTGGGAAAAAAAAGGACGTCAATTTTGTTTGGGAGTCACGTTGTACGACTGCGCAATTGTCAGTTAAAGCGAAGCAGTGCCAAATCGCAAAAAATGGCTGGTTATTTGGCAGCCAAATGGTCCGGGGCTGAAGTGGTTAAAGCAGGGCTTGACAAATTTGCTTGGAATCTAGGAGCCAGCTAAAAAAGTTAGGAGCCAGGAACGCCCTGTCCCGCCGAGCTTGCGCGCAGAAGCGAACGCATACGTGAGTAGCGCCCGCATATGAAAGCAGTGTTCAAACCACACGTGAGGTATCGCCGCGATCGGTAGAGCGAGAGCAATAATTCTAGCCCTAGACCTCCTCTGTAACTCAAAACATGCAACCTGTAGAATTTTTTTAAACGTCGCCTATAGAGATTTTAAAGGGTAAAAGTTTGTCGCCATTCCACGAGCAGACGCCATTTTGAAGCGTGACATGTTGGGTATCAATTTACTCGGCGTAACATTATCTTTCACAATATAAAAAACTGGGCTAACTTTACTGTTGTCTTATTTTTTTTATTAAAAAAAATGTATTTTTTCCCAAAAAAGTGCGCTTGTAAGACCGCTGCGCTAATACGGTGTGACAGAAAGTATTGAAACGACCACCATTTTATTCTCTAGGGTGTTAGAATAAAAAATATATATAATGTTTGGGGGTTCTAATTAGAGGGAAGGAGATGGCAGGGAAAACAGACAGGGAAACTCCATTAGCATTGCTGGTTGTCATACCAACGGCCACCACAAGATGGCGCTAGACCACAGAAGGAAGCATAGGCCTGCAGAAGGCCGCAAAGCTGCGGCCTCAATTACCGGCCGGCGCGGCCCGACGCGATCCCGCGGCGCGGAGGGGGGGGCACGGAGACATAGGATACCCCAGCTGTGCTGCCCCAGGCACCAGGTCGCTAATTCTAGTCGCAATGGCGACCTGGCGACCGGGGTTTGTCGAGCCCTGGGTTAAAGTGATTTTAAACAATCACCTTGTAAAACAACTCATTCATTTTAATTAGAACTGAAATGCAAAACATTATTTTATAAATATACAAAAACATTATTACCCTTTTTTCCCTTTTTTATAAATGATCACATTTCCTCTGTTCTCAGCTGCATAAGAGCTGGGAGAGGAGAAGCTGCAGCACACTAAGCTTCCCAGTGAATGGCTGTGCAGTGGGGGCTTGTCAGGACAAGTCTGATTATTGGAGGAGAGCACACTGAGTTCCCATCACAGCTAGAGAACTGACCACGATGTGTTCTCCTGCAGAGTGTGGTCAGTTTTTAATAGGAAAGCAGAGGGACTAGCAAGAAATCATGGATTACACACAAAGGAAACAATACAAAGAGAACAGGATACTTGTTCATACAAGTACATGGTACAGCAGCCACATATCAGGAATATGAAGTGTTGGGGTAACACATGCTTTATTTGTTCTCCAATGCTCTGACACTTCTCAGTAGTGTGGGCTGCCCTACATGCGACAAAAGCAGCAAAGAAGACCAGGTATCTTTTTGAGCTTTGCGTGTTGTTGGCTGTGATTGGTGCATATTCTTGCAGTTCTTATTTGGCGCATTTTAGTGGCGATAATAAATGGCACCACAAGTGTGCTTTTTGCATGTTTAATGCACCTGAGCACGTAGGAAACACTGCTTTCACACATTGTGTTGTGACCCCTGTTCCAGGTATTTCAGTCTTATTTACTGAATCATTTTAGTAAATACAAACACCAGAAAACACAAAACATGCAGTGCATTTTGCCTTCGGACGATTAGGGCAAGATACATCTTCTTTGCAGTGCAAAGAACCTGTGTCTTCAAAAGATTGTCATGTTATTCAATACAGACTATATACTAACATGTCAATAGGTTTCCACTCATGTATTCTTCTCTTTTGTGTCTGTGTAATTGTGTCATTTGGCTCTTTATTCGCAGTCCTATTCGTGTTGCCTGGTATTAAGAATACAGTTACACAGTATGAGAGCCTTTAACCACTTAAGCCCCGGACCATTTGGTAGCTAAAGGACCAGAGGTGAATTCAGAATTTTGCACTGCGCTGCTTTAACTGTAAATTGTGCGGACATGCAATGTTGTACCCAAAAGAAATTTGCGTCCTTTTCTTCCCACAAATAGAGCTTTCTTTTAATGGTATTTGATTGCCTCTGCGATTTTTATTTTTTGCGATATAAACGGAAAAAGACGGAAAATTTTGAAAACAAATGATATTTTCTACTTTTTGTTATAAGAAAAATCGAATAAACTCAATTTTAGTCATACATTTAGGCCAAAATGTATTCAGCCACATGTCTTTAGTAAAAAAAATGTCAATAAGTGTATATTTATTGGTTTGCGCAAAAGTTATAGCGTCTACAAACTAGGGTACATTTTCTGGAATTTACACAGCTTTAAATTTATGACTGCCTATCTCATTTCTTGAGGTGCTAAAATGGCAGGGCAGTACAAAACCCCCCCCAAATGACCCCATTTTGGAAAGTAGACACCCCAAGGAAATTGCTGAGAGGCATGTTGAGCCCATTGAATATTTTTTTTTTTTGTCCCAAGTGATTGAATAATGACAAAAAAAAAAAAAATTACAAAAAGTTGTCACTAAATGATATATTGCTCACACATGCCATGGTTATATGTGGAATTGCACCCCAAAATACATTTTGCTGCTGCTCCTGAGTACGGGGATACCACATGTGTGGGACTTTTTGGGAGCCTAGCCGCGTACGGGACCCCGGAAACCAAGCACCGCCTTCAGGATTTCTAAGGGCGCAAATTTTTGATTTCACTCCTCACTACCTATCACAGTTTCGAAGGCCATAAAATGCCAAAATAGCACAAAACCCCCCCAAATGACCCCATTTTGGAAAGCAGACACCCCAAGCTGTTTGCTGAGAGGCATGGTGAGTATTTTACAGCTCTCATTTGTTTTTGAAAATGAAGAAAGGAATGTGTTTTTTTTTTCGTTTTTTTTTTTAATTTTCAAAACTTTGTGACAAAAAGCGAGATCTGCAAAATACTCACAATACCTCTCAGCATATAGCTTGGGGTGTCTACTTTCCAAAATGGGGTCATTTGGGGGGGTTTTGTGCCATCTGGGCATTCCATGGCCTCCGAAACTGTGATAGGCAGTGAGAAGTGAAATCAAAAATTTACACCCTTAGAAAGCCTGAAGGCGGTGATTGGTTTTTGGGGTCCCGTACGCGGCTAGGCTCCCAAAAAGTCTCACACATGTGGTATCCCCGTACTCAGGAGAAGCAACAGAATGTATTTTGGGGTGTAATTCCACATATGCCCATGGCATGTTTGAGCAATATATCATTTAGTGACAACTTTGTGCAAAAAATAAATAAATAAATAGTCTTTTTTCCGCAACTTGTGTCAACATATAAAATATTCCATGGACTCGACATGCCTCTCAGTATATAGCTTGGGGTGTCTACTTTCCAAAATGGGGTCATTTGGGGGGGTTTTGAACTGTTCTGGCATTTTATACACAACATTAGGAAACTTACATCCACTCTTCTAACCACTTGAAGACAAAGCCCTTTTTGACACTTTTTGTTTACATGAAAACATATTTTTTTTGCAGGAAAATTATGTTGAACCCCCAAACATTATATATATATTTAAAGCAAAGGCCCTACAGAATAAAATGGTGGGTGTTGCAGTTTTTTTTTCTACACAGTATTTGCGCAGCGATTTTTCAAACGCATTTTTTGGGGAAAAAAATACACTTTTTTTAATTTTAATGCACTAAAACACACTATATTGCCCAAATGTTTGATGAAATAAAAAAGATGATCTTAGGCCGAGTACATAGATACCAAACACGACATGCTTTAAAATTTCGCACAAACGCGCATTGGCGACAAACTACATACATTTTTAAAAGCCTTTAAAAGCCTTTACAGGTTACCCCGTTAGATTTACAGAGGAGGTCTACTGCTAAAATTACTGCCCTCGATCTGACCTTCGCGGTGATACCTCACATGCATGGTGCAATTGCTGTTTACATATGACGCCAGACCGACGCTTGCGTTCGCCATTGAGCAAGAGCAGGGCAGGACAGGGGTGCTTTTTTTTTTTCTTTTTTTTTTTTATTATTAATTTTTTTTTTTTTTTAATTGTTCCTTCCGTATTTTTTTTTTTATCATTTTTATTGTTATCTCAGGGAATGTAAATATCCCCTATGATAGCAATAGGTAGTGACAGGTACTCTTTTTTTGAAAAAACTGGGGTCTAGACCCTAGATCTTTCCTCTGCCCTCAAAGCATCTGACCACACCAAGATCGGTGTGATAAAATGCTTTCCCAATTTCCCAATGGCGCTTTTTATATCCGGGGGGGGGACATTCCCTCCCACTGCTTGTAAAAGCAGTCCAGAGGCTAATTAGCCACTAGGATTGCTTTTACACGAAAGCCGGCCGCTGGCTGAAAAGAATGATACCAAGATGATACCTAAACCCGCAGGCATCAATTTGGTATAACCATTCAAAGTCCAGCAACATACCAGTACGTTGCTGGTCCTTGTTGGACATGTATTGTAATCTTTTTTTTTCATGCAGCCAGGTGGCTGAACGAAAAAAGAGATTGATCGGTGGGTATGCCCACCATTAGAATACCGCCCTTCATCCACCCACTTCTAATGATGGGCATACATGCACCATTTATATATGCCGAAGCATGGGGGCATCCTCCCGCAAAAAAGTTATGCCGCACACACATGGTCAGACTTTTCCACGGGCAAGCCTCCGTCGGAATTTCGACCGTATGTACGCGGCATTAGGAGCAAAATCACTCCTCCGCCCCTGCTGCCCCAATGCTTCGGCATATTTGCTTTTTTTTTTTTAACTGTGGTGGTGAAATCACCTCCTACAGCACTGGAGTCGCAGGGATCAGGCCTGTCTCTGCGAACGCTGCAGTTATGTGTGTTTTTGTTTTGTAAGTGACAGTGATCGATCAATACTGCACTTGGGTGGCCTGGGCTGGACGGAGGGGCAAAACGCAGGTGCTAGCAGGAATCTGGGCTGATCCCGCTAACACTGCGTTTTTGGGAACCCTAAACTGCTGGGGACGCTAGTATAGATCTGATCAGATCAGATATTGATCTGTTCAGATACTATACCACTAAGGGAGGTGTATGCTTCACGCGTGGGTGTTAGCGTTACTGGCACTAACCTGACGCTGCCTGGGGTGTGACGCAGACCCTCTCTGACGCTAAAACCTAATTGATATCACCCGCCGGGCGATTAGGGGGTTAAACTTTTATTGGGTTATATACGGCGGGTGCCCTGACACTATAAAAAGCAAACTAACTAACCAGCGTCACCCGTAACACTTATATGATGATCACTGGTGAAAGGGTTAACTAGGGGCAATTAGGGGGTTAAAACCTTTATTAGATAATATATGGGGGTACCTGCCGCTATAAAAACCTGCGGCGAACCTAAAAAAAATTACTGGCTACCGATCTGCATCACCGACGCTAAGACAGCGATCAGAAAAATGATCGCTTAGCGACAGTGGTGATAGGGGGTGAAAGGGTTACCTGGGGGGGCGATCAAGGGGGTTAAACCTTTATTAGATAATTTATGGGGGTACCTGAAGCTATAAAAACCTGCGGCGAACCTAAAAAAAATTACTGGCTACCGATCTGCATCACCGACGCTAAGACAGCGATCAGAAAAATGATCGCTTAGCGACAGTGGTGATAGGGGGAGAAAGGGTTACCTGGGGGGCGATCAAGGGGGTTAAACCTTTATTAGATAATTTATGGGGGTACCTGACGCTATAAAAACCTGCGGCGAACCTAAAAAAAATTACTGGCTACCGATCTGCATCACCGACGCTAAGACAGCGATCAGAAAAATGATCGCTTAGCGACAGTGGTGATAGGGGGTGAAAGGGTTACCTGGGGGGCGATCAAGGGGGTTAAACCTTTATTAGATAATTTATGGGGGTACCCGACGCTATAAAAACCTGCGGCGAACCTAAAAAAAATTACTGGGTACCGATCTGCATCACCGACGCTAAGACAGCGATCAGAAAAATGATCGCTTAGCGACGGCGGTGCTAGGGGGCGAAAGGGTTATCTGGGGGGTGATCAAGGGGTTAAACCTTTATTAGGGGGGGTTAGTGGGTGTAACCTGGGGGACAGGTAGTAGGTACAAAAGCTCCCTGGGATGAGCAGGCACAGATACCAAGTCCATTGGATCAGTGAAAACACAGTGTGGTTTATTGGTGCTATATACAATGTCAATGACAGATGCTGTACAGTGTGCTGAAAACAAACAGAAGAAAAAATATCTAAACAAAAGCCTAGCCGTGTCTCGGCTCTAACTACACAGTATTTACAGGCCCTCACTACTAGGCTGAACAAGCCTAACGCTTGTCAGCTTCCACATTCACAGAGTAACAATGTTTTACCAACCTTCTTGCTCTCACAGACCAATGTTGTCTGTGTTTCCCAGGCTGAGCAAAGGCTGTCTGCTCAGGTGAGCTTTTAATTAAGCTGGTGGAGAGAACCAACACCTGAAGTGGATCCTGGCTCAGAGATCCCTGAATGTATATGATAGGAGCCTGGGAGATGTATAAACCCCGAACAGGACTTTCCCAGGCTCTCTCTGGGATGCTCTGTCACACATCCTCCCCCCTTGTTTCAACCCCAGGGTTGGAACACCTGTAGCCCAACAGGAGTGAACACGGGAGAGGGCATCTACATTCCCCATCTCAACACCTGGCCTGTGTTTTACCGTAAAGGCGTAATCTTGTAGGGCCAAAAACCACCGGTTCACCCGCCTATTAGTCTCCTTCTTTTGGGCCATCCATTTCAGGGGAGCATGGTCAGTTATTAACTCAAACTGGCGCCCCAACAAGTAGTACCTGAGCACGTCCACGGCCCACTTTATGGCCAGACACTCCTTTTCAATGACTGCGTACTTCTTTTCATGGTCATTGAGCTTTCTGCTTAAGTACACCACAGGGTGTTCTTCCCCATTGAGTACCTGTGAAAGTACTGCCCCGATACCAACATCAGACGCATCTGTCTGGACCAAAAAGTTTTTGGAGAAATCGGGGGAGTATAGGATTGGCTGTGCACAAAGAGCCTTCTTCAGGACTTGAAAAGACTCTTCTGCTACTGGAGACCATTTCACCATTACGGAGGCTTTCCCTTTCGTAAGGTCTGTCAGTGGGGCAGCTATAGTTGCGAAATTTGGGATAAATCTTCTATAGTACCCCGCAATGCCAAGAAAGGCCCTGACCTGCTTCTTGTTTGCAGGGCGTGGCCACTCCTGGATGGCTTCTATTTTATTCACCTGGGGCTTTATGACACCCCGGCCAATAGTGTAGCCCAAATACCTGGCTTCCTCTAGCCCAATGGCACATTTTTTTGGATTTGCCGTAAACCCCTCCTTGAAGAGGGAATCCAGGACAGCCTGGACACGGGGCAAGTGAGACTCCCAGTCAGTGCTATGCACCACTATGTCGTCCAGATAGGCTGCAGCATACTGTCGGTGAGGTCTTAGGGTCCTGTCCATAGCCCTCTGAAATGTTGCAGGGGCATTTTGCAACCCAAAAGGCATTTTCTTATATTGAAACGACCCCTCCGGGGTCACAAATGCAGTCTTTTCTTTGGCACTACCAGTCAGGGGTATTTGCCAATATCCTTTGGTCAAATCCAAAGTGGTCAGATAACGGGCCTTGCCAAGTCGGTCTATAAGCTCGTCTACCCTGGGCATTGGGTATGTGTCAAACTTTGTTACCGCATTAAGCTTTCTGAAGTCATTACAAAACCTCCAAGTGCCATCCGGTTTTGGGACCAATACAATGGGGCTAGACCAGTCACTATTGGATTCCTCAATAACATCTAGCTCCAACATCCTTTTAACTTCCTCACCGATGTCCTTTCTTCTAGCTTCGGGAATTCGGTATGGTTTGAGCTTGACACGGACTCCAGGTTCAGTAACAATATCATGCTGAACTGCTGAAGTCGTGCCCGGCAACTCTGAAAATGTCTCTTTATTCCTCATCAGGAACTCTCTAGCTTCCTGTTTCTGGGAACATGACAGGGTGTCTGGAATCGTGACCTCAGGGATCAGAGGGGATTCAGTACCTTTAAGGGTTACCGGGAGGGACCTCGCAGTTAATGCCAGTCTATCCTTCCAGGGTTTTAACAGGTTTATGTGGAAAATCTGTTCGGGCTTCCTTTTACCTGGTTGATACACCTTGTAATTGACCTCCCCAACTCTTTCAATTACTTCAAAGGGTCCCTGCCACTTAGCCAGGAATTTGCTCTCAACAGTGGGAACTAACACGAGGACCCTGTCACCAGGTGAGAAAACACGAAGTTGGGCCCCCCTGTTGTATATCCTCTGTTGGGCTGCTTGAGCCTGCAGTAAATGTTCTTTTACTACCGGCATGATTGCTGCAATCCTATCCTGCATTTGAGCGATATGCTCAATAACACTTTTGTGAGGTGTCTGCTCCCCCTCCCAAGTTTCCTTGGCTATGTCTAAGAGTCCCCGAGGGTGTCTCCCATAAAGCAACTCAAATGGAGAGTACCCCGTAGAGGACTGGGGAACTTCCCTGATGGCAAACATCAAGTAAGGTATCAGGAAGTCCCAGTTTTTCCCATCCTTATCAACAACCTTTTTTAACATACTCTTTAATGTCTTATTGAAGCGTTCCACCAAGCCATCCGTTTGAGGATGGTACACTGAGGTACGCAACTGCGTCACCTTAAATAACTTGCAGAGCTCCCTAGTTATTCGTGACATGAATGGGGTACCTTGGTCTGTAAGGACTTCTTTCGGGACGCCAACCCGACTGAACACCATAAACAGCTCTTTGGCAATGTTTTTAGCAGATGCAGTGCGTAAGGGAACGGCCTTGGGGTAACGGGTAGCGTAATCCATGATCACGAGGATATGTTGATGACCGCGGGCAGATTTGGGGAGTGGACCCACAAGGTCCATGGCAATCCTCTCAAAAGGCACTTCAATAATGGGCAAGGGCACTAACGGACTTCGGAAGTGGGGTTGGGGGGCTGACATCTGACACACAGGACAGGATTGACAATAATTTTCTATGTTTTTCCGTATCCCAGGCCAGTAAAACCTGCGCAACACCCTTTCAGTGGTTTTCTCAACCCCTAAATGGCCTCCTAGCAAGTGCCCATGGGCAAGTTCCAACACCACCCGTCTGTATAACTTAGGCACTACCAACTGTTCAACCACTTCATCATTAGATTTACATACACGATACAGTAAATCCTCATTGCTGCAGAAATATGGAAAACAGAGCCTGTCCCCTGGTTCGACAGGTACCTCATTAATCACTATTACATTTTCCCAGGCCCTGGCAAGGGTAGGGTCTTTTTTCTGCTCCGTACCAAAATTTTCCTTGTGCACATTAAGATTGGCAAACTCTAACGTAGGCTCAGATTCAGCAGACGGCTGTCCAGCTCTACTGGTTGTGGGGACTTCTTCCGGCTCCCCCAGCTCTCCTGCCATAACTGAGAAAGGATCACCCAGAGAGCCCTGAGAGGAGTCCCCTGAACTCACAAGGTCAGTAATGGCCACGAGTTCTGGCTCTGCGACTGAGTTAGGTACTGCGACAGGGTCGGGACAATCCCACAGTTCCCAAAACTTAGGGAAGTCCCTACCAATGATAGCCTCATGCACCAAGTGGGGCACCAGTCCGACCGAATGGGTCACCGTACCTAAGCCAGTTTTAAACTGAACAGTGGCTATTGGATACTCGCGGGTATCCCCATGTACACAGATCACAGCAACCTTTTTTGCATGAAAATTCACAGTTTCAACCATCTCAGCTGTAACCAAAGTAACCAGACTTCCAGAGTCCAGCAAGGCCATAATAGGCTTATTATTAATAGTCACATGACACATGTGTTTTCCCACATTTGGCATTGCAGCGCATGAAACAGCAGCAAACATAGACTGCCTTCTAAAAGATAGATCACACTGCATTGGTTCATCTGTCAATGGACAGTTTGCTGCAACATGTCCCAGTTCTTGGCAACGAAAACACCTGATGTTTCCCCAGTTTGGTTTGCTGACAGGCAGTGGCTTCCCTTGTTTGGGCCGCCAAACTTCAGTCCTGGCACCAAAAATCCTCCCCCCTATTTCCTTGCCATGCTTACCACCCACTTCCCCTGGAACAGTCTTACCGGTTGCCTGGGGAGACCGTGGCTTTGGGTGGAAAGTCCGTGCGGCTGTAGGGGTGGTGACCAGGTTCTCTGCAGCAAAGTACCTCTCAACGAGCTCCACCAGGTTGTCTGCTGACTTGGGGTCTCCTTGACTCACCCACTTCTGCAGGGGAATTGGCAGTGACCTCAGGAATTGGTCCATGACCACACGCTCCACTATTTGTGGCGCAGACAGGGACTCCGGCTGTAGCCATTTCCGCACCAGGTGGATCAGATCAAACATCTGCGATCTTGGGGGCCTCTTTTCTTGGAAGAACCAGCTGTGGACCCGCTGAGCTCGAACAGCCAAGGTAACGCCAAGTCGTGCCAGGATTTCCCGCTTGACCTTCTCATAATCTCCCGCTTCTGCTGACTCCAGATCATAGTAGGCCTTCTGCGCTTCTCCAGAAAGTAAGGGGGCGATCAGTCCTGCCCACTGGGTTTGGGGCCAACCTTCCCTCTCAGCAGTCCGTTCAAATGTTAGTAGGAAGGCCTCTGGATCATCATCTGCCGTCATCTTTGAAAGAAAGCGACCCACATGGATGGCTGAGGGCTTGTCTCCAATATCCTTCATTATCGCAGGTGACCCCTGTGCTAGCATCTCCACAACCTCAGTGAGGGTTTTCCTATCCGCTTTTGCAGCAGTGGCAAGCTGTTCAAACAGCCTCTGCGATTGCTCCTGTACAGCACCAATCTGTTGGAACAGCACCTTGGTTTGCTCCTGTGCGATAGCGTTGGCTTGCTGTTGTGCAGCGTTAGTTTGCTGTTGTGTAGCATTTGCTTGCTGCCATGCAGCGTTTGCTTGCCGCAATTCAGCGTTAGTTTGCTGTTGTGCAGCGTTTGCCAACACCATTTGTTTGAGGAGGTCCTCCATGTTATCACTTTAGGTACTGGCCTTTTAAGTAGTAACTTACTACAGCTGGTCGCAGCCTCCACCATATGTAACCTGGGGGACAGGTAGTAGGTACAAAAGCTCCCTGGGATGAGCAGGCACAGATACCAAGTCCATTGGATCAGTGAAAACACAGTGTGGTTTATTGGTGCTATATACAATGTGACAGCAGGAAGGTAAAGTCACCTGGTTGCATCCAGGGGGGTAGATATATTTCGCCCAGATTCAGGCTTTACGCCGACTTATACAACTAGGTGGAGAGTTGTATAAGCCCAGCTGAGGCTAGTGGGCTCATGGATGACTCATACCTCTAGGGAGAGTGCTGGGCGTCGTGCAGGCAGGGAGTTGATGAGACCAGCTGAAGCTTGTCAGCTCGTTTAAGGCCTCTATAAAAACTCCCAGCTGCATTAGGTGTTTGCTCATGCCTGGACCCAGACCTGTGTGGACTGTCTAGGGAGAGTGAACCCCTGTGCGGTGAGACAAAGCCTGTGTGGCTATTTGCTTGGACATTTAAAACCAGGGACTTAGGGACTAGGACAGCACTAGGCTGATCCCAGTTGTTAGTTAGGAAACCTGTATGTTTAGTCAGAGGTCAAGTTGACCAGGATTTATTTTGTTTATGTTTCTTTTGCTTTGCTGTGTTTTGTCACTGTAAATAGAAAATAAACCGCACCTTTTTGATTTTGAAAACCACAACCTCCGTTTGCTGGGCCTGTTTTTGTGTGGGGAGCCCATCTCGGGGGTCACACACACCCGCTGCCGAGCTAACCCCCTCACAACAATGTCAATGACAGATGCTGTACAGTGTGCTGAAAACAAACAGAAGAAAAAATATCTAAACAAAAGCCTAGCCGTGTCTCGGCTCTAACTACACAGTATTTACAGGCCCTCACTACTAGGCTGAACAAGCCTAACGCTTGTCAGCTTCCACATTCACAGAGTAACAATGTTTTACCAACCTTCTTGCTCTCACAGACCAATGTTGTCTGTGTTTCCCAGGCTGAGCAAAGGCTGTCTGCTCAGGTGAGCTTTTAATTAAGCTGGTGGAGAGAACCAACACCTGAAGTGGATCCTGGCTCAGAGATCCCTGAATGTATATGAGAGGAGCCTGGGAGATGTATAAACCCCGAACAGGACTTTCCCAGGCTCTCTCTGGGATGCTCTGTCACAATATATATATATACACACATACACACACACACATGATTATGTACTGCCGCCTGCAGGGGGCGCGTGTGGGCTGCCTCTGCTGTAAATTATTTTGTGGGTGCCGGGCACTGGATGTCGCCCGGCAATCATCAGTAAGACACACAGAACTGAGATCTGCCTATGTAAACAAGGCAGATCTCTGTTCTGACAGGGGACAAGGGATGGATTTTGTGTCTCTGCAAAGCAGGGAATAAAATCCATCACTTCCTCTCGTAAAAGCACCTAACACAGTACACATAAAAACTGGCTAGGCACACAGTAAACATGTAGAAGAATACATATCAGCCTAAACTGATGAAGACATTTTTTTTTTTTTTTTTATTGGATATTTATTATAGCAAAAAGTAAAAAATATTGGGGGTTATAAACTAAAGGCAAATCCACTTTGCACTACGAGTGCAAAACTACAAGTGCAACGTGCACTTGAAATTGCACTGAAAGTGCACTTGGAAGTTCAGTCTCTGTAGATCCGAGGGGGACATGCAAGGAAAATAAAAAAACAGCATTTTAGCTTGCACATGATTGGATGATAAAATCAGCAAAGCTTCCCCTCATTTCAGATCTACCCCTCAGATTTACAGTGACATCAATTTTGTTTGGGTACAACATCGCACGACTGCAAACTTGTCAGTTTAATCGACGCAGTGCCGAATCGCAAAAAATGGCCTGGTCAGGAAGGGGGCAAATCCTCCCGGGGCTGAAATGGTTAAGGTGCTTTTAGGATCTTTTTATTTCTGTTTGTGTCATTGCAGATTTTCCCTCACCGTCTGATGAAACTGGTGTTACTGTGATAGAATTCAGGAAGGCAAAAGCTGGCCATACATTATACAATTTTCTTGTTCAATTTCCTTTAGATTTACCAGTACCTTAAAATGTGTAGTGCCAGGGCCTGCCTGATTGCATGCAATTTGAAAGTGTTTAAGTTTGATCTCATATTATATGGTTTTATTTAATCTAAAGAATAACTGTACAAGAAAATGGTATAATGTATGGCCAGCCTTACACTCTACGTTATAGGAGGTTCATGGGCATTTGAGGGCAGTGTAGAACATCAACAAACTGTGTGCAAGGTACAGAGTCTACAGGATTATGCCGCGTACACGCGGTAGGAATTTCCGACAACAAATGTTCGATGTGAGCTTGTTGGCGGAAAATCCGACCGTGTATAGGCTCCACCAGACATTTGCGGTCGGAATTTCCGACAACAAAAATTTGAGAGCTGGTTCTCAAATTTTCCGACAACAAAAGTTGTTGTCGGAAATTCCGACCGTGTGCACACAATTCAACGCACAAAAATTCTACGAATGCTCGGAATCATTGAACTTAATTTTTCTCGGCACGTCGTAGTGTTGTACGTCTCCGTGTTCTTGACGTTCGCAATTTCCGACAACATTTGTGTGACCGTGTGTATGCAAGACAAGTTTGAGCGAACATCCGTCGGAAAAAAATCCACGGTTTTGTTGTCGGAATGTCCGATCATGTGTACGCGGCATTAGGAGCAATTTCCCACCAGCAGCAAGCAATAATGTATCTTTGGGCAATATTTTAGGCCATTAAATGACTTTACAGTACAGTAAAGGAAGCCAAAAGGTGAAGAAGAGGTTTAAGGCCACATTCTGTGGATTGTTGGGCAACTCTGGGGCTTAAAGCGGAGCTCCGCCGAAATTTTTTTTATTAAAAGCCAGCAGCTACAGCTACAGCAGCTGCTGACTTTTAATATTTGGACACCTACCCGTCCTGGAGTCCAGCGACGTCCGCAGCAGAGGACGAGCGATCGCTCGTCACTCTGCTGCCCCCTCCGCCATCCTCGCGGAGGGAACCAGGAAGTGAAGCCTGCCCGGTTCCCTACGGCGCATGCGCGAGTCGCGCTGCGCTGTTCTGATTCGTCCTCTTGTGTTCTGGGAGCCGAGTGTCTCCCAGAACACTACGGGAAGTCTGGGGGAAATGACGTGTCTCCCGCAGATTTCCCGGAGAGAGGACTCCCGGATGTGGGTGAAAATACCTGTCTTAGACAGGTATCTTCACCCCCCTCCCCCCTGAAAGGTGTCAATTGTGACTCCAGAGGGGGGGAGGGTTCTGATTTGCAGAAGTTAAAATTTAGGGTAAAGCTCCACTTTAACCAAGAAAATTTCAAACACTGCTGGCTTTTACTGGATAAAGTACCATCTCTTCGTTTTCTACATGTCATTTGCTGGTAGTTCTCCATTCGCCCTCCAAATCCCTGACTTTTAGTGTAAGTAAGAACATCTGGCCCTGTCTGTTTCCTAGAACAAGCTACACAAAAGCAGCAGAAAGCAATAACAAAGATAAATAACTTGGCAATAAAATTTCAGCTTCAGCAATTTTTCCATTTATATTTCCTGACTGAATCTTGTAGCTGTCGTGAATGCGTCCCTAACTTTGAGCCTGTATCAAGAAAGCCATTTCATGTCCAATAGCTCTGTGAATGCCACAATCACAAGGGACAAGCCTGCATATCCAATGAGGAGCAGCACGGCGTTCTACATAATATATCTGCCTGTGTCACTTACGTACATTCCTCACTCTGTCACATCCAATCTCGTGTCTAAGAGCGATTGTCAGGTCTGCTCTGAGGGCCCCCAAAAAAAATGCTCTTATTACCACTTTGTTTTGCAAATTTGCAATTTCTGCTATTTCACGGTACTGGTTTAGTTCTTCCCATTTGAAAAGATACTTTGCAGGAAACATTGATATCTCTGTAGTTCCAGAGAACTCCCCACCAAACATAAGTGCCATACTCACTGGTATTTGAGGCAAAAAACTGGCGTGTGACTAACATCCTGAATGTAGCTTTCAAACCAAAGAAACAGGTGCCAATTTTTCTTCATACATTTTGGCCAAAATTTATACTGCTACATATCTTTGGTAAAAATAAGTACAAATTGGTGCATATTTTTTGGTCTTTGTGAAAGTTATAGAGTCCACAAGCTATGGTGCCAATATCTGAAAATTGATCACACCTGAAGTACTGACGGCCTATCTAATTTCTTGAGACCCTAACATGCCAGAAAAGTACAAATACCCCCCAAATTACCCCTTTTTGGAAAGAAGACATTCCAAGGTATTTAGAAAGAGTCATTGTGAGTTTTTTGAAGTTGTCATTTTTTCCCACAATTCTTTGCAAAAATCAAGATTTTTTTTTCTTTTTTTTTTTCCACAAAATTTTCATATTAGCAGGTTATTTCTCACACGCAGCATATGCATTCCCCAAATTACACCCCAAAACACATTCTGCTATTCCTCCCGAGTATGGCGATACCACATGTGTGAGACTTTTACACAACGTGGCCACATACAGAGGCCCAACATGCAGGGAGCACCATCAGGCGTTCTGGAGAACCCAGGCCAATTCTGACATTTCTCTCCTACATGTAAAAATCATCATTTGTTTGCTAGAAAATTACATAGAACCCCAAAACATTATATATGTTTTTTTAGCAAAGACCTTAAAGAATATAATGGTGGTCATTGCAACTTTTTATCTTGCACGGTATTTGCGCAGAAATTTTCTAACGTGTTTTTTACGGAAAAAAACTGTTTTGTGCCTAAAAGAAAAAAAAACAGTAAAGTTAGCCCAATGTTTTTGCATAATGTGAAAGATGAAGTTACGCCGAGTAAATAGATACCTAACATGTCACCCTTCAAAATTGCACACGCTCGTGGAATGGCGCCAAACTTCGCTACTTAAAAATCCCCATAGGCAACGCTTTAAATATTTTTACTGGTTACATGTTTTGAGTTACAGAGGAGGTCTAGGGCCAAAATTATTGCTCTCGCTCTAACGTTCGCAACGATACCTCACATGTGTGGTTTGAACACAGTTTTCATATGTGGGCGGGGCTTACTTTTGCGTTCACTTCTGCATGCGAGCTCGCGGGGGCAGGGGCGCTTTAAAAAAATATATATATTTTATTGTTCATTTTACTTTATTTATTTTAGTTTGACATGTTTTTCCGCCCCAAATTTTTTTTTGATCACTTTTATTCCTATTACAAGGAATGTAAACATCCCTTGTAATAGGAATATGGCATGACAGGTCCTCTTTACAGTGAGATATGGGGTCAATAAGACCCCACATCTCACCTCTAGGCTGGGAAACCTGAAAAAAAAAATTAAAAAAAAATCTTGGCTTTGATCGTAGCGGTGAGTCGGTAGAAGCACCGGAGGGCAGCGGGAGGGGGGCATCCCCTCTCACCTTCCGTAAGAGCGATCAAGCGGTGGAACAGCCGCTATGATCGTTCTTATGGTGCAGGGAATCGCCAGCTGAAAAAGCGAATATCTGAATGATGCCTGTAGCTGCTCCCATCATTCAGATATCTCCGCACAAAGTCAAGGACGTCATATGACGGCCGGCGGGCGGGAAGTGGTTATTGCAGAGTATTGCCGGGTATTGCGGAGTATTGCCGGGTATTGAGGAGTATTGCCGAGTATTGCGGGGTATTTTGGGGTATTGCGGTGTATTGCGGAGTATTGCAGGGTATTGCGGAGTATTGCAGGGTATTGAGGAGTATTGCAGGGTATTGAGGAGTATTGCAGGGTATTGTGGAGTATTGCCGGGTATTGTGGAGTATTGCCGGGTATTGTGGAGTATTGCCGGGTATTGAGGAGTATTGCAGGGTATTGTGGAGTATTGCCGGGTATTGTGGAGTATTGCCGGGTATTGTGGAGTATTTCCGGGTATTGTGGAGTATTGCCGGGTATTGTGGAGTATTGCAGGGTATTGAGGAGTATTGCGGAGTATGGCAGGGTATTGCGGAATATGGCAGAGTATTGCACAGTATGGGCAGAGTATGGGCAGGGTATTGCACAGGGTATTGCACAGAGTATTGCACAGGGTATTGCAGAGTATGGGCAGAGTATGGGCAGGGTATTGCACAGGGTATTGCAGAGTATTGCACAGGGTATTGCAGAGTATTGCACAGGGTATTGCAGAGTATTGCACAGGGTATTGCAGAGTATTGGCAGGGTGTATTGCAGAGTATTGGCAGGGTGTATTGCAGAGTATTGCACAGGGTATTGCAGAGTATTGCACAGGGTATTGCAGAGTATTGCACAGGGTATTGCAGAGTATTGCACAGGGTGTATTGCAGAGTATTGCACAGGGTGTATTGCAGAGTATTGGCAGAGTATTGCACAGGGATGGCTGAGCAGGGATGGATGGATGGCTGGATCTGTGACTGCAATTGTCACAGATCCAGCCCACAGCTGACATGGGGTAGGGAGCGGACATGATCCGCTCCCTCCCCTCTCCTCTCAAACTGTACCGATCGGTACAGAGAGGGGAGGGAGGAACCGGCGTCATCACATGACGCCGGTCTGTTTACAAGTGATCGCTCCGTCATTTGACGGAGCAATCACGTGGTAAACGGCCGCGATTAGCGGCCATCTACCGTGATCCGTGATGCGCCGGGTCTTCTGGACCCGGTGGTCACGGTCATATCCTGGAGCGCGCCCCAGGGGGCGCGCGGGAGCAAGATTCTGTGAGGACGTCCCTGGGACGTCCACTCAGGATAACTCGACCGTGCTGTGGACGTCTTTTGTACATGGCACGGTCGGGAAGTGGTTAACTAAAACTGGAGAGTGCAAAATCTGGAGCAGCCGTGCATGGTAGCCAATCAGCTTCTAAATTCAGTTTGTTCACTTAAGCTTTGAAAATAAAACATGGAAGCTGAAATTAACCCCTGTGTCTGCACAGTCCCAGGGTAGTACCCGGCCCCCCAAACCTTTTTTTTTTTTTTGGCCAATAACTTGCATATAAGCCTTCAAAATGGGAACCTTTGATTTTTCAATTTCGGGTCTCGTAGACTTTAATGGGGTTTCGGGTCCAAAGTTTTGCGAAGATGGTATGGTAGTGACAGCTAAAGGCAGGATCAACCAGGTATTTTTCACTCTATGCAAATTAAATTCTTTAGTGGCTTTGTGAGTAAGCATACTCTGTTATATAGCATGTAATGAGAGTTTTTCATAGTCTGGGTTTAATGACATTTTAAGTTGTAGAAGGAAAGGTAAAATAAAATTCTTCACTCATGTCCAAATATAATATAAACCATACCTTCTCTGGGTAGTCCACCCATTTGTGGTCGGGGAAGCTATCTATACTATAGATGAATTGTGGGCTGCATAATGGTTTAGTACAGGGGTCTCAAAACTTTCTAAACAAGGTGCCGTTTTACTGTCCTTCAAACTTTAGGGGGTCGGAGTGGCCAGTGAAAGTAGAAAATGTCCCAGCATTATTTGGAGTAAAAAAATGTATAGTGCCTGTAATCAGTAGGAGGAGGATTGGTATAAGTGGGAGGAATCCTGCCCCATTGCTGGTGCCAGTGGGAGGAATAGTGTCCCATCATTGTGTCAGTGGAAGGAAAAATTACCAATTGTTGGTCACAGTTAGAGGAATGGTTCCCCACTGTTGGTGTCAGTGGGAGGAAAATTGCCCTGAGGGCCAGATAAAAGCAGGCAAAAGGCCGCATTCGGCCCAGGGGCCAGAGTTTGGAGACCACTGGTTTAGTGGTTGGCACTTCTGTCTTGCAGCACTGTGGTTGTTGGTTTGAATCCCGGCCAGGACACTATCTGCATGGGCATTGTGCGTTCCCCTGTGCACTCGTGTGGGTTTTCTCCCACACTCCAAAGATGTTAGTAGATAAAATGGCCCTAGAATGTGTATATGTGTACCATTTTAGATTGTAAGCTTGGGGACAGGGACTGATGTAAGTGTATAGTATGTAAAGTGCTGCATAAATTGGTTGTGCTCTATAAATGCCTGTAAAAAAAAAAATAACAAAATACAGCTGACAAATTTAGCAAAGACATGTAGGACTGTATCTCATCTTTCTCCTGCTTTTGCTGTTTATATAATGCAGTATTGACACAGTTTCAAATTCTGCACCTGCCAGTGAAAAGTTGGACCCGTGCCAGCTCTAAATGGATATATTGACTGCTACATACTAGGAACTGGCGTACATCCAAAAGTTCTATGACATTTGAAGTAAGCCTACAGGTGCGCTACTGTGTTTCATTATTTGTTTGAAGTAACAGTACTTATGCCCTAAAAGTATTATTATAAGGAAAACAGGCAACAACCTACTTCAAGCCTTATATATTTTCCTGTAGGTAGCCTCATGCAAACAGGCTTTATTTTTAGGCTTAAATTCAATCTACTTATAGTTTACCATCCCTGGTTATACAACCCCCCCCCCCCCCCCTTTAACATGCTGAAACACTTGAAAAAAAATAAACCTTTCTGCTAAAAACACATCCAATTAAAAAAATAAAATACAAATAATGTCTTCAATTTAGGCCAATATTTATTCTACATATTTTTGGTAAAAGAACAAAAACAAAAAAAAACAACAATACGCTTATATGGATTTGATTGCGTAAAAGTTATAGCGCCTACAAACTATGGGATATTTTTATTTATTTATTTGTTAAAAGTAATGGCGACGATCAGCGGCTTCTAGCAGGACTGCGATATTGCGGTGGACAAATTGGACACTTAACACGTTTGACACTTTTTGGGGACCAGTGACACTAATACAGTGATCGGGGCTAAAAATATTGAGTCTGCGGTACCCGCCGCCGATGCACCACAGACCCGGAAGTGTCAGTTCACACACTAGGTATGTGATCTGCCACAGAGCAGCCGCCCTGCCGTAGTAAATGTACGGTGGGTGGTCTGCAAGTGGTTATACAAGCAAACAAGTGGAAGAAGGTGCTCTGGTCAGATGAGACCAAAATTTTACTTTTTGGCCTAAAAGCAAAACGCTATGTGTGATGAAAAACTAACACTACACATCACCCTGAACACACCATCCCCACCATGAAACATGGTGGTGGCAGGATCATGTTGTGGGGATGCTTTTCTTCAGCAGGGACAGGGAAGCTGGCCAGAGTTGATGGGAAGATAGATGGAGCCAAATACAGGGCAATCTTAGAAGAAAACCTGTTATGCCGTGTACACACAATCGGTTTTACCGATGAAAAAAGTCTGATGGACTTTTCTCATCAGACAAACCGATCGTGTATGGGCCCCATCGGTCTTTTTTCCATCGGTGAGAAAAAATAGAACATGTTTTAAATTTATCCAATGGGGAAAAAAACGATAGCAAATTCCAATCGTCTGTGTGGAACTCCATCAGACAAAAACCCACGCATGCTCAGAATCAAGTCGACGCATGCTCAGAAGCATTGAACTTCATTTTTCTCGGCTTGTCGGAGTGTTTTACATCACAGCGTTTGGGACGGTCGGATTTTTGACTGATGGTGTGTAGGCAAGATTGATGGAAGTCAGCTTCATTGGATTTCGGATGGAAAAATCCATCGGATTAGAATCCATAGGAAATCCGATCGTATGTACAGGGCTTTAGAGTCTGCACACGACTTGAGACTGGGGCAGAGGTTCATCTTTCAACAGGACAATGACCCTAAACATACAGCCAGAGCTACAATGGAATGGTTTAGATCAGGGGTCTCCAAACCCCGGCCGGCGGGCCACATCCGGCCTGCAGGTGTGTTTTGTCCGGCCCCCAGCTTGCCCAGACTCTGCCAACACAGCACTGCCGATCTGTGACAGTGCCGCGGAGTGACTTTAGGCAGCGGCAGACGGCAAATAGGAGCTACAGGGAGACTCGAGGCAGCTACCGTGGCAATACCGCAATACAAAGGGGGGGTGCGGGGTGACCCTGACCGCTGCACCATCCATCCCCTCCTCTCACGGCCGCGGGCTGTCTGAGCGGTCCCGGTTAGCGGTATTCGGCACTTCTCATAGAACGCCTGACGTCACACAGGCACAGCCGAGTGAAGCCGCCTCCCCGTCCACAATGTTTATGTGTACCTTCTGTGCATGTGCCACCGCCGCGTTGATCTGAGGTACTGAATGGGGAGGGAAATTGGCACTGAGAGGGGTCTGCACTGAGGAGGGTTTGCACTGAGGGGGTCCCTGCACTGAGGGGGTCTCTGCACTGAGGGGGGTCTCTGCACTGAGGGGGGTCTCTGCACTGAGGGGGGTCTCTGCACTGTGTGGGTTGCACTGAGGGGGGTCTCTGCACTGGGGGATCTCTGCACTGAGGGGGATCTCTGCACTGAGGGGGGTTCTCTGCACTGAGGGGTGTCTGCACTGAAGGGGGTCCAGAGCTGTGGGGGGCTGTATAATGTAAAGGGGTCTGGAGGTGCAGGGGGCTGTGTAATGTAAAGGGGTCCAGAGGTGCAGGGGGCTGTGTAATGTAAAGGGGTCCAGAGGTGCAGGGTGCTGTGTAATGTAAAGGGGTCCAGAGTGCCGTGTAATGTAAAGGGGTGCAGAGGTGCAGGGGGCTGTGTAATGTAAAGGGTGCTATGTAATGTAAAGGGGTCCAGAGGTGCAGGGGGCTGTGTAATGTAAAGGGGTGCAGGGTGCTGTGTAATGTAAAGGCGTGCAGAGGTGCAGGGGGCTGTGTTAATGTAAAGGGGTCCAGAGGGCTGTGTAATGTAAAGGGGTCCAGAGGTGCAGGGTGCTGTGTAATGTAAAGGGGTCCAGAGGTGCTGCATTGAACGATGCAGAGGTATGCAGGGGGCACGGTGGGTTGTTTTTACATTTTAACGTGGGGGGTGCCAGATATTGGATCCGCCCCGGGTGCCAAACGCTCTAGGTACGCCCCTGAGCTGCTGTTATCGGCAGTGTATGTCTGGCAGGTCCAGGACAAAAATCCACTCCCCGCACACCCTCCCATGCTGCCAGAGGATTGGCTGCTGTGCTAAGCTGAGGACTGGCTGCTAGGGAGGTGACGTCATCAGCGTGGCACCTCCCGGCTTCCAGCCCGCTGTTTACATTAGGAATCTTTCCACCTTACAGCCTGCGTGTATAGCAGTGGGCGGGAGTCGGGAGGTGCAGGAGAGCTGAAGTCGGCTCTTACAGTGAAGAAGTCAGGGTTGTGCAGGCAAGCGTCAAATGGGCATAAATCTGCACACATACATGTACAGGAGACTCTGCTGGGGACACTGATAATGGGGACATCTATGCTGGGGACACTGATAAAGGGGACATCTATACTGGGGACACTGATAATGGGGAAATCTATGCTGGGGACACTGATAATGGGGAAATCTATGCTGGGGACACTGATAATGGGGAAATCTATGCTGGGGACACTGATAATGGGGGAAACTCTGCTGGGGACAATGATGATGGGAAAACTCTGCTGGGGACAATGATGATGGGAAAACTATGCTGGGGACACTGATAATGGGGAAATCTATGCTGGGGACACTGATAATGGGGGAAACTCTTCTGGGGACACTGATAATGGGGGAAACTCTGCTGGAGACACCGATGATGGGAAAACTGTGCTGGGGACGCCGATAATGGGGACAAATATGCTGGGGACACTGATGATGGGAAAACTATGCTGGGGACACTGATGATGGGGAGACTGATGGGGACACAGATATGGGGGACACTGATATTGGGGAGACTCTGATGGGGACACAGACGTGCAGACGTTTTCGGCACCCGTATACTTGTAAAGCCTACAATGTGGCCCTTGTGTTGAAAAGTTTGGAGACCCCTGGTTTAGATCAAAGCATATTCATGTGTTAGAATAGCCCAGTCAAAGTCCAGACCTAAATCCAACTGAGAATCTGTGGCAAGACTTAAAAATTGCTGTTCACAGACACTCTCCATCCAATCTGACTGAACTTGATCTATTTTGCAAAGAAGAATGGGCAAAAATGTCACTCTCTAGATGTGCAAAGCTGATATAGACATCCCCAAAAAGACTTGCAGCTGTAATTGCAGAGAAAGGGGGTTCTACAAAGTATTGACTCAAGGGGGCTGAATACAAATGCACTCCACACTTTTCACATATTTATTTGTAAAAATTGGAAAACCATTTATCATTTTCCTTCCACCTCACAACTATGTGCCACTTTGTGTTGGTCTTTTACATAAAATACCATTTACTTGGTTGCAACATGACAAAATGTGGAAAATGTCAAGGGCTATGAATACTTGTCATATACATACAGGGCTTTTTTCTCAAACAATAGGTGCTGGAACTAAACCCTGACCCCCCAAAACCCCTCCACACACACACACCCTCTAAGTCACATCAAACAGTGGGTGTGGTCAGTCAAATTTCATGAACAGTAGGAGGGTCTTAAATGGGCATTAAATACCAGAGCTGTCACTTGTACACACAGAAACCGGACATCTGTGTTTACAAGTGATTGTGGTGAGCAGCCCCCCCTCCCCCCCCCTCAAGGGTCTGAGCCAGAGGTGGTGGAACTGAGTTCCACCAAGTTCCCCCTGAAAAAAGCCCTGTGCATATATATATATATATATATATATATATATATATATATACATATATATATATATATATATATATATACACATACATATATATATATATATATATATATATACATATATATAGTACATACAGTCTTCCTTGTGGCACTCCCTGTGCGCACACCTATGGACATACTTCATTACAGGTAAGTGATGCGACTAAAGCTGCAGGGATTATTTTTTTTATGAAAAGAAAATATGGCAAACAGGCAGGATTTTGACTGCAGAAGAGATGTACTATGCCTCTTCTGCATTAGATTTCCTTACCTGCCTGTATGCCCTGTACACTGAGCAGCTCTCTGTACAATTTCGGAAATGTCAAGATAAATTAACCCCTATGCATGCGCGGAAGTGATGTCATCTCAGCTGAACCAATGAAAATGGCCGAAGATTGGTACCTGGAAAGTGATCTGACTGAAGATGACAGCAGCCAGCAGGGACAGTGCATATTTTAAGCACTGATCACTGTATTATAAGGTGACCAGATTTTTAAAATGAAATCCGGGGACATATTTTTTTTTTTACTAGCAATGGCAGCAATCAGTGACTCTCTGCCAGGCGCAACCGCCGCCCGCCTCACAGCCTGTCAAGTCTCTCCGGGCCCCGGCTACTACTGGGTGGGGAGCGGAGGAAGATCACTCTGCCAGGGAAGGCAAGGAGATAAGCAGGCAGGCGGCTGGCCGGTACTTGAGCCAAGGCAGAAGAACATGCGAGCGGAGCTGGATCGGCATGCGCCCGAAACTGAAGAAATATTCCCTCCGCCTTGACCAGCACATTATCATCAGAAAGGGGCACAGATAATGGAAAAAATACACCCCTCTAAGCTAGTAGGAGCGGCGAAGCGGGGGTGTGTAATTCAACATTTTTATTTTTAATTCTGTACTGACTGTCTTTGAAATTGCCCCAGCCCCTGTTCAAATCCAATCCGGGGACAAAACCGGGGACAGTGTCCTCAATCCGGGGACTGTCCCCTGAAACCGGGGACGTCTGGTCACCCTACTGTATTAGTGACATCGGCCCCTAAAAAGTGTCAGTTAGGGTCAGAATGTCACAGTCCCACTTAGGGCTGGGGAGAAAATCGATTTAAATCTTGGAGTTGAGAGGTCAAATCGATTCAAAATTTTAGCAAATCGTTTGTTTTTTTTCCACTAGAAGCGGCGCTGACACCGCGCCAGTCCTGAGGAGCTGCGGGCAGGAGTTTTTAATCGAGGCCGCGGCTTCGGACTAGTCCACGAGGCCGGATGCCGCGGACTAGGCCAAAGCCGCGGCCTTGCCTAAAAACTCCTGCCCGCAGCTCCTTAGGACCGGCGCGATGTCCATCAAAAAAAAACAAAAAAACTTGATTTGAATCATGAATCACGTTTTTTTTTTTTAAATCGCAGATTTTTTTTTTTTAGAAAATCTCCCAGCTCTAAGTTGCTGATTGGCACCATTACTAGTTACTAGTAATGTTACTAGTATAAATAAAACAATTCCATAGATTGTAGACGCTATAATGTTCGCGTAAACCGATCAATATCCGCTTATTGAGATTTTTTTGACCAAAAATATGTAGCAGAATACATATTGGCCCAAATTTATGAAGAAATTAAAACATTTTTGTTCATTTTCTATTGGATATGGTTTATAGCAGAAAGTAAAAAGTATTGTTTGTTTTTTTTAATTCAAATTGTCGGTATTTTTTTATTTATAGCGCAAAAAATGTAATATGCAGAGGTGATCAAAAACACCAAAACAAAGCTCTATTGGCAGGGGAAAAAAAATACATTTGGGTAGTGTCACACGACCTCGCAATTTTCAGTTAAAGTACAGCACTGCTTCATTGCAAAAAGATGGCCTGGTCGTGAAGGGGGGTAAATCTCCCGGAGGGCAAGTGGTTTATAAATGATGGGTTCTACCTCACATTCCTGTGCCTCAAGAACAATTCACCTTCCACACACACATACAGCCCTAATGAAGCGTACCTTGCACCCAAAACGCGGTGGCATTATCCTCCTTCAACAAGAATCCCCTGGTTGAATCCGCCGGCCTCTGGTCACTGAGACAACAGTTCCTTATACTGACTTTTCAGGACTGCAAAAACATGAATCGGTGAGGCCAACTGCAGGCGGTGAACCACAAGTCTCAGCGTGCCTGGGTTATTTTTGCTGGATCTGTGGTGTTCTTGTGATACTACAAGTGCCAGCATGCCTTAAAAAAGTGTATTACTTCAGAAAGCGCTGGTCTCCATGCCTTCATCTGAACTACATGTCCCAGCACACCTCATGGCATACAAGGCATTTTTAAAGGATTTGCACAAGTTGCTCCACTGCTACAAGTCCCAGCATGTCCTCTCATGCCGCGTACACACGATCGATTTTTTCGACGGTGAAAACACCATCGAGAAAATCGACGTTAAAAACGAGGAACAGCTTGTTCCCCTCATGCCGCGTACACACGGCCGTTTTTCCCGTAGAAAAAAACGTCATTTTTCCCATACGACGAGAAAAACGATAGTCTGTGGGCTTTCTGTCGTTTTTGTCGACAAGAAAAACGGCATTAAAAACGACGAGAAAAATTAGAACATGTTCTAATTTTTCTCGTCGTTTTTTTCGACATGTTTTCCGCGGCAGTGTTTCCCATAGGGAAACACTGCCGCGGAGCCCACACACGGTCGTTTTTTTCGACCAAAAAAAAAATGACATTTAAAACGGCCGTGTGTGAGGGGAACAAGCTGTTCCTCGTTTTTAACGTCGATTTTCTCGACGGTGTTTTCACCGTCGAAAAAATCGATCGTGTGTACGCGGCATCACACACGGCCGTTTTAAATGTCATTTTTTTTTTGGTCGAAAAAAACGACCGTGTGTGGGCTCCGCGGCAGTGTTTCCCTATGGGAAACACTGCCACGGAAAACATGTCGAAAAAAACGACGAGAAAAATTAGAACATGTTCTAATTTTTCTCGTCGTTTTTAATGCCGTTTTTCTCGTCGAAAAAAACGTCAGAAAGCCCACAGACTATAGTTTTTCTCGTCGTATGGGAAAAATGTCATTTTTTTCGATGGGAAAAACGGCCGTGTGTACGCGGCATTAGGCCACTGTCCCATTCATTAAGGTAAGCCACAAGTCCCAGCACACCCTCTCACCACATACAAGGTCTTTCTTTAGGGTTTACGTATCTTGCTTCGATACTACAAGTCCCAGTATGTCCTGTCAGGCCATAGTACCATCCGTTAAGGTGAACTACAAGTCTCAGCATGCCAGTATTATTTTTGGTGGATCCAGGGTGTTATTTGGTAGTACAAGTGCCAGTATGCCTTCAGAAAAGTGTATTACTTTAGGAAGAGCTGGCTTCTGTGCCTTAATGTGAACTACAAGTCCAAGCACACCCTCTCACCGCATACAAGGTCTTTCTTTAGTGTTTACACATCTTGCTCCACTACTACAAGTCCCAGCTTGTCCTCTCAGGCCATAGTCCCCTGTCTTAAGCTGAACCACAAGTCTCAGCATGCCAGGATCATTTTTGGTGGATCCAGGGTGGTTTTGTGGTAGTACAAGTGCCAGCATGCCTTCAGAAAAGCATATTACTTCAGGAAGAAAGAGCTGGATTCTGTGCTTTAATGTGAACTACAAGTCCCAGCACACCCTCTCACTGCATACTGGGTCTTTCTTTAGGGTTTACGCATCTTGCTTCACTACTACAAGTCCCTGCATGTCCTCTCTGGCCATAGTACCATTTCTTAAGGTGAACCACAAGTCTCAGCATGCCAGGATATTTTTTGGTGGCTCCAGAGTGGTTGTGTGGTAGTAGAAGTGCCAGCATGCCTTCAGACAAGTGTATTACTTCAGAAAGAGCTGGCTTCCATGCCTTAATGTGAACTACAAGTCCCAGTACAAACTCTCATCGCATACAAGGCCCCTCCAGTACAAGTCCCAGCATGTCCTCTCAGGCCATAGTTCCATGTCTTGCGGTGAACTACAAGTCCCAGCACACCTCTCACCACATACAAGGTCTTTCTTTAGGGTTTACACATCTTCTTTCACTACTACAAGTCCCAGCTTGTCCTTTCAGGCCATAGTACCATCTGTTAAGGTGAACTACAAGTCTCAGCTTGCCAGTATTATTTTTGGAGGATCCAGAGTGGTTTTGTGGTACTACAAGTGCCAGCATGTCTTCAGAAAAGCGTATTACTTCAAGAAGAGCTGCCTTTAATGTGTGTTTACACATCTTGTTTCACTACTACAAGTCCCAGCACATCCTCTCACCGCATACAAGGGCCCTCCAGTACTACAAGTCCCAATCATGTCCTCTCAGGCTTTTAATATGATTTTTCTTTTTGTACCACAAGCTGCTGTGGCTCCGGAGCAACTACAGCCGGTGAAATATGTCCTCAGTCATAATACATGTCCTGTCAGCGTTGACATGCTCTGTGATATTATCAAAAGAACAAGGAGTCGGGGGGGGGGGGGGGGAGGAGGGTGGTGTCATGGCTGACGCAGCTTTCTCCTCCGCTGAGGTGAGGAACTCGGTGACGTCACCAGGACGCCTCCGCGCTGAGAGCGGGAAGAGACTGGTGCTCCTCACACACACACAGCGCGGCCTCGGGGCGTCACGTGATCTCTGTGAGGTGATTGAGGAGCCGAGGTGAGAGAACTGTATCTCATGGCTGCTGATTACTAAGGCTGCCTGTGTTTGATAGCAATACCTTTCAATATGACATCAGTTATTTAGCCACAGCTGCCTGACAAGACATTTATTTTGGATGCATCCTTAGGCCAGGCTGGGGCTGCGGCTGGGGAATGAGCACAAAATGGAGCCAGTTCCCGACCCATAGAGCAGGGGGGTACAGGCGGTACACATGTAAGGGGCCCTGGAGGTCCCCAGTGACCCGGATGGCAACCCCCCTTTTCTTTTTTTTTTTTTTTAATATATATATTTTTTACGGCAGCACCCCCCCCGCTTCTCAATTCGCGCCCCCCGCTTCTCAATCCGGCCCCCCCTCTCAATTCGCCCCCCCCCCCCCCCGGCTTCTCGACTTGCAGCACCCCCCCCGCTTCTCAAATTGCGGCACACCAACGGTTTTCAATCAATTTGCCTCCGAACTGCCCGTAAAGCGGCGTTTTGGCGGGTGGTTTTAACCCTTTTTCGGCCGCAAGCGGGGGTTAAAAGCGCCCCGCTAGCAGCCGAAAATGCCGGCAAAAACAACGGTAAAGCGCCGCTAAAAATAGTGGCACTTTACCGCCAACGCCCGCGACACCTCAGTGTGAAAGTACCCTAAAAGTACCCTAAGACATAGGCGGCTTCTCAAGGAAAGCACCTAACTTCCTCCATTTCTAAGATACAAGCAGCTTTCTTCAGCTGCAGTTTTTATATCGTATATTGGTTTTTATGTATCTGAACGCAGCACTCGTTTTACTGATCCTTACACAGCTGTGTGCATGAGCCCATAGAACATAATACACCTGTGTTCAGATCCTTCTGTCAGTAGTAATGTATTTGGATGGGGGTTCAGGAGTTTTGTGTGGTCATCTTGGTGCTGTGTCTTTTTAGGCTCGGTTCTAAGTGCCGCGACTTGAAAGTTCAAAGTCACATGACAAGTCGCACCCCATTAACAGCAATAAAACCGGTCGCAGCGTCTTAGAAAATGGTTCCTGCACTATTTTGGGGCGACTTCATCATGACTTGCATTGACTTCTGTTAATGAAGTTGCAAGCATACTGCAATGAAGTCACACAGGATGTTGGCTGTCAAAGTCGTGCAACTTTGACGCCGCATAGATGTGAACCGGTGTCTTGTCGACCTAGTTCCCCTATCGATATGGTTCCGAGCTTGACTGCGCATGCGCACTCGGAACACACGAAAATCGACGAACATCTACAGCTTTTCGTCAGCTGTAGACGCGCTCGCTCCCGAGGATACACGCCGCACAGAAAGCGGCGGGGGCGGAGACTGGGACACGCCGCTCTCTAGGGCGGCATTAAACAAGTTGATGGCCGGGTGACACGCCACTCTGTATTTTTTTAAATGTTCATGAGCGGGCGAAAGGGGCGGGGGCGGACACTGTGACACGCCGCTCTATAGGGCGAGTGTTGTACATATAGTTGCCGTCTAACATTGCAGGGAGCGCACACTCACTGATCCGCCCCTTGCTGTACAGAGCGGCGTGTCACCCGGCCATCAACTTGTTTAATGCTGCCCTATAGAGCGGCGTGTCCCAGTCTCCGCCCCCGCCGCTTTCTTGTCGAGCTGGTTCCCCTAGCATCGGGAGCGAGCACGTCTACAGCTGCCGGACAGCTGTTCACGCTCAGAGAATTCCGTTGCCTCGGATTGCGCCTGCGCAGTCGAGCTCGGAACCATCTCGATAGGCGGAACCAGCTCAGCAGAACACCGGCACTTAGCGCGGGAATATAATCTTAGGCTCTTACTGCTCCAGTTCCAGATGAGTTAAGGAAGCTACAAAAGGAGTGTGCAGCAAAGTAAGGGCCTGTTCATACAAGTATTAATAGCAAGATGTTTGGAAAATGGTTTGAGAGCTTTTAAAACGCTCCTCGAATGCTTTGCTTTGCATTTTGATAGTTTAATTTGGAAGCTGCTAGCAATATTTGTCAGTTATTGAATCCTGCTTGCTTTACGCCAGGCAGTTATATAACCAACACAAAGCACCTTCTCCTTGTGTAGTAAAACGTTATTGGTTAAAAACAAAAGTCAGGTTTTGACACTGCATGAATATAAACGTACACTGCCACTTCAGGCATGCCCATCCACCGTACAGAGTTTGCCTTCACGTAAGTCACTGTATACCATACACGCCAGCACAGTCAATCTTAAACTGCCCATGACTAATGCATTTCCAGGGTCATGCCCCCTGTAATGCGGAAGAAACATTTGAGTTTATTTTAGGCAGATATAAAAGATTGCAGTATCCTTAACCACTTCAGCTCCGGAAGGATTTACCCCCTTAATAGCCAGGCCATTTTTTGCGATACAGCACACCATTGATTTAACTGACAATTGCGTGGTCCTTGCAACGCTGTACTCAAACAAAATGTATGTCCTTTTTTCCCCACAAATAGAGCTTTCATTTGGTGGTATTTGATCACCTCTGCGGTTTTAATTTTTTGCGCTATAAACAAACAAAGAGCGTAAATTATGAAAAAAAAATTGCTATTTTTTGTTTACTTTTTGTTATAATACATATCAAAAAATATATATATTTAAAAAAACACATTTATTCATCAGTTTAGGCCGATATATATTCTACATATTATTAGAAAAAAAAAATCGCAATAGGTATACATATATTGACTGGTTTGCGCAAAAGTTAACGCGTCTACAAACTATGGTATCAATTTAGGGACTTATATTTATTTTTTATTGTTTTTACTAGTAATGGCGGCGATCTGCGATTTTTAGCGGGACTGCGACATTGTGGCGGACAAATCTCACCCCAAATTACACTTTTTGGGGACCAGTGACATTATTACGATGATCAGTGCTATAAAAATGCACTGATAAATGTAAAAATTACACTGGCAGGGAAGGGGTTAACACTATGGGGCGATCAAGGCGTTAACAGTGTTCTAACTGTAGGGGGCATGGGCTGCCAGGGACACTGGGAACAGTAGATCTCTGTCATATCATTTGTCAGAACAGGGAATCGCCTTGTTTACATAGGCAGTTCCCCCATTCTGCCTCTCCTCACCGCAATCACGGTTCGCCAGTGAACATCGAGTCCGCCCGACCCACGTGCATGCTCCCGCAGCGTGCAGCAAGAGCGTGCCGCCGTAACAGTACGGCATTTCACGCAGTAAGCTGGTCCGCAAGCGGTTAACTAGTTGCCGCTCGCCCACCGTCAAATGACGGCGGGGCTTAGCGGCTCTCGTTCTGGGACTCTGTCATATTTGCGTGAGCTGGTCGACACTGACAGAGTGTGAGGCGAGCAGAGCCAATCAGCAGCATCTCCTCACAGGGGGACATCTAGGAATATAATCAGGGCACTGATAATCAGTGCCCTGATTACTGTATAGAAATTTAGTGGAGGTAGAAATAAAGTATTTGAAATAAAAAAAGAAATTTAGTGTCACCAGTCAGTGCCCACCATTTCCCACCAGCGGCAGCAATCAGTGCCCACCAGTGGCAGCAATCAGTGCCCACAAGTGCCACCAATCAGTGGTCATTAGCAATGCCAGTCAGTACTGGCTGTCAGTGCCGCCTATCAGTGCTGCCCATCAATGCCCATCACTGCTGTCAATCAATGCCCATCAGTGTCGCCCATCAGTGCCACCCATCAATGCCCATCAGTGCCACCTATCCGTGCTGCTTATCAGTGCTCATCAGTGCCCCCAAGTGCCACCTCATCAGTGCCCAAAAGTGCAACCTCGACAATGCCCACCAGTTCAGCCTATCAGTGCCTGTGAGTGCCACCTCAGCGCACATCAGTGAAGGCGAAAATTACTTGACATAAACGAAGTAAAAAAATTTTTTTCTCTTACCGTCCATGGACTGACACAGCCACTTCATACTTGACAAGTGGGTTTATGACCCTGCTCATGGGAGAAGACTAGGCAGAATGTTAGATGTTACAACATACATTCCAAAACCAGAGCTGAATAGCCCCGCCCAGGGGGCAGTCCCTCCGGACATAACCCTCCTACCTGCAGCCAGCAGCCTTCAGTTTTTTTTCTGCCTAGCAGAGGAGAGGACGTGGCTCTCTTAGGAGCCAGTCTCCTGAAGATATTTTTTATTCCTTTAGGAATTGTATTATTTTATTTTTGAGATCTTCTATCAACTGTCGGCTGGGCAACAGGTTGGGTACATTGGATATCCTTGTAGTCTTCCCTGTTCGACCATCGAGCGTGCTGATCCTCGCTTCGGCATGAGACTCAGTTCACGACATGCCCCATGACTCCAGGGGTGGCCGGTGGGTTTTTTATGCTCCGCGGTCCGCATAAGATTGAACAGTCCTGCGGGTAAGTAGTATCTCCTGCCTCCGCAGGTGAGTACATGCTGTGTGTTCCTCTGCATGGGGGATTTTCCCTGTCTCCCCCTTGTTGTTTGTTGCTCTCTGTCACCTTGCTCTGGCGCTGTGCTGTCTGGGGGTCACTCTGTCCCTGGGGGGGGGGGGGTTCATGGGTGTCCGCATGGAGCTGGGGGTGTTTTTTCACTGTTTTGGGCCTGTGCGCCATTTTTTTTTTATCTTTTCCTATGGTTTACATTGTTGCGCATGGCGGCCATCTTGCTGTGGATTCTATGGCGCAGTTACATTGCGGAGGCCATTTTCTTGGAGCCGCGCATGCTTTTTATGCTGTTTGACCTCTATCGCTGCTGGAACGGCGCAATTCTCCTCACAGTCTCCTCACTGCTCATTCGCGCTGTACAGCGCAGCACAGGCAGCGGAACCGAGCGGTCCTGACCGGGTTGGTGAGTCCCCTGGGTAACCCCCCACAGTCAGCACAGCCAGAGGGTGGACTTTTCTTTTATTTGGCAAAGTCTCAGAGAATGACAGGTTATGGAGTCTGGTTCACCTGCTTCCCCATTCATGTCAGAGGCAACAGGCAGTGCTCCTGCACCTGCGGTCCCCATGGACCAGTTGTCGGCAGTCCTGGAATAATTTCTTGTCAGGATGGAAGCGGTGTGTGAGCGCAAGGGAGCTATAAAGCGCCCTCTCCCCACACAATCTCCAGTAGGGGAGTGCTCTGATTCAGATATGGGCCTAGCTGCCGCTCAGGACCCTAGCTCTGAATTTTTTGATGTTTTTGAACAGGACATTCTTTGTGAGGAAGACTCCTGTTCTGAGTCAGTACATGTAAGTGAACTCATTGATGCTGTGAGGGACACTCTCAAGCTGGATGCTGCGGCTGAGGAACCTCAGGTGGAAGATGTCTCCTTTGGTTCTTTTAAAGCCAAGCCTTCTAAAAAAAGTTTTTCCTTATATGCCTTTCTTTGACAGGTTCATAGATCAGGTTTGGGAAAAGCTGCAGAAGACTTTTGCACTCCCGGCGTCTGTCTGTTAGGTACCCCTATGATGAGGGCCTGGTTAAAAAATGGGCTTCTCCTCCAGTGATCAACCCCTGGTCGCCCGTTTGAATAAAGCAACAACTCTGATGGAGGGGACTCCTGCCTTTAAGGACCCCACTGACAGGAGGTCAGAAGTGGTTAGCAGAGCTATGTTCGCCTTGCTGGGATCCGCCTTACGTCCTATTGTAGCGGCGACCCTATTGTCTCAGAAACTCACGGAATGGGCAAAGATTTTGCACCAAACCGTGCAGGAGCATAATCTTCCTCCAGAAACCATTGCACTAGCCCACCAACTGGTGTAGGGTCTAGTGTATGTGTGCGATGCCACTTTGGACGCTGCACCCTTGATATCTAGGGTCTCAGTGTCTGCAGTGGTGTTGCGTCGTCTTATCTGGGTAAAATGCTGGTCTGCTGACCTGGCCTCTAAGAATCTCCTGACTGATTTGCCCTTTAAGGGCGGTAGGCTGTTTGGTGCTGCCCTGGATGACATTTTTAAGGATGTCACGGGGGGAAAGAGCACCCTACTTCCTCAGACTACTAAGGGTAAGGAGCCCCGCCGTATGCCGGGCCCCTCCTTTCCAGCACAAAAAAGTTTTTTTCGTCAGTTAGAGCCCACAGGGAAAACCTCCCAGACTGACAAAAATGCGGCTGGGGGACAGAAGCGTCCCTGGGTGCGTAAGCCAAACAAGCCGGCTGCCAAGCCCGCCACCGCATGAAGTCTTGCCCCCGCCCGACTCCGGGGTGGGGGGACGACTTTGCAGGTTTACGGATCGGTGGACCTCCCGGATCTCCAACCGGTGGGTGTGCGAGGTGGTCACCTCAGGGTACAGGATAGAGTTCTGCTCCTGGCCTCCAAACAGATTCTTACCCTCAAATCTCCCTCTCCTTCCAGCGCGTCGGGCGGCCCTCTTAGGGGCAGTGCAGGACTTGCTCAGATGCGGAGTAATTGTGCCGGTACCATCACAGAAGAGGTTTCAGGGATTTTATTTGAATCTGTTTGTGGTCCCAAAGAAGGACGGAGTCCGTCCAATCCTGGACCTCAAGGCCTTAAATGCCTTTGTGAAGGTTCAATAATTCCGCATGGAATCCATTCGCACAGTGATTGCTGCGCTCCATCCTGGGGACTTTCAGGCGTCCTTGGACATCATGGACGCCTACTTGCATGTCCCAATCTGCACAGGTCACCAGAAGTTTCTGCGCTTTGCGATCAGCGAAGTCCACTATCAATTTGTGGCCCTTCCCTTCGGGCTTAGTGTCAGCACCGCAGGTTTTCACCAAGTTGCTTGCCCTGATTCTGGCTTTGCTGAGACAACGAGCCATTGCTATTATGGGCTATCTGGACGATTTTCTTCTGAGAGCAGACACTGGCTCAGAATTAGAAGAAAATGTGATGATAGTCATTCAGACCCTCCGGGACTTCGGTTGGCTACTGAACACTCAGAAGTCAGTCCTGGTTCCGACTCAGCATCTGGAGTATCTAGGTTTGATCCTGGACTCCTCAGCAGCGAAGGTATTCCTTCCCTTGGAGAAGTTACAGACTCTTCAATCTGCGGTTTGGGTTCTGACGTCCTGAAAATGGTCGTCAATCCGTTTCTGCATGAGGGTCCTGGGTAGGGCCGAAACAACTAATCGATTAATCGACAACGAATCGATTATGAAATTAATCGATTACCATTTTCATAATCGATTAATCGGCCAGTAACATAATGGGGTTAAAAAAAACTAAAATTAGCCCTTTATAGTACAAAAAGAGCAAATCACTACTGTAAATATTACTTTCACTGTCCCACAGTAAAAAACGAACCCCTTAAAGTAGCAATTATTTGCTCTTTTTGTACTAATTTTCGTTTTTTTAACCCCATTATGTTACTAAACATCTCAGGCCTGGGTTTTTGGTGCTTTTTGCAGAAACGCACTACAGTTCATTTACATGGTTTTCTATGGGACACGTTCTCATCCATGCTTTTTTCAGCTGCTGCGTATTTGGAAAGGGCAAGTGCTTTTTTTTAATGCAAAACAGTGCTATTTTGTTTTTTTTGGTTCAATATACTTCAATGGAGAAGCTGCAGAAAAGCATGTAATGCGTTTTTGTGGCAATTTGTGTTTTTTAATCTGCCCAGCAAAAAATTGTCCAAAAAAAATAAAAAAATGCAAATCGCTGCAAAATCACCTTTTTTCTTTTTTTTAAGATTATTAACCAATTAATCGATTAATCGAAACAATAATCGTCCAACTAAACGATTATGAAAAAAATCGTTAGTTGCAGCCCTAGTCCTTGGTCTCATGGTGGCCTCCTTCGAGGCCATTCCGTATGCCCAATCACACACTCGGGCCTTACAAAAGGAGATCCTGTCCACCTGGGACAAGTCCCCGTTGTCACTGGATCATCAGATCCAGGTGAGCCACCAGCTCAAGGCGTCCCTGACGTGGTGGTTGAGATCACTGGCACTTTGGTCCGGGAAGTCGTTTCTTCCTATTGAGTGGACGGTGATCATGACGGATGCCAGCCTTACGGGCTGGGGTGGAGTTTGGGGAGTCCTGTCAGCCCAAGGACTTTGGTCTCTGGCCGAATCCCGTCTACCGATCAATGTTCTGGAACTCCGGGCAATCAGACTGTGTCTCTCCTCGTGGTCGGAGAGGCTACAGGGCTGCTTGGTCAGGATCCAGTCGGACAACGCCACAGCGGTGGCTTATGTCAACCATCAGGGGGGAACTCGGAGCTCAGCTGCGGCGTCTGAGGTCGCCCACATCCTAAGTTGGGCGGAAAGAAGCGCGCCGGCTCTGTCGGCCGTTTACATTCTGGGAATAGACAACTGGCAGGCGGACTATCTGAGCCGCCAGACGTTGGACCAGGGGGAATGGTCCTTACATCCGGAGGTGTTTCAACTACTTTGCCGGCGATGGGGCATGCCGGATGTGGACCTGTTGGCCTCTTGACTCAATCGCAAGGTGTCGAGGTTTGTGGCCAGGTCCAGGGACCCCTGGTCAGACGCCTCGGACGCATTGGTTGCCCCGTGGGGTCAGTATCGCCTGATATATGCTTACCCTCCGCTGCAGTTGCTTCCTCGCCTGCTTTGCAGGGTGGAGGCCGAGGGGATTCCGGTGATCCTCATCGCTCCAGATTGGCCACGGCGTCATTGGTACGCCGATCTTTTGCGCCTCGTCGCGGACGTGCCTTGGCGAATGCCAATGAGGGAGGACCTTCTGTCTCAAGGTCCCATACTTCATCCTGCTTTACAGTCGCTGGCTTTAACGGCATGGCTATTGAAAGCCAGGTGATGAGGGACCGAGGTCTCTCGGATTCGGTCATCTCGACCATGCTGAGGGCATGGAAATCTTCCTCCAGAAAGATCTATCACCGTACCTGGAGGGCTTACATTGCTCTGTGCGAGGAGCTGGATTGGCGTCCACGGACATATTCCGTTCCCAGGATTCTGCTGTTCTTACAGCGTGGCGTGACCCAAAAGCTGGCTCTAAGTACCATCAAGGGTCAGATTTCTGCCTTGGCTATCTTCTTTCAACGACCACTAGCGGGCCATTCCTTGATTAGCACCTTTGTGCAGGGGGTTCGCCATGTGCTCCCCCCTGCCAAACCTCCTCTCCCTCCTTGGGATCTGAATTTGGTGCTCTCGGTTCTTCAAGAACCTCCCTTTGAAAACATCAGAGATATCCCTCTCTTAACCTTTTCTCAGAAAGTGGCTTTCCTGGTAGCCATTACTTCTGTCAGATGGGTGTCTGAGTTGGCGGCATTGTCTTGCAAACCGCCTTTCTTGGTCATCCATAAGGATAAGGCTGTGTTGCGTCCGCGACCTTCTTTTCTCCCGAAGGTGGTCTCGGCCTTTCACCTTAATATGGACATTGTTCTTCCATCCTTGTGTCCTCATCCTTCGCATCCCAGAGTTTGCGCTTCACACGCTAGACGTGGTGCGTGCCTTGCGGATGTACCTGTCTGTTACTGCTCCCATTCGGAAGTCTGACTCACTGCTTGTGTCTGTGTCTGGTCCACAACAGGGCCAAGCGGTGTCGCCTGCCACCATTTCTAGATGGATCAGGCAGACCGTCATACAGGCCTATGCCCTTAAGGGGCAGGCGCCTCCCTTTCCGGTTACGGCGCATTCCACCAGGGCAATTGGTGCTTCCTGGGCTTTCCGACATCAAGCGTCGGTTGCACAAGTGTGCAAGGAGGCGACCTGGTCATCTGCACATACCTTTTCTACGTTTTACAAGGTTGATGTGGCTGCATCTTCTGATGCTTCCTTCGGCCGCAAGGTGTTGCTGTTTAAAGTTGCAACTCCTCCATGGAGGAGCTCTGCTTGTTTGGAGTGAAGTTTGGTTTTTCCTTAATACTGCTCCCACCCCTCTTCTTTGACACTGCTTTGGGATGTCCCACTTGTCAAGTATGAAGAGGCTGTGAGTAAACACTGAATTGGTGTGAAACGCGTCAGCTGTCCTGAGTTCTGCTGGTTTTTGTAGTGCCTGTTTTGCCTGAATAAATATACGTTGGATTGGAGTGCGGCCGTCCTCACTAATTTTCTTCATTATGAATAGGCTGTGTCAGTTCATGGACGGTAAGAGAAAATAGGATTTTTGTACTCACCGTAAAATCAGTTTCTCTGACGTCCATGGACTGACACAGCACCCACCCTTCCTTTTAAGGTTTGTACTGCTTTGTTATGAACTGAAGGCTGCTGGCTGCAGGTAGGAGGGTTATGTCCGGAGGGACCGCCCCCTGGGCAGGGCTGTTCAGCTCTGGTTTTGGAATGTATGTTGTAACATCTAACATTCTGCCTAGTCTTCTCCTATGAGCAGGGACATAAACCCACTTGTCAAGTATGAAGAGGCTGTGTCAGTCCATGGACGTCAGAGAAACTGATTTTACGGTGAGTACAAAAATCTTATTTCTCTTATCGTCCATGGACTGACACAGCTCTAATACTGTAAACGTGTGGGTATATGTCCCTGCTTGCAGGAGAAGATCTAGGCAGAATGTTAGAAACATTCTAGAACAAAACCAGAGCTGAACAGCCCCGCCCAGGGGGGCGGTCCCTCTGGACATAACCCTCCTACCTGCAGCCAGCAACCTCAGTTTTTTTCTGCCTAGCACGTGGGGACTTTGGCGCCAACCAGGCAGTGCGCAATGGATCAGCAGAGAGTCGCCATGTTCAGTAATGCATCGTGGATTCCACTTCATCCTAGGGTACACTGGTATCCTCGTAGTCTTCCCTGTCTGACCATCGAGCATGCTGATCCTCTCCTTGTGTGCGTGAGACTCAGTTCACGACATGCCCCATGACTCCAGGGGTGGCCGGGTGGCTTTTATGCTCCCGCGGTCCTCACAAGATTGAACAGTACCTGTCTGTATCTTTTGCGGTGGACCGGGCCGACAGCTACTCAGTACTACTCTGTGATAGGTCTGTCTGAAACAAGCCAGTGGGTCCCTCTGGGATGGGTAAGTAGTCTCTCCTGCTGCAGGTGAGTACATGCTGGCTGTGTTTCTTTATATGGGGGGTTTCTCCCTGTCTCCCCCCTGTTATGCTGCTCTTTGCACCCTGTACTGGCGCTGTGCTGTGTGGGGGGTACTTGGGGGTCACTCTGGCCTGGCGGGGGGTGCTCATGTCTGTGTGCTGGGAGGGTGTTGGAGACTTCATTGCGTGCACCATTAGCGCTGTGTGGTGATTTTATACTGCGCTCTGCGGCTATCTTGCCGTGGATCTCTGGCGCAGTATTACTGCGGCCGGCGGCCATTTTCTTGAAGCCGCTGCGCTTTCACTTTCCGTTTTGGCCTCTATCGCCGCTGCGGCGCAAATCTCCTCACATTCTCCTCCGACTTCACTCGCGCTGGCAGCGCGGTGACATACAGCAGAGCTGAGCGGTCCTTACAAGGGTTGGTGGGTCCTCTGGGTATCCCCTCCTCAGCCTCAGCATAGCCAGTGGGTGGACTGTATTATTCACTTTATAGTGTATAAGGTCTCAGAGGGTGGCTCACCTGCTTCCCCACTCTTGTCAGACACAACTGGCAGTGCTCCAGCACCTGCGGTCCCATGGCAGTCCTGGGAAAACATTTTTTGTCAGGATGGAAGCGGTGTGCGAGCAAGGGAGCTAGAAAGCGCCCTCTCCCCACACAATCTCACACATGGGAAGTGCTCTGATTCAGATATGGGCCTAGCTGCTGCTGCTCAGGACCCTAGCTCTGAATATTTTTATGTTTTTGAACAGGACATTCCTTGTGAGGAAGACTCCAGTTCTGAGTCAGTAAATGACAGGGCACTTGTAAGTGAACGCATTGATGCTGTGAGGGACACTCTCAAGCTGGATGCTGTGGCTGTGGTACCTCACAAGCTTTTCAATCACACAGCTTCCTCACATTTTTCCTCACACGCTGCATCGAGAGCAGCATGGATGATACAGTGGTACACAGTGCCCCCCCCCTGGTCGGTGCAGCATGGGGGGGGGGGGACTTTATTAATTTATTTCTATAGTCCCTGTGAGCCTTCTGTGTGATGTCTCTGAGGCAACAACAGGGTCTCTGCACCTGTGGTTTCCCGCCATTTCCTGGGGAACGCTCTGATCTCTGACAGACACACAGTCTGAGGATCAGAGGTTACCTGTTACCTGCATGCTGCTTCGGCAGCACATTTAAGCAGGTTGGAATGATAACAGAGAAGATTATGCGCCTCAGCGCCATAATTTAAACTTATCTTATATCTCTACACTGAATACATTCACAGTGTATGTATGGGTTATTAATCTCTGTGTCTGCATGAGTTTCCTCCCACGTTCCAATGCTGTGTCTTCAGTGCCATACACGATATAAACATACACAATATGTTGATATACGACTCTAAATACATTCACAGTATATGTATGTATTATACTCTCTGGGTCGGCGTGGGTGTCCTCCGGGTGCTCCGGTGTCCTCTCACGGTATGTGCGCTTCGGCTCTCTGCACAGTATAATCATGTTCAATATGTTTATTGCACATGCTATAAATACTTACAGTATGTGTGTGCAGTCTGCGTGGGTTTCCTCCGGGTACTCCGGTTTCCTCCTACGCTCCAAGGGTGATGCACAGCATAACCATGTGCAATATGTTTATTCAGATGCTATCATTCCTACACGGTATCTGTGTGCTGTCTGCGTGGGTTTCTTCCGGGTGTTCCGGTTTCCTCCCACGCGCTGACGGTATGTGCGCCTTTGGATCTCTGCACAGTTTAAACATGTTCCATATGTTTAGGGCCGAAACAACTAATCGATTAATCGATTACTATTTTCATAATCGATTAATCGGCCAGTAACATAATGGGGTTAAAAAAAAAACTAAAATGAGCCCTTTACAGTACAAAAAAGAGCAAATCGCTACTGTAAATATTACATTCACTGTCCCACAGTAAAAAATGAACCCCTTATTTGCTTTTTTTTGTACTAATTTTCGTTTTTTTAACCCCATTATGTTACTAAACATCTCAGGCCTGGGTCACTCCTCTGTGTTTTTTGGTGCTTTTTGCAGAAACACACTACAGTTCATTTACATGGTTTCCTATGGGACACGTTCACATCCATGATTTTTTCAGCTGCTGCGTATTTGGAAAGGACAAGGACTTTTTTTTAACGCAAAACTGTGCTATTTTGTTTTTTTGGTTTAATATACTTCAATGGAGAAGCTTCAGAAAAGCATGCAATGTGTTTTTGCGGCAATTTGTGTTTTGTAATCTGCCCAACAACAAATTGGGCAAAAAAATAAACAAATGCAAATCACAGCAAAATTACCTTTTTTTACGTTTATTAACCGATTAGTCGATTAACCAAAACAATAATCGACCAACTAATCGATTATGAAAATAATCGTTAGTTGCAGCCCTAGTGTTAACCCCTTCCCTGCCAGTCACATTTATACAGTAATCATTGCATATTTATAGAACTGTTCGCTGTATAAATGTGAATGGTCCCAAAATAGTGTCAAAAGTGTCCGATCTATCCGTCGCAATATCGCAGTCCTGACAAAAATCGCAGATAACCGCCATTACTAGTAAAAAAAAAAAAAAAAAAAAATTCATAAATCTATCCACTATTTTGTAGGCGCTATAACTTTATCAATAAACGCTTATTGTGATTTTTTTAACCAAAAATATGTTGAAGAATACGTATCGGTCTAAACTGAGAATTTTTTTTTTTTTTTTTAAAGCAAAAAGCAAAGCAAAAAGTAAAAAAAAATGTGTTTTTTTCTAAATTGTCAGTCTTTTTTTGTTTATAGCGCAAAAAATAAAAACCACAGTCGTGATCAAATACCACCAAAAGAAAGCTCTATTTGTGGGAAAAAAATTATAAAAATTTCATTTTGGTACAGTTTTGTCATTCAAAGTGCAACAGTGCTGAAAGCTGAAAATTGGTCTGGGCAGGAGGGGGGTTTAAGTGCCCAGTAAGGAAGTGGTTAAAGGAACAGGATCTATTTTTTTGGGCGGGGGGGGGGGGTTAACAAATGCTTTAACCCTTCCCTATGCTATCCAAAAAACGTAAAATAATTTTTTTAGCTGTAGTTATTCCAACTTACATACAAATTCAACTTAAGAACAAACCTACAGAACCTATCATCTTTGTATCTTGGGGACGGCCTGTAGAAGGAAAATCCCCCGAATGGGACATAGGTGGCAAAAACAACCCTGCTTTTTTTACTGGCTCTGTACAAAATTATTTAGTAAAACTCAAGAGTGCAAAATCTGGTGCAGCTGTGCATGGTGGTAGCCGATCAGCTTCTAACTGATTGGTTTCTATGCAGAGCTGCACCAGATTTTGCACTCTTATGCCGCGTACACACGATCGTTTTTCATGACGTTAAAAATGCCATTTTTAAAAATAGGCATTAAAACCGATCGTGTGTAGGCTCCAGAGCATTTTTAACAACGTGAAAAACGGTAGTGTGTATGCTTTTACGAGGGGAAAAAAACGCGCATGCTCAGAATCAAGTATGAGACGGGAGCGCTCGTTCTGGTAAAACTAGCGTTTGTAATGGAGATAGCACATTCGTCACGCTGTAACGGACTGAAAAGCACGAGGCTGAAAAGCGCGAATCGTCGCTCAACAAACTTTACTAACATGAAGTGTGGCGCCATTCGAACGGATCTTCCCCTTTATAGTGCCGTCGTACGTGTTGTACGTCACTGCGCTTCGCTCAAGCGGTTTTTTTCATGATCGTGTGTACGCAAGACAGGGTTGAGAGGAAACAAGTAAAAAAACGACGAGAAAAACGTTGGTTTTAAAAATGACATTAAAAACGGACGTGTGTACGCGGCATTAGTTTTAGTAAATCAACCCCTTTAAAGTAATACTAAATCTTCTAATCTTCTAAATATATTTTTTTCTAAAATAATAAACATGTCATACTTACCTGCTCTGTGCAGCGGTTTTGCACACAGAAGCCCCCGACCCTCTTCTTTTTGGGTCCCTTCCAGCACTCCTAGCACCTCCTCTTCTAATAGTGGCCCCAGAGAAAGCTGCTTGCCCTGGGGCACTGCTGCGTGCTTGCTCACCGAGCCGCTCCGCTATGAATCCATAAGACACAGAGCCGTGGCTCGCTACCGCCCCCTCTCCTTATTGGCTCACTAGAGACAATGGTGCAGCTGTTTGAGGGCGGATTGCAGGTGCTATTTTTAATGCTATAGCGCCTGCAATACGCCCTCAGTGTGAAAGGGGTCTTAGGGGTAAATGTTGAGGTCATGTATATTACGGGTTTGGAAGGAAGGGTGCTCATTTTATGGGATAGGTAAAGTGTTAAAGTTTCAGGACAAGGTAGGGTTAAGTGTTAAGGACTCTTGGGGAACAATGTGTTATTTTTACTTGATTTTGGCACAAATGATCCCTGAACTATTGTGCCAATTTAGGGTAAGCCCCCGAAAGCCCTTTGGCTTTCTGCACAGAAAAACAACATACCATTTAGAGAGTAAAAGGCAAAACATAAATTTCAGGCATATAGATATAAAGACATAAAGCCTCTATAGCTGTGAGGCCTTGGTAACAGTTGCTAACCTGTAAATTTTGGGGTATTGTACTGCTTATTAAGAAGAGTAAATGCAAAAAAAAAAAATCAAAATAAATCTTCACAACATATTTACTAGTGACATTTCCCTTACTATAGTTTTTTTATTTTTTTAACTGGGCAAAAGCAGTTGTCACCCTTTAAAGCAAATTATTTGTATCTTGTATCGTCACCCGCATAGCACAATCAGTAATCAGACTTATGGCTGCAGCCAAAGGATACATGTTGCTAGTGACAGCATCGGATATATTCCCATTTTATAAAAGAGAATCATTATTGCTTCCAGGTCACATGAGACCTATTTTTCTCCCATTTCACTAAGCAGAAGACATTTGGGCCGGTTGGAATCCAAGGGAATATGAATGCACAACAAAAGCCTAATGTCAGACAAAGTGAGAGACAGACAAGAATCCAATTATAGACGTACACATTTAAGAGAGGAGTTTATGCAAAGCAGACTTGTGTGTTCTATTGCTGCCTGTGAGATAAGACTTCACCAAGTCTCGAATTCCAATTTCCTCCATTCTGCTGATCACAGATAAGAATCACAAAAGGGGCACAGTCATTGCTCTCCAACTCGGTAACAGGATTTACAATATTTAGGGAGGAAAATGTCAGCCCTTTCGGTGGGTGGGTACAGTCTATTCATTATTCATGAGAAAGAATTGTCATCACAGATGTATGAATGACAGATTTTTGTTAATTTATTATTTTTTTATTTTTTTGAGGCAATGCTCAAGCATTCATGGGTGCAGGAGCAAATTAGACATGACTGAAATCCACCTTTAATCAATGCTGAATAATTGTAGAAATTTTAATATTTATTTATAGTTTGTAATAAACATTTTGATTTAAATGCTTTGAAATTCCTAAATGTAATTCTTGTAAAAGTTTGCGCAAGTTTACTGTACGACGCGTGTAACATTTTGGGATCAGGTCCCCTTTAAAAAAAAACCTGTTCCAAAAGTAAATATCAAAAGCTGACCTGAGGTGAAGGCACCAGGCCTATTTTTCAAACTTGTTGTTTACAAGTTCAAATATTTTTTTTTGCTAGAAAATTACTTAGAACCCCAAACATTATGTATATATTTTTTTCTAACACCGTAGAGAATAAAATGGCGGTCGTTGCAATACTTTCTATCACACCGTATTTGCGCAGCGGTCTTACAAGCGCACCTTTTGGGGAACAAATACACGTTTTTTAATTCAAAAATAAGACAACAGTAAAGTTAGCGGAATTTTTTTGTCATGCAAATTGCGCCCGCACGTTGTTGTGGAATTTCAGGCTGCTGTTTACAGAGCACACAGCCTATAATTCCTGTGCTATCTAAGCACACATCAGATTTCATCTTTTTGCAATAATGCTATCTGTAGCCTAAGTTTGCTAAGATCCACTCACCGTTCATTCCATCATTCAATCAAGGAAACCACCAACACAGGGCTTATCTTCGCATCAGGCCATTCCAGCAAATACTGTTCAGCCGACGCCTAATCATAGGCTTTTATTAAACTCAAAAGATCTCAAGACAGGAGGTGATTGGTTGCAGCAACCAGTCACCTCCCCCCATGGGCGGGAACATCACAGGATGTTCCTTCCACATGAGAATGACAATACCTGGACATTCCTTCCAACAGGAGATGTCATACATGAATACAATAACGTAGGATGGCTAAAGTTACCGTTGATAGGAATTCTTATTCTGCGCTATTCCATAGAATAACGCATATTAAGATTATACTATTATTGAATGGGGGAGGGAGGCTATCTGCAGATGCGCACTACGAACTCCAACCAATGTTGATCAGACACAGCAGAGACAAGAGTACGCATCTGCTCATAACCAATGATGTTGTTGCAGAGCGAGCATATCCCCTCCCTAACGATCGTCCATGCTAATGCACAGAGGGCCCCCGTTGGCGGACATATCCGCACCCTGCAAACATCACACTCCAACCTCAAAATGTTTTCCCCTATCAGACGGGATTCAACCAGCCTCAGACTACCCCAATCAGCTCTTTTAGAGCGGGTTGCGGAAGTACTAACACTGGTTGACACTATGACAATACATATTAAATACATCTCCATAAAAATCTCCACAACAACGTGGAATGACAAAAAAACATTTTACCCTTAAAAATCTCCATAGGCGACGTTTAAAAAATTCTACAGGTTACATGTTTTGAATTACAGAGGGGGTCTAGAATTATTGCTCCCACCCTAACGATCGCAGCGATTCCTCACATGTGTGGTTTGAACACCGTTTTCTTATACTCACGTATACGTATACGTATGTGTTCGCTTCTGCACGTGAGCTTGGTGGGACGGGGCGCGGTAAAAAAAGTATTTATTTTACTTTTTATTTTTATTTTTTATTTTTAACAGTCATTTGAGCTATGGGCGGAAGTGACGTTTTGACGGGGTGCGGTAAAAAAAGTATTTATTTTACTTTTTATTTTTAACAGTCATTTGAGCTATGGGCGGAAGTGACGTTTTGACGTCGCTTCTGCTCTGCAATGGTATAGAGCCAGGTGGGGGCCATCTTCCCCTAACTCATACCACAGAGGGTACAGGATTCGATCGCCTCAGCTGCTGCTGGTGGCTCCAGTAAACCGCAAAGGGCACCTGAGCGCGACGGGCCCCTCTCCTGCCACTGATAAAAGTGATCTTGTGACAAATCCGCCGCTGAGACTACTTTTAGCTGAAAGCGGACCGCCCGCTGAAGAAGTGAATACCTTGGTTATGGTAGCTAGCTGCTGCCATAACAACGATATTCCACTTCAAAGAGCCGCCGTAAAATGACGGAGGGTGGTCCGTAAGTGGTTAAGGGAGCTCTATACTCTCCATTTCTCAGTATATTGCAGGAAACATACTGAGCACCGTAGGTTCGGGGTCTCCATTGGCACTCTGAAAGATTCATGCTGCCAGCTCTTGCCTTATCTTAGCTCCCTTAGTAAACGGTCCAACCTCAGAACAGTAAACATTTTAGGTATTATTACCTGCAGAAAAATGCAGAACATTCAGTGCAGCTTTTCTAAAGCTTTTACCCCAGAGGAACCCTCAAAATAATTTTCAGGCCTTGGTGAACTTTTAATTTAACCAATTTTATTGGCGGTCAATGGGAAATATGCCCCTTACATTGGTGGTCAGTATAATGCAACCATAAGACCCCTCACACACTGGGGCGCTTTGCAGGCACTATAACGCTAAAAATAAAAAAGAGCCGCTGCTGTCTCTCCAGTGTGAAAGCTCCGAGGGCTTTCACAATGGAGCGGTGCTCTGGCAGGACTGCTAGCAGCATCTTTGGAGCGGTATGTATATGAATGGTCAGCGCGGCTATACCGCTTTGCGGTGGTTTTAACACTTTCTCAGCCGCTAACGGGAGGGTAAAAGCGCCCCGCTAGTGGCCGAATAGCATCGTGAAATTGACGGTAAAGCGCTAAAAATAGCAGCGCTTTCTCTTATCGTCCATGGACCGACGCAGCTCTCATACTGATTACATGTGGGTATATGTCCCTGCTCGCAGGAGAAGACCTAGGCAGAATGTTAGAGGTTAAAACATTCTAGAACAAGCCAGAGCTGAACAGCCCCGCCCAGGGGGGCGGTCCCTGCGGACATTACCCTCCCACCTGCAGCTAGCAGCCTCAGTTTTTTTCTGCCTAGCAGAAGGAGAAGACGTGGCTCTCAGGAGCCAGTCTCCTGGAAGATTTTACTTTTGATTTTTATTCCTTTGGGAATTTTATTATTTTATTTTTGAGACCTTCAATCAACTGTCGGCTGGGCAACAGGTTGGGTACACTAGTATCCTCGTAGTCTTCCCTGTCCGACCATCGAGCGTGCTGATCCTCGCCTTGTGTGCGTGAGACTCAGTTCACGACATACCCCATGACTCCAGGGGTGGCTGGGTTGCTTTCATGCTCCCGCGGTCCTCTCAAGATTGAACAGTACTTGACTGACTGTATCTCTCGCGGTGGACTGGGCCGACAGCTACGCAGTACGACTCTGTGATAGGTCTGTCTGAAACAAGCCAGTGGGTCCCTGAAAGGGACGGGTAAGTAGTCTCTCCTACTGCAGGTGAGTACATGCTGGCTGTGTTTCTGTGTGTGAGGGGTTTCTCCCTGTCTCCCCCCTGTTATGCTGCTCTCTGCACCCTGTACTGGTGCTGTGCTGTGGGGTGCTTGGGGGTCACTCTGGCCTGGCTGGGCGCTCATGTCTGCAGTTTTTTCTGGTGTGTGAGGTGATTATTGCGTGCGCCATTGGAGCTGTTTGAGGTGGTTATTGCGTGCGCCAGTGGCGCGCATTAGAGCTTTGAATTTTGCGCTCAGCGGCCATCTTGGCGTTCAGTGGCGCAGTTATAGCTGCGGCCGGCGGCCAGTTTCTTGTGGCCGCCGCGCATTTATTTCTGGCGGCAGCGCAAATCCCCTCACAATCTCCTCACAGACTGAGCTGTCCTTAAGGGTTGGTGGGTCCTCCCGGGTATCCCCTCCTCAGCCTCAGCGTAGCCAGTGGGTGGACTGTATATTCACTGTATAGTGTATAAGGTCTCAGAGGGTGGCGTTTATGGAGTCTGATACACCTGCTCTCCACACTTGTCTGGGGCAACTGGCAGTGCTGCACAGTTAAACATGTTCATATGTTTCCTGCACCTGCGGTCCTTATGGACCAGTTGTCAGCAGTCCTGGAATCATTCCTGTCAGAATGGAAATGGTGTGCGAGCAAAAGGAGCTATAAGCCCCCTCCCCCCCACAAAAATCTTTAGTGAAGGAGTGCTCTGAGTCAGATATGGGCCTAGCTACTATGCTCAGGACCCTACCTCTGAATATTTAATGTTTATGAACAGGACATTCCCTTGTGAGGAAGACTCCAGTTCTGTGTCAGTGAATGACAGGGCGCTTGTAAGTGATCTCATTGATGATGTGAGAAACACTCAAGCTGGGTGCTGTGACAAGCCTTTCTTTTACACAGTTTCTTCACTGTTTTCCCTCACACACTGCCTCAAGAGCAGCATGGATGAGGGAGGACTTTATTCATTTATGTCTCTAATCCCTGTGAGCCTTCTGTGTGATATACCTGAGGTAACATTTCCCGCCATTTTCTGGGGAATGATTTGAGCTCTGACAGACACACGGTCTGAGGATCAGAGGTTACCTCTTACCTGCATGCTGCTTCAGCAGCACAGTCAAGCAGGTTGGAATGATACAGAGAAGATTATGCGCCTCTGCGCCATAATTTAAACTCATCCTATACCTCTACACTGCATACATTCACAGTGTATGTATGTGTTATTGGTCTCTGTGTCTGCGTGGCTGTCCCCACGTTCCAATGCTGTGTTTCAGTGCCATACATGATATAAACGTACAAAATATGTTTATGCACGACTCCAGATACATTCACAGTATATGTATGTATTATACTCTCTGGGTTGGCGGGGGCTCCGGTGTCCTCCCGCACTCTCATGGTATGTGCGCTTCGGCTCTCGGCACAGTATATATGTTCAATATGTTTATTGCACATATTATACATGTTTTACAGTATGGGTATACTGTTTGCGTGGGGTTCCTCCGGGTACTCCGGTTTCCCCCCACGCTCCAATGGAAATGCACAGCATAAACATGTGCAATATGTTGATTCACATGCCATCATTCCTACATGGTATCTGTGTGCTGTCTGCGTGGAGTTCTTCCGAGTGTTCCGGTTACCTCCCACGCGCTGACGGTATGTGCGTCTTTGGCCTTCTGCACAGTTAAACATGTTCAATGTTTATCACGCATGCTATAATACCTACACGGTATGTGTAGGCAGTCTGTGTGGTTTTCCTCCGGGTACTCCGGTTCCCTCCCACACTCCATTGGTATGGGCGCTTCGGCGCTATGCACAGTCTAAATTTGTGCGATTGGATATCCACATACTAACATACCTACCCGGTATGTCTTTGCAGTCTGCGTGGGTTTCCGCCCACGCTACATGACATGCATGCCTTTGGTGCAATACACAATGTAAACATACACATTATGTTTATACACTACACTAAATACATTCACAGTAGTTGTAGGTATTGCATTCTCTGAGTATGCGTGGGGTACTTCGGTTCCTCCCACGCGCCAACGGTGTGCGCGCCTTCGGTGCTATGCACACACGAACTTGTGCAAAAGGTTTAGCACACACACTATAATACCTACACGGTATGCCTATGCAGTCTGCGTGGGTTTCTGCCCATGCTACATGACATGCATGCCTTTGGTGCAATACACGATGTAAACATACACATTATGTCTATACACTACACTAAATACATTTACAGTAGCTGTAGGTATTACATTCTCTGTGTATGCGTGGGGTACTTCGGTTCCTCCCACGCGCCAACAGTGTGCGCGCCTTCGGTGCTATGCACACATGGGCTTGTGCAAAATGTTTAGCACACGTACTATAATACCATACACGGTATGCGTATGCAGTCTGCATGGGTTTCATCCGGGTCCTCAGGTTTCTTCCCTGCGTTCCAATGGTGTGCGCATTCTCAGCGCTATGCACAGTATAAACATGTGCAATTTGTTTATTCGCAGGCTAACATACCTACACGGTTGTGTACGCAATCTGTGTGGCTGGTTTACATCCAGGCCCCGATAATGTGCGCACCTTCGTCGCTGGCACAGTATATACGCGTTTAATAGGTTTATCCACAAATACTAAACTGCATACGCCGTATGTGGTGGTATTATGCTCTTTGTGGCTGGGTGGGTTTCCTCCCACACTCTCCATTTGTGCGTTTGACGCAATACATAGTATAAACTATGTGTTTGCACAATCAGCACCTATCCATGGGTAGCTGCTGGATGGAGCATTGTCACAAGGATCCCTGGTTTCAGGGGTATCACTTTCCACCTGCTTTCAGTGGTGATCAGAAGCGCTGGCTTGGACTGTGTTCGCCAGGCTGGGGTTGGCGTTGCGCCCGTTAGTGGCTGCGTCTCTGGCATTTTTTGTATCTCAATGACTGGGCAAAAGCCTCTGCTTCATCCATCAGTCATCTAGCAGGTGCACTACAACTGCTTTAGCCTTTAGGGTCTCTGTGCCCGGGGTGGGTTTGCGCCACCTGTGGAGGCTGAGGTACTAGTCCTCTGACCGAGTTTCTAGGGAAGTTCCGTCAAGTTGCCTTTATTGGCCAACATTTGAGGCACCCTGTACACTGGGGCCTCCCTTCTCCGGTACATTGCGGAGTCTCTTTGGGATTTTCATACATCTCGCTGCAAGATGGTCCTGTCGGCCGTGTGCATTGCAGGTGAAGGGTCCTTGCATCCGGAGGTGTTTCCACCTTCTTTACCGGAGGTGGGGCACCGGAAGTGGACCTTGTGGCCTCTCGACTCACTCGCAAGGTGGCAAGATCGTGGTCAGGTCCAGGGACCCCTGGGCGGATGCGTCAGACGCGTTGGAAGCCCGTGGGGGCAGTATCGCCTGATATATGCTTACCCTCTGCTACTGTTGTTGCCTCGCCGGCTTCGCAGAGCATACTTCATCCTGTTTTACAGTCCTTGGCTTTAATGGCATGGCTGTTTTAAAGCCAGGTGCTAAAGGACCGAGTTCTCTCGTATTCGGTCATCTCTTCTATGTTGTTGACACGGGAATCTTTCTCCAGAAAGATATCTCACCGTACCTGGAAGGCTTGCATCGCTATGTGCGAGGAACTTGAGTGGCATCCTCGGATGTATTCCGTTCCCAGGATTTTGCTGTTCTCACAGCGTGGTGTGCCCCAAAAGCTGGCCTTGCATACCTTTTTTGAGGGTCTGATTTCGGCCCGGGCTGTCTTTTTCAAGGACTGCTACCGGGCCATTCCTTGATTAGCACCTTTTGTGCAGGGGGTTCGCCATGTGATCCCCCCTGTCAAGCCTCCTCTCCCTACTTGGGATCTGATTTTGATGCATCTCGGTTCTCCAAGAACATCCCTTTGAGAATATCAGAGAGATTCCTCTCTTGACCTTGTCCCGGAAGTTGGCCTTAGTGGCCATTGCTTCGGTTAGACAAGTGTCTGAGTTGGCGGTCTTGTCCAGCAAGTCGCCTTACTTGGTCCTCCATAAGGATATATTGGTGTTGCGCCCACGACCATCCTTCTTTTCTAAGGATGGTCTTGGCCTTTCACCTTAAGAAGGACATTGTTCTTCCATCCTTGTGTCCTCACCCATCGCATCCCTGAGAGTTTGCGCTTCATACATTAAGATGGGTACAAGCCTTACGAGTGTACCTGTCTGCTACTGTTTCCATTCGGAAATCTGTGTCTGGTCCACAACAGGGCCGAGCGGTGTCGTCTGCCACCGTCTTTAGGTGGATCAGGCAGACCGTCATACAGGCCTATGCCCTTAAGGGGCGGGCGCCTCCCTTTCCGGTTGCGGCGCATTCCACCAAGGCAATTGGTGCTTCCCGGACCTTCCGACATCAAGCGTCGGTTGCACAAGTGTGCAAGGACGACGACCTGGTCGTCCGTTCATACCTTTTCAAAGTTCTACAAGGTTGATGTGGCTGCATCTTCGGATGCTTCCTCAGGCCGCAAAGTGTTGCAGGCCGCTGTCTAATGTTGCAACTCCTCCGTTGAGGGGCTCTGCTGGTTTGGAGTGAAGTTTTGGTTGTTCCTTACTTTTTTTGCTCCCACCCTTTTCTTATACTGCTTTGGGACGTCCCACATGTAATCAGTATGAGAGCTGCGTCGGTCCATGGACGATAAGAGAAAATAGGATTTTTGTACTCACCGTAAAATCCGTTTCTCTGACGTCCATGGACCGACGCAGCACCCACCCTTCCTTTTAAGTTTGTACTGCTTTGTTATGAACTGAGGCTGCTAGCTGCAGGTGGGAGGGTAATGTCCGGAGGGACCGCCCCCCTGGGCGGGGCTGTTCAGCTCTGGCTTGTTCTAGAATGTTTTAACCTCTAACATTCTGCCTAGGTCTTCTCCTGCGAGCAGGGACATATACCCACATGTAATCAGTATGAGAGCTGCGTCGGTCCATGGACGTCAGAGAAACGGATTTTACGGTGAGTACAAAAATCCTATTTTTTCCGCGACGCACCCACCGCCCCAGTGTGAAAGGGGCCTAATTCAACTATTACAGTGGTGGCCAGAACACTCTTATAGACAGCTAAAAAGATGATTAGTGTTATGCTGCTTGCTTTGCTAGGTGGTATTGGCCCTGGAATCATGTAGACACCATAAAATGGAAGGTCAGTCAGCCTCAGCTCAAATAACTTCTAGCAACCTTGGGAGGACCCTAGGATTCCACAGAACCCTGGTTGAGAATTGCTGATCTAGTGCCTTTGTTGTTGTGGCAGCATTGAGCTGTCTTGTAAACCCTCCTGTCAGGCTGAATAGGGCAACTGAGAAGAGCAATGTAACCCAAAAGTGGCATTGTCCTGCTCATTTCACAAAATATTGGGGCAGCTGCACTGTACTTTCCACCTAAGTTCACTACTAAAGCCCCATTGTTTAGGATTTGGGGTGCCCAACCAGTGGCCTGCAAGTAAACTGCAGCACATAAGTGAGAAAGCAGCTTTAGGTCCCTTTCACACGATCTGTCCAATCGGGTCCATCTGTCCGTTTCTTTTTCTTTTTGTGATTAAACATTAGGTAAACATCCAACAGGGATTGGTCCCACGGAAAATGATGCTATTCAAAATAAAAAAGTTTGAAATTCTGAACCATTTAATGTCATTGTGGCCTGTGACCGGTTACCAAATCACTTAACCTCCCTAGCGGTAATCCCGAGTGTGGCTCGGGGTGAATTTTCATTACCAAAAGCGGTAACCCCGAGCCACACTCGGGATTGCATCGCAATATCCTGGAAAAAATACTTACCTTGTCCCCATGATTCTGCAAAGTTCTCCCGCTGTGTCCATCGACTGTGTCCTCCACTCGATGTACGGTGTGCTGGGGCCATTCCCTGCGAGCATTGCGACGCACGGGGACGGAGCCCAGCGCCAAATTCAAAAAGTGCAGAAAACAAAACACATACAGTACACTAATCTTACAGCATTACTGTATCAAATCATTTCACATCCATTTTGTCCCTAATGCTTTGGCCAGTGCCCCGCATGCACTTTTATATTATATATACTGTCCTTTCTGCCTGGAAATGTTAGATTGTTCATGGCAACCAAAAAGCTTCCCTTTACATCAAAAGTGGTTTTAGACCAACTAGAAAACAGCGATAGTAAATTAGAATCACTTGCAGAATTGAGCGATAGCGATTCGTGAGAAAATTCGTCATCAAACACTGAAAGTAGCGACAGCAACAATTCTGCAACTGAGAAAATTTCAGTGTTTTTGATTTGATTACATCATTGAATACATTTTATTATTATCTTATTATTTGTTATAATTATTTATAGTTATTTAATATGCATAGCATACTAGCTCATTATGAATGACTTACCTCAGATCGAAGCCCCCAAACTGCTCCTAGTCCCCCTCACCGCCATCTTGCCTCGATGTCCCATCACTGCCGTCAGTGTATCGCCGCTCTGGCGCTGTGATTGGCCGGAGCGGCGATGACGTCACACGAATGCGCGCTCGGGCCGGCAAGATCCCATTCAGAAAACCGGCAATGATGCCGGCCCGCTAGTGCGCATGACGTCATCGACGCTGTGTTTACAGCAAATATCTACTTAACCGTGTAAGTTAAGGAGATATTTCTTGCACCTACAGGTAAGCCTTAATCTAGGCTTACATGTAGGTGCAAGTTGTCTAAGTGGATTTACAACCACTTTAAGGGGCTTTCAAAAAGTTTAGCATCCCTGGGTCAGAACTGCCTGTTATGCACCTTCTTTTTCTGGCCACGTGAAACCAGCCTAATTAAGATTATGGTCATACATTATTAGTCTTATCAGGTTCATTCAGACTGTCAGCAATAGCGAGCTGAGTGATACACCTATGCAATTAATGCTGACATTGAGCCATATTTTCTCGAGTGGGAACTTTTGCAGCATCTGGTTTGATGGAATTTTTATGTTGTTTTAATAAATACATTTGAAACGGGATTACACTATGTGGAGCCTTTGTCTTCCTATGTTCCTGGATGACGGAAGTTTGCTGAGACACACCGACTGAGCAGTCCGCTTTGGATATCGTTCAGGCATAATATTTTCATCACTGTGGTGCGTTTAAACCCCTAAGGGGTGTGTGGAATATATCTGTGAAGTTATCTTTGGAGAGAGGTCACCCATCGCGTGAAAAGTGATTTTGATCTATTTCTCCCACTTCCCATAGACTCTCATATTTTACGGACCTTTCATGCTTAGTCATTGTGTCCTTTTGCTTTAATCAAGCTCTCCCTATCTATGTATTTTCATATGTATTTTTATATATATATATTCACAAGTCGGTTTTTATTAACTGATTTTAGCGCTACTTTGATGCAATTTTTACTGTTGCTTGCTATACAGTTTTTTGATACATCATTTTTGTTTAATACATTATTAGTACTTATTCTTCACGGTTCAGTTTTCTACACTTGTCAGTCACTGGAGCCACGTTCTGTTGCTGCACTGTACCTGTTAGGATTGAGTTCACCTGCTGGTGGCCATGTGCTGCTCTGGGCTGTTTGCTGCAGCTCCATTGTCCACCAGCAGGTGTCTCCCAAGAGCCAGCTGGCTGTAATAATCAGCCACACCTAGGTTCAGCCATTAGGTGGCTATTTAAAGTGGTTGTATATCGATTTTTTACCTACAGGTAAGCCTATAATATGGCTTACCTGTAGGTAAAATTAATATCTCCTAAACCTGTGCGGTTTAGGGGATATTCACTTTGCACGCAGCCGCTGACATCAGTGACGCATTCACTGTGAATGCACGGAAGAAGACTCCCGCGTGCATGCACAGGAGTGACATAATCGCGGATCCAGCCACTCACGGCGTCGGAGCCACGAACCCGGAAGACACGCCGAAGGCAAAATGTAAGCTCCCTCGCCGTGGACCAGGATTAGATACCGACGCCTCGTTCTAAGGTAAGTATTTCATATTGAGCTAGTATGCGGTGCATACTAGCTCATTATGCCTTTGCCTTACAGGTTTTATTTTTTTATTATTTATTTTTTCTTCGGGTATACAACTGCTTTAAGGCTGTTCCTCCCTTTCCTTAGTGTGTCACTATTCTGATCACCTCCTTGTTGCCTGAGTTCCTGATACCGATCCTGATCCATCCTGCACCCCTCTGCCTTGCTCTTGCTCCTGCTCCCTGCCCTAGTACCCGGTCTTGATCCCCTCTACCTTGCATCCCTGCACCCGTGTCCTTATATTTGTATATAGTCAGTTCTTAGGTTTATTAGTTATTTTGTCATTGGGGTTTGTTCTTGTTTGCTGGAGTTTCCTATGTTCACTGTTTGGCGTGTTTGCTTATTGCTGTGTTCGCCAGTAATAAATCTCACTTTTAAAGGATAACTCCACTTTCATGAAAAAAAAAAAAGCAAATAAAGAAAAATAAATATAGCACATATAACATTAGTGACACTAATCATATTGTAATTGAATGTTATTAAAAATTTCCTTTCCTTTTCAATCTGCAGCCACGGAAATTTTCTGAGAATGCATTGCAAAATGGCTACCTGGAGTTGTTCTGTACACAGAGTGGGTACTGACCACTCCCCAGAAACATAATTTCCTGCTTGTGTGATTGCCTCACCAATTTTCCCAGAAGTCTGCCTAAGATACCATTTAGATTTAAGGCATCCCCTGAAATTTAATTTTTGGAGAGATACTTTCAATAGGAGCACGTCTAAAGGGATGCAGGTCCAGCATATTTCCTCATTAGGGCCCTGCAGCTGAACACCTGACAGTTAATTATTAAACCACTCCCACTCAGTACAGAGCCACAGACAAACACATATGGATTACTTCAGAATAACAAAAGGTAGGAATCTGCAACAAAGGTTGTTATTATCCATGCAATGTTCATAGATCACCCAGAGGGGAATGTTTTTTTCTCAACAAAAGTGGAGTTACGCTTTAAGGCTATATACTTTGTTTGTTTGGTCACAGTTTCTATATGTAGCTACGTGTCTGGTCTACTTGCAGCTGAATCCTGACAGTACCAATATCAAAGTTCAAACAAAGTTAATACTGGCCATTCAGTTGTGTGGGTTAGGGTGACATGAGATGACTATTACCTGATCTGTCTGGATCAGAGAGCTGAGCTGCCATGTTTGCAGGCCTGCTGCCAGGTCCGACTTGCACATCTGACCACTTTTGTGAAAATGTAGGCAGTGTAACCTGGGGGACAGGTAGCAGGTACAAAAGCTCCCTGGGATGAGCAGGCACAGATACCAAGTCCATGGGATAAGTGAAAAAACAGTGTTGTTTATTCGTGCTATATACAAAATCTATTGACAGGTGCTGTACAGTGTGTAGAAAACAAACAGAACAAAAAATAGTTAAACAAAACCCTAGCCGTGTCTCGGCTCTAACTATACGGTATATACAGGCCCTCACTACCAGGCTGAACAAGCCTACAGCTTGCCAGCTTCCACATCAACTGATTAACAGTTTTCACCAACCTTCTTGCTCTCACAGACCAGCATTGTCTTGTGTTTCCCAGGCAGAGCAAAGGCTGCTCAGGTGAGATTTTAATTGACCTGGGAGAGAGGACCAACACCTGGACTGGATACTGGATCAGAGATCCCTAAACATATAAGAGAGGAGCCTGGGAGATGTATAAACCCCCGAACAGGACTTTTCCTGTCTCTCTCAAGGACGCTCTGCTACAGCAGCTAAAGAACATTAAGGAACATTGGGGCCAATTCACTAAAGCCTCGTACACACGGCCGAGTTTCTCGTCGCAAAAAAAATGTTGTTTCTCTTATCATCCATGGACCTTAATCACTGAACGTGTGGGTATATGTCCCTGCTTGCAGGAGAAGACCTAGGCAGAATGTTAAATGTTAAAACATTCTAGAACAAACCAGAGCTGAACAGCCCCGCCCAGGGGGCGGTCCCTCCGGACATTACCCTCCCACCTGCAGCTAACAGACCTCAGTTTTTTCTGCCTAGCAGAAGGAGAAGACGTGGCTCTCCCAGGAGCCAGTCTCCTGGAAGATTTTACTTTTACATTTTATTCCTTTGGGAATTTTATTATTTTATTTTTGAGACCTTCAATCAACTGTCGGCTGGGCAACAGGTTGGGTACACTAGTATCCTCATAGTCTTCCCTGTCCGACCATCGAGCGCGCTGATCCTCGCCTTGTGTGCGTGAGACTCAGTTCACGACATACCCCATGGCTCCAGGGGTGGCCGGGTTGCTTTCATGCTCCCGCGGTCCTCTCAAGATTGAACAGTACCTACTGTATCTTTCGCGGTTGACCGGGCCGACAGCTACGCAGTACGACTCTGTGATAGGTCTGTCTGAAACAAGCCAGTGAGTCCCTCTATTGGCACCGAGGGTGTTCTCCAAGGTGCTCGCGGGACGGGTAAGTAGTCTCTCCTGCTGCAAGGTGAGTACATGCTGGCTGTGTTTCTGTGTGTGGGGGTTCTCCCTGTCTCCCCCCTGTTATGCTGCTCTCTGCACCCTGTTCTGCTGCTGTGCTGTGTGGGGATGCTTGGGGGGTCACTCTGCCCTGGGGGGGGGGGCGCTCCATGTCTGTTAATGTGTTTGGAATGTGTTCTGGGGGAATGTGTGTTGTTTTTTCGTGCGCCATTGGCGCAGTGTTTTAAATTGAAAAAGTGCACCATCGGCGGCCATTTTTCCGCGGCTTAAATCAGTTATACAGGCGCCCGGCGGCCATTCTCTTGTAGCCGCGGCACTTTCAGTTTCATTTTCGGCCTCTAGCGGCGCTGCTGAACGGCGCGAATTCCACATCTCCTCACAGATTCTTCACTCTCCTCAGGCTCGCGCTACAGCGCGGCTCAGACAGCGGTACCGAGCGGTCCCTAGGGGTGGTGAGTACTCCGGGTATCCCCTCCTCAGCCCCAGCATAGCCAGTGGGTGGGCTGTATTATTCACTGTAATAGTGAATAAGGTCTCAGAGGGTGGCAACATGGAGTTTAGTTCACCTGTTTCTTCACACTTGTTAGAGACAACTGGCAGTGCAAAAAAGCCCCTCTCCCCACTTTATTTCCACAAAAAAAAGGGGGTGTGTGCTGATTCAGATATGGGCCTAGCCACTACCGCTCAGGACCCTAGTTCTGAATATATTTGATGGTTTTGAACAGGACATTCCTTGCGAGGAAGACTCCAGATCTGTGTGAGTAAATGACAGGGCGCTTGTTAGTGAACTCATTGCTGCGGTGAGGGACACTTGCAAGCTAAATGCTGCGGATGCAGAATCTGGGATATTGACAATTCATCGTATGTAGTGTGCAAACGATGTGTCTGTATCGACCGATTACTGTGCCCACTAAATTGTAGAAGATGTCATTTTAGAATGTAAAATATTAAAAAACAACAACATGGAGCAACATGCAAGTTGTGAAATACAACAATAGGGACACAGGAGAAGTACTTACTTTTTTTAAGCATTCTGTTAATGCTCCTTAACTGCTCCGGCTCCCTCCGTTTGAGGTAAGACCACCTCTTTCTGAGCTACTCCTTTGATATTTTCACACCGAAATTCTTCTTCAGACTTTTCACTACTTGCTTCATAATTTTGTCCTTCCGAAGATTAGGGTGGGAATACGGCCCATGCTTTGCATCATAATCAGAATTGTTCAATATGGCCGCCATCTCCTCAAAGGATGTATTAGATGCCTTGTAGCACCTCCTTGTTCGTGACCTTTCCCGCTCTGGGCTTGTCTCCTCATTTGAATTCTCTGAATTCACAGACACCTGCTGTGACTCAGCCATGTCGCCTGCGCGCCGAAAGAGAAGGGGCGGGGAAACATCGAGAAAGAACGTCATGGGCGGGCGACGTGTGTCACGCGTGCGTAGTGTATATAAAGCTAACACACATGTGACGTACCTACGTTCTGTGTGCGGATGAAGGAGTTAAGAGCGCCGAACGTAAGACCGAAGGTATGATTTATTACTTGGTACATCAGTGGCCTATACTGCATAGAGATTGAAGAGGCATATATGGGCATAAAGATTGCTCGAGTTTAGAGTGTGATTGACATTTGTATTTTTGTCTGGCAGAAAAAATGAATGCTTTTCTCGAAAAAGAATTCCTGTCTGAGTTTATTGATCGCTTAAGGGAGCTGCCCGCTCTGTGGGAGACCAAAAATCCACAGCACAAAAAAAGGGGTAAGGAAAGCAGCGCTGGAGAGCCTGCTCCCATTTGTGCACACCAGGATGCCCAATGCAACTATTGAGCAGCTGGTCACCAAAATTGGGACCTTGAGAGGCACATATAGGACTGCGCGCAATCGGGTCCTGGCTTCTCAGAGGTCAGGAGCAGCAGCAGGGGAGATATATGTCCCACATTTGTGGTACTACGAAATGTTGGCCTTTCTAAATGACCACATTACACTGAGGGAATCACTTTCCAGCCTTCCCTCCAGCCTTCCCTCCAGCCAAGATGATCCTTCTCAGGATCAGGAGGAGCCTTCCATCTTGGATGAAGACCCAGATCTGTCCGTCTGGAGCCAGGTATAGTATTTTCTAAACATTTTTGGTGAAAAAATTAATGATGTAAAATAGATGTTAAGATGTGAACAAATTTAGTCAATCAAGAAAAAGTGTTTGACATAGCAATAGACAGTAGTGGGCAAAAAAGTTTGGGAGATGAATGCAAAATGATGGGGGCATAATGAGAGTAATAAAAAGAAAATTATAATTATTTGCAACAGTCAATGAGCTGAACATTGTGGGGGTTCTTTACTAAAAGCAAATCCACATTGCACTACAAGTGCAAAGTGCAATAAAAATTGCACTGAAAGTGCACTTGGAAGTAAAGTCGCTGTAAATCTGAGGGGTAGATCTACAGCGACTGCACTTCCAAGTACACTTTCAATGCAATTTCAAGTGCACTTGTGTGTGATTGATGAAACAAAACTCAAAAATATGTCCCTTTTTTTACACAGGAGGAGGTCAGCCAGCATGAGAGGTCGGAAAATGTCAGGCAGGAGGAGGCTGGGGTTAGTGGCAGAGAGGAGGTGGCTGGTCCAAGTGGCAGAGAGGAGGTGGCTGGTCCAAGTAGTAGGACAAGGTGCCAGGTGCCTCCAATCCGCATGCCACCAAGAAGGGCCAGGAGGGATAGGGCTGTGAGTGTGGCTCATGTCACTTTTAAATAAGGGATTGAGGGGCAGACTCACTGAGACCACTGAAATTTTTGACCACGGCCATCCTCCTGCACCTTCTTCTTCTCCTCCACCTCCTTCTTCTCAACCTCCACCTCCTTTTTCACAACCTCCTCCTTCTTCTTCTCCTCCACCTCCTTCTTCTTCTCCTCCACCTCCTTCTTCTTCTCCTCCACCTCCTTCTTCTTCTCCTCCACCTCCTTCTTCTTCTCCTCCACCTCCTTCTTCTCCTCCTCCACCTCCTTCTTCTCCACCTCCACCTCCTTCTTCTCCACCTCCACCTCCTCCTCCTGACATGAGTACACCTCCAGAGGCACAGCCTCCAGCCAGGCGGACAAGGAAGGCTGCAGAGAAGGCTGCAGGGAAGCCTACCAAGAAGGCTGCAGGGAAGCGGAGTAAGAAGACCAGGAAGTGATTCCCTTGCTGCAATGTGGTCTGACAGAAGGCAGCCTGTTGTAGTTCCACAGACTTGGGACATGTATCTAACCTGCTGCTGTTCCTGACCTCTGGGAGTCCAAGACCAGATCGGGCTCACTAATGTATGTGCTTCTCAAGGTCCCAATTTTGGTGTCCACACAGTTGCACAAATTGCAGCAGGCTCTCCAGTGCTGCCTTCTAGTTTGTTTATTCTTATTTTGTATACCAGAATAAATGGCATTTTTTTTTACAGTTAATACTTGCCTATGTGTTTTTGTTAAAGCTAAATATTTAGCTGGTGAGTAGGCAGGTAATTTTCTAAAATTAGAAAGCTAGATTTTAAATGGGACAGATAACACCAAAAAATAGCCTTGAAGGACAAAAAATAGAAGATAATTTTTTTTCTAATTGTGTTAAAAAGAAATGACATCTTGCTCGAGAAAATAAAATAACATATTCATGAGATCTGCATTCAGAAATGTTGCACAAAGTTAGTCAGAAATCTGTGTGAATATCTGCAGCCAAAAACGTTAATAATTGTTCATCATTGTACCATTCTAAAGAATATTTTAATGTGCAGCATTTAAACGATGCAAAAATTGTTAACGCGTGACGAATGTGCTATCTCCATTACGAACGCTAATTTTACAAGAAGGTGCGCTCCCGTCTCATACTTGATCCTGACCATGCGCGGTTTTTGAAGACTCGGAAAAGCATACACATGAACGGTTTTCTCGTCCAAAAACAGTCTGACTAGAATCACGCCAAGAAAAAATGAGACTCCGACGAGAAAAAAGACCGCAGGTCTTCTTTTTTCTCGTCGAGATTTTGGCCAGTTTTCTCGACGAGAAACCATGCACACGAACGGTTTTCTCGTCAAGAAAGCTCTCCCAACTGTTTTCTTGTCGTTTCTTGCTGAGAAAACCGGTTGTGTGTACGCGGCTTAAGAGATAAATACCGCATGACTGGAATACCACAATACCACATGAATTTTTGAGTTAAAATAACTAATGCAATATTTATCACAAAACTGGTCAATTCACTAAAAAAAAAGTGTTATTTAGCAAATGCGTTAAATATTTATGTTTTGCAATATTTATTTTACAAAAATTTTACTGACAGTAAGCAAACTTTTATATACGAAAAAAAAAATAAGAAAAATAAGCCAACAAAGAAAATGTACACATCCACTGAACAGAATAATAAGGACATAGCCAAGGATGGTACAACAAGATAAATATAGGAATATACTTAAAAGAAAAACTGAAAAAAATTAAAGTCTGTCTTGTAGAATTCAATGCTAAAGACTTAAGGTGGTCAAATCAAGACCCCGCTGTATATATAGTGGCAGGGCGTCTCCAGCAGGAAAGGTAGGGTGAGACTACCTCTATTAAAGTGGCAGCCTAAACCGGCTGATACCTTTACCGTTAGATCAGTCATTAACCACTTAAGCCCCGGACCATTATGCAGGTTAAGGACCAGAGGTGTTTTCAGAATTTGGCACTGCGCTGCTTTAACTGGAAATTGTGCGGACATGCAATGTTGTACCCAAACAAAATTTGCGTCCTTTTCTTCCCACAAATAGAGCTTTCTTTTAATGGTATTTGATTGCCTCTACGATTTTATTTTTTTGCGATATAAATGGAAAAATACTGAAAATTTTGAAAAAAATGATATTTTCTACTTTTTGTTATAAGAAAAATCGAATAAACTCAATTTTAGTCATACATTTAGGCCAAAATGTATTCAGCCACATGTCTTTAGTAAAAAAAATGTCAATAAGAGTATATTTATTGGTTTGCGCAATAGTTATAGCGTCTACAAACTAGGGTACATTTTATGAAATTTACACAGCTTTTAATGTATGACTGCCTATCTAATTTCTTGAGGTGCTAAAATGGCAGGGCAGTACAAAACCCCCCCAAATGACCCCATTTTTGAAAGAAGACACCCCAAGGAAAATGCTGAGAGGCATGTTGAGCCCATTGAATATATATTTTTTTTTTGTCCCAAGTGATTGAATAATGACTAAAAAAAATTAAAAATAAATTACAAAAAGTTGTCACTAAATGATATATTGCTCACACATGCCATGGTTATATGTGGAATTGCACCCCAAAATACATTTTGCTGCTTCTCCTGAGTACGGGGATACCACATGTGTGGGACTTTTTGGGAGCCTAGCCGCGTACAGGACCCCGAAAACCAAGCACCGCCTTCAGGATTTCTAAGGGCGCAAATTTTTGATTTCACTCCTCGCTACCTATCACGGTTTCGAAGGCCATACAATGCCAAAATAGCACAAAACCCCCCAAATAACCGCATTTTGGAAAGTAGACACCCCAAGAGGCATGGTGAGTATTTTACAGCTCTCATTTGTTTTTGAAAATGAAGAAAGACATTTTTTTTTTTTTAATTTTCAAAACTTTGTGACAAAAAGCGAGATCTGCAAAATACTCACCATACCTCTCAGCAAATAGCTTGGGGTGTCTACTTCCCAAAATGGGGTCATTTGGGGGGGTTTTGTGCCATCTGGGCATTCCATGGCATCCGAAACTGTGATAGGCAGTGAGGAGTGAAATCAAAATTATACACCCTTAGAAAGCCTGAAGGCGGTGCTTGGTTTTTGGGGTCCCGTACGCGGCTAGGCTCCCAAAAAGTCTCACGCATGTGGTATCCCCGTACTCAGGAGAAGCAACAGAATGTATTTTGGGGTGTAATTCCACATATGCCCATGGCATGTTTGAGCAATATATCATTTAGTGACAACTTTGTGCAAAAAAAATAGTCTTTTTTCCGCAACTTGTGTCAACATATAAAATATTCCATGGACTCGACATGCCTCTCAGTATATAGCTTGGGGTGTCCTGGAATTTTATACAAAACATTAGGAAGCTTACATCCACTCTTCTAACCACTTGAAGACAAAGCCCTTTCTGACCTTTTTTGTTTACATTGTGACAGCAGGAAGGTGGGGTCACCTGGTTGCATCCAGGGGGGTAGATATATTTCGCCCAGATTCAGGCTTTACGCCGACTTATACAACTAGGTGGAGAGTTGTATAAGCCCAGCTGAGGCTAGTGGGCTCATGGATGACTCATACCTCTAGGGAGAGTGTGGGGCGTCGTGCAGACAGGGAGTTGATGAGACCAGCTGAAGCTTGTCAGCTCATTTAGGCCTCTATAAGAACTCCCAGATTCATTAGGTGTTAGCTCATGCCTGGAACCAGACCTGTGTGGACTGTCTAGGGAGAGTGAACCCCTGTGCGGTGAGACAAAGCCTGTGTGGCTATTTGCTTGGACATTTAAAATCAGGGACTTAGGGACTAGGACAGCACTAGGCTGATCCCAGTTGTTAGTTAGGAAACCTGTATGTTTAGTCAGAGGTCAAGTTGACCAGGATTTATTTTATTTATGTTTCTTTTGCTTTGCTGTGTTTTGTCACTGTAAATAGAAAATAAACCGCACCTTTTTGATTTTGAAAACCACAACCTCCGTTTGCTGGGCCTGTTTTTGTGTGGGGAGCCCATCCCGGGGGTCACACACACCCGCTGCCGAGCTAACCCCCTCACAGTTGGTGGAGAACCAGTGGCAGTTTTTTTTTAAGCCAGCATGGAGGAGATACTGAAACAGCTGGCTCTAGCAAATGCCAATCAACAGCAGACAAATGCAGGTTTGCAAAGGAGCCTTGCAGCCCAGCAGCAAGCTCACCAACAGAGTCTGGAAGCTCAGCAACAAGCCCAGCAGCAATCTGAGGCCCGCTTCATAGACCTGTTACAGAAGCAAGAGCAGAGACTACAACAAATGGAAGCAGTAATGCAGCAACGTCCGCAGACCAGTGAGGAAAGCCGTCCCACTAATACCGCGTCCTCTAGGTGAGTCGTTTATTGACAAAAATGACTGGAGAGGATGATCCAGAGGTATTTTTGACCACATTTGAAAGGACCGCTGAAAGAGAAAAGTGGCCTGAGGAGCAGTGGGCTGGACTGGTGGCTCCTCTGTTAACTGGTGAATCGCAGAAAGCTTACTATGACCTAGAGCCTAACCAAGCAAAAGACTATGTGATGCTAAAAGCTGAAATTTTGGCAAGGCTGGGTGTCACCCAGGCTGTCCGGGCTCAGCGTGTGCATAACTGGACTTTCCAGCTTGGAAAACCCCCCAGGTCTCAAATGTATGATCTCATTCACCTGAGCAGAAAGTGGCTACAGCCAGAGACTTTGTCCGCACCAAAGATTGTGGAACGTGTTGTAATGGATCGGTTTTTGAGAGCTCTTCCTACTGCCATCCAAAAGTGGGTAAGCCATGGAGACCCAGAGACGGCCGATGGTCTTGTGGATCGTGTGGAGAAATACTTGGCTACAGAGAACCTGACGGCCTCTTCCAGAGACACTCGGACTTTCCACCCTAAGACCAGACCATCCCCAGGGGCGGATAAGAGGATTCCAAGGAGTGAGGGTGGAGAGAGTGAGAGGGTGGGAGCTCTACCCCAAGTTTGGCGAGAACAGCCTGGGAAATCAGCGGCTCAAGAGGCGGCAAGAAGGATCGTTTGCTACCGCTGCCGGCAAGCGGGACATATTGCAGCCAATTGCCCGGTTGTGGAGGAACCCATGCAGTGTGACTTTCTGACGGGCAGACGTCAGTCGCTGTGTGCGACAGTCGCATGCACTGCCATTCGAGGAACTGAGAAACATTTATGCAAAATGTGTGTTAATGGTAGAAATGTTGTGGTATTGCTGGATTCAGGTAGCCTTGTGACCCTGATAAAGGCTGAGTTAGTTAAAACAGAGGTCTTTGGGAATAGCAAGGTAGCTGTTATTTGTGTGCATGGGGACACCCGAGAGTATCCAGTGACTACAGTGTGTTTCGAGACCCCCAAAGGTACCCTCTCTCATCCAGTGGGCTTAGTATCTCAGTTACCGCATGACGCCATTGTGGGAAGGGATTTTCTGAAGTTCTGGGAACTGTGGGATGATCCTGAGCCCCCCACTGGTGCCCCTATGTACCAGGAATGTGATAGCCAGAACTCCCCTGAGAGTGGTGAGGACTCTCCGGAATTTCCCTTATCAGTATTGGCAGGGGAGACTCAAGAAACTGGAGAGGAGCCCACCTCCTCAGACGAAAACCTACCGTCTGTGGAGTTTTCTGATCTTGAGGTTCACAGGGAAAACTTTGCCACAGAACAGTTGAAAGACCCCGCCCTAATAAAGGCACGGGAAAACGTAGTGAAAATAGATGGCGAGTTAGTGAACCCAGATAATACCTGCACTTACCCATACTTCAGCGTAGAGAAGGACCTACTGTATCGGGTGGCAAAAAGGGCAGAAGAAACCGTTGAGCAGCTTGTGGTGCCCAAACCTTACAGGAAGTTGGTGTTGGAGTTGGCCCATGGGCACATTCTTGGAGGTCATCTGGGGACAGAGAAAACCCGAGAGAGGGTATTACAGAGATTCTATTGGCCGGGGGTGATGAAGGACATAGAAAATTATTGTTCTTCCTGCCCTGTGTGTCAGAGGTCGGCCCCGATGCCACATTTCCGTAGCCCGCTGGTCCCTCTACCCATCATTGAGGTCCCGTTTGTCATGGATATGCATTAATGTCTGTCTGCCATCTTACCTTCCTCCTCATGTGTTCATCTAGAGACCAGACCTCCTTCACCTGGCTTCCTTTATAATCTCCTCCCAGCCTGACTCCACCCCAGGCCCTATCACTGAACACTATATTAACCTGTGCACTGCAAGCCTGCTTTGCTGATCAACGTGTTTGTTAGGCATTGTGTGTTTGGGTTCCTGCCTGCCGTGTGCTACGTCTGTCTCTCTGTTACGTTATTGGCTTGTCCCCGACCATCCCTGTCTGCTCGTGACCCTTGACCTTCGGCTCGTTCTTCGTTATCCTTGTCTGCTTGTGGCCCCTGACCTTCGGCTTGTTATTCGGTTCTCTCTATCGTGTGCTGCTGCTTCCCCTTATCCTACGGGGCGTGAGCTAGGAAACTCCAGGGGCCGCGACCTGGTCCCAGCCTGCAGCGTAACATCCTCACCACTAGAGGCCCTGGAGAAGACCAGCTGGGTCTTAGACTCCGCGCCCTGGGGAATCTTGGCTCTCGCTTCCGTTGGGATCCCGGTTGTGCTCCTCTGGTCCCGCTTTCCACAACCACCCAGTTTCCTATCCACAGAAGCCAGCCATAGGGTTCACTACCTCGCGGTGCACTCCTGTCCCCCTACGGTGTGCATCTGTCACCTGGCCACAGGTGACCCTGACAGTTTGATCAGCCATGAACCCGGCTGACATCCCGCTTCCCGCGGATGATCCATTGCAGGGCATAGTTCGCAGACTTGAGACCCAGGAATCAAATCAGACCCAGGTGATGCGATTCCTCCAGGATCTGGCTTCTCGATTCGAGCAGCTTCAGGTCTCCTTGGGAACCCCGAATCCGCAACCCCAAGTACAACCCGCGGCTGTACCTATCGCACCAGTCGCAGCCTCACACTCACTAAGATTGCCAGCTCCGTTCCGTTTCTCTGGGGACTCCAAGGCCTGCAGGGGGTTTCTCAGCCAATGCACTATTCATTTTGAGCTTCAGCCTCAAAGCTTCCTATCTGACCGGGCTAAGGTAGCCTATATCATTTCCCTCCTCTCCGGTGAAGCTTTGGCCTGGGCTGCCCCCCTGTGGGAGAGGAACGATCCGGTGGTTTCCAGTCTGTCCGAATTCTTGAAGCTCTTTCGTAATATCTTCGAAGAGCCGGCTCGGGCTTCTTCAGCGGCTAGTGCTGTCTTACGTCTTCGCCAAGAATCTAGTTCAGTGGGGCAATATGCTCTTCAGTTCCGTATCCACACAGCTGAATTGAGCTGGAATAATGAGGCCCTGGTCGCTACCTTTTTACATGGCCTCTCTGACCGAGTGAAAGACGAATTAGCGGGAAGAGCCATTCCCGTCGGTCTGGACGATGTAATTTCATTATGCAACCAGATCGACATTCGTTTTCAAGAGAGGTCCTTAGAAAAAAGACGCCAGCACTCTCTGGGTCCTAGCCAGTCTGAGCTCCCCTCCCTTCATTCCGTGGAGCATCCTCTTCCTGCTGAAGAACCTATGCAGCTGGGCCGGACCAGACTAACCCCCGAAGAACGTGCTAGGCGCAGAACTCTGGGCTTGTGCCTCTATTGTGGGGGCAAGGGTCATTTTCGTGACTCCTGCTCGCTTCGTCCGGGAAACGCTCGGGTCTAATACATTTGGAAGGTGGAGTATTGGACCCAGAAACATCACCTTCTCGCCTGCTCTTGCCGGTGTCCCTTCATGTAGGCACTTCTCCTCAGTCAACCCTTGCATACCTGGATTCCGGGGCTGCCGGCAATTTCATGGATTGGAGAACTGCTTCTTCTATGAAGCTTACCCTTTCACCTCTCACTACCCCATTGGTAGTCTCGGCAATTGATGGCACTGTTCTCCCAGGGGGCCCTATTCGCTTCCAGACGCTACCCATTAGGATGTCGGTAGGGATTCTCCACCAGGAGTGGATATCCTTTCTTATTCTACCCAAGGCCTCTACCCCAGTTGTATTGGGCCTCCCTTGGCTACAGCTCCACTCTCCACATGTGGACTGGGTCTCTGGGCAGATCCTGGCCTGGGGTTCCTCATGTTTCTCGTCGTGTCTTCTCAAGGTGACCCCCAAGGAGAGTCTTCCGGTTGCTGCCACTTCTGTTTCTTCTGATCTTCCCGCCGCATACAGCGATTACCGGGATGTGTTCTGTAAAAAATCAGCTGAGGTGCTTCCTCCCCACAGGTCTTTTGACTGTGCTATTGATCTTGTCCCCGGAGCAACTCTACCCAGGGGTCGTACCTACCCTCTGTCCATCCCAGAGACCCAGGCCATGTCGGAGTATGTAGCAGAGAATCTGGAGAGAGGGTTCATCCGGAAATCCTCATCGCCTGCAGGGGCAGGGTTCTTTTTTGTTGCCAAAAAGGATGGTACCTTAAGACCCTGCATCGATTATCGGGGTTTAAATGCGGTTACTATTAAAAATCGATACCCCTTACCCTTAATATCTGAGCTATTCGATAGGTTGAAGGGTGCCTCCATTTTCACCAAGTTGGATCTCAGAGGCGCGTACAATCTCATTCGAATACGGGAGGGTGACGAATGGAAGACTGCATTTAACACTAGAGACGGGCATTACGAATATCTGGTGATGCCTTTTGGTCTGTGTAATGCTCCAGCCGTGTTTCAAAACTTTGTCAATGAAATCTTCAGAGATCTGCTGTACCAGTTTGTTGTCATCTATCTGGATGACATTCTGATCTTTTCTGAAAATCTGCTCGTCCACAGAAACCATGTCCGCACTGTACTTCAACGTCTTAGAGAGAACAATCTCTATGCCAAGCTGGAGAAATGTTCCTTTGAATGTTCTGAGGTCCTGTTTTTGGGGTGCTTTGTCTCATGTTCGGGGCTTCGTATGGACCCTGGGAAGGTCTTGGCTATCACCAACTGGCCTCTTCCTGCTAGCCTCAAGGCCACACAGCGCTTTCTTGGCTTCACTAATTATTATAGGCAGTTCATAAGGAATTACTCTTCCATCGCCGCGCCTATTATCGCTTTGACCAAGAAGGGTGTGAACGCCAGAGACTGGCCTCCCGAAGCTGTCTCTGCATTTCACAACCTGAAACAGGCCTTTGTTTCTGGCCCCCTCTTGAGGAGACCAAATCCTGGGAATGCATTTTTTATTGAAGTGGACGCTTCCTCAATGGGGGTGGGAGCTGTGCTTCTTCAAATCTTTGAGAAGAGACGCCAACCATGTGCGTTCTTCTCCAAAAAATTTTCTCAGGCAGAGAGGAATTATGCCATCGGTGATCGGGAACTTCTCGCAATTAAATTGGCGTTAGAGGAGTGGCGTCATCTCTTGGAGGGTTCCCCTCACTCCATAACGATCTTTACCGATCACAAGAATTTACAGTATCTACAGAATGCTAAACGTCTGAATCCTAGACAGGCCAGGTGGAGTCTCTTCTTTGCCCGTTTTAATTTCACGATTACCTACAAACCTGGTTCCTGCAACGGTCGGGCTGATGCGCTCTCTAGGTCATTTGACACTTTGGACGAGGAGTCCGCCCCTGAACCTGAGCCGATCATTCCCACCTCATGCATTGTTGCCCACTCTACCACCCTGAAGTCTAAAATTCCGCCTGGTAAGACCTTTGTCCCCACTGGGCTAAGAGCTAAGATCCTTCGTTGGGGACATGATTCCAAGGTGGCAGGGCATTCTGGATTCCTCCGATCCTTCCTACTCATCAGTCGTCACTACTGGTGGCCTAATCTCCGCTCAGACGTCAAAGACTACGTTAAAGCTTGTCATGTCTGTGCTCAGTCCAAATCCTCCACACAAGCTCCTGCTGGTCTCCTCATGCCCTTGCCTATTCCTAAGGAACCCTGGGCCCATATTGCCATGGATTTTATCACCGATCTCCCACTGTCTGAGAATAATACAGTCATTTGGGTGGTAATCGATCGATTCTCCAAGATGGCTCATTTTGTTCCTCTTCCTGGTCTTCCTTCTGCCCCTGCCTTGGTTCCCATTTTCATTCGAGAAATTCTCCGCCTACATGGGGTCCCTTCTCATATTGTTTCCGACAGGGGAGTCCAATTCACGTCTCGTTTTTGGAGAGCCTTTTGCAAATCCCTCAATATTGTCTTGGATTTTTCTTCTTCTTACCATCCCCAATCCAATGGACAGACTGAGAGGGTTAATCAGGAGTTAGAGGTCTTTCTTCGCACCTTTGTGTCTTCTCACCATGACGATTGGTCCTCTCTACTCCCGTGGGCAGAGTTCTCCCATAACAATCATGTGAATACCAGTTCGCAGAAGACACCCTTTTTTACAGTTTATGGAAAACACCCTCAACTTCCTCTTCCTATGATCTGTTCTCCAGACATTCCAGCTTTGGCTTCGGTTCAGGAGTCTCTCAATTCCGTTTGGGGTCACGTTCATGATTCCCTCCGGGCAGCTGCTGAAAAATTCAAAGGCTTTGCCGACCGCCGCAGGCGTAAACCGCCTTCTCTTCAGCCAGGGGACAAAGTCTGGCTCTCTACCAGGAACATCAAGCTCCGAGTTCCTTCTCTGAAGTTTGCTCCACGATTCATCGGTCCATACACGGTAACTGCTAAACTGAATCCGGTTTGTTTCAAACTCCAGATTCCTAAGAGCCTTAAAATCACTAACTCCTTTCATGTTGCTCTTCTAAAGCCTTTAGTCCTCAATAAATTCTCTCGTCCTCTTCCTACCGTGGCGCCTGTCTCTGAGGATAATCAGGAGTACGAGATCAGTCAAATTCTGGACTCCCGACTCTGTAAAGGCGTTCTTCAGTACCTCGTTCATTGGAAAGGGTTTGGTCCTGAGGAGAGGTCTTGGATCACTGCATCTGAGGTCTTTGCACCTCGTCTGTTAAAGGAGTTTCATCTGAAGTTTCCCTCTAAACCTGGGCCCAGGCGGGGAAGGGGGAGGCCTCGTAAGAGGGAGGGTACTGTCATGGATATGCATTAATGTCTGTCTGCCATCTTACCTTCCTCCTCATGTGTTCATCTAGAGACCAGACCTCCTTCACCTGGCTTCCTTTATAATCTCCTCCCAGCCTGACTCCACCCCAGGCCCTATCACTGAACACTATATTAACCTGTGCACTGCAAGCCTGCTTTGCTGATCAACGTGTTTGTTAGGCATTGTGTGTTTGGGTTCCTGCCTGCCGTGTGCTACGTCTGTCTCTCTGTTACGTTATTGGCTTGTCCCCGACCATCCCTGTCTGCTCGTGACCCTTGACCTTCGGCTCGTTCTTCGTTATCCTTGTCTGCTTGTGGCCCCTGACCTTCGGCTTGTTATTCGGTTCTCTCTATCGTGTGCTGCTGCTTCCCCTTATCCTACGGGGCGTGAGCTAGGAAACTCCAGGGGCCGCGACCTGGTCCCAGCCTGCAGCGTAACATCCTCACCACTAGAGGCCCTGGAGAAGACCAGCTGGGTCTTAGACTCCGCGCCCTGGGGAATCTTGGCTCTCGCTTCCGTTGGGATCCCGGTTGTGCTCCTCTGGTCCCGCTTTCCACAACCACCCAGTTTCCTATCCACAGAAGCCAGCCATAGGGTTCACTACCTCGCGGTGCACTCCTGTCCCCCTACGGTGTGCATCTGTCACCTGGCCACAGGTGACCCTGACACCGTTTGAGAGGATCGCCATGGATTTGGTAGGGCCTATAATCAAGTCCGCTAGGGGGCACCAGTACATATTAGTTATAATGGACTATGCCACCCGTTATCCAGAAGCGATCCCTCTCCGAAATACCTCGGCCAAAACCATAGCCAAAGAGCTATCTCTTGTGTTTAGCCGGGTGGGTATTTGTAAAGAACTGCTTACGGACCAAGGTATACCCTTTATGTCCCGGGTTATGAAGGAGCTGTGTAAATTGTTCAAAGTGACGCAATTACGTACATCTGTGTATCACCCCCAAACCGATGGGCTGGTTGAAAGATTCAACAAAACCCTAAAACAAATGTTGAAGAAAGTGGTGGATAGAGATGGAAAGGATTGGGACTGTCTACTTCCTTATCTGATGTTTGCTATTAGGGAGGTGCCCCAATCCTCTACGGGATTCTCCCCCTTTGAGTTACTGTATGGGAGACACCCAAGAGGGCTGTTGGATATTGCCAAGGAAACTTGGGAAAGTGAGAGTTCTCCCCACAGGAGTGTGATTGAGCATGTCGCCCTGATGCAAGACCGAATTGCACAGGTAATGCACATCGTGAAGGAACATTTGGCCCAAGCGCAGTTAGCACAGCAGAGAGTGTACAACCGTGGAGCCAAGACCCGTACCTTTTCCCCGGGGGATAGGATACTGGTACTTGTCCCTACGGTTGAAAGTAAATTCCTTGCCAAATGGCAAGGCCCCTATGAGATAATGGAAAAAGTGAGCGAAGTGAATTACAAGGTTAGACAACCAGGAAGGCGAAAGCCCGAACAGATCTATCACGTTAATCTGTTGAAAGCCTGGAGGGATAGAGAGTCCCTAGTCGCAGACACTTGGTCACCAGCTCAAACTGGTTGCGTGATTCCTGAGGTTGGAATAGCAGCCACCTTGTCACAACCCCAACAACAGGAGGTTAAGGAGTTTGTGCTTCGCAACAAGGAGGTATTCTCTGAGCTGCCGGGACAAACATCTGGGGTAGAGCATGACATCATTACCCCGCCCGGTGAAAGGGTGAAGTTAAAACCCTATCGGATCCCAGAGGCCCGACGGGAGGCAATACGGGAGGAAGTACAGAAAATGCTGAACTTAGGGGTGATAGAGGAGTCCCAAAGTGATTGGTCTAGTCCCATTGTGTTGGTGCCTAAACCGGATGGGAGCTGGCGATTTTGTAACGATTTTCGTCAGTTGAACAAAGTTACAAAATTTGACACCTACCCCATGCCACGTATAGATGAGTTGATCGACCGGCTGGGAACAGCCCGATACATGACGACTCTTGACCTCACAAAAGGGTATTGGCAAATCCCCCTGGCCAAGTCGGCCAAAGAGAAAACCGCATTTGTAACCCCAGACGGGGCGTTCCAATATAAAAGAATGCCGTTCGGGTTACAGAATGCGCCGGCCACATTCCAGCGGAAAATGGACCAGATGCTGAGGCCCCATCGGAAGTATGCTGCGGCTTACCTGGATGACGTAATTGTCCATAGCACAGATTGGGCCTCACATCTGCCAAAAGTGCAAGCAGTCCTGGACTCTGTTCGGGAAGCGGGGTTTACGGCTAACCCCAAGAAGTGTACCATTGGGCAGGAGGAGGCCAAATATCTTGGGTACACCATTGGGAGGGGAGTAATAAAACCCCAACTCAACAAAGTCGAGGCCATCCAGAGTTGGCCACGTCCCAACAGCAAGAAGCAGGTACGAGCCTTTCTGGGAATCGCTGGGTATTATCGGCGATTCATTCCCCACTTTGCTTCTAAGGCTGTGCCCCTAACCAACCTGACGAAGGGGAAAGGGTCGGTCATGATTAAATGGACCCCCGAGGCTGAGGCAGCATTCCAATTCTTGAAACAAGCCTTATGTAGCCAGCCAGTGTTGTACTCACCCGACTTCTCTAAAGACTTTGTCGTACAAAGTGATGCGTCAGATGTGGGGTTAGGAGCAGTATTGTCCCAGGTCTGGAACGGGGAAGAGCACCCAGTCATTTACCTCAGCAGGAAGTTGAAGTCCCATGAGGTAAATTACGCCACCGTTGAAAAGGAGTGTTTAGCGGTGAAGTGGGCTCTAGATTCCCTTCGGTACTATCTGCTAGGTAGGCACTTTGACATGGTTACGGATCACGCTCCGTTAAAGTGGATGGCTCAAAACAAGGAAACAAATAGAAGAGTGAATAGGTGGTTCCTGGCCCTCCAGGAATTCAACTTCACAGTAAAGCATCGCCCTGGCGTTCAAATGGGGAATGTGGATGCTTTGTCTCGAGTACATGAATGCCTGATTGCTGGTGTTCCAACCCCGAGGTTAAAACAAGAGGGGGGGGTATGTGACAGCAGGAAGGTGGGGTCACCTGGTTGCATCCAGGGGGGTAGATATATTTCGCCCAGATTCAGGCTTTACGCCGACTTATACAACTAGGTGGAGAGTTGTATAAGCCCAGCTGAGGCTAGTGGGCTCATGGATGACTCATACCTCTAGGGAGAGTGTGGGGCGTCGTGCAGACAGGGAGTTGATGAGACCAGCTGAAGCTTGTCAGCTCATTTAGGCCTCTATAAGAACTCCCAGATTCATTAGGTGTTAGCTCATGCCTGGAACCAGACCTGTGTGGACTGTCTAGGGAGAGTGAACCCCTGTGCGGTGAGACAAAGCCTGTGTGGCTATTTGCTTGGACATTTAAAATCAGGGACTTAGGGACTAGGACAGCACTAGGCTGATCCCAGTTGTTAGTTAGGAAACCTGTATGTTTAGTCAGAGGTCAAGTTGACCAGGATTTATTTTATTTATGTTTCTTTTGCTTTGCTGTGTTTTGTCACTGTAAATAGAAAATAAACCGCACCTTTTTGATTTTGAAAACCACAACCTCCGTTTGCTGGGCCTGTTTTTGTGTGGGGAGCCCATCCCGGGGGTCACACACACCAGCTGCCGAGCTAACCCCCTCACAACATGAAAACATTTTTTTTTTTTTGCAAGAAAATTATGTTGAACCCCCAAAAATTGTATATTTTTTTAAAGCAAAGGCCCTACAGATTAAAATGGTGGGTGTTGCATTTTTTTTTTCCACACAGTATTTGCGCAGCGATTTTTCAAAGGCATTTTTTTGGGGAAAAAATACACTTTTTTTAATTTTAATGCACTAAAACACACTATATTGCCCAAATGTTTGATGAAATAAAAAAGATGATCTTAGGCCGAGTACATAGATACCAAACACGACATGCTTTAAAATTTTGCACAAACGCGCAGTGGCGACAAACTACATACATTTTTAAAAGCCTTTACAGGGTACCACGTTAGATTTACAGAGGAGGTCTACTGCTAAAATGACTGCCCTCGATCTGACCTTCACGGTGATACCTCACATGCATGATGCAATTACTGTTTACATATGACGCCAGACCGACGCTTGCGTTCGCTATTGCGCAAGAGCAGGGCAGGACAGGGGTGCTTTATTTATTTATTTATTTTTATTATTAATTTTGCTTTTTTATTTTATTTTTAAACTGTTCTTTCCATATTTTTTTTTTTTTTTTTTTTTTTATCATTTTTATTGTTATTTCAGGGAATGTAAATATCCCATATGATAGCAATAGGTAGTGACAGGTACTCTTTTTTTGAAAAAACTGGGGTCTATTGGACCCTAGATCTTTCCTCTGCCCTCAAAGCATCTGACCACACCAAGATCGGTGTGATAAAATGCTTTTCCAATTTCCGAATGGCGCTTTTTATATCCGGGGGGGGGGCATACCCTCCCACTGCTTGTAAAAGCAGTCCAGAGGCTAATTATCCGCTAGGATTGCTTTTACATGAAAGTCGGCCGCTGGCTGAAAAGAATGATACCAAGATGATACCTAAACCCGCAGGCATCAATCTGGTATAACCAAAGTCCAGCAACATACCAGTACGTTGCTGGTCCTTGTTGGACATGTATTGTAATCTTTTTTTTTCATGCCTCAGTCGGAATTTTGACCGTATGTACACGGCATTAGGACCAAAATCGCTCCTCCGCCCCTGTGCCCCCATGCTTCGGCATATATGCTCTTTTTTTTTACCTGTGGTGGTGAAATCACCTCCTACAGCACTGGAGTCGCATGGATCAGGCCTGTCTCTGCGAACGCTGCAGTTGTGTGTGTTGTGTTTTGTAAGTGACAGTGATCAATCGATACTGCACTTGGGTGGCCTGGGCTGGACGGAGGGGCAAAACGCAGGTGCTAGCAGGTATCTGGGCTGATCCCGCTAATTCCGGTATTCTAATGGCGGGCTGATCCCGCTAACACTGCGTTTTTGGGAACCCTAAATTGCTGGGGACGCTAGTATAGATCTGATCAGATCAGATATTGATCTGTTCAGATACTATACCACTAAGGGAGGTGTATGCTTCACGCGTGGGTGTTAGCGTTACTGGCACTAACCTGACGCTGCCTGGGGCGACGCAGACCCTCTCTGACAGTAAAACCTAATTGATATCACCCGCCGGGCGATCAGGGGGTTAAACCTTTATTGGGTTATATACGGCGGGTGCCCTGACACTATAAAAAGCAAACTAACTAACCAGCGTCACCCGTAACACTTATATGGTGATCACTGGTGAAAGGGTTAACTAGGGGCAATCAGGGGGTTAAACCTTTATTAGGTAATATATGGGGTTACCCGACGCTATAAAAACCTGCGGCGAACCTAAAAAAAAGAACTCTTCCTATCGGCATCACCGACACTAAGACAGCCATCAGAAAAACGATTGCTTAGTGACAGCGGTGCTAGGGGGTGAAAGGGTTACCTGGGGGGGCGATCAAGAGGATAAACCTTTATTAGGTAATATATGGGGGTACCCGACGCTATAAAAACCTGTGGCGAACCTAAAAAAAATAACTGGCTACCTATCGGCATCACCGACACTAAAACAGCGATCAGAAAAACGATCGCTTAGTGACGGCGGTGCTAGGGGGTGAAAGGGTTACCTGGGGGGCGATTAAGGGGTTAAACCTTTATTAGGGGGTGGGGTTAGGGGGCTACACTGGACCTAAAGCTAACTGCCCTGACACTTTTACAGTCACAAATGTCACTGATTGCAGTGATCAGTAAATGGGGGCTGGGGGGTGTCTGGGGGGGCGATCATGTGCCTATGTGTGCTGGTGTTAGTGTAGTGTTTGTGCACTAACCTCCGTGTCTTCTCTCATGCGGCGCTCGGTATATGTGAGCGCCGCATGAGGGATGACATCACTTCCTCCTGCCTGTGTAAACACTACACAGGCAGAGGAAGCTTTTCATTCGCCGGGAGCGATCGCGAGGGGGTGGCCAGAATCAAATGGCGGCCCCCTCATCACGGATCGCTCCCGAAGCAATCCCGGCCGCTCACTGTACCGGAGGGGGGTCCGATTGGCCCGAAGGCTTTCACACTGAAGCGGTGCGCTAGCAGGACCGCTCCAAAAGTCCTGCTAGCCGCATCTTTACAGCGGTGAAGGAGCGGTGTGTTCACCGCTCCTTTACCGCGGCTGCCCATTGAAATCAATGGGACACAGCGGTAATACCTCCTGCAAACCGCGGCAATAGCCGTGGTTTGCGGGCGGTATTAACCCTTTTTCGGCCGCTAGCGGGGGTTAAATTCACCCCGCTAGCGGCCGCATACCGCGGTGATAACGACGGTATAGCGGTGCTGAAAATCGCGCCGCTATACCGCCACCGCACCTGCCCACCCCAGTGTGAAAGGGGCCTTAATCTAGGCCAGGGGTAGGCAACGCCCGACACTGGTGCCGCAAGCGGCACTCAAAGCTTATTTTGCCGGCACTTGACTCCCTCCCCATCAGCAGCGCAGGATACCCCAAATTGATCCAAAGATAGGAATGCCATTGTCCAACATATTATCCTGGGGATCCAGTCGCATCTGAGGTTGTGGTTAAGCCGAGCATTGGTCCTTTGCTATGGAATTGCCAGCACAAAAATGGACTTCACCGGTCCCACCAATAGCCAGTGAGTGGGTGTCTAAGGTTAATCTGAATCTGTACTTGTGTCAGGCGTTCTACTTGTACTTGTGAGTATAGCCCTGTCAGGTGAAACGCGTTAGTAGGGGGTCCTTTTGCCAGGGAGTGTCACAGTGTTTGCCAGCTTAGAAAAAAATGGGAACTTGTGTGATGTCATCAGTGTAAGATTTGCTTTTTTCTAGAACACCTGACTTCCCAGCGTATTAGTCCCCCCAAAAAATTCCCACAAAATACGGTAGGAGTGGTTCTAAACACCATACCTTGTGCCAACAAATGTATTTATTTGAACCATTACCCTGTCAATGTCTGCTGTATACAAATGTGTTCAGCTATACATCATTTACTGCTGTATGAAAGTACATTGTGTTGCAGTTAAGCTTTAATAGGCGTGTTATGTTCCATGTCTTAGTAAGCAGTTGTAATAGCTACTCTTAAGATAAAGTGTTGTTTTTGCACAAGGACAGTTCCAATACACTTATCTGCTGTTTGGATTTATGTATCATCTTCACCCTGACTGGTAGAAAAGGAGGTCATATTCTGTACGTTTCTTTGTCTTTTTTTTTTTCTTTTCATTTTGTGTTGAAAAAAACATGAATAAATAAAATATGATTTAAAAAACTTACATATACATAACATACAATCTGGGGATTTAATAAAGCTAATACAACTGTTTTGTGACAGTAGTCTCTATCTGAACTACCGGCCTCTATCTGTCACCAGTTCTCAGATTCGGATACTGGCGGTAATTAAAACCAGTCCCGAGCTGACATACACCAGTGCTTACAGGGGGCCTTGTCTGTGCTAGGAAGCTGTCATGTGTGTAACAGCTTCCCGCACAGGGCTCTATCCCCGGCCCCATTTAGCTGTCGGCCAGGAGATTCCCCGGCCATAAGCTAAATGTAAACAATAGAGGCTGGTGATAGTGGTAACATCATTACCCAAAGATGGCGGTGCCTATATTTGGGAAATGACTTGTTAATGGCTGCGCAGGGCCTGATGGAGTACTGAGAAACTAGTTCCCCAACAGGTCAGCTTTACTTTTGATTGACAGCACACAGCAGTGGGCAGATTCCAAAGGCACTATTGAACTAAATAGTGGCTTTGGATTAGCCCACTGCTGTGTGCTGGCAGGAAACAGCAAGGTGGACCTAATGGAGAACTTGCCTCTCAGTTTTTCATCAGGCTCCGCCCAACCCTTCTACAAAGCCCCTCGGCCATGCACCCAGCAGGTACATGAATTGGGCACAAGCACCAACACTTTTGGTGCTGCGTCCCGAAAGAAGTCTAAAGTCACCAACACCCTTTATGAATTCCTCTGAATATCTTTATTGATTTCATTATTCTGATAAAAAAAGCGCAACATATGGTGCAGCTGTGCATAGTAGCCAATTAGCTTTTAACTTCAGCTTGTTCAATAATGCTTTAACAATAAGCCCAAGTTCACACTGACAGCGGGAATGAAATTGTGCGAGTTCCGCTGAACTCACACTATTTCATTCCCGCATGTCAGTCCCGATTTCGTGGGGGGTTTCAGAGACATCTGTGCGGGTTTCTGTACAGATGTCAATGGAAATCGCTCCCGGAAATCGCCAAAAGTAGTACAGAAGCTACTTTTTGGGAATTGATGCGGCGTCGCACCGATTTGGACGGTGCCATTGCCGCCGATTTGGCATGTGATTTGACATGTCAAATTGCATGCCAAATCACATCAATGTGAACCAGGGCTAAAACCTGGAAGCTGATTAGTTTCTATGCACATCTGCACCAGATTTTAGGAAATCAACCCTACTGAGCTTTTCTATTTTTGAGACAATCGACATGTGTTGATCCAACTGCCATTGAATGTGTTTGGCTAATATGAAGGCAAAGCAAAGAGCAAAGTTGATGTATAAAACAAAGTACTCTATAGCAGCCAATCAGATTGAAATTTTCCTACAGTATACCTTGCACTGCAAAAGACCTAAACTCTTCTTATTAGCCCTTCACCCCCACCCACCCAATTTAATTGCTAACTAAAAAAAAATATATATATATATATATATATATATATATATATATATATATATATATACATACACATATATATATATATATATATATATATATATATATATATATATATATATATATATATATTAGTAAAAGATGGGTCTAGATGACTTCACTGAGCATTACAGAAGCACATTCTTAAGTTTGGGATTCTCAGGTTACCCGGGAGGCTGCAGGAAGTGATACTGGTGGCACCTAAAAAACATTAGCTGTAGCCATATTAGAATACTTACCGCAGCCCAGGTTCTGCATTTTGCTTAGGCACAGGTGACATCACTCAGGCTTCCTGGAAAACCTGAGGCCTAGTCGAGTGGCCTAGAAACTGAGGTCTGCCGTAAGTGTGCCGTACTTATTAATGGCGGGGCAGTGGTATAATTGTTGTCACTGGACATCATATGACGTCCTTCACAACATGCCGCTTGTGCGCGCCGATAGGTGGTGTATTGTGTTGCTTGAACACATCGCATCTCCGATCACAGTAAAGAGCCTGTGACGTAGGCTTTTTACCATGTGATCAGCTGTGTCCAATCACAGCTGATCACAGTGTAAATAGGAAGTGCCGGTTATTGACATTCCTCTACTCACTCTGACAGCGCCTGAGTAGAGGAGAACCTCTGACAGGGGGAATCTGTGCTGATAATCATTGCAATGATTATCAGTGCAGCCCCATCAGTGATGCCTGCCAGTGCCCACCAGTAGTGCTTACCAGTGATGCCCATCAGTGCATTTCAGTGCCCATCAGTGATGCCTGTCAGAGCTTCCTCATCAGTGCCGCCCATCAGTACCATCTATTGGTGCCAATCAGTGCCGCCTATCAGTGCTGCATATTAGTGCCACCTCATCAGTTCCCATCTGTGCCGCCTCATTAGTGCACATCAGTGAAGGAGAAAAATTACTTATTTACAAAGTTTGATAACAGAAAACGAAGAAAAACTTTTTTTATTTTTCTGAATTTTCAATCTTTCATTTGTTTAGCAAAAAATTAAAAACCCAGTGGAGATTAAATTTCACCAAAATAAAGGTCGATCTGTCTCAAAAAATGGATACAAATTTATTTTGGGTGTAGTGTTGCATGGCCACGCAATTGTCATTTAAAGTTTGACAGCGCTGAAAGCTCAAAACTGGCTTGGGCAGTAAGGGGGTAAAAGTAGTTGGTATGGAAGTGGTAATGTTAGGTTGACTCAACGTTAGTTCACTGAATGATTGATTCTGATTGGTTTCTGTGGGTTGCTGCTCATTGCCTTTTGCTTTACAGAAAAACGTCTGCTAGTGTCTAGTCCCCGACTTTGTGCTGATGATTTGTGTCCTAAAGGTTTTCCTTTAATATCTGCAAAACTGTTTGTCTGCCTGTACTGTTCCTGCAGCATCTGACATGACATACTGTACTCTGGACAATTCACCAAAATAAGGAACAGTTTTCAGCGATGATGAGTACAGATCTGCAGGATGCTGCTACCTTTCTGGCTTGTTGCCCTGCACTCTACAGAATGTTTATTTGAAGATATCTTTGACTGGCTTTCAAAGAGCTCAAATAAGGGAGATTTATAACTTGGTGAAATTTAATCTTGTCTCTTTTTTTTTTCATTCTTAGGTAAAGCAATACATAAATTTATGTGTGATCTCCACCATGAAAGGTGAGTGAGACTATTCTGGGCAATGACATCCAAGCATCAAACGCATTGTAATATTGATGTTGCTGTTCGGTGGAGAGGAATTATAATATTTATTCATTGTGTGTATGTATGTATTCCAATTAAAATGTCTCTGCATCTTGTGTGCCAAGCCCACCCTGCTAACTGGCTTGAAAGGCAACAGTGCCATCTATAGGGGAAATCTGGAAGGTGTTAGCTTATCAGCCATACCAGTTTTTAGAGGTGCAGTGCCACTAGGGAGTCTGCATAATATAGGCATTGTGACATTTTATATCTCTATATTCATAAAGACCTGAATGTGAAATAATGGTTATTGTTCCATCCGTTTTTATTCTGTGTTTATTCCAAAATAATCGCTCAGGAGACTTTTCTTAAAGTAATTAGTTCCCTTGTGTCTATTCGTAATCCAATTCAGCATTAGCATGGAGCATGGCTGCTGGAGTCATTCTTAAGTCATGCTTAATTATTTTTTTTCCAGTATGACATTATGTATTGGTTAATACAGTTGTGTATCTTAGAAACCAAAATGTGCTGCCTGCTATTCTTTGCTATGCAATTCTCTGCTTCCTAATTAATGGTAGAACATTGCAACATCACTGGTTGTAGACTGTGGATCAAATACAACCAGGGTGGATATAAATCAATGTTCCTCTTATCGTCCATGGACTGACACAGCTGGATACTGTAAACGTGTGGGTATATGTCCCTGCTCGCAGGAGAAGATCTAGGCAGAATGTTAGATGTTAGAAACATACATTCTAGAACAAACCAGAGCTGAACATCCCCGCCCAGGGGGGCGGTCCCTCCGTACATTACCCTCCCACCTGCAGCTTGCAGCCTCAGTTTTTTTCTGCCTAGCAGAAGGAGAAGACGTGGCTCTCTCAGGAGCCAGTCTCCTGGAAGATTTTACTTTTAAATTTTATTCCTTTGGGAATTTTATTCTTTTTTTGAGACCTTCAATCGACTGTCGGCTGGGCAACAGGTTGGTTACACTGGTATCCTCGTAGTCTTCCCTGTCCGACCATCGAGCATGCTGATCCTCGCCTTGTGTGCGTGAAACTCAGTTCATGACATGCCCCATGACTCCAGGGGTGGCCGGGTTGCTTTTATGCTCCCGCGGTCCTCTCAAGACTGAACAGTACCTGACTGACTGTATCTTTCGCGGTGGACTGGGTTGACAGCTACGCAGTACTGCTCTGTGATAGGTCTGTCTGAAACAAGCCAGTGGGTCCCTCTGGGACGGGTAAGTAGTCTCTCCTGCTGCAGGTGAGTACATGCTGGCTGTGTTTCTTTATATGGGGGGGTTTCTCCCTGTCTTCCCCCTGTTATGCTGCTCTCTGCACCCTGTACTGGTGCTGTGCTGTGGGGGTGCTTGGGGGTCACTCTGGCCTGGCTGGGGGGCGCTCATGTCTGTTAGTGGACTCTGGGAAGAGGAGCAGTGTTCTGGTCTGTGAGGTGGGGACTTATTGTATGCGCCATTAGCGCGTGCATTAGCGCTGGTTGTATATAAAATAATGCGCTCGGCGGCCATCTTGCCGTGGTTCAATGGCGCAGTTATATCTGCGGCCGGCGGCCATTTTCTTGAAGCCGCAACGCTTTTACTTCCGTTTCGGCCTCTAGCTGCGGCGCGAATCTCCTCACAATCTCCTCACAGATTCTTCACTCTTCTCAGGCTTCACAGCGCGGTTTCTTCAGCAGAACTGAGCGGTCCTTAAGGGTTGGTGAGTCCTCCGGGTATCCCCGCCTCAGCGTAGCCAGTGGGTGGACTGTATATTCACTGTAGTAGTGTATAAGGTCTCAGAGGGTGGCGATATGGAGTCTGGTACACCTGCTTCTCCACACTTGCCTGAGGCAACTGGCAGTGCCCCTGCACCTGCGGTCCCTATGGACCAGTTGTCGGCAGTCCTGGACTCATTCCTTGTCAGAATGGAAGCGGTGTGTGAGCGCAAGGGAGCTGTAAAGCGCCCCCTCCCCACACATTCTCCTGTAGGGGAGTGCTCTGTCTCAGATATGGGCCTAGCTCCTGCCGCTCAGGACCCTAGCTCTGAGGATTTTGATGTTTTTGGCCAGGACATTCCTTGTGAGGAAGACACCAGTCCTGAACCAGTAACTGACAGGGTGCTTGTAAGTGAACTCATTGATGCTGTGAGGGACACTCTCAAGCTGAATGTTCAGACTGAGGAACCCCAGGTGGAAACTGTCTCCTTTGGTTCCTTTAAAACCGTCTCTTCAAAAAAGGTCTTTCCATATTTGCCTTTTTTTTTTTTTAATACATTCATTGACCAAGTCTGGGATAAGCCGCAGAAGACTTTGACGGTCCCGCAGCGCCTAGCCATAAGGTACCCCTTTGAGGAGGACCTGGTTAAAAAGTGGGCTCACCCCCCAGTGGTCGACCCCCCGGTCGCTCGTTTGAATAAGGCTACCATGCTCCCAATGGAAGGGACTCCTGCATTTAAGGATCTCACTGACAGGAGGTCTGAGGTGGTGAGTAGAACTATGTTTGCCTTATTGGGGTCTGCCTTACGCCCTATAGTGGCGGCGACACTTGTGTCTCAGACACTCACAGGTTGGGCAAAGATTTTGCACCAGACGGTACATGAACATAATCTCCCTCCTGAGACGATTGCCCTGGCTCATCAACTTGTGCAGGGTCTGGTCTATGTGTGCGATGCCACGATGGATAAAGCCCCTTTAATATCTGGGGCCTCTATCTCTGCTGTGGTGCTGCGTCGCCTTTTCTGGCTAAAATGCTGGTCGGCCGACCTAGCTTCCAAAAAGCTCCCGGCTGACTTGCCCTTTAAGGGCGGTAGACTGTTTGGGGCCGCCCTGGATGACATTATTAAGGATGTCACAGGGGGTAAGAGCACCTTCCTCCCTCAGTCTGTTAAGGGAAAGGAGCCCCTCCGCAGGTCGGGCCCTTCCTTTCCGGCGAAGAAAAAGCTTTTTCGTCAGTCAGAATCCACGGGTAAGCCCGCCCAGACTGAGAAAAGTGCGGCGGGGGGAAACAAGCGACCCGGGGTGCGTAAGCCTACCAAGCAAGCTCCCAAGCCCGCCACTGCATGAAGTCTTGTCCCTGCCCGACTCTGGGGTGGGGGGACATCTTCGCAGGTTCACGGTTCGATGGACCTCCCGGATCTCCGACCGGTGGGTGTGCGAGGTGGTCACCTCCGGATACAGGATAGAGTTCTGCTCATGGCCCCCAAACAGGTTCTTCCCCTCCAACCTCCCTGCCCTCTGGGCGTCCCTCTTGGGGGCCGTACAGGATTTGCTCGGGTGCGGAGTGATTGTGCCAGTTCCTTCACAGGAGAGGTTTCAGGGGTTTTGCTCAAACCTGTTTGTTGTCCCGAAGAAGGACGGGGTACGGCCAATCCTGGACCTCAAGGCTTTGAATGCCTATGTGAAGGTACAAAAATTCCGGATGGAATCTATTCGCATGGTGATTGCGACACTCCACCAAAGGGATTTCCTGGTGTCCTTGGATATCAAGGACGCTTACTTGCACGTCCCAATCTGCGCAGGTCACCAGAGGTTTCTGCGCTTTGCCATAGGCGAAGTCCACTATCAGTTCGTGGCTCTTCCCTTCGGCCTAGCATCGGCACCACGGGTTTTCACCAAAGTGCTTGCCCCGGTTCTAGCTTTGCTGAGACAGCGAGGAATTGTTATCGTGGGCTATCTGGACGACCTCCTTCTAAGAGAAGAAACTGGCTCAGAATTGGAGGAAAATGTGACAATAGTCAGCCAGACCCTCCGAGACTTCGGGTGGCTTCTGAACATGCAGAAGTTGGTTCTAGTCCCGACTCCACGTTTGGAGTAACTGGGTCTGATCCTGGACACTTCGGCAGTGAAGGTGTTTCTACCCGCGGAGAATTACTGACACTTCAGTCGGCAGTTCGGGTCCTGACGGCCCGAAAATGGTCGTCAATCCGTTTCTGCATGAGGGTCCTGGGACTAATGGTGGCCTCCTTCGATCCCGTATGCCCAATCACACACTCGGGCATTGCAGAAGGGAATTTTGTCTATTTGGGACAAGTCCCCATTGTCATTGGATCTTCAGATTCCAGTGAGTCACTCAGTCAAGGCATCCCTGACGTGGTGGCTGAGATCCCCGGCTCTTCAGGCCGGGAAGTCGTTCCTCCCCATCCAGTGGACGGTGGTCACAACGGATGCCAGCCTGACGGGCTGGGGAGGAGTTTGGGGAGTCCTGTCAGCGCAAGGCCTCTGGACTCCAGACGAATCTTGTCTCCCAATCAACATTCTGGAATTCAGTCAGACAGAATTCAGTCAGACAACGCCACAGCGTGGCGTATGTCAACCATCAGGGGGGCACTCGGAGCTCGGCTGCGGCATCCGAGGTTGCCCACATCCTAAGGTGGGCGGAAAGAAGCGTGCCGGCGCTGTCGGCCGTCTACATTCCGGGCGTAGAAAATTGGCAGGCAGACTATCTGAGTCGCCAGTCCTTGGACCAGAGGGAGTGGTCCTTGCATCCGGAAGTGTTTCAACTCCTTTGTCGGCGGTGGGGCACACCGCATGTGGACCTGATGGCATCTCAACTCAATCGCAAGGTGTCGAGGTTTGTGGCCAGGTCCAGGGACCGCTGGGCGGATGCCTCGGACGCGTTGGTGGCCCCGTGGGGTCAGTATCACTTGATATACGCTTACCCTCCACTGCAGTTGATTCCTCGTCTGCTGCGCAGGGTAGCGGCCGAGGCCATTCCGGTGATCCTCATTGCCCCGGATTGGCCTCGGCGTCATTGGTACGCCGATCTGGTACGTCTCATCGCGGACGTCCCTTGGCGACTGCCCATGAGGGAGGACCTTCTGTCTCAAGGTCCTATCTTTCATCCTGCTTTACAGTCTCTGGTTTTAACGGCATGGCTATTGAGAGCCAGGTGCTGAAGGACCGAGGCCTGTCGGATTCGGTGATTTCAACCATGTTCAGGGCACAGAAGTCTTCTTCTGGAAAGATCTATCACCGTACCTGAAGAGCTTGCATCGCTATGTGCGAAGAGCTAGACTTGTGTCCATGGACGTACTCTGTCCCCAGAATCCTGCGATTCTTGCAGCGTGGTGTAGCCCAAAGGCTGGCTTTGAGCACTATTAAGGGTCAGATTTCGGCCTTGGCCGTTTTCTTTCAACGACCCTTAGCAGGTCATTCTTTAGTTAGCACTGTTGTGCAGGGGGTTCGCCATGTGGTTCCCCCTGCCAAGCCTCCGCTCCCTCCTTGGGATCTGAACTTAGTGCTCTCGGTTCTTCAGGAACCTCCTTTTGAAAATATCAGAGATATTCCTCTTTTAACCTTGTCTCAGAAGGTGGCTTTCTTAGTGGCCATCACTTCTGTTAGACGGGTGTCTGAGTTGGCGGCTCTGTCATGCAAGTCGCCTTACCTGGTCCTCCATAAGGATAAGGCGGTGTTGCGCCCGCGACCATCTTTCCTTCCAAAGGTGGTTTCGGCCTTTCACCTCAATGAGGACATTGTCCTTCCGTCCTTGTGCCCTCATCCATCGCATCCTAGAGAGTTTGCGCTTCACAATTTGGATGTGGTACGAGCCTTACGGGTGTACCTGTCTGCTACTGCTTCCATTCGGAAGTCTGACTCACTGTTTGTGTCTGTCTCTGGTCCAAAACAGGGCAAAGCGGTTTCGTCTGCCACCATTTCTAGGTGGATCAGACAGACCGTTATTCAGGCCTATGCCATTAAGGGGCGGGCGCCTCCCTTTCCGGTTACGCCGCATTCTCCTAGGGCAATTAGTGCTTCCTGGGCTTTCCGACATCAAGCGTCGGTTGCACAAGTGTGCAAGGCGGCGACCTGGTCGTCCGTTCATAAGGTTGATGTGGCTGCATCTTCAGATGCTTCCTTCGGCTGCAAAGTGTTGCAGGCCGCTGTTTAATGTTGCAACTCCTCCGTTGAGGAGCTCTGCTTGTTTGGAGTGAAGTTTTGGTTGTTCCTTTACTACTGGTCCCACCCTTCTGATACTGCTTTGGGACGTTCCACACGTTTACAGTATCCAGCTGTGTCAGTCCATGGACGATAAGAGAAAATAAGATTTTTGTACTCACCGTAAAATCCGTTTCTCTGACGTCCATGGACTGACACAGCACCCACCCTTCTTTTAAGGTTTGTACTGCTTTGTTACGAACTGAGGCTGCTGGCTGCAGGTGGGAGGGTAATGTCCGGAGGGACCGCCCCCCTGGGCGGGGCTGTTCAGCTCTGGTTTGTTCTAGAATGTATGTTTCTAACATTCTGCCTAGATCTTCTCCTGCAAGCAGGGACATATACCCACACGTTTACAGTATCCAGCTGTGTCAGTCCATGGACGTCAGAGAAACGGATTTTACGGTGAGTACAAAAATCCTATTTTCTCTTCTCATCCATGGACCGACACGGCGGCTCTTAATCACTGAACGTGTGGGTATATGTCCCTGCTTGCAGGAGAAGACCTAGGCAGAATGTTAAATGTTAAAACATTCTAGAACAAACCAGATATGAACAGCCCTGCCTAGGGGGGCGGTCCCTCCAGACATTACCCTCCCACCTGCAGCTAGCAGACCTCAGAAACTGGGCCAAGCGGCTTCGTCTGCCACCATTTTCTAGGTGGATCGGACAAACCGTCTTTCAAGCCTATGCTCTCATGGGGCGGGCGCCTCCCTTTCCGGTTACGGCGCATTCCACCAGGGCAATTGGTGCTTCCTGGGTTTTCCGACATCAAGTGTCGGTTGCACAAGTGTGCAAGGCGGCGACCTGGTCGTCTGTTTATACCTTTTCTACGTTTTATAGGGTTGATGTGGCTGCATCTCCGGATGCTTCCTTCGGCCGCAAGGTATTGCAGGCCGCTGTTTAAAGTGGCAACTCCTCCATTGAGGAGCTCTGCCTTGTTTGGAGTGAAGTTTTTTTGGTTTTTCCATTTATACTGCTCCCATCCCTCTTGACACTGCTTTTGGGACATCCCACACGTTCAGTGATTAAGAGTCGCCGTGTCGGTCCATGGATGATAAGAGAAAATAGGATTTTTGTACTCACCGTAAAATCCATTTCTCTGACATCCATGGACCGACACGGCACCCACCCTTCCTTTTAAGTTTTTACTGTACTGTAGCTGCAGGTGGGAGGGTAATGTCTGGAGGGACCGCCCCACTGGGCGGGGCTGTTCAGCTCTGGTTTGTTCTAGAATGTTTTAACATTTAACATTCTGCCTAGGTCTTCTCCTGCAAGCAGGGACATATACCCACACGTTCAGTGATTAAGAGCCGCGGTGTCGGTCCATGGATGTCAGAGAAATGGATTTTACGGTGAGTACAAAAATCCTATTTTTTTATGAAATAAAAAATATGATCTTAGGCCGAGTACATGGATACCAAACACAACATGCTTTAAAATTGCGCACAAACGCGCAGCGGCGACAAACTTCATACATATTGTGAGGGGGTTGACTCGGTAGCGGGTGTGTGTGACCCCCTGGTTGGGCTCCCCACACAAAAACAGGGCCAGCAGACGGAGGTTGTGGTTTTCAAAATCAAAAGGTGCGGTTTATTTCTCTATGTACAGTGACAAAACACAGCAAAGCCAAAAAGAAACAAACAAAATAAATCCTGGTCAGTTTGACCTCTGACTAAACATGCAGGTTTCCTAAACTAACAACTGGGATCAGCCTGGTGCTGTCCTAGTCCCTAAGTCCCTGGTTTAGTAAAAGTCCAAACAAATAGCCACACAGGCTTTCTCTCACCGCACAGGGGTTCACTCTCCCTAGACAGTCCACACAGGTCTGGTTCCAGGCATGAGCTAACACCTAATGAATCTGGGAGTTTTTTTATAGAGGCCTTAAACGAACTGACAGGCTTCAGCTGGTCTCATCAACTCCCTGCCTCACGACGCCCAGCACTCTCCCTAGAGGTATGAGTCATTCATGAGCCCACTAGCCTCAGCTGGGCTTCATCAACTCCCTAGTTGTATAAGTCGGCATAAAGCCTGAATCTGGGAGAAATATATCTACCCCCCTGGATGCAACCAGGTGACTTTACCTTCCTGCTGTCACATACCCCCCCCTCTTGTTTTAACCTTGGGGTTGGAACACCAGCAATCAGGCATTCATGTACTCGAGACAAAGCATCCACATTCCCCATTTGAACGCCAGGGCGATGCTTTACTGTGAAGTTGAATTCCTGTAGGGCCAGGAACCACCTATTCACTCTTCTATTTGTCTCCTTGTTTTGAGCCATCCACTTTAACGGAGCGTGATCCGTAACCATGTCAAAGTGCCTACCTAGCAGATAGTACCGAAGGGAATCTAGAGCCCACTTCACCGCTAAACACTCCTTTTCAACCGTGGCGTAATTTACCTCATGGGACTTCAACTTCCTGCTGAGGTAAATGACTGGGTGCTCTTCCCCGTTCCAGACCTGGGACAATACTGCTCCTAACCCCACATCTGACGCATCACTTTGTACGACAAAGTCTTTAGAGAAGTCGGGTGAGTACAACACTGGCTGGCTACATAAGGCTTGTTTCAAGAATTGGAATGCTGCCTCAGCCTCGGGGGTCCATTTAATCATGACCGACCCTTTCCCTTTCGTCAGGTTGGTTAGGGGCACAGCCTTAGAAGCAAAGTGGGGAATGAAGCGCCGATAATAACCCGCGATTCCCAGAAAGGCTCGTACCTGCTTCTTGCTGTTGGGACGTGGCCAACTCTGGATGGCCTCGACTTTGTTGAGTTGGGGTTTTATTACTCCCCTGCCAATGGTGTACCCAAGATATTTGGCCTCCTCCTGCCCAATGGTACACTTCTTGGGGTTAGCCGTAAACCCCGCTTCCCGAACAGAGTCCAGGACTGCTTGCACTTTTGGCAGATGTGAGGCCCAATCTGTGCTATGGACAATTACGTCATCCAGGTAAGCCGCAGCATACTTCCGATGGGGCCTCAGCATCTGGTCCATTTTCCGCTGGAATGTGGCCGGCGCATTCTGTAACCCGAACGGCATTCTCTTATATTGGAACGCCCCGTCTGGGGTTACAAATGCGGTTTTCTCTTTGGCCGACTTGGCCAGGGGAATTTGCCAATACCCTTTTGTGAGGTCAAGAGTCGTCATGTATCGGGCTGTTCCCAGCCGGTCGATCAACTCATCTATACGTGGCATGGGGTAGGTGTCAAATTTTGTAACTTTGTTCAACTGACGAAAATCGTTACAAAATCGCCAGCTCCCATCCGGTTTAGGCACCAACACAATGGGACTAGACCAATCACTTTGGGACTCCTCTATCACCCCTAAGTTCAGCATTTTCTGTACTTCCTCCCGTATTGCCTCCCGTCGGGCCTCTGGGATCCGATAGGGTTTTAACTTCACCCTTTCACCGGGCGGGGTAATAATATCATGCTCTACCCCAGATGTTTGTCCCGGCAGCTCAGAGAACACCTCCTTGTTGCGAAGCACAAACTCCTTAACCTCCTGTTGTTGGGGTTGTGACAAGGTGGCTGCTATTCCAACCTCCGGAATCACGCAACCAGTTTGAGCTGGTGACCAAGTTTCTGCGACTAGGGACTCTCTATCCCTCCAGGCTTTCAACAGATTAACGTGATATATCTGTTCGGGCTTTCGCCTTCCTGGTTGTCTGACCTTGTAATTCACTTCGCTCACTTTTTCCATTATCTCGTAGGGGCCTTGCCATTTGGCAAGGAATTTACTTTCAACCGTAGGGACAAGTACCAATATCCTATCCCCCGGGGAAAAGGTACGGGTCTTTGCTCCACGGTTGTACACTCTCTGCTGTGCCAACTGCGCTTGGGCCAAATGTTCCTTCACGATGGGCATTACCTGAGCAATTCGTTCTTGCATCAGGGCGACATGCTCAATCACACTCCTGTGGGGAGAACTCTCACTTTCCCAAGTTTCCTTGGCAATATCCAACAGCCCTCTTGGGTGTCTCCCATACAGTAACTCAAAGGGGGAGAATCCCGTAGAGGATTGGGGCACCTCCCTAATAGCAAACATCAAATAAGGAAGTAGACAGTCCCAATCCTTTCCATCTCTATCCACCACTTTCTTCAACATTTGTTTTAGGGTTTTGTTGAATCTTTCAACCAGCCCATCGGTTTGGGGGTGATACACAGATGTACGCAATTGCGTCACTTTGAACAATTTACACAGCTCTTTCATAACCCGGGACATAAAGGGTGTACCTTGGTCCGTAAGCAGTTCTTTACAAATACCCACCCGGCTAAAAACAAGAGATAGCTCTTTGGCTATGGTTTTGGCCGAGGTATTTCTGAGAGGGATCGCTTCTGGATAACGGGTGGCATAGTCCATTATAACCAATATGTACTGGTGCCCCCTAGCGGACTTGATTATAGGACCTACCAAATCCATTGCGATTCTCTCAAACGGGACCTCAATGATGGGTAGAGGGACCAGCGGGCTACGGAAATGTGGCATCGGGGCCGACCTCTGACACACAGGGCAGGAGGAACAATAATTTTCTATGTCCTTCATCACCCCAGGCCAATAGAATCTCTGTAATACCCTCTCTCGGGTTTTCTCTGTCCCCAGATGACCTCCAAGAATGTGCCCATGGGCCAACTCCAACACCAACTTCCTGTAAGGTTTGGGCACCACCAGCTGCTCAACGGTTTCTTCTGCCCTTTTTGCCACCCGATACAGTAGGTCCTTCTCTACGCTGAAGTATGGGTAAGTGCAGGTATTATCTGGGTTCACTAACTCGCCATCTATTTCCACTACGTTTTCCCGTGCCTTTATTAGGGCGGGGTCTTTTAACTGTTCTGTGGCAAAATTTTCCCTGTGAACCTCCAGATCAGAAAACTCCACAGACGGTAGGTTTTCGTCTGAGGAGGTGGGCTCCTCTCCAGTTTCTTGAGTCTCCCCTGCCAATACTGACAAGGGAAATTCTGGAGAGTCCTCACCACTCTCAGAGGAGTTCTGGCTATCACATTCCTGGTACATAGGGGCACCAGTGGGGGGCTCAGGATCATCCCACAGTTCCCAGAACTTCGGAAAATCCCTTCCCACAATGGCATCATGCGGTAATTGAGATACTAACCCCACTGGATGAGAGAGGGTACCTTTGGGGGTCTCGAAACACACTGTAGTCACTGGATACTCTCGGGTGTCCCCATGCACACAAATAACAGCTACCTTGCTATTCCCAGAGACCTCTGTTTTAACTAATTCAGCCTTTATCAGGGTCACAAGGCTACCTGAATCCAGTAATACCACAACATTTCTACCATTAATACACATTTTGCATAAATGTTTCTCAGTTCCCCGAATGGCAGTGCATGCGACTGTCGCACACAGCGACTGACGTCTGTCCATCAGAAAATCACATTGCATGGGTTCCTCCACAACCGGGCAATTTGCTGCAATATGTCCCGCTTGCCGGCAGCGGTAGCAAACGATCCTTCTTGCGGCCTCTTGAGCCGCTGATTTCCCAGGCTGTTCTCGCCAAACTTGGGGTAGAGCTCCCACCCTCTCACTCTCTCCACCCTCACCCCTTGGAATCCTCTTATCCGCCCCTGGGGATGGTCTGGTCTTAGGGTGGAAAGTCCGAGAGTCTCTGGAAGAGGCCATCAGGTTCTCTGTAGCCAAGTATCTCTCTACACGATCCACAAGTTTACCGGCCGTTTCTGGGTCTCCATGGCTTACCCACTTTTGAATGGCGGTAGGAAGAGCTCTCAAGAAACGATCCATCACAACACGTTCCACAATCTCCGGTGCGGACAAAGTCTCTGGCTGTAGCCACTTCCTGCTCAGGTGAATGAGATCATACATTTGAGACCTGGGGGGTTTTCCAAGCTGGAAAGTCCAGTTATGCACACGCTGAGCCCGGACAGCCAGGGTGACACCCAGCCTTGCCAATATTTCAGCTTTTAGCATCACATAGTCTTTTGCTTGGTCAGGCTCTAGGTCATAGTAAGCCTTCTGCGATTCACCAGTTAACAGAGGAGCCACCAGTCCAGCCCACTGCTCCTCAGGCCACTTTTCTCTTTCAGCAGTCCTTTCAAATGTGGTCAAAAATACCTCTGGATCATCCTCTCCAGTCATTTTTGTCAATAAACGACTCACCCCAAAGGACGCGGTATTAGTGGGACGGCTTTCCTCACTGGTCTGCGGACGTTGCTGCATTACTGCTTCCATTTGTTGTAGTCTCTGCTCTTGCTTCTGTAACAGGTCTATGAAGCGGGCCTCAGATTGCTGCTGGGCTTGTTGATGAGCTTGCTGCTGGGCTGCAAGGCTCCTTTGCAAACCTGCATTTGTCTGCTGTTGATTGGCATTTGCTAGAGCCAGCTGTTTCAGTATCTCCTCCATGCTGGCTTAAAAAAAACTACCCGCATTCTCCACCAACTGTGAGGGGGTTGACTCGGTAGCGGGTGTGTGTGACCCCCTGGTTGGGCTCCCCACACAAAAACAGGGCCAGCAGACGGAGGTTGTGGTTTTCAAAATCAAAAGGTGCGGTTTATTTCTCTATGTACAGTGACAAAACACAGCAAAGCCAAAAAGAAACAAACAAAATAAATCCTGGTCAGTTTGACCTCTGACTAAACATGCAGGTTTCCTAAACTAACAACTGGGATCAGCCTGGTGCTGTCCTAGTCCCTAAGTCCCTGGTTTAGTAAAAGTCCAAACAAATAGCCACACAGGCTTTCTCTCACCGCACAGGGGTTCACTCTCCCTAGACAGTCCACACAGGTCTGGTTCCAGGCATGAGCTAACACCTAATGAATCTGGGAGTTTTTTTATAGAGGCCTTAAACGAACTGACAGGCTTCAGCTGGTCTCATCAACTCCCTGCCTCACGACGCCCAGCACTCTCCCTAGAGGTATGAGTCATTCATGAGCCCACTAGCCTCAGCTGGGCTTCATCAACTCCCTAGTTGTATAAGTCGGCATAAAGCCTGAATCTGGGAGAAATATATCTACCCCCCTGGATGCAACCAGGTGACTTTACCTTCCTGCTGTCACAATATTTAAAAGCCTTTACAGGCTACCACATTAGATTTACAGAGGAGGTCTACTGCTAAAATGACTGCCCTCGATCTGACCTTCGCGGTGATACCTCACATGCATGGTGCAATTGCTGTTTACATATGACGCTAGACCGACGCTTGCGTTAGCCTTTGCGCAAGAGCAGGGGGGAACAGGGGTGCTTTTTTTTTTTATTATTATTTATTTTGCTTTTTTGTTTTATTTTTAAACTGTTCCTTCCATTTTTTTTTTTTTTTTTACCATTTTTATTGTTATCTCAGGGAATGTAAATATCCCCTATGATAGCAATAGGTAGTGACAGGTACTCTTTTTTTGAAAAAAATTGGGGGGTTAGACCCTAAATCTTTCCTCTGCCCTCAAAGCATCTGACCACACCAAGATCGGTGTGATAAAATGCTTTCCCAATTTCCCAATGGCGCTGTTTATATCCGGGGGTGGGGGGGGACATTCCCTCCCACTGCTTGTAAAAGCAGTCTGGAGGCTAATTATCTGCTAGCATTGCTTTTACATGAAAGCCGACCGCTGGCTGAAAAGAATGATACCAAGATGATACCTAAACCCGCAGGCATCATTCTGGTATAACCATTCAAAGTCCAGCAACATACCAGTACGTTGCTGGTCCTTGTTGGACATGTATTGTAATCTTTTTTTTTCATGCAGCCTGTTGGCTGAACGAAAAAAAGAGATTGATCGGTGGGTATGCCCACCATTAGAATACCTCCCTTCATCAACCCACTTCTAATGATGGGCATACCCACCGATCAATCTCTTTTTTTCGTCAACCCACTTCTAATGATGGGCATACATGCACCATTTATATATGCCGAAGCATCCTCCCGCTAAAAAGTTATGCCGCGTACACACGGTCTGACTTTTCCACGGGCAAGCCTCCGTCGGAATTTCGACCGTATGTACGCGGCATAAAAAGTTATGCCGCGTACACACGTCGGACTTTTCCACGGGCAAGCCTTCGTCGGAACTTCGACCGTATGTACGCGGCATTAGGATTTATGTATCGTGGGAGCAAACGCTGTTGCTGTCAAGATAAATAATTCCGCGCTGCAGCTGAATGGCGCACCTGAAATTAAAAAATTACATACCTGAAAAGCAAGCATGATAAAACATTGCAGAATAGAATACAGTAAAAAAGAGAGAGAGAGAAAGAGAGAGAGAGAACTATTTTATTTTTATTTTTTTGTGTTTTTTTTTTTACACTTTTTTCTGTAACGGTTCGGGCCTCTCAAAATGTGATGCCATCTTGGGAGACCCTGTGTAAGTGTGTCCTAGTCTGTGAAATGCTGTACCCTACGCTAAAACTTCACTTTTGTGTGGTAGCGTTCAAAACATTTACCAATGCAAAGACCAGAATTGTCAGGACAGAGTGGACAAAAATAACGGGTGTCACGCCTAAATCCGCGCTTGCTACAGACACAACATCTTTTTTGGGGGGCTCGTTGGGTAGGGGTACTCTCGAGGACATACGGAAAATGCCTCTCATGCAGCCGGCTTACTGCATTTGGTTGGGGATGGTGAGGTGCAGAACCGCCTGGATACAGGAGGTCTGTGACTATCTCATCCTGGAATTTTAGAAAGGATAAAGTCCCGCCTGAAGCTCTGTATAGCACATGAGCAAAGCCAATTGAAATAAGGATAGAGACACTTTTTTGTACCAGCATCTCGCCTTACGGGCAATGTGATACGGCACCAACAACTTGTCGTTGAGGTCCACCCCTCCCATATTTTTGTTATATTCGTGGACACAGAGGGGTTTCTCCACAACACCAGTCGCCGTACGAATTTGGACTGTCGTGTCTGCGTGAAGGGAGGTAAGAAGGAAAACATTCTTATTATCCCTCCACTTCACAGCGAGCAAATTATTACACCTTAAGCAGGCTCTCTCCCCCAGCCTAAGACGGGAAGCTACAAGCCCCTGGGGAAAGCCCCGGCGATTAGGTTGCACGGTGCCACATGCTCCAATCTGATGATCAAACAAGTGACTAAACAGTGGCACACTCGTGTAATAATTGTCCACATACAAGTGGTACCCCTTTCCGAATAAGGGTGACACCAAGTTCCACACTATCTTGCCAGCGCTCCCTATGTAATCTGGGCAGTTCTCCGGCTCTACCTGACTATCTTTTCCCTCATAAAACGTAAAGCTCCATACATAGCCTGTTGCCCTGTCACAGAACTTATAGAGCTTGACCCTGTATCTGGCACGCTTGCTGGGAAGGTACTTCTTGAAAGACAAGCAGCCAGAAAATGTAATCAGGGATAGTGTTGAGCGAACCCGAACTGTAAAGTTCGGGTCCGTACCGAACTTTAGCTTTTTCCCGAACCCGGACTTTGCCCAAAAGTCCGGGTTCGGGTTCGGGTTGGGCAATCTAATTACGCATTTAGAAATGCTTCAGGGGCCAGCCAATCACCTTTTGATTAGCTGGTGTGCCCTTAGAGGCCATCATAGCCATGCCTACTAATGGCATGGCTGTGATTGGTCAGTGCAACATGTGACCCAGCTTCTATATAAGCTAAAGGCACACAGCACACACGTCACTCTGCTTCAGAATAGATAGGGAGAGGATCTAGTCTGCTGCTGCTGCTTTTAGGGAGAGATAGAAAAATAGATGAGGTAGTCCTGATTCTACAATCTGAGGGAAAAGATAGAGAGATAGTGTAGTGTAGGGCCAGGTTCCTGTTGGTGCTTTCAGGGAGAGAGAATATTATATAGGAGTCCAGATTCAGAGATTAAAATCAGCGATCTGCATAGGTTTACCTGTTTGTGTTGCAGTGCAGTCTTTTTACACTGCCATGAGCCCAGTGTCAGAGAAAATCTAACTTTTAGGGGGAAAAAAAAAGGCACTTTATTGTGCTCTTTTCCAAAAGACCCATAGGGCAAAAAAAAAAAGGCATTTTATTTTGCTCGTGCAAAAAAAGACCCGTTTAGGGCAAAAAAAAAAATTTGCACTTTAATGTACGCTTGCAAAAAGAGCCATTCAGGGGCACAAAAAATAGTTTGCAGTGTGTTATACATATGTGGAGGTGTGTAAAATAAACAATTTCTATATAGTTTTCTCCTACTGTGCTATACTAAAAAAACACATTTTTTTTTTAATAGCATTTTCTGCAGTTCTGTAGCTGTGCGATTCAGCGGTTACGTACTTTGGGTGTGTTCTGCTCTTCCAAAAAACGCAGTTTAGGGGCACAAAAAATAGTTTGCAGTGTGTTATACATATGTGGAGGTGTGTGAAATAAACAATTTCTATATAGTTTTCTCCTACTGTGCTATACTAAAAAAACGAAATTTCTCTTACCATCCATGGACTGACACGGTGTCTCTTTACACTTTACACGTGGGTTATGTCCCTGCCTGCAGGAGAAGACCTAGGCAGAATGTGAGATGTTATACATACATTCTAAAAGCCAGAGCTGAACAGCCCCACCCAGGGGGCGGTCCCTCCAGACATAACCCTCCCACTACAGTCAGCAGACTTCAGTTTTTTTCTGCCTAGCAGAAGGAGAAGACGTGGCTCTCTCAGGAGCCAGTCTCCTGACCTATTTTTATTCATTTTCTGGAATTCTTTTTTATTTTTATTTTTGAGAATCTTCTATCAACTGTCGGCTGGGCAACAGGTTGGGTACAAGATATCCTCGTAGTCTTCCCTGTCCGACCATCGAGCGTGCTGATCCTCGCCTTGTGTGCGTGAGACTCAGTTCACGACAGGCCCCATGACTCCAGGGGTGGCCGGGTTTGCTTTCATGCTCCCACGGTCCTCTCAAGACTGAACAGTTCCTGACTGACTGTATCTTTCACGGTGGACCGGGCCGACAGCTACTCAGTACTGCACTGTGATAGTCCTGTCAGAAACACACCAGTGGGTCCCTCAGGGGACGGGTAAGTAGTCTCTCCTGCCTGCAGGTGAGTACAAAAAGCTGTGTGTTTCTCTGTGGGGGATTTTCCCTGTCTCCCCCTGTATTTCATTGTCACTCTCTGTCACCATTGCTGGCGCTGTGCTGTGTGGGGTGCCTGGGGGTCACACTGTTCTTGGAGGGGCTAATGCTGGTCTGCAGATATGCTTGGGGCCTTTTTTTGTGTGTTTTGGGGCCTGAGTGGCGCTGTGTGTGTGCTGTTTTTTTCACTTTTGCTGAGTCATGGTGGCCATCTTGCCGTGGATCGCCTCAGTGAAGTGCGGCGGCCATTTTCTTGTAGCCCGCGCGCTCTTCAGCACTAGTTTTGGCCTCTAGCGCTGCTGTAACAGCGCGAATCTCCTCACAATCTCCTCACAGCTCACCAGCGCTGACACAGCGCGGTACAGACAGCGGAACTGAGCGGTCCCTGGTCCGGTTTGGTGAGTCCCCTGGGCGCCCCCTCCTCAGTCAGCACAGCCTGTGGGTGGACTTTTTATCTGAGGAGTCTCAGAGGGGGGCAATATGGAGTCTCTGTCACCAGCTTCCCCTAAATGTCAGTGGACAACAGGCAGTGCTTCAGCACCTGCGGCCTCTAGGGACCAGTTGTGGGCAGTCCTGGAATCATTTCTGACCAGGATGGGAGCTGTGTGCAAGCGCAAGGGAGCAAAAAAGCGCCCTCCCCCCACTTTACTTCATGAGGGCAGTGCGCTGATTCAGATATGGGCCTAGCCACTACCGCTCAGGACCCTAGTTCTGAATGTATTGGATGGTTTTGAACAGGACATTCCTTATGAGGAAAACTCCAGTTCTGAGTCAGTAAATGACAGGGCGCTTGTTAGTGTACTCATGGCTGCGGTGAGGGACACTCTCAAGCTAAAATGCTGCGGATGCAGAACCTCAGGTGGATACAGTCTCCTTTGGTTCTTTTAAGGCCAGGCCTTCTAAAGAGGTTTTTCCATATGTACTTTCTTTGACCAGCTCATTGATAAGGTCTGGGAAAAGCCGCAGAAGAATTTTTTTATGGTCCCGCGGCGTTTGTCTATCAGATACCCCTTGAAGATGCCCTACTTAAAAAGTGGGCTTCTCCCCCAGGGTCGACCCTCCAGTCGCCCGGTTGAACAAGGCCATCACTCTCCCGATGGAGGGGACTCCTGCATTTGAGGACCCCACTGACAGGAGGTCAGAAGTGGTGAGCAGAGCCATGTTTGCCTTGTTGGGATCCGCCCTACGGCCTGTGGTAGCGGCGACCCTTGTGTCTTAAACACTTACAGGTTGGGCAAAAATGTTGCACCTAGCTGTACAGGAGCATAATCTCCCTCCAGACACAGTTGCTCTGGCCCACCAACTGGTTCAGGGCCTGGTTTATGTGTGCGACGCCACGTTGGACGCGGCCCCTTTAATATCCAGGGCCTCTGTCTCGGCGGTGGTATTGCGTCGTCTTATCTGGTTGAAGTGCTGGTCTGCTGACCTAGCCTTAGGAAGCTCCTGACAGATCTACCATTTAAAGGTGGTAGACCTTTCGGTGCTGCTCTGGATGACATCGTCATGGATGTCATGGGAGGTAAAAGCACTCTTCTTCCTTAGACTAGCAAGAGTGAGGAGGCCCGCCGAAAACAGGGGTCTTCCTTTCCAGCAAAACAGGGTTTTTTCGTCAGTCAGAGTCCACGGGTAGGTCCTCTCAGACTGACGGCAGTGCGGCTGGTGGGCACAAGTGCCCCTGGGTGCGTAAGCCGAACAAGCGGCTCCCAAGCCCGCCTCCGCGTGAAGTCTTGCCTCCGCCCGACTCTGGGGTGGGACGACGACTTCGCAGGTCACGAATCGGTGGTCCTCCCGAATCTCCGACTGGTGGGTGTGCGAGGTGGTCACCTCAGGATTAGGGATGAGCTTCGTGTTCGAATCGAACATACGTTCGACTCGAACATCGGCTGTTCGATCGTTCGACGAAGATCGAACGATTTGGGCCGTTCGCGCCAAATTCGAGTGACGCGAACGGCCCACAATGCACTACACCATCGCAGTGTCATCCAGGCGCTGTGATTGGCCAAGCATGCACTGTGACCCCGCATGCTTGGCCAATCACAGCGCCGGCAGCGAGGAGAGCAATGATTGGCCACAGGCAGGATGCCTGTGGCCAATTATTGCTGAGGGTGTTTAGTACACGCCCCACACTATAAAAGGCCGCCAGCACGGCGGCCTAGTGTAGTGTGTTCCGGAGCAGGGATAGAGCAGCATAGGCAGGGACAGTGACTTTTATTTCTTTCTTGCTTAACCTGGATTCCTTTAGTTTAAGGAAAGAGAAGGATAGGTAGGGAGAGTGTCAGTGTGTTTTGTGCTTGTGCTATAGTGTGCTTAAAAAAAACATTTTTTCTAGGGACAGAAAACTGTAGGTAGGGAGAGTGTCAGTTTCTTTCACTGTGTAAGTCCTTGTTTCTAGGGACCTGGAAGGACAGTGAGTGAATTCTCCTTGTGCTATATTGTGCTTAAAAAAAACATTTTTTCTAGGGACAGAAAACTGTAGGTAGGGAGAGTGTCAGTTTCTTTCACTGTGCAAGTCCTTGTTTCTAGGGACCTGGAAGGACAGTGAGTGAATTCTCCTTGTGCTATATTGTGCTTAAAAAAAACATTTTTTCTAGGGACAGAAAACTGTAGGTAGGGAGAGTGTCAGTTTCTTTCACTGTGTAAGTCCTTGTTTCTAGGGACCTGGAAGGACAGTGAGTGAATTCTCCTTGTGCTATATTGTGCTTAAAAAAAACATTTTTTCTAGGGACAGAAAACTGTAGGTAGGGAGAGTGTCAGTTTCTTTCACTGTGCAAGTCCTTGTTTCCAGGGACCTGGAAGGACAGTGAGTGAATTCTCCTTGTGCTATATTGTGCTTAAAAAAAACATTTTTTCTAGGGACAGAAAACTGTAGGTAGGGAGAGTGTCAGTTTCTTTCACTGTGCAAGTCCTTGTTTCTAGGGACCTGGAAGGACAGTGAGTGAATTCTCCTTGTGCTATATTGTGCTTAAAAAAAACATTTTTTCTAGGGACAGAAAACTGTAGGTAGGGAGAGTGTCAGTTTCTTTCACTGTGTAAGTCCTTGTTTCTAGGGACCTGGAAGGACAGTGAGTGAATTCTCCTTGTGCTATATTGTGCTTAAAAAAAACATTTTTTCTAGGGACAGAAAACTGTAGGTAGGGAGAGTGTCAGTTTCTTTCACTGTGTAAGTCCTTGTTTCTAGGGACCTGGAAGGACAGTGAGTGAATTCTCCTTGTGCTATATTGTGCTTAAAAAAAACATTTTTTCTAGGGACAGAAAACTGTAGGTAGGGAGAGTGTCAGTTTCTTTCACTGTGCAAGTCCTTGTTTCCAGGGACCTGGAAGGACAGTGAGTGAATTCTCCTTGTGCTATATTGTGCTTAAAAAAAACATTTTTTCTAGGGACAGAAAACTGTAGGTAGGGAGAGTGTCAGTTTCTTTCACTGTGCAAGTCCTTGTTTCTAGGGACTGGGAAGGACAGTGAGTGAATTCTCCTTGTGCTATAGTGTGCTTAAAAAAAACATTTTTTCTAGGGACAGAAAACTGTAGGTAGGGAGAGTGTCAGTTTCTTTCACTGTGCAAGTCCTTGTTTCTAGGGACCTGGAAGGACAGTGAGTGAATTCTCCTTGTGCTATATTGTGCTTAAAAAAAACATTTTTTCTAGGGACAGAAAACTGTAGGTAGGGAGAGTGTCAGTTTCTTTCACTGTGCAAGTCCTTGTTTCTAGGGACCTGGAAGGACAGTGAGTGAATTCTCCTTGTGCTATATTGTGCTTAAAAAAAACATTTTTTCTAGGGACAGAAAACTGTAGGTAGGGAGAGTGTCAGTTTCTTTCACTGTGTAAGTCCTTGTTTCTAGGGACCTGGAAGGACAGTGAGTGAATTCTCCTTGTGCTATATTGTGCTTAAAAAAAACATTTTTTCTAGGGACAGAAAACTGTAGGTAGGGAGAGTGTCAGTTTCTTTCACTGTGCAAGTCCTTGTTTCTAGGGACCTGGAAGGACAGTGAGTGAATTCTCCTTGTGCTATATTGTGCTTAAAACAAACATTTTTTCTAGGGACAGAAAACTGTAGGTAGGGAGAGTGTCAGTTTCTTTCACTGTGCAAGTCCTTGTTTCTAGGGACCTGGAAGGACAGTGAGTGAATTCTCCTTGTGCTATATTGTGCTTAAAAAAAACATTTTTTCTAGGGACAGAAAACTGTAGGTAGGGAGAGTGTCAGTTTCTTTCACTGTGCAAGTCCTTGTTTCTAGGGACCTGGAAGGACAGTGAGTGAATTCTCCTTGTGCTATATTGTGCTTAAAAAAAACATTTTTTCTAGGGACAGAAAACTGTAGGTAGGGAGAGTGTCAGTTTCTTTCACTGTGCAAGTCCTTGTTTCTAGGGACCTGGAAGGACAGTGAGTGAATTCTCCTTGTGCTATATTGTGCTTAAAAAAAACATTTTTTCTAGGGACAGAAAACTGTAGGTAGGGAGAGTGTCAGTTTCTTTCACTGTGCAAGTCCTTGTTTCTAGGGACCTGGAAGGACAGTGAGTGAATTCTCCTTGTGCTATATTGTGCTTAAAAAAAACATTTTTTCTAGGGACAGAAAACTGTAGGTAGGGAGAGTGTCAGTTTCTTTCACTGTGCAAGTCCTTGTTTCTAGGGACCTGGAAGGACAGTGAGTGAATTCTCCTTGTGCTATATTGTGCTTAAAAAAAACATTTTTTCTAGGGACAGAAAACTGTAGGTAGGGAGAGTGTCAGTTTCTTTCACTGTGCAAGTCCTTGTTTCTAGGGACCTGGAAGGACAGTGAGTGAATTCTCCTTGTGCTATATTGTGCTTAAAAAAAACATTTTTTCTAGGGACAGAAAACTGTAGGTAGGGAGAGTGTCAGTTTCTTTCACTGTGCAAGTCCTTGTTTCTAGGGACCTGGAAGGACAGAGAGTGAATTCTCCTTGTGCTATATTGTGCTTAAAAAAAACATTTTTTCTAGGGACAGAAAACTGTAGGTAGGGAGAGTGTCAGTTTCTTTCACTGTGCAAGTCCTTGTTTCTAGGGACCTGGAAGGACAGTGAGTGAATTCTCCTTGTGCTATATTGTGCTTAAAAAAAACATTTTTTCTAGGGACAGAAAACTGTAGGTAGGGAGAGTGTCAGTTTCTTTCACTGTGCAAGTCCTTGTTTCTAGGGACCTGGAAGGACAGTGAGTGAATTCTCCTTGTGCTATATTGTGCTTAAAAAAAACATTTTTTCTAGGGACAGAAAACTGTAGGTAGGGAGAGTGTCAGTTTCTTTCACTGTGCAAGTCCTTGTTTCTAGGGACCTGGAAGGACAGTGAGTGAATTCTCCTTGTGCTATATTGTGCTTAAAAAAAACATTTTTTCTAGGGACAGAAAACTGTAGGTAGGGAGAGTGTCAGTTTCTTTCACTGTGCAAGTCCTTGTTTCTAGGGACCTGGAAGGACAGTGAGTGAATTCTCCTTGTGCTATATTGTGCTTAAAAAAAACATTTTTTCTAGGGACAGAAAACTGTAGGTAGGGAGAGTGTCAGTTTCTTTCACTGTGCAAGTCCTTGTTTCTAGGGACCTGGAAGGACAGTGAGTGAATTCTCCTTGTGCTATATTGTGCTTAAAAAAAACATTTTTTCTAGGGACAGAAAACTGTAGGTAGGGAGAGTGTCAGTTTCTTTCACTGTGCAAGTCCTTGTTTCTAGGGACCTGGAAGGACAGTGAGTGAATTCTCCTTGTGCTATATTGTGCTTAAAAAAAACATTTTTTCTAGGGACAGAAAACTGTAGGTAGGGAGAGTGTCAGTTTCTTTCACTGTGCAAGTCCTTGTTTCTAGGGACCTGGAAGGACAGTGAGTGAATTCTCCTTGTGCTATATTGTGCTTAAAAAAAACATTTTTTCTAGGGACAGAAAACTGTAGGTAGGGAGAGTGTCAGTTTCTTTCACTGTGCAAGTCCTTGTTTCTAGGGACCTGGAAGGACAGTGAGTGAATTCTCCTTGTGCTATATTGTGCTTAAAAAAAACATTTTTTCTAGGGACAGAAAACTGTAGGTAGGGAGAGTGTCAGTTTCTTTCACTGTGCAAGTCCTTGTTTCTAGGGACCTGGAAGGACAGTGAGTGAATTCTCCTTGTGCTATATTGTGCTTAAAAAAAACATTTTTTCTAGGGACAGAAAACTGTAGGTAGGGAGAGTGTCAGTTTCTTTCACTGTGCAAGTCCTTGTTTCTAGGGACCTGGAAGGACAGTGAGTGAATTCTCCTTGTGCTATATTGTGCTTAAAAAAAACATTTTTTCTAGGGACAGAAAACTGTAGGTAGGGAGAGTGTCAGTTTCTTTCACTGTGCAAGTCCTTGTTTCAAGGGACAGAGAAGGACACCTGAAGGTAGCCCTTATTGCTTTTTTCCCATCTCCCTGCAGGCCATCTATTAGAATGTCTGGAAGGCAAACAAGGAGAGGCAGACAGTCAGGAGGCAATAAAAGAGGGCAAGCAGGCTCTGTGTCTGGGGGCAACAGTGCTGGTCGTGGACGCGGTGCATTGTCATCAGCACATGGCCATGGGACACGCTTGTCCTTCTTTTCCGCAGCTGGACATGTTGAGCCACATCATGCCGAAGACTTGGTAGAGTGGATGACCAAGCCCTCCTCCTCCTCCTCATCCTCTCTCACCCAGGCTCAGGGTACTGGCAAAGCAGCTGCCAAAGCGTCCTCTTCCCTGGTATCAATGTCAGACTCATCATCAGTCACTCCTTCCCTAGACCCACCATGTCCTCCTCCTGAGGAGTCCCCCGAACTGTTTGAGCACAGTGTTGGGTACATGCTCCAGGAGGATGCCCAGCGTTTCGAAGGGTCTGATGATGAAACCCAGCTACAGGAAGGCAGTAGGGTGAGAGCAGACAGAGGGGATGCTCAAGAAGGACACCAATCTGGCAGTCATGTTCCAGCAGCTGCAGCATACTGCCAGATTGGCTCCAGTGATGAGGAGGGAGGGGATGATGAGGTCACTGACTCCACGTGGGTGCCTAATAGGAGAGAGGAGGAGGAGGATGAGGAGGAGGCACATCTCCAACGAGACAGGATGCCCTTTGGTGGCCAGCGTAAGGGCAGTACACCGACGGAATCACACCGCAGAGCTCCGCCTGTGCAGGGCGCTGCCTCTGCCCGTCATTCAAAAAGTTCCTTGGTGTGGGCCTTTTTTGAGGCTAGTGCATCAGATCGCACAGCTGCTGTTTGCAACATATGTCTCAAGCGTATATCGCGTGGCCAAAACATCAGCCGCTTGGGTACCACATGCCTGACCAGACATATGTTGACCTGCCATGCAGCTCGTTGGCAAGCCTACCTCAAAGACCCACACCAAAGAACAAAGCGGACCTCTCCTTGCACCGCATCAGCTGGGATTTCCAACCCCACTATAACTTCAGTCCTCTCTGAAACATGCACTGAGAGGAATGAAGGTGTAGAATTAGGTGTGTCACAGCCAAGTACTTGCGGCCACTCTGCTAGCAGTACACCGACGTCCGATTCTAGCAGGCAAATTTCCCTGCCCCAGCTGCTGGACCGTCGAAAGAAGTTCACTCCCAGCCATCCACATGCCCAGCGGTTGAATGCTAGCTTGGCTAAATTGCTAGCGCTTCAACTGCTGCCTTTTCAGTTGGTAGACTCGGCCCCCTTCCGTGAGTTTGTGCAATGTGCGGTTCCTCAGTGGCAGGTTCCCAAACGCCACTTTTTCTCACGGAAGGCTATTCCGGCTCTCTACCGGCATGTGGAAGGCAATGTCTTGGCCTCGCTGGACAGGGCGGTCAGCGGTAAGGTGCATATTACCGCTGACTCATGGTCCAGCAGGCATGGACAGGGACATTACCTTTCTTTCACGGCCCATTGGGTCACTCTTTTGGCAGCTGGGAAGGATGCAGGACAAGGTGCAGTAGTGTTGGAGGTTGTCCCACCGCCACGCCTCCAAAATGCTACTACTGGTTGTGACACACCTCTCTCCTCCACCCCCTCCTCTTCTTCTTCCTCCATGGCCTCTTCCTGTGGTTTGTCCTATGAACCAGCGGTGCTCCGTAGCCGTTCACGGGGCTACGCAAGTACGCAGGCAAAAAGATGCCATGCCGTGCTTGCGCTGGTGTGTTTGGGGGACAGAAGCCACACTGGGGCAGAGGTCCTGTCTGCTCTGCAGGGCCAGGCCGAGAGGTGGTTGACGCCACGCCAGCTTAAGCCAGGAATGGTGGTTTGCGACAATGGCACCAACCTCCTCTCCGCCCTCCGACAGGGACAACTGACCCATGTGCCCTGTGTGGCTCACGTCCTTAACCTGGTGGTGCAGCGGTTCTTGGGCAGGTACCCGGGCTTACAGGATGTCCTGAGGCAGGCCAGGAAAGTCTGTGTGCATTTCCGCAGATCTTATAATGCCAGTGCTCGCCTGGCTGAGCTGCAAAAGGAGTTGAACCTGCCCAAGAACCGCCTTATATGTGACATGCCCACCAGGTGGAACTCAACGTTGGCCATGCTGCAGCGGCTGCACACGCAGCAGAGGGCCATCAATGAGTACCTGTGCGACTACGGCACCAGGGCAGGGTCAGGGGAGCTTGGTTTTTTTTCTCCACGCCAGTGGGGCATGATCAGGGATGCATGCACTGTCCTGGCACCATTTGAGGAGGCCACGAGGATGGTGAGCAGTGACAGTGCATGCATCAGTGACACTGTACCTCTTGTCCACCTGTTGGAGCACACGCTGCATGGAATAATGGACAGGGCACTTGAGGCAGAACAGAGGCAGGAAGAGGAGGACTTCCTTGCCTCTCAAGGCCCCCTTTACCCAGACAGTGTTCCTTCTGTCCCACCCATCGCACAGGAAGAGGAGGAGGAGGAGGAGGAGGATTGTGTCAGCATGGAGGTGGAGGCTGGCACTCAGCATCATCAGCAGCAGTCTTTTAGGGATGATTTACAGTCCCAAGAAACCAGTGGACTTGTACGTGGCTGGGAGGAGGTGACTGCGGATCATGTCGTCCTTAGTGACCCAGAGGACTCCGGAGCGAATGCCTCAGCAAACCTACGCTGCATGGCCTCCCTGATCCTGCAAAGTCTGCGGAAGGATCCTCGTATTCTTCGGATCAAGGAGAGGGACCATTACTGGCTGGCCACTCTCCTTGATCCACGGTACAAGGGTAAGGTTGCGGACCTTATGTTACCGTCGCAGAGGGAGCAGAGGATGAGACAACTCCGGGAGGCCTTGCAGAAAGGTCTGTGCAACGCGTTCCCAGAGACTGGGAGGTTACAAACTCCTGGTCCAGGACAACGAGTTGCTGAGGCTTCGGCCAGTCAAAGAAGGAGCGGTGGGGAAGGTGGCCGTCTGACCGATGCGTTCAGACAATTCTTTAGTCCGCAGCCCCAAAGTATGATTGGTTCCAGCAACCATCGCCAGCGTCTGATAAACATGGTGCAGGAATATCTAGGGGCAAGGTCAGACTTGGACACCTTCCCCACCGAAAATCCTCTGGCTTACTGGGTCTTGAGGATGGATCACTGGCCAGAGCTTGCACAGTATGCAATTGAGCTACTGGCCTGTCCTGCATCCAGCGTTCTTTCAGAACGCACATTCAGTGCTGCTGGAGGATTTGTCACGGATCACAGGGTGCGCCTGTCCACCGACTCGGTTGATCGACTGACTTTCATCAAGATGAACCAGTCTTGGATCACCACCAGCTACCACACACCTGATGCTGATATAACAGACTAATTGATTTTAACATGTCACATCCCTTCAAGACTGATGCTGATGCTGAGTGTCTGTGCTGTTATGTTGACTGGCTATCCTCCTCCTCCGAGTCCTCAATGATACGATTGATGATGATAGCTTGGAAGATCATTTTTGTTTATGGGTGCCGCCACCAGTGGCTAAGGCCCAATTTTTCAGCCCCTGTTTTACAGGGGCGTGTAATTACAATTTTTTTAGCAATAATTTGCCATAGGGCTCATTGCTGTGCTCCAAGTACAGTATCTGTGAGGGGTTGGAGTGTTGTGGCACCAGTGCCTAAGGCCCAATTTTTCAGCCCCTGTTTAACAGGGGCGTGTCATTAAAATTTTTGAAGCAATACTTTGCAACAGGGCTCATTGCTGTGCTCCAAGTACAGTATCTGTGAGGGGTTGTAGTGTTGTGCCACCAGTGCCTAAGGCCCAATTTTTCAGCCCCTGTTCAACAGGGGCATGTAATTACAATTCTTGATCTAATAATTCACAGCAGGGCCCATTCCTGCACCCACCAAGAGTAACTCTGAGGGCTTACAGTGTTGTGTCAACACCACCACCACCACCAAAGGCCCAATTTTTCAGCCCCTGTTCAACAGGGGCATGCAATTACAATTCTTGATCTAATAATTCACAGCAGGGCCCATTGCTGCACCCACCAAGAGTAACTGTCAGGGCTTACAGTGTTGTGGCACCAGCACCACCATCAAAGGCCCAATTTTTACTACCACTGTTCAACAATTATATGTAATTACAATTCCTGATATAATAGTTGACAGCAGGGCGTTCCAGCACCAACCAAGAGTAACTGTGAGTGCTTACAGTGTTGTGCCAACACCAACAACTAAGGGGCCTATTTCTGCAGAGTATCTACGGCAGGTCCCTACTTTCAAACATCCAACTTACAAACGACTCCTACTTGCAAACGCAAGAAGACAACAGGAAGTGAGAGGAAATCTACCCCTAGGAAGGAAAATTCTCTCCTGTAAGAATTAATATGGGAGAAAGGTGTCTCCTCTGTACTGATGCTTTATCAGCAATCCTTGTTTCAAGAAAAACACCACATTTCAAAAACAGTTGTCATTGGGACGGAAAGTGAGGTGAAATGTTCTGAACAGGGGCACAGACAGCAAAACAAATGTTACAGGGGTGATAACCCTTACCTATGTTTTCCAAAAAGTTTAAAAATAGATTTTTGGGCTGGAGCTACACTTAAACAATGTACCTGTTCAAAATTACAAACAGATTCTACATAAGAACAAACCTACAGTCCCTGTCTTGTATGCACCGCCTGTATACGGCTGTTCAGAGTATATAGGGCCTTTTTTATTTTATGTGCGGGGTTCCCCTTAATATCCATACAAGACCCAAAGGGGCTGGTAATGGGCTGGGGTAGGGGGGGGGGGGGGTCATGGGGTAGCTATGCCATTTTTCTTAAAGATTTTCATCCATATTACCGGGACCAGACATTACATTAAAGCCGCAAGCAGTTTTAAATGGCTTTTTTTTCCTTTAGAAGTGTCATTTTGTGCAGGGACAGTTCTAAACACGGGAAACACGTGGCACTTCACAGGCATACTTTAGACACCCCCCAGGTACGATATTTAAAGGAATATTTGACTTTTTTTTTTTCACTTTATGCATCATTAAAATGACTGCTCCCGAAAAACGACCGTTTTTAAAACTTCTTTTTGCATTGATACATGTCCCCTGGTGCAGAACCCGGGTTCCCAAACCCTTTTTAGGACAATAACATGCATAATAGTTGTTATAATTAGCACTTTAGAATTCGAACGTTCGCATCCATTGTATTTAATAGGGTTCTAATGTTCGTACGAACTTTCGGTCCGTTCGCGGGTTCTGGTGCGAACCGAACCCGGGGGTGTTCGGCTCATCACTACTCAGGATACAGGATAGTATTCCGATCCTGGCCCCCAGACAGATTCTTTCCCTCGAATCTTCCTCTCCTTCCTACCTGTCGGGCAGCCCTCTTGGGGGCTGTACAGGGTTTGATCAGGTCCGGAGTGATTGTGCCGGTTCCGTCACAGGAGAGTTTTCAGGGATTCTACTCGAATCTGTTTGTCGTCCCAAAAATAGGACGTGGTTCGACCTATCCTGGACCTCAAGGCCCTGAATGCCTTCGAGAAGGTGCAGAAATTCCGCATGGAATCCATTCGCACGGTGATCGCTACACTCCACCAAAGGGATTTTCTTCTGGCGTCCTTGGACTTCAAGGACGCCTACTTGCATGTTCCGATCTGCGCAAGTCACCAGAAGTTTCTGCGCTTGCGATCAGCGAAGTCCACTATCGATTGTGGCTCTTCCTTTCGGCCTAGCCTCGGCACCAAGGGTGTTCACCAAGGTGCTTGCTCCGGTTCTAGCCTTCTGTTACAGTGAGGTATTGCTGTCGTGGGCTATCTGGACGATCTTCTGCTAAGAGCAGAAAGTGGCTCAGACTTAGAGGAAAGGTGACTATCGTCAATTAGACCCTCAGGGACTTCGGGTGGTTCCTGAACATTCAGGAGTCAGTCCTGGTCCCGACTCAGTGTCTGGAGTATCTAGTTCTGATTCTAGACTCCTTGGAGGCAAAGGTATCCTACCTCTGGAGAAGTTGCTGACATTTCAGTCTGCGGTGCGGGTGCTGACATCCCGAAAATGGTTGTCAATCCATTTTTTTGCATGAGAGTCCCGGGACTCGTGGTGGCCTCCTTCGTGGCCGTTCCGTATGCCCAATCACACACCAGGGCATTGCAGAAGGAGATCTTGTCCACCTGGGACAAATCCCCGTTGTCCTTGGATCTTCAGATCCAGGTGATTCACCTGGTCAGGGCGCCCCTGACATGGTGGTTGAGATCCTCGGCTCTTCGGTCCGGAAAGTCGTTCCCCTCCCATCCAATGGACGGTACTCACGACGGACACCAGCCTGACGGGCTGGGGTGGAGTCTGGGGAGTCCTGTCGGCTCAAGGCCTTGGACTCCGGACGAGCCCGTTTACCAATCACTGTTCTGGAAATACGGGCCATCGGACTGTGTCTCTCCTCAGGTCGGAGAGAGTACGGGGTCGCTCCATCAGGAGCCAGTCGGACAACGCCACGGCGGTGGCGTATGTAAACCATCAAGGGGGGACTCGGAGCTCAGCTGCGGCTTCCGAGGTAGTCCGTATCCTGAAGTGGGCCGGAAGAAACGTGCCGGCTCTGTAGGCCATTTACATTCTGGGCATAGACAATGGGCAGGCGGACTATCTGAGTCGCCAATCGCCGGACCAAGAAGAGTGGCCCTTGCATATTTCAACTCCTTTGCCGACGGTGGGGCACGCCGGATGTGGACCTGATGGCCTCTCGACTCAATCGCAAGGGTCGAGGTTGTGGCCAGATCCAGGGATCCTTGGGCGATGCCTCGGATGCGTTGGTGGCCCCATAGGGTCCTTATCGCCTGATATAAACTCTGGTGATCCTAATTGTTCCTGATTGGCCTCAGCATCACTGGTACGCTGATCTGGTACGTCTCGTCGCGGACGTTCCCTGGCGGTTGCCAATGAGGGAGGACCTTCAGTCTCAAGGTCCTATGTTTCATCCGGCTTACAGTCTCTGGCTTTAACGGCAGGGCTGTTGAAAGCCAGGTGTTGAGGGTCCGAAGGTCTCTCGGACTCGGTCATTTTGACCATGTTAAGGACACGGAAGTCTTCCTCCAAGCAGATCTATCACCGTGCCTGGAAAGCTTATATCGCCATATGCGAAGCGCTGGACTGGCGTCCTCGGACGTATTCCGTCCCCAGAATCCTGCGTCCTCTGCAGTGTGGAGTGACCCAAAAGCTTGCTTTGAGTACCATCAAGGATCAGATTTCGGCCTTGGCCGTCTTCTTTCAGCGACCTCTAGCGGGTCATTTCTTGGTTAGCACCTTGTGTTGGGGGTTCGCCATGTGCTCCCTCCTGTCAAGCCTCCTCTCCCACCGTGGGATCTGAATTTGGTGCTCTCGGTCCTCCAGGAACCTCCTTTTGGGAATATCCGGGATATTCCCCTCTTGTCTTGTCTCAGAAGGTGGCCTTTTAGTGGCAATCACTTCTGTTTGACGGGTGTCTGAGTTGGCGGCTTTGTCCTGCAAGTCGCCATATTTAGTCATCCATAAGGATAAGGCGGTGTTGCATCCGTGACCTTCCTTTTTGCCAAAGGTGGTGTCGACCTTTCACCTACATGAGGACATTGTCCTCCCGTCCTTGTGTCCTCACCCATCGCATCCCAGAGAGTTTGAGCTGCACATATTGGATGTGGTACAAGCCTTACGGGTGTACCTGTCTGCTACTGCTTCTATTCGAAAGTCCGACTCACTGTTTGTGACTGTCTCTGGTCCATAACAGGGCCAAGCGGTTTCGTCTGCCATCATTTCTAGGGGAATCAGACAAACCGTCATTCAAGCCTATGCTCTCAAAGGGCGGGCGCCTCCCTTTCCGGTTACGGCGCATTCCACCAGGGCAATTGGTGCTTCCTGGGTTTTCCGACATCAAGCGTCGGTTGCACAAGTGTGCAAGGCGGCGACCTGGTCGTCTGTTCATGCCTTTTAAGTTTTATAAGGTTAATGTGGCTGCATCTCCGGATGCTTCCTTCGGCCGCAGGGTGCTGCAGGCCGCTGTTTAAAGTTGTGACTCCTCCGTTGAGGAGCTCTGCCTTCTTAGAGTGAAGTTTTTGGTTTTTCCATTCATACTGCTCCCATCCCTCTTGTCACTGCTTTGGGACATCCCACGTGTAAAGTGTAAAGAGACACCGTGTCAGTCCATGGATGGTAAGAGAAAATAGGATTTTTTGTACTCACCGTAAAATCCTTTTCTCTGACATCCATGGACTGACACGGCACCCACCCTTCCTTTTTAAGTTTGTACTGCTTTGTTACGAACTGAAGTCTGCTGACTGTAGTGGGAGGGTTATGTCCGGAGGGACCGCCCCCTGGGTGGGGCTGTTCAGCTCTGGCTTTTAGAATGTATGTATAACATCTCACATTCTGCCTAGGTCTTCTCCTGCAGGCAGGGACATAACCCACGTGTAAAGTGTAAAGAGACACCGTGTCAGTCCATGGATGTCAGAGAAAAGGATTTTACGGTGAGTACAAAAAATCCTATTTTTTTTTGAATAGCATTTTCTGCAGTTCTGTAGCTGTGCGATTCAGCGGTTACGTACTGTGGGTGTGTTCTGCTCTTCCAAAAAACGCCGTTTAGGGGCACAAAAAATAGTTTGCAGTGTGTTATACATATGTGGAGGTGTGTGAAATAAACAATTTCTATATAGTTTTCTCCTACTGTGCTATACTAAAAAAACACCATTTTTTTTAATAGCATTTTCTGCAGTTCTGTAGCTGTGCGATTCAGCGGTTACGTACTGTGGGTGTGTTCTGCTCTTTCAAAAAACGCCGTTTAGGGGCACAAAAAATAGTTTGCAGTGTGTTATACATATTTGGAGGTGTGTGAAATAAACAATTTCTATATAGTTTTCTCCTACTGTGCTATACTAAAAAAACAAAATTTTTTTTGAATAGCATTTTCTGCAGTTCTGTAGCTGTGCGATTCAGCGGTTACGTACTGTGGGTGTGTTCTGCTCTTCCAAAAAACGCCTTTTAGGGGCACAAAAAATAGTTTGCAGTGTGTTATACATATTTGGAGGTGTGTGAAATAAACAATTTCTATATAGTTTTCTCCTACTGTGCTATACTAAAAAAAAAAACATTTTTTCTTTCTCGTACATCACGGGACACAGAGCGACATAGTCATTACTAATGGGTTATATAGATACCGTCAGGTGCTGGCACTGGCAACTTCCAAAACCGGAAGTACCCTCCCCTATATAAGCCCCTCCCATCCGGGAGCACCTCAGTTTTTTTTGCCAGTGTCTAAGGTGTTGGCCAAGAAGAAACATGTGTTTTTCACTGAGCTTGCGTACAGGTTCTTTTGGGCCTCAGTAAGCTATTCCGGATCCGACCAAAAAAGCTTCATAGCTAAACGGTCGGTACCCGGGCCTTGCAGAGAAGAGCAAGGTTTTGCCTGTAATGCTTCTCTTAGGAGAGCTGGACCCTGGGATCCAGAGCTCTGGTCATACCCACGACCAAGATGTTTTCTGTGCAGGGTGCTATACAGGTCCAGGGGAGTGGAATCCTTGGGAACCCGGTCCCTGAAGGTTTGATTACAATGCCTGCCGTGATAGGTGAAGTTTGGGCTTTTGTGGACCAAACAAAGTCCTGCGGCGGGGAACAGGTTAGTGGGGGCCCCCAGGAACTTGGTTCTATTGGGGGACCCCCAAGCCTAATTTGTCTTTCTGTCTGTTACCTAATGGTATTCCCGCAAAATTCTGTGCATGCCTGTAACTACTAAAAAAATGTAATAATTTTTAATGGTGGTCAAGAAAAAAAAAAAAAAAAATTTTTATATATATATTTAATATATTAGACTGCGGTACCTGTGTTTGTCCACTAGAGGCCGCTGTGGAATGTTTTCTTGTCATGTGGACTAGCTTCTTCTCAGCAGAGCAAAGTCCAGGCAGATGGTGAGTTCTCTTATAGGAAACTGCTTCCTCTGCCATGTTGCAGTGCTCGTCCATCCCCCGGCCTGCGGCAAAGAGGGGCCCTGGCTCCTGTCCCTTGTTACCATTTTTTGAAATTAGCGCCGAAGGCGCACGTGGCCGCGCGCGTGCGCGTGCACGCGCCTCTATATATAGAGGTGAGCCGGGAAAGGGGGCGGAGCCTGGGGGATGACGCTCTGTGCGCGCCGCAGCGCTTCTGCGCATGTGCGGGCGTCCCAGCAGTTTAAAAAAAACACAATGTTGTAGTGAGCTGGCTATGAAGTACAGAGACAGAGCTGGCAACATTTAAAGGCATACAGCAAGCGGTTGATACAGGCATCCCCTAGAAAGGCACATTAGTAGACACCAACTGTGATATAGCAGCAATTGTGCTAGACTATTCTCAGTAAAAGTGGTGTATTACGGCTGGAATACCTCAGCTTTAGGCTTAGGAATATGCCGTCCAGAAGCTCCGGAACTGAATCTTCCAGGAAGCGAAGGGGGTCTCATCGGGCTCGGAGGATCTTGGGCATACTTCTGCTGCACCAGTCTCCCCTGAAGTTCAGAGGTAAGTGACCGTAGAGACCCCGCAGGGGTACTTGGTACTGTGGCTGTCCTCAGTTCACCTGCTCCTGTGTATGTAACAGAGGAGGTTTTTTTTCCTCAGCTCTGGGAGGATTAGAGAGAGATTGTCAACATTAATCGCTGCCTCCCTGTCAGGGAAAGCACGCCCGATCTCCGTCTCCTCCTTCAGAGTGCCTGTTAGCAGAGCAACAGTCCCATACAGGGATCGACCTGCCTGAAGGGGATCAGGATGAGGTTGATTCTGTTATAGAGGAATCAACAGTGGGGGAACCTTTTCTCAGCATCTCAAGCTGAAAGATTATGGGTTCAGTCTCTGACTAACATGGTCCGATCAGCATTTAAAAATGCACCTTGCGGAACCATCAACCACTACTGTATCCTCGTTGGGGTCGCTAGAAGCCCCCAGACTGTTTGTTCTTTTCCACTTCACCCTTTACTGAAAGGGCTCATTTACCAGGATTGGGAACGTCCTGAGAAAATATTTATTCCCTCAAGAGATCTCTTGTATGTATAAATCACTGACATGTCCAGTGGATAATGTCCAAATGTTCAAGAACCCAATAGATAAAAGATTGGAGTCCTTATGAAAATCTGCTTGGTGATACAACCAGCAGTAGCAGCTATTGGGGTCTGCTAAGCAGTGAAGGATCAGTTGAAACAGGTCTTGAGGGACTTGACAGATCAGCAGGCGTTGCCCTAGCTGATCTACCTAGAGCCTTAGGCTTTGCGGTTGACGCCATAGAGGATTCACTCCATCAGGCCTCCCGCCTTATGCTGTCTATAGTACATATGCGTAGGCTCCTATGGCTCAAAAACTGGTCTGCTGAAGCTCCCTGTAAAGAATGGCTGGTTAGCGTCCCATTTCATGGTGAACGCTTATTCAGGGAAAACCTGGACAAATATATCCAGAAAATTTCCAGCGGTAAAAATACGCTCTTGCCGGTTAAAAACAGAGTTAGAGGTCCCTCTTTAAGAGGCCTGCTTCTCCAGTCCCTGGGGCATCGGCCGTGTAACAGTTCCGACGGCCTCCTCGGTCAATTCCCGGGGGTAAAAAACAGGGACAGTAGCAGGGTAATGAGAAACCCTGGGTCAGGGGAGGTACAAAACCTCCCCCAAAGTTAAATTCATTGAAGCCCCCACTCAGTCGGGTGGGGGGAGGACTCCAGTTGTTCGCAAGAGACCTGGCGGGACACGATCAAGACAGATAGGTGCTCTCCGCAGTAGGTTTGGGATACAGTTTGGAGTTAAAAGACTCTCCTCCTTCCCATTTTTGAGGTCAAACGTGCCAGGGGATCCCCGGAAGAGAGAGTCCCTCCTGTTGGCACTAGAACAACTATTGCTCCAAGGAGTAATTATGGAGGTTCCCCTGGAAGAATGAGGGTTCGGGTTTTACTCAAACCTCTTTACAGTCCCGAAGCAAACGCGGACGGGAGGCCCATATTAATTCTAAAAGGGCTATACAAATTCCTGTATATCAGGACTTTCCGATGGAGTCGATCCGATCGGTGGCCACTGCCCTACAAGGGGAGGATTGGTTAGCCGCGATCGACATCAAGGATGCTTATTTGCACATTCCCATCTTTCCAGTCCACCAAAAATTTCTACGCTTTGCAGTAGAAGGGCGCCATTTTCAGTTCAGAGCCTTACCCTTCGGTTTGGCCACAGCACCACGAGTGTTTACAAAAATTCTGGCCCTTTATTGGCCAATCTAAGAACACAAGGTGTAATGATAATGGCATATCTGGATGACTTGTTGCTGATAGACCACTCAGTGAAAAAACTAGATGTGGTCGTTCACAAGACAATCAAGTATCTGGAATCTCACGGTTGGATTATCAACCGAGACAAGTCAGCCGTAAAAACCAGTCAAAAGTCTGGAATACTTGGGGCTAAGGTTGGATTCAGGCCAGAGAAAAATATTCTTGCCTCGAGGAAAGGTGTTGTCTTTGAAAGATTTGATCCACTTAGTGGGTACAAAAAAGACAGCCGTCCATACGCCTGTATATGAGGCTGCTGGGAAAAATGGTGGCATCATTCGAAGCAGTACCCTACGGTCAATTCCATTCAAGGAATTTGCAAGGGGCCATACTGTCAGCCTGGAACAAAAAAGTTCAGGCCCTAGACTTACAATGTCCTTGTCCCCTTCCGTTCGCAAGAGCCTCCGTTGGTGGTTGGTTCCCCAGAATCTAGAAAAGGAAATCCTTCAGTCCGATTTCTTGGAAGGTGGTCACTACAGATGCCAGCCTTATAGGCTGGGGAGCAGTACTGGAGCAATAGTCTCTCCAGGGCAGATGGTCAGATGCAGAAAAGGCCCTGCCCATCAATCTCTTAGAGATACGAGCAGCCCGGTATGCCCTAGTAGCATGGACATCCAAACTCCAAGGGTCCCCTGTCAGAATTCAATCAGACAATGCCACAGCAGTGGCATATATCAATCATCAGGGGGGCACCAGGAGTCGTGCAGCCCAGAGGGAAGTAAATTACATCCTGAAATGGGCAGAAAAATATGTCCCAGCCATATCTGCGGTATTCATTCCAGGAGTGGAGAATTGGAAGGCGGACTTTCTAAGTCGCCAGCAATTAGGCCCAGAGGAAGGGTCCCTTCACCCCGAGGTTTTCTGGACAATATGTCAGCGGTGGGGAACATCGGATGTAGATCTTCTAGCATCCAGATTCAACGCAAAGGGGGACAGGTTTGTCTCTCGGACAAGGGATCCCCTAGCTTGCGGCTCGGATGCCCTAGTGTTCCCTTGGGATCAGTTCAAGCTGATATATGCATTCACACCGCCACAATGGTTACCTCAATTACTCCGCAGAATCAGGGTAGAAAAGAAACAGTGATTCCGGTGGCTCCAGCGTGGCCCCGAAGAGCGTGGTACGCGGAGATTGTAAAATTTCAGTGGGGAGTCCTTGGACTCTCCCACGTCGTCCGGACCTGCTTTCGCAAGGACCGATATACCACCCTTCCTTACCAGCCCTAGGTTTGACGGCCTGGCTATTGAAGCCCACATTCTAAAAAAGAGAGGGCTCTCTAATGCTGTGGTATCTACCATGATCAATGCCAGGAAGCCGGTATCCAGGCAGATCTACTATAGAATCTGGAGGGCGTACATCGCGTGGTGTGAGGCCAAGAAATGGCATCCACATAAGTACGTAATAGGTAGGATTCTAGACTTCCTACAGTGGGCTGTAGATAGGAAGCTTGCCTTGAGTACTATCAAGGGTCAGATTTCGGCCTTGTCAATATTTTTTCAAAGGCCCTTGGCTTCGCATTCACTAGTCAAAGCCTTTATACAAGGAGTGATGCGTATTAGTCCTCCGGTTAATATTCCCATATGTCCATGGGATCTAAACTTGGTTCTGTCGGGTCTACAGAAACAACCATTTGAACCATTACAGCATATTTCCTTGGTGCTTCTCTCCAGGGAATTGATTTTTCTAGTAGCCATTTGTTCGGCTAAAAGAGTATCGGAATTAGCAGCTATGTCCTGTAAGGAGCCATATCTGGTTATCCATAAGGACAGAGTAGTGTTACGTCCTCATCCAGCCTTTCTTCCTAAGGTGGTATCGAGGTTTCATTTGAACCAAGATGTGGTTCTTCCTTCTTTTTTCCCCAAACCTACTTCGGTAGAGGAAAAGTTATTGCATTCTTTGGATGTAGTAAGAGCAGTTAAAGCTTATCTAAAAGCCACTGCTCAGATTCGCAGAACGGATACTTTGTTTATTCTGCCGGAAGGCCCCAGAAAGGGTCAGGCAGCGTCAAAATCTACTTTAGCCAAGTGGATTCGACAGGTCATAATACAAGCCTATGGCTTGAGAAGGAGACCGCCTCCGTTCAAAGTTAGAGCGCACTCCACGAGAGCAGTTGGAACTTCATGGGCAGTGCATCACCAGGCCTCCCTGGCTCAAATCTGTAAGGCCGCAACATGGTCTTCAGTACACACGTTTACTAGGTTCTACCAGGTGGACGTTAGAAGTCAGGAGGATGTCGCCTTTGGGCGCAGTGTGTTGCAGGCCGCAAAAGATCCTCATGTCTGATAGCGCTCAGCTTATATATGGTGTATCCCCCCCCTCATTTGGCATTGCTTTAGGACATCCCATTAGTAATGACTATGTCGCTCTGTGTCCCGTGATGTACGAGAAAGAAAATAGGATTTTTATAACAGCTTACCTGTAAAATCCTTTTCTTGGAGTACATCACGGGACACAGAGCTCCCGCCCCTCTTTGGGGACACTTATTGCTTTGCTACAAAACTGAGGTGCTCCCGGATGGGAGGGGCTTATATAGGGGAGGGTACTTCCGGTTTTGGAAGTTGCGAGTGCCAGCACCTGACGGTATCTATATAACCCATTAGTAATGACTATGTCGCTCTGTGTCCCGTGATGTACTCCAAGAAAAGGATTTTACAGGTAAGCTGTTATAAAAATCCTATTTTTTTAATAGCATTTTCTGCAGTTCTGTAGCTGTGCGATTCAGCGGTTACGTACTGTGGGTGTGTTCTGCTCTTCCAAAGAACGCCGTTTAGGGGCACAAAAAATAGTTTGCAGTGTGTTATACATATTTGGAGGTGTGTGAAATAAACAATTTCTAAATAGTTTTCTTCTACTGTGCTATACTAAAAAAAAACATTTTTTTTTAATAGCATTTTCTGCAGTTCTGTAGCTGTGCGATTCAGCGGTTACGTACTGTGGGTGTGTTCTGCTCTTCCAAAAACACCCATTTAGGGCAACATCCTAAATTTGGAAAATATGAGGAGAAGGTCAAAGGGACGTGGTGGCCCCGGTCGTGGTGCTGCTGGTGGAGCTCCTGTTGCAGGGAGAGGACGTGGTGGATCTGTGCCAGATACACGCACAAGTGAAACACCTTCCTCAGGTGCGAGTAGGCGACCGAGCCTGCGGCGGTATTTTGTCGCGCCTAATGAGGCTGTACGAATGTTTAGGCCAGGACAAGTACAGGCGATAGTAGATTGGGTTGCTGACAGTGCCTCGGGTTCCTTCACATTGTCTCCCACCCCCTCTTCTGATGAAAGAACAGAGTTGGCAACTGAAACCCATGTCCATCAGTCTTTCACCTCACCCCCTTGCAAATCAGCCAAGCAGTCTGAGCCCCAAATCATGCAGCAGTCTCTTCTGCTTTTCGATGACTCTGTTAGCAGGGTTTCCCAGGGCCATCCACCTAGCCCTGCCCCAGAAGTGGAAGAGATTGAGTGCACCGATGCCAAACCACTTATGTTTCATGATGAGTACATGGGAGGACCATCGCAGTACGTCTCGGATGATGACGAAACACAGGTGCCAACTGCTGCTGCTTTCGCAATTGTGCAGACAGACAAGGAGGGCAGGGGTGAAGACTGGGTGGAAGATGATGTGGAGGACGATGAGGTCCTCGACCCCACATGGAATGAACGTTATGCAGGTGACCAGTGTAGTTTGGAGGAAGAGGCGGTGGTCGCACAGAGCCACCAGCACAGCAGAAGAGGGAGCAGGGTGCAAAAGCGGAGCGTCCGTCCGCTAGACTGTATGTCTGCTACTGCCCAACGCAGCAAGGGACCGAGCACACCAAAGCCAGGTCCAAGGAGTTCCCTAGCGTGGCAGTTCTTCACACAATGTGCTGATGACAAGACACGAGTGGTTTGCAGGCTGTGCAATCAGAGGCTGAAGCGAGGCATAAACGTTCTCAACCTGAGCACAACCTGCATGACCAGGCATCTAAGTGCAAAGCACGAGCTGCAGTGGAGTAGACACCTCAAAAACCAAGAAAGGTCTCTGGCTCCTCCTGCTTCCTCTTCTGCTGCAGTCTCGGCCTCTTCATCCACCTCTGTAGTGACAGTGGCACCTGCCACCCCGCAAACAGAGGATCTGCCAGCAACACTACCACCTGGGTCACCAACCATCTCCACAATGTCCCATGGAAGCGTTCAGCTCTCTATCTCCCAAACATTGGAGCGGAAGAGGAAGTACCCCCCTAGCCACCCGCGATCCCTGGCCCTGAATGCCAGCATTTCAAAACTCCTGGCCTTTGAAATGCTGTCATTCCGTCTGGTGGAGACGCAGAGTTTTAAAAGCCTGATGGCATTGGCTGTCCCACAGTACGTCGTGCCCAGCCGCCACTATTTTTCCAGGCGAGCCATCCCTTCCCTGCACAACCAAGTGGGGGACAAAATCAGGTGTGCACTGCGCAACGCCATCTGTGGCAAGGTCCACCTAACTACGGATGCGTGGACCAGTAAGCACGGTCAGGGACGTTATATCTCCCTAACAGCACACTGGTAAATGCAGTGGCGGCTGGGCCTGAGGCAGATAGCAGTTTGGCGCATGTCCTTCCACCACCGAGGATTGCAGGGCGCTTCAGTTTGCCTCCTGTTGCTAACTCCTCCTACTCCGCTTCCTCATCCTCTACCGCCTCCTCATCCGGTCAGCGTAACACCTTCACCACCAACTTCAGCACAGCCAGGGGTAAACGACAGCAGGCAGTTTTAAAACTTTCCTGTTTGGGGGAAAAACCCCACACCGTGCAGGAGTTGTGGAGGGACATGGAACAACAGACCAATGAGTGGTTGCTGTCAGTGAGCCTCAAGCCCGGCCTGGTGGTGTGCGATAATGGGCGAAATCTCGTAGCAGCTCTGGGCCTAGCCGGTTTGACGCACATCCCTTGCCTGGCGCATGTGCTGAACTTGGTGGTCCAGAGGTTCCTTAAAAATTACCCCAATATGCCAGAGCTGCTGCAGAAAGTGCGGGCTGTGTGTGCGCACTTCCGGCGTTCTCACCCTGCTGCTGCTCGCCTGTCAGCGCTACAGCGTAACTTCGGCCTTCCCGCTCACCGCCTCATATGTGACGTGCCCACAAGGTGGAACTCCACCTTGCACATGCTGGCCAGACTGTGCGTGCAGCAGGCGATAGTGGAGTTTCAGCTGCAGCAATCACGCGTGAGTCGCTCTGCGGAACAGCACCACTTCACCACCAATAACTGGGCCTCCATGCGAGACCTGTGTGCCTTGTTGCACTGTTTCGAGTACTCCACCAACATGTCCAGTGCCAATGACGCCGTTCTTAGCGTTACTATCCCAGTTCTATGCCTCCTTGAAAAAACGCTTCGGGCGATGATGGAAGAGGATGTGGCACAGGAGATTGAGGAGGAGGAGGAGGAAGCGGGATCATTTCAAAGGCTTTCAGGGCAGTCTTTCACAAGTGGCTACGAGGGTGGGTTCCTGCACCAACAAACGCCAGGTACACAATTGTCCGGCAGAAAGGGCACAGTTCTGGAGGATGACGAGGTGGAGGAGGAGATGGAGGAGGAGGAGGAGGAGGATCCATTTTCACAGCAGGGTGGCACCCAGACCAGCTCATGGCCATCACTGGTGCGTGGCTGGGGGGATACAGAGGACACAGATGATACACCTCCCACAGAGGACAGCTTTTCTTTGCCTCTGGGCAGCCTGGCACACATGAGCGATTACATGCTGCAGTGTTTCCGCAATGACCGCCGAGTTGCCCACATTTTAACTGGTGCTGATTACTGGGTGGCCACCCTGCTGGATCCCCATTACAAGGACAACGTACCGTCCTTAATTCCCTCACTGGAGCGGGATCGTAAGATGCGCGAGTACAAGCGCACGCTGGTGGACGCGCTGCTGGTGGCATTCCCACCTGACAGCGGGCGTACAGTGGAAGCACAAGGCGAAGGCAGAGGAGGAGGAAGAGGTCGCCAACGCAGCCGGGGCACCGGCAGCACCTCAGAAGGCAGGGTTAGCATGGCTGAAATGTGGAAAAGCTTTGTCAGCACGCCACAACAACCAGCACCACCAGCTGAGATGGAACGTCTTAGCAGGAGGCAGCATTTCACCAACATGGTTGAGCAGTATGTGTCCACAGGCCTACACGTACTGGATGACGGGTCTGCCCCCTTTAACTTATGGGTCTCCAAATTGGGCACATGGCCTGAGCTTGCCCTTTATGCCTTGGAGGTGCTGGCCTGCCCTGCAGCCAGTGTATTATCTGAACGTGTATTTAGCACGGCAGGGGGCGTTATCACAGACAAGCGCAGCCGCCTGTCCAGAGCCAATGTGGACAAGCTCACGTTCATTAAAATGAACCAGGCATGGATCCCACAGGACTTGTCTGTACCTTGTGCAGAATAGACATGTATACCGGTGTTGTGACAAAAACTGTCCGGCCATCGGATTGTGTCCGGCCCATACTGCGAAGGCGCAGCGCTTGCGCAGTACAGAGGACAAGTAGGTTCACAAAATCTCCGAAGATGAACGGCGCCTGCACTGTGAGTGCAGGTTCAAGCCCCACCATCCAAGTGGACATACGGTAGCACATAGTAACAGGGCCCCTCACGGGCTCGGTTCGATCGCCACGTTTCGGGCACGGCCTCACTTGGCTCGGCTTGAACCACGGATGGTGTGGCCTTCACCTGAACTCACCACGCAGGCGCCGTTCGTCTTGGGAGATTTTCGAAATCCCTTTGTCCTACATACTGAGCAAGCGCAGTACAGGGTGGACACTATTTGACGGGGGACAGAATTCGACACATCACCGGCCTTACCCAGCCATTGTTGTATTTTTGAATCAGTGTTGGCTACCTCGTCCTCCTCCACCGCCGCTTCCACCTACACAGCCACATCCACCGCCACCTCAACCTCCTACTCCATATGGACCTCGTCCTCCTAGGTGAAGATTATTATTTTTTATTTTTATTTTTTTTATGTTATTTTAAGTTATTTCCCTATCCACATTTGTTTGCAGAGCACTTGCCATGCTCTTAACAACATTTTGCTGCCATTTGCAGCCCTCTAGCCCTTTCCATTACTTTTTTAGAGCCTTTTTAGTCCTTAGAAGTCCGGGTCCCCATTGACTTCAATGGGGTTCGGGTTCGGGTCCGGGTTCGGGTTAAAGTTCGGTCCCGAACCCGAACTTTTTTCCGAAGTTTGGCCGAACCCGTCGAACCCGAACATCCAGGTGTCCGCTCAACTCTAATCAGGGACTCATCAACGCAGACAACTTGATCGGGAATAAACAAGGCTGCAAAACGTTTGTTGAAGTGGTTTATGAGGGGCCGAATTTTGTAGAGCCGATCGTATTCAGGGTCTCCACGTGGACGACAAAGTTCATTGTCGTTGAAATGCATGAACCGCAAGATCTGCTCATATCGTTTCCTGGGCATGGAGGCAGAGAACACGGGCATATGGTCAATTGGACGCGTGGACCAATAGGCGCACAATGACGAGAATTTATGTGTGCCCATGTTGAGGGAAAGGCCCAGAAAGGTTTTAAATTCGGAAACCGTAATTGGTTTCCAATCTCTGGCAATAATGGAAGGCAACTGGGGACTAGCGGCCATGAATTGACCAGCATATAAATTACTCTGGTCCACAATAGATCTATAGAGATCTTCCGTGAAAAACAGCGAATAGAAATCAAGTGGCGTAAAATCAGCTGTTTCCACCTGAATACCGGGTTGGCCAGTGAATGTGGGAAGTACGGGTTCTGCAGAAGTGTTGGGCACCCAATCAGGATAGGCGAATTCTGCAGGAACGGCACTATGGGCATGACAAGCCTGCTTTGTCTTCTTCTTGGTGGCAGCGGGACACTACTTGTGCTTGCCACCTCGCCAGCTTGAACTGCACTTATGGTACTCGCCACGTCACCAAGTGTTACTGCAGTGCTGGATGTACGCCCAGGCTGTACTAGGCTGCTGGTGCTTGCCAGTTCACCAGAAGGAATAGCGGCGCTAGTACTACTCTGCTCCATAATGCGAGAGCCCTGCAGTTCAGGTGCTAGCAGGTATCTGGGCTGATCCCGCTAACACTGCATTTTTGGGAACCCTAAACCGCTGGGGACGCTAGTATAGATCTGATCAGATACTATACCACAAAGGGAGGTGTATGCTTTGTGCGTGGGTGTTAGCATTACTGGCACTAACCTGATGCTGCCTGGGGCGACGCAGACCCTCTCTGAGTCTAAAACCTAATTGATATCACCCGCCGGGCGATCAGGGGGTTAAACCTTTTTTGGGTTATATATGGCGGGTGCCCTGATGCTATAAAAAGCAAACTAACCAACGAGCGTCACCCGTAACACTTATACGGTGGTCACTGGTGAAAGGGTTAATAGGGGCAATCAGGGGGTTAAAACCTTTATTAGGTAATATATGGGGGTACCTGACGATATATAAAAACCTTATGGGTAACCTAAATAACAAAATAACTAACTGGCTAACCAGTGTCACCAGTAGTGATGAGCCGAACACCCCCGGGTTCGGTTCGCACCAGAACCCGCGAACGGACCGAAAGTTCGTACGAACATTAGAACCCTATTAAATACAATGGATGCGAACGTTTGAATTCTAAAGTGCTAATTATAACGACTATTATGCATGTTATTGTCCTAAAAAGGGTTTGGGAACCCGGGTTCTGCACCAGGGGACATGTATCAATGCAAAAAGAAGTTTTAAAAACGGTCGTTTTTCGGGAGCAGTCATTTTAATGATGCATAAAGTGAAAAAAAAAAAGTCAAATATTCCTTTAAATATCGTACCTGGGGGGTGTCTAAAGTATGCCTGTGAAGTGCCACGTGTTTCCCGTGTTTAGAACTGTCCCTGCACAAAATGACACTTCTAAAGGAAAAAAAAGCCATTTAAAACTGCTTGCGGCTTTAATGTAATGTCTGGTCCCGGTAATATGGATGAAAATCTTTAAGAAAAATGGCATAGCTACCCCATGACCCCCCCCCCTACCCCAGCCCATTACCAGCCCCTTTGGGTCTTGTATGGATATTAAGGGGAACCCCGCACATAAAATAAAAAAGGCCCTATATACTCTGAACAGCCGTATACAGGCGGTGCATACAAGACAGGGACTGTAGGTTTGTTCTTATGTAGAATCTGTTTGTAATTTTGAACAGGTACATTGTTTAAGTGTAGCTCCAGCCCAAAAATCTATTTTTAAACTTTTTGGAAAACATAGGTAAGGGTTATCACCCCTGTAACATTTGTTTTTCTGTCTGTGCCCCTGTTCAGAACATTTCACCTCACTTTCCGTCCCAACGACAACTGTTTTTGAAATGTGGTGTTTTTCTTGAAACAAGGATTGGTGATAAAGCATCAGTACAGAGGAGACACCTTTCTCCCATATTAATTCTTACAGGAGAGAATTTTCCTTCCTAGGGGTAGATTTCCTCTCACTTCCTGTTGTCTTCTTGCGTTTGCAAGTAGGAGTCGTTTTTAAGTTGGATGTTTGAAAGTAGGGACCTGCCGTATATACTCTGCAGAAATAGGCCCCTTAGTTGTTGGTGTTGGCACAACACTGTAAGCACTCACAGTTACTCTTGGTTGGTGCTGGAACGCCCTGCTGTCAACTATTATATCAGGAATTGTAATTACATATAATTTTTGAACAGTGGTAGTAAAAATTGGGCCTTTGATGGTGGTGCTGGTGCCACAACACTGTAAGCCCTGACAGTTACTCTTGGTGGGTGCAGCAATGGGCCCTGCTGTGAATTATTAGATCAAGAATTGTAATTACATGCCCATTTTGAACAGGGGCTGAAAAATTGGGCCTTTCGTGGTGGTGGTGGTGGTGGCGTTGCCACAACACTGTAAGCCCTCAGAGTTACTCTTGGTGGGTGCAGCAATGGGCCCTGCTGTGAATTATTAGATCAAGAATTGTAATTACATGCCCCTGTTGAACAGGGGCTGAAAAATTGGGCCTTAGGCACTGGTGGCACAACACTGCAACCCCTCACAGATACTGTACTTGGAGCACAGCAATGAGCCCTGTTGCAAAGTATTGCTTCAAAAATTGTAATTACACGCCCCTGTTAAACAGGGGCTGAAAAATTGGGCCTTAGGCACTGGTGGCACAACACTGCAACCCCTCACAGATACTGTACTTGGAGCACAGCAATGAGCCCTGTTGCAAAGTATTGCTTCAAAAATTGTAATTACACGCCCCTGTTAAACAGGGGCTGAAAAATTGGGCCTTAGGCACTGGTGGCACAACACTGCAACCCCTCACAGATACTGTACTTGGAGCACAGCAATGAGCCCTGTTGCAAAGTATTGCTTCAAAAATTGTAATTACACGCCCCTGTTAAACAGGGGCTGAAAAATTGGGCGTTAGGCACTGGTGGCGGCACCCATAAACAAAAATGATCTTCCAAGCTATCATCATCAATCGTATCATTGAGGACTCGGAGGAGGAGGATAGCCAGTCAACATAACAGCACAGGCACTCAGCATCAGCATCAGTCTTGAAGGGATGTGACATGTTAAAATCAATTAGTCTGTTATATCAGCATCAGGTGTGTGGTAGCTGGTGGTGATCCAAGACTGGTTCATCTTGATGAAAGTCAGTCGATCAACCGAGTCGGTGGACAGGCGCACCCTGTGATCCGTGACAAATCCTCCAGCAGCACTGAATGTGCGTTCCGAAAGAACGCTGGATGCAGGACAGGCCAGTAGCTCAATTGCATACTGTGCAAGCTCTGGCCAGTGATCCATCCTCAAGACCCAGTAAGCCAGAGGATTTTCGGTGGGGAAGGTGTCCAAGTATGACCTTGCCCCTAGATATTCCTGCACCATGTTTATCAGACGCTGGCGATGGTTGCTGGAACCGATCATACTTTGGGGCTGCGGACTAAAGAATTGTCTGAACGCATCGGTCAGACGGCCACCTTCCCCACCGCTCCTTCTTTGACTGGCCGAAGCCTCAGCAACTCGTTGTCCAGGACCAGGAGTTTGTAACCTCCCAGTCTCTGGGAACGCGTTGCACAGACCTTTCTGCAAGGCCTCCCGGAGTTGTCTCATCCTCTGCTCCCTCTGCGACGGTAACATAAGGTCTGCAACCTTACCCTTGTACCGTGGATCAAGGAGAGTGGCCAGCCAGTAATGGTCCCTCTCCTTGATCCGAAGAATACGAGGATCCTTCCGCAGACTTTGCAGGATCAGGGAGGCCATGCAGCGTAGGTTAGCTGAGGCATTCGGTCCGGAGTCCTCTGGGTCACTAAGGACAACATGATCCGCAGCCACCTCCTCCCAGCCACGTACAAGTCCACGGGTTTCTTGGGACTGTAAATCATCCCTAAAAGACTGCTGCTGTTGATGCTGCTGAGTGCCAGGCTCCACCTCCATGCTGACACAATCCTCCTCCTCCTCCTCCTCCTCGTCCTCTTCCTGTGCGATGGGTGGGACAGAAGGAACACTGTCTGGGTAAAGGGGGCCTTGAGAGGCAAGGAAGTCCTCCTCTTCCTGCCTCTGTTCTGCCTCAAGTGCCCTGTCCATTATTCCACGCAGCGTGTGCTCCAACAGGTGGACAAGAGGTACAGTGTCACTGATGCATGCACTGTCACTGCTCACCATCCTCGTGGCCTCCTCAAATGGTGCCAGGACAGTGCATGCATCCCTGATCATGCCCCACTGGCGTGGAGAAAAAAAACAAGCTCCCCTGACCCTGTCCTGGTGCCGTAGTCGCACAGGTACTCATTGATGGCCCTCTGCTGCGTGTGCAGCCGCTGCAGCATGGCCAACGTTGAGTTCCACCTGGTGGGCATGTCACATATAAGGCGGTTCTTGGGCAGGTTCAACTCCTTTTGCAGCTCAGCCAGGCGAGCACTGGCATTATAAGATCTGCGGAAATGCACACAGACTTTCCTGGCCTGCCTCAGGACATCCTGTAAGCCCGGGTACCTGCCCAAGAACCGCTGCACCACCAGGTTAAGGACGTGAGCCACACAGGGCACATGGGTCAGTTGTCCCTGTCGGAGGGCGGAGAGGAGGCTGGTGCCATTGTCGCAAACCACCATTCCTGGCTTAAGCTGGCGTGGCGTCAACCACCTCTCGGCCTGGCCCTGCAGAGCAGACAGGACCTCTGCCCCAGTGTGGCTTCTGTCCCCCAAACACACCAGCGCAAGCACGGCATAGCATCTTTTTGCCTGCGTACTTGCGTAGCCCCTTGAACGCCTACGGAGCACCGCTGGTTCAGAGGACAAAGCACAGGAAGAGGCCATGGAGGAAGAAGAAGAGGAGGGGGTGGAGGAGAGAGGTGTGTCACAACCAGTAGTAGCATTTTGGAGGCGTGGCGGTGGAACAACCTCCAACACTACTGCACCTTGTCCTGCATCCTTCCCAGCTGCCAAAAGAGTGACCCAATGGGCCGTGAAAGAAAGGTAACGTCCCTGTCCATGCCTGCTGGACCATGAGTCAGCGGTAATATGCACCTTACCGCTGACCGCCCTGTCCAGCGAGGCCAAGACATTGCCTTCCACATGCCGGTAGAGAGCCGGAATAGCCTTCCGTGAGAAAAAGTGGCGTTTGGGAACCTGCCACTGAGGAACCGCACATTGCACAAACTCACGGAAGGGGGCCGAGTCTACCAACTGAAAAGGCAGCAGTTGAAGCGCTAGCAATTTAGCCAAGCTAGCATTCAACCGCTGGGCATGTGGATGGCTGGGAGTGAACTTCTTTCGACGGTCCAGCAGCTGGGGCAGGGAAATTTGCCTGCTAGAATCGGACGTCGGTGTACTGCTAGCAGAGTGGCCGCAAGTACTTGGCTGTGACACACCTAATTCTACACCTTCATTCCTCTCAGTGCATGTTTAGAGAGGACTGAAGGTATAGTGAGGTTGGAGATCCCAGCTGATGCGGTGCAAGGAGAGGTCCGCTTTGTTCTTTGGTGTGGGTCTTTGAGGTAGGCTTGCCAACGAGCTGCATGGCAGGTCAACATATGTCTGGTCAGGCATGTGGTACCCAAGCGGCTGATGTTTTGGCCACGCGATATACGCTTGAGACATATGTTGCAAACAGCAGCTGTGCGATCTGATGCACTAGCCTCAAAAAAGGCCCACACCAAAGAACTTTTTGAATGACGGGCAGAGGCAGCGCCCTGCACAGGCGGAGCTCTGCGGTGTGATTCCGTCGGTGTACTGCCCTTACGCTGGCCACCAAAGGGCATCCTGCCTCGTTGGAGATGTGCCTCCTCCTCATCCTCCTCCTCCTCTCTCCTATTAGGCACCCACGTGGAGTCAGTGACCTCATCATCCCCTCCCTCCTCATCACTGGAGCCAATCTGGCAGTATGCTGCAGCTGCTGGAACATGACTGCCAGATTGGTGTCCTTCTTGAGCATCCCCTCTGTCTGCTCTCACGCTACTGCCTTCCTGTAGCTGGGTTTCATCATCAGACCCTTCGAAACGCTGGGCATCCTCCTGGAGCATGTACCCAACACTGTGCTCAAACAGTTCGGGGGACTCCTCAGGAGGAGGACATGGTGGGTCTAGGGAAGGAGTGACTGATGATGAGTCTGACATTGATACCAGGGAAGAGGACGCTTTGGCAGCTGCTTTGCCAGTACCCTGAGCCTGGGTGAGAGAGGATGAGGAGGAGGAGGAGGGCTTGGTCATCCACTCTACCAAGTCTTCGGCATGATGTGGCTCAACATGTCCAGCTGCCGAAAAGAAGGACAAGCGTGTCCCATGGCCATGTGCTGATGACAATGCACCGCGTCCACGACCAGCACTGTTGCCCCCAGACACAGAGCCTGCTTGCCCTCTTTTATTGCCTCCTGACTGTCTGCCTCTCCTTGTTTGCCTTCCAGACATTCTAATGGATGGCCTGCAGGGAGATGGGAAAAAAGCAATAAGGGCTACCTTCAGGTGTCCTTCTCTGTCCCTTTACTTAAGGATTTCTAAATATGGTTGAGGATGATTGCTTTCGCACAGAATAGCACAATGACAATTTCCCTGACTGTCCAAAAAACAAGGATTTCAAAGATGGTTGATGAGGAATGCTTTAGCACAGTATAGCACAATGAGAATTTCCCTCACTGTCCTTCCCTGTCCCTACAAACAAGGTTTAGCACAGTAAAACACACTGACACTCTCCCTACCTATAGTTTTCTGTCCCTATAAAAAATTTTTTTTTTAAAGATGGTTGATGAGGAATGCTTTAGCACAGTATAGCACAATGAGAATTTCCCTCACTGTCCTTCCCTGTCCCTACAAACAAGGTTTAGCACAGTAAAACACACTGACACTCTCCCTACCTATAGTTTTCTGTCCCTATAAAAATTTTTTTTTTTAAAGATGGTTGATGAGGAATGCTTTAGCACAGTATAGCACAATGAGAATTTCCCTCACTGTCCTTCCCTGTCCCTACAAACAAGGTTTAGCACAGTAAAACACACTGACACTCTCCCTACCTATAGTTTTCTGTCCCTATAAAAAATGTTTTTTTAAAGATGGTTGATGAGGAATGCTTTAGCACAGTATAGCACAATGAGAATTTCCCTCACTGTCCTTCCCTGTCCCTACAAACAAGGTTTAGCACAGTAAAACACACTGACACTCTCCCTACCTATAGTTTTCTGTCCCTATAAAAAATGTTTTTTTAAAGATGGTTGATGAGGAATGCTTTAGCACAGTATAGCACAATGAGAATTTCCCTCACTGTCCTTCCCTGTCCCTACAAACAAGGTTTAGCACAGTAAAACACACTGACACTCTCCCTACCTATAGTTTTCCGTCCCTATAATTTTTTTTTTTTTAAAGATGGTTGATGAGGAATGCTTTAGCACAGTATAGCACAATGAGAATTTCCCTCACTGTCCTTCCCTGTCCCTACAAACAAGGTTTAGCACAGTAAAACACACTGACACTCTCCCTACCTATAGTTTTCCGTCCCTATAATTTTTTTTTTTTTAAAGATGGTTGATGAGGAATGCTTTAGCACAGTATAGCACAATGAGAATTTCCCTCACTGTCCTTCCCTGTCCCTACAAACAAGGTTTAGCACAGTAAAACACACTGACACTCTCCCTACCTATAGTTTTCTGTCCCTATATTTTTTTTTTTTTAAAGATGGTTGATGAGGAATGCTTTAGCACAGTATAGCACAATGAGAATTTCCCTCACTGTCCTTCCCTGTCCCTACAAACAAGGTTTAGCACAGTAAAACACACTGACACTCTCCCTACCTATAGTTTTCTGTCCCTATAAAATTTTTTTTTTTTAAAGATGGTTGATGAGGAATGCTTTAGCACAGTATAGCACAATGAGAATTTCCCTCACTGTCCTTCCCTGTCCCTACAAACAAGGTTTAGCACAGTAAAACACACTGACACTCTCCCTACCTATAGTTTTCTGTCCCTATAAAAAATGTTTTTTTAAAGATGGTTGATGAGGAATGCTTTAGCACAGTATAGCACAATGAGAATTTCCCTCACTGTCCTTCCCTGTCCCTACAAACAAGGTTTAGCACAGTAAAACACACTGACACTCTCCCTACCTATAGTTTTCTGTCCCTATAAAAAATGTTTTTTTAAAGATGGTTGATGAGGAATGCTTTAGCACAGTATAGCACAATGAGAATTTCCCTCACTGTCCTTCCCTGTCCCTACAAACAAGGTTTAGCACAGTAAAACACACTGACACTCTCCCTACCTATAGTTTTCCGTCCCTATAATTTTTTTTTTTTTAAAGATGGTTGATGAGGAATGCTTTAGCACAGTATAGCACAATGAGAATTTCCCTCACTGTCCTTCCCTGTCCCTACAAACAAGGTTTAGCACAGTAAAACACACTGACACTCTCCCTACCTATAGTTTTCTGTCCCTATAAAAATTGTTTTTTTAAAGATGGTTGATGAGGAATGCTTTAGCACAGTATAGCACAATGAGAATTTCCCTCACTGTCCTTCCCTGTCCCTACAAACAAGGTTTAGCACAGTAAAACACACTGACACTCTCCCTACCTATAGTTTTCTGTCCCTATAAAAAATTTGTTTTAAAGATGGTTGATGAGGAATGCTTTAGCACAGTATAGCACAATGAGAATTTCCCTCACTGTTCTTCCCTGTCCCTACAAACAAGGTTTAGCACAGTAAAACACACTGACACTCTCCCTACCTATAGTTTTCTGTCCCTATAAAAAATTTTTTTTTTAAAGATGGTTGATGAGGAATGCTTTAGCACAGTATAGGACAATGAGAATTTCCCTCACTGTCCTTCCCTGTCCCTACAAACAAGGTTTAGCACAGTAAAACACACTGACACTCTCCCTACCTATAGTTTTCTGTCCCTATAATTTTTTTTTTTTAAAGATGGTTGATGAGGAATGCTTTAGCACAGTATAGCACAATGAGAATTTCCCTCACTGTCCTTCCCTGTCCCTACAAACAAGGTTTAGCACAGTAAAACACACTGACACTCTCCCTACCTATAGTTTTCTGTCCCTATAAAAAATTTTTTTTTAAAGATGGTTGATGAGGAATGCTTTAGCACAGTATAGCACAATGAGAATTTCCCTCACTGTCCTTCCCTGTCCCTACAAACAAGGTTTAGCACAGTAAAACACACTGACACTCTCCCTACCTATAGTTTTCTGTCCCTATAAAAAATGTTTTTTTAAAGATGGTTGATGAGGAATGCTTTAGCACAGTATAGCACAATGAGAATTTCCCTCACTGTCCTTCCCTGTCCCTACAAACAAGGTTTAGCACAGTAAAACACACTGACACTCTCCCTACCTATAGTTTTCTGTCCCTATAAAAAATGTTTTTTTAAAGATGGTTGATGAGGAATGCTTTAGCACAGTATAGCACAATGAGAATTTCCCTCACTGTCCTTCCCTGTCCCTACAAACAAGGTTTAGCACAGTAAAACACACTGACACTCTCCCTACCTATAGTTTTCTGTCCCTATAAAAAATGTTTTTTTAAAGATGGTTGATGAGGAATGCTTTAGCACAGTATAGCACAATGAGAATTTCCCTCACTGTCCTTCCCTGTCCCTGCAAACAAGGTTTAGCACAGTAAAACACACTGACACTCTCCCTACCTATAGTTTTCTGTCCCTATAATTTTTTTTTTTTAAAGATGGTTGATGAGGAATGCTTTAGCACAGTATAGCACAATGAGAATTTCCCTCACTGTCCTTCCCTGTCCCTACAAACAAGGTTTAGCACAGTAAAACACACTGACACTCTCCCTACCTATAGTTTTCTGTCCCTATAAAAAAAATTTTTTTAAAGATGGTTGATGAGGAATGCTTTAGCACAGTATAGCACAATGAGAATTTCCCTCACTGTCCTTCCCTGTCCCTACAAACAAGGTTTAGCACAGTAAAACACACTGACACTCTCCCTACCTATAGTTTTCTGTCCCTATAAAAAATGTTTTTTTAAAGATGGTTGATGAGGAATGCTTTAGCACAGTATAGCACAATTAGAATTTCCCTCACTGTCCTTCTCTGTCCCTACAAACAAGGTTTAGCACAGTAAAACACACTGACACTCTCCCTACCTATAGTTTTCTGTCCCTATAAATTTTTTTTTTTTTAAAGATGGTTGATGAGGAATGCTTTAGCACAGTATAGCACAATGAGAATTTCCCTCACTGTCCTTCCCTGTCCCTACAAACAAGGTTTAGCACAGTAAAACACACTGACACTCTCCCTACCTATAGTTTTCTGTCCCTATAAAAAATGTTTTTTTAAAGATGGTTGATGAGGAATGCTTTAGCACAGTATAGCACAATGAGAATTTCCCTCACTGTCCTTCCCTGTCCCTACAAACAAGGTTTAGCACAGTAAAACACACTGACACTCTCCCTACCTATAGTTTTCTGTCCCTATAAAAAATGTTTTTTTAAAGATGGTTGATGAGGAATGCTTTAGCACAGTATAGCACAATGAGAATTTCCCTCACTGTCCTTCCCTGTCCCTACAAACAAGGTTTAGCACAGTAAAACACACTGACACTCTCCCTACCTATAGTTTTCTGTCCCTATAAAACATTTTTTTTTTAAAGATGGTTGATGAGGAATGCTTTAGCACAGTATAGCACAATGAGAATTTCCCTCACTGTCCTTCCCTGTCCCTACAAACAAGGTTTAGCACAGTAAAACACACTGACACTCTCCCTACCTATAGTTTTCTGTCCCTATATATATTTTTTTTTTAAAGATGGTTGCTGAGGAATGCTTTAGCACAGTATAGCACAATGAGAATTTCCCTCACTGTCCTTCCCTGTCCCTACAAACAAGGTTTAGCACAGTAAAACACACTGACACTCTCCCTACCTATAGTTTTCTGTCCCTATAAAAAATTTTTTTTTAAAGATGGTTGATGAGGAATGCTTTAGCACAGTATAGCACAATGAGAATTTCCCTCACTGTCCTTCCCTGTCCCTACAAACAAGGTTTAGCACAGTAAAACACACTGACACTCTCCCTACCTATAGTTTTCTGTCCCTATAAAAAATGTTTTTTTAAAGATGGTTGATGAGGAATGCTTTAGCACAGTATAGCACAATGAGAATTTCCCTCACTGTCCTTCCCTGTCCCTACAAACAAGGTTTAGCACAGTAAAACACACTGACACTCTCCCTACCCATAGTTTTCTGTCCCTATAAAAAAATTTTTTTTTAAAGATGGTTGATGAGGAATGCTTTAGCACAGTATAGCACAATGAGAATTTCCCTCACTGTCCTTCCCTGTCCCTACAAACAAGGTTTAGCACAGTAAAACACACTGACACTCTCCCTACCTATAGTTTTCTGTCCCTATAAAAATTTTTTTTTTAAAGATGGTTGATGAGGAATGCTTTAGCACAGTATAGCACAATGAGAATTTCCCTCACTGTCCTTCCCTGTCCCTACAAACAAGGTTTAGCACAGTAAAACACACTGACACTCTCCCTACCTATAGTTTTCTGTCCCTATAAAAATTTTTTTTTTTTAAAGATGGTTGATGAGGAATGCTTTAGCACAGTATAGCACAATGAGAATTTCCCTCACTGTCCTTCCCTGTCCCTACAAACAAGGTTTAGCACAGTAAAACACACTGACACTCTCCCTACCTATAGTTTTCTGTCCCTATAATTTTTTTTTTTTTAAAGATGGTTGATGAGGAATGCTTTAGCACAGTATAGCACAATGAGAATTTCCCTCACTGTCCTTCCCTGTCCCTACAAACAAGGTTTAGCACAGTAAAACACACTGACACTCTCCCTACCTATAGTTTTCTGTCCCTATAATTTTTTTTTTTTTAAAGATGGTTGATGAGGAATGCTTTAGCACAGTATAGCACAATGAGAATTTCCCTCACTGTCCTTCCCTGTCCCTACAAACAAGGTTTAGCACAGTAAAACACACTGACACTCTCCCTACCTATAGTTTTCTGTCCCTATAATTTTTTTTTTTTTAAAGATGGTTGATGAGGAATGCTTTAGCACAGTATAGCACAATGAGAATTTCCCTCACTGTCCTTCCCTGTCCCTACAAACAAGGTTTAGCACAGTAAAACACACTGACACTCTCCCTACCTATAGTTTTCTGTCCCTATAAAAATTTTTTTTTTTAAAGATGGTTGATGAGGAATGCTTTAGCACAGTATAGCACAATGAGAATTTCCCTCACTGTCCTTCCCTGTCCCTACAAACAAGGTTTAGCACAGTAAAACACACTGACACTCTCCCTACCTATAGTTTTCTGTCCCTATAAAAATTTTTTTTTTTAAAGATGGTTGATGAGGAATGCTTTAGCACAGTATAGCACAATGAGAATTTCCCTCACTGTCCTTCCCTGTCCCTACAAACAAGGTTTAGCACAGTAAAACACACTGACACTCTCCCTACCTATAGTTTTCTGTCCCTATAAAAATTTTTTTTTTTTAAAGATGGTTGATGAGGAATGCTTTAGCACAGTATAGCACAATGAGAATTTCCCTCACTGTCCTTCCCTGTCCCTACAAACAAGGTTTAGCACAGTAAAACACACTGACACTCTCCCTACCTATAGTTTTCTGTCCCTATAATTTTTTTTTTTTTAAAGATGGTTGATGAGGAATGCTTTAGCACAGTATAGCACAATGAGAATTTCCCTCACTGTCCTTCCCTGTCCCTACAAACAAGGTTTAGCACAGTAAAACACACTGACACTCTCCCTACCTATAGTTTTCTGTCCCTATAATTTTTTTTTTTTTTAAAGATGGTTGATGAGGAATGCTTTAGCACAGTATAGCACAATGAGAATTTCCCTCACTGTCCTTCCCTGTCCCTACAAACAAGGTTTAGCACAGTAAAACACACTGACACTCTCCCTACCTATAGTTTTCTGTCCCTATAATTTTTTTTTTTTTAAAGATGGTTGATGAGGAATGCTTTAGCACAGTATAGCACAATGAGAATTTCCCTCACTGTCCTTCCCTGTCCCTACAAACAAGGTTTAGCACAGTAAAACACACTGACACTCTCCCTACCTATAGTTTTCTGTCCCTATAAATTGTTTTTTTTTTAAAGATGGTTGATGAGGAATGCTTTAGCACAGTATAGCACAATGAGAATTTCCCTCACTGTCCTTCCCTGTCCCTACAAACAAGATTTAGCACAGTAAAACACACTGACACTCTCCCTACCTATAGTTTTCTGTCCCTATAAAAAATGTTTTTTTAAAGATGGTTGATGAGGAATGCTTTAGCACAGTATAGCACAATGAGAATTTCCCTCACTGTCCTTCCCTGTCCCTACAAACAAGGTTTAGCACAGTAAAACACACTGACACTCTCCCTACCTATAGTTTTCTGTCCCTATAAAAATTTTTTTTTTTAAAGATGGTTGATGAGGAATGCTTTAGCACAGTATAGCACAATGAGAATTTCCCTCACTGTCCTTCCCTGTCCCTACAAACAAGGTTTAGCACAGTAAAACACACTGACACTCTCCCTACCTATAGTTTTCTGTCCCTATAAAAAATTTTTTTTTAAAGATGGTTGATGAGGAATGCTTTAGCACAGTATAGCACAATGAGAATTTCCCTCACTGTCCTTCCCTGTCCCTACAAACAAGGTTTAGCACAGTAAAACACACTGACACTCTCCCTACCTATAGTTTTCTGTCCCTATAAAAAATGTTTTTTTAAAGATGGTTGATGAGGAATGCTTTAGCACAGTATAGCACAATGAGAATTTCCCTCACTGTCCTTCCCTGTCCCTACAAACAAGGTTTAGCACAGTAAAACACACTGACACTCTCCCTACCTATAGTTTTCTGTCCCTATAAAAAATGTTTTTTTAAAGATGGTTGATGAGGAATGCTTTAGCACAGTATAGCACAATGAGAATTTCCCTCACTGTCCTTCCCTGTCCCTACAAACAAGGTTTAGCACAGTAAAACACACTGACACTCTCCCTACCTATAGTTTTCTGTCCCTATAAAATTTTTTTTTTTAAAGATGGTTGATGAGGAATGCTTTAGCACAGTATAGCACAATGAGAATTTCCCTCACTGTCCTTCCCTGTCCCTACAAACAAGGTTTAGCACAGTAAAACACACTGACACTCTCCCTACCTATAGTTTTCTGTCCCTATAAAAAAATTTTTTTAAAAGATGGTTGATGAGGAATGCTTTAGCACAGTATAGCACAATGAGAATTTCCCTCACTGTCCTTCCCTGTCCCTACAAACAAGGTTTAGCACAGTAAAACACACTGACACTCTCCCTACCTATAGTTTTCTGTCCCTATAAAAAATGTTTTTTTAAAGATGGTTGATGAGGAATGCTTTAGCACAGTATAGCACAATGAGAATTTCCCTCACTGTCCTTCCCTGTCCCTACAAACAAGGTTTAGCACAGTAAAACACACTGACACTCTCCCTACCTATAGTTTTCTGTCCCTATAAAAAAATTTTTTTTTAAAGATGGTTGATGAGGAATGCTTTAGCACAGTATAGCACAATGAGAATTTCCCTCACTGTCCTTCCCTGTCCCTACAAACAAGGTTTAGCACAGTAAAACACACTGACACTCTCCCTACCTATAGTTTTCTGTCCCTATAAAAAAATTTTTTTTTAAAGATGGTTGATGAGGAATGCTTTAGCACAGTATAGCACAATGAGAATTTCCCTCACTGTCCTTCCCTGTCCCTACAAACAAGGTTTAGCACAGTAAAACACACTGACACTCTCCCTACCTATAGTTTTCTGTCCCTATAAATTTTTTTTTTTAAAGATGGTTGATGAGGAATGCTTTAGCACAGTATAGCACAATGAGAATTTCCCTCACTGTCCTTCCCTGTCCCTACAAACAAGGTTTAGCACAGTAAAACACACTGACACTCTCCCTACCTATAGTTTTCTGTCCCTATAAAAATTTTTTTTTAAAGATGGTTGATGAGGAATGCTTTAGCACAGTATAGCACAATGAGAATTTCCCTCACTGTCCTTCCCTGTCCCTACAAACAAGGTTTAGCACAGTAAAACACACTGACACTCTCCCTACCTATAGTTTTCTGTCCCTATAAAATTTTTTTTTTAAAGATGGTTGATGAGGAATGCTTTAGCACAGTATAGCACAATGAGAATTTCCCTCACTGTCCTTCCCTGTCCCTACAAACAAGGTTTAGCACAGTAAAACACACTGACACTCTCCCTACCTATAGTTTTCTGTCCCTATAAAAATTTTTTTTTTTAAAGATGGTTGATGAGGAATGCTTTAGCACAGTATAGCACAATGAGAATTTCCCTCACTGTCCTTCCCTGTCCCTACAAACAAGGTTTAGCACAGTAAAACACACTGACACTCTCCCTACCTATAATTTTCTGTCCCTATAAAAAAAATTTTTTTTAAAGATGGTTGATGAGGAATGCTTTAGCACAGTATAGCACAATGAGAATTTCCCTCACTGTCCTTCCCTGTCCCTACAAACAAGGTTTAGCACAGTAAAACACACTGACACTCTCCCTACCTATAGTTTTCTGTCCCTATAAATTTTTTTTTTTAAAGATGGTTGATGAGGAATGCTTTAGCACAGTATAGCACAATGAGAATTTCCCTCACTGTTCTTCCCTGTCCCTACAAACAAGGTTTAGCACAGTAAAACACACTGACACTCTCCCTACCTATAGTTTTCTGTCCCTATAAAAAATTTTTTTTTTAAAGATGGTTGATGAGGAATGCTTTAGCACAGTATAGCACAATGAGAATTTCCCTCACTGTCCTTCCCTGTCCCTACAAACAAGGTTTAGCACAGTAAAACACACTGACACTCTCCCTACCTATAGTTTTCTGTCCCTATAATTTTTTTTTTTTAAAGATGGTTGATGAGGAATGCTTTAGCACAGTATAGCACAATGAGAATTTCCCTCACTGTCCTTCCCTGTCCCTACAAACAAGGTTTAGCACAGTAAAACACACTGACACTCTCCCTACCTATAGTTTTCTGTCCCTATAAAAAATTTTTTTTTAAAGATGGTTGATGAGGAATGCTTTAGCACAGTATAGCACAATGAGAATTTCCCTCACTGTCCTTCCCTGTCCCTACAAACAAGGTTTAGCACAGTAAAACACACTGACACTCTCCCTACCTATAGTTTTCTGTCCCTATAAAAAATGTTTTTTTAAAGATGGTTGATGAGGAATGCTTTAGCACAGTATAGCACAATTAGAATTTCCCTCACTGTCCTTCTCTGTCCCTACAAACAAGGTTTAGCACAGTAAAACACACTGACACTCTCCCTACCTATAGTTTTCTGTCCCTATAAAAATTTTTTTTTTTTAAAGATGGTTGATGAGGAATGCTTTAGCACAGTATAGCACAATGAGAATTTCCCTCACTGTCCTTCCCTGTCCCTACAAACAAGGTTTAGCACAGTAAAACACACTGACACTCTCCCTACCTATAGTTTTCTGTCCCTATAAAATTTTTTTTTTTAAAGATGGTTGATGAGGAATGCTTTAGCACAGTATATCACAATGAGAATTTCCCTCACTGTCCTTCCCTGTCCCTACAAACAAGGTTTAGCACAGTAAAACACACTGACACTCTCCCTACCTATAGTTTTCTGTCCCTATAAAAAATGTTTTTTTAAAGATGGTTGATGAGGAATGCTTTAGCACAGTATAGCACAATGAGAATTTCCCTCACTGTCCTTCCCTGTCCCTACAAACAAGGTTTAGCACAGTAAAACACACTGACACTCTCCCTACCTATAATTTTCTGTCCCTATAAAATTTTTTTTTTTTAAAGATGGTTGATGAGGAATGCTTTAGCACAGTATAGCACAATGAGAATTTCCCTCACTGTCCTTCCCTGTCCCTACAAACAAGGTTTAGCACAGTAAAACACACTGACACTCTCCCTACCTATAGTTTTCTGTCCCTATAAAAAATGTTTTTTTTAAAGATGGTTGATGAGGAATGCTTTAGCACAGTATAGGACAATGAGAATTTCCCTCACTGTCCTTCCCTGTCCCTACAAACAAGGTTTAGCACAGTAAAACACACTGACACTCTCCCTACCTATAGTTTTCTGTCCCTATAATTTTTTTTTTTTAAAGATGGTTGATGAGGAATGCTTTAGCACAGTATAGCACAATGAGAATTTCCCTCACTGTTCTTCCCTGTCCCTACAAACAAGGTTTAGCACAGTAAAACACACTGACACTCTCCCTACCTATAGTTTTCTGTCCCTATAAAAAAATTTTTTTTAAAGATGGTTGATGAGGAATGCTTTAGCACAGTATAGCACAATGAGAATTTCCCTCACTGTCCTTCCCTGTCCCTACAAACAAGGTTTAGCACAGTAAAACACACTGACACTCTCCCTACCTATAGTTTTCTGTCCCTATAATTTTTTTTTTTTAAAGATGGTTGATGAGGAATGCTTTAGCACAGTATAGCACAATGAGAATTTCCCTCACTGTCCTTCCCTGTCCCTACAAACAAGGTTTAGCACAGTAAAACACACTGACACTCTCCCTACCTATAGTTTTCTGTCCCTATAAATTTTTTTTTTTTAAAGATGGTTGATGAGGAATGCTTTAGCACAGTATAGCACAATGAGAATTTCCCTCACTGTCCTTCCCTGTCCCTACAAACAAGGTTTAGCACAGTAAAACACACTGACACTCTCCCTACCTATAGTTTTCTGTCCCTATAAAAAATGTTTTTTTAAAGATGGTTGATGAGGAATGCTTTAGCACAGTATAGCACAATTAGAATTTCCCTCACTGTCCTTCTCTGTCCCTACAAACAAGGTTTAGCACAGTAAAACACACTGACACTCTCCCTACCTATAGTTTTCTGTCCCTATAAAAAAATTTTTTTTTAAAGATGGTTGATGAGGAATGCTTTAGCACAGTATAGCACAATGAGAATTTCCCTCACTGTCCTTCCCTGTCCCTACAAACAAGGTTTAGCACAGTAAAACACACTGACACTCTCCCTACCTATAGTTTTCTGTCCCTATAAAAATTTTTTTTTTAAAGATGGTTGATGAGGAATGCTTTAGCACAGTATAGCACAATGAGAATTTCCCTCACTGTCCTTCCCTGTCCCTACAAACAAGGTTTAGCACAGTAAAACACACTGACACTCTCCCTACCTATAGTTTTCTGTCCCTATAAAAAATGTTTTTTTAAAGATGGTTGATGAGGAATGCTTTAGCACAGTATAGCACAATGAGAATTTCCCTCACTGTCCTTCCCTGTCCCTACAAACAAGGTTTAGCACAGTAAAACACACTGACACTCTCCCTACCTATAGTTTTCTGTCCCTATAAAAAAATTTTTTTTTAAAGATGGTTGATGAGGAATGCTTTAGCACAGTATAGCACAATGAGAATTTCCCTCACTGTCCTTCCCTGTCCCTACAAACAAGGTTTAGCACAGTAAAACACACTGACACTCTCCCTACCTATAGTTTTCTGTCCCTATATATATATTTTTTTTAAAGATGGTTGATGAGGAATGCTTTAGCACAGTATAGCACAATGAGAATTTCCCTCACTGTCCCTCCCTGTCCCTACAAACAAGGTTTAGCACAGTAAAACACACTGACACTCTCCCTACCTATAGTTTTCTGTCCCTATAAAAATTTTTTTTTTAAAGATGGTTGATGAGGAATGCTTTAGCACAGTATAGCACAATGAGAATTTCCCTCACTGTCCTTCCCTGTCCCTACAAACAAGGTTTAGCACAGTAAAACACACTGACACTCTCCCTACCTATAGTTTTCTGTCCCTATAAAAAATGTTTTTTTAAAGATGGTTGATGAGGAATGCTTTAGCACAGTATAGCACAATGAGAATTTCCCTCACTGTCCTTCCCTGTCCCTACAAACAAGGTTTAGCACAGTAAAACACACTGACACTCTCCCTACCCATAGTTTTCTGTCCCTATAAAATTTTTTTTTTTTAAAGATGGTTGATGAGGAATGCTTTAGCACAGTATAGCACAATGAGAATTTCCCTCACTGTCCTTCCCTGTCCCTACAAACAAGGTTTAGCACAGTAAAACACACTGACACTCTCCCTACCTATAGTTTTCTGTCCCTATAAAAAATTTTTTTTTAAAGATGGTTGATGAGGAATGCTTTAGCACAGTATAGCACAATGAGAATTTCCCTCACTGTCCTTCCCTGTCCCTACAAACAAGGTTTAGCACAGTAAAACACACTAACACTCTCCCTACCTATAGTTTTCTGTCCCTATAAAAAATGTTTTTTTAAAGATGGTTGATGAGGAATGCTTTAGCACAGTATAGCACAATGAGAATTTCCCTCACTGTCCTTCCCTGTCCCTACAAACAAGGTTTAGCACAGTAAAACACACTGACACTCTCCCTACCTATAGTTTTCTGTCCCTATAAAAAAATTTTTTTTTAAAGATGGTTGATGAGGAATGCTTTAGCACAGTATAGCACAATGAGAATTTCCCTCACTGTCCTTCCCTGTCCCTACAAACAAGGTTTAGCACAGTAAAACACACTGACACTCTCCCTACCTATAGTTTTCTGTCCCTATATATATATTTTTTTTAAAGATGGTTGATGAGGAATGCTTTAGCACAGTATAGCACAATGAGAATTTCCCTCACTGTCCTTCCCTGTCCCTACAAACAAGGTTTAGCACAGTAAAACACACTGACACTCTCCCTACCTATAGTTTTCTGTCCCTATAAAAATTTTTTTTTTAAAGATGGTTGATGAGGAATGCTTTAGCACAGTATAGCACAATGAGAATTTCCCTCACTGTCCTTCCCTGTCCCTACAAACAAGGTTTAGCACAGTAAAACACACTGACACTCTCCCTACCTATAGTTTTCTGTCCCTATAAAAAATGTTTTTTTAAAGATGGTTGATGAGGAATGCTTTAGCACAGTATAGCACAATGAGAATTTCCCTCACTGTCCTTCCCTGTCCCTACAAACAAGGTTTAGCACAGTAAAACACACTGACACTCTCCCTACCCATAGTTTTCTGTCCCTATAAAAAAATTTTTTTTTAAAGATGGGTTGATGAGGAATGCTTTAGCACAGTATAGCACAATGAGAATTTCCCTCACTGTCCTTCCCTGTCCCTACAAACAAGGTTTAGCACAGTAAAACACACTGACACTCTCCCTACCTATAGTTTTCTGTCCCTATAAAAATTTTTTTTTTTAAAGATGGTTGATGAGGAATGCTTTAGCACAGTATAGCACAATGAGAATTTCCCTCACTGTCCTTCCCTGTCCCTACAAACAAGGTTTAGCACAGTAAAACACACTGACACTCTCCCTACCTATAGTTTTCTGTCCCTATAATTTTTTTTTTTTTTTAAAGATGGTTGATGAGGAATGCTTTAGCACAGTATAGCACAATGAGAATTTCCCTCACTGTCCTTCCCTGTCCCTACAAACAAGGTTTAGCACAGTAAAACACACTGACACTCTCCCTACCTATAGTTTTCTGTCCCTATAATTTTTTTTTTTTTAAAGATGGTTGATGAGGAATGCTTTAGCACAGTATAGCACAATGAGAATTTCCCTCACTGTCCTTCCCTGTCCCTACAAACAAGGTTTAGCACAGTAAAACACACTGACACTCTCCCTACCTATAGTTTTCTGTCCCTATAAAAAAATTTTTTTTAAAGATGGTTGATGAGGAATGCTTTAGCACAGTATAGCACAATGAGAATTTCCCTCACTGTCCTTCCCTGTCCCTACAAACAAGGTTTAGCACAGTAAAACACACTGACACTCTCCCTACCTATAGTTTTCTGTCCCTATAAAAAATGTTTTTTTAAAGATGGTTGATGAGGAATGCTTTAGCACAGTATAGCACAATGAGAATTTCCCTCACTGTCCTTCCCTGTCCCTACAAACAAGGTTTAGCACAGTAAAACACACTGACACTCTCCCTACCTATAGTTTTCTGTCCCTATAAAAAATGTTTTTTTAAAGATGGTTGATGAGGAATGCTTTAGCACAGTATAGCACAATGAGAATTTCCCTCACTGTCCTTCCCTGTCCCTACAAACAAGGTTTAGCACAGTAAAACACACTGACACTCTCCCTACCTATAGTTTTCTGTCCCTATAAAATTTATTTTTTTAAAGATGGTTGATGAGGAATGCTTTAGCACAGTATAGCACAATGAGAATTTCCCTCACTGTCCTTCCCTGTCCCTACAAACAAGGTTTAGCACAGTAAAACACACTGACACTCTCCCTACCTATAGTTTTCTGTCCCTATAAAAAATGTTTTTTTTAAAGATGGTTGATGAGGAATGCTTTAGCACAGTATAGCACAATGAGAATTTCCCTCACTGTCCTTCCCTGTCCCTACAAACAAGGTTTAGCACAGTAAAACACACTGACACTCTCCCTACCTATAGTTTTCTGTCCCTATAAAAAATTTTTTTTTTAAAGATGGTTGATGAGGAATGCTTTAGCACAGTATAGCACAATGAGAATTTCCCTCACTGTCCTTCCCTGTCCCTACAAACAAGGTTTAGCACAGTAAAACACACTGACACTCTCCCTACCTATAGTTTTCTGTCCCTATAATTTTTTTTTTTTAAAGATGGTTGATGAGGAATGCTTTAGCACAGTATAGCACAATGAGAATTTCCCTCACTGTCCTTCCCTGTCCCTACAAACAAGGTTTAGCACAGTAAAACACACTGACACTCTCCCTACCTATAGTTTTCTGTCCCTATAATTTTTTTTTTTTTAAAGATGGTTGATGAGGAATGCTTTAGCACAGTATAGCACAATGAGAATTTCCCTCACTGTCCTTCCCTGTCCCTACAAACAAGGTTTAGCACAGTAAAACACACTGACACTCTCCCTACCTATAGTTTTCTGTCCCTATAAAAATTTTTTTTTTAAAGATGGTTGATGAGGAATGCTTTAGCACAGTATAGCACAATGAGAATTTCCCTCACTGTCCTTCCCTGTCCCTACAAACAAGGTTTAGCACAGTAAAACACACTGACACTCTCCCTACCTATAGTTTTCTGTCCCTATAAAAAATGTTTTTTTAAAGATGGTTGATGAGGAATGCTTTAGCACAGTATAGCACAATGAGAATTTCCCTCACTGTCCTTCCCTGTCCCTACAAACAAGGTTTAGCACAGTAAAACACACTGACACTCTCCCTACCTATAGTTTTCTGTCCCTATAAAAAATTTTTTTTTTAAAGATGGTTGATGAGGAATGCTTTAGCACAGTATAGCACAATGAGAATTTCCCTCACTGTCCTTCCCTGTCCCTACAAACAAGGTTTAGCACAGTAAAACACACTGACACTCTCCCTACCTATAGTTTTCTGTCCCTATAAAAATTTTTTTTTTTAAAGATGGTTGATGAGGAATGCTTTAGCACAGTATAGCACAATGAGAATTTCCCTCACTGTCCTTCCCTGTCCATACAAACAAGGTTTAGCACAGTAAAACACACTGACACTCTCCCTACCTATAGTTTTCTGTCCCTATAAAAAATTTTTTTTAAAGATGGTTGATGAGGAATGCTTTAGCACAGTATAGCACAATGAGAATTTCCCTCACTGTCCTTCCCTGTCCCTACAAACAAGGTTTAGCACAGTAAAACACACTGACACTCTCCCTACCTATAGTTTTCTGTCCCTATAAAAAATTTTTTTTAAAGATGGTTGATGAGGAATGCTTTAGCACAGTATAGCACAATGAGAATTTCCCTCACTGTCCTTCCCTGTCCCTACAAACAAGGTTTAGCACAGTAAAACACACTGACACTCTCCCTACCTATAGTTTTCTGTCCCTATAAATTTTTTTTTTTAAAGATGGTTGATGAGGAATGCTTTAGCACAGTATAGCACAATGAGAATTTCCCTCACTGTCCTTCCCTGTCCCTACAAACAAGGTTTAGCACAGTAAAACACACTGACACTCTCCCTACCTATAGTTTTCTGTCCCTATAAAAAATATTTTTTTTAAAGATGGTTGATGAGGAATGCTTTAGCACAGTATAGCACAATGAGAATTTCCCTCACTGTCCTTCCCTGTCCCTACAAACAAGGTTTAGCACAGTAAAACACACTGACACTCTCCCTACCTATAGTTTTCTGTCCCTATAAAAATTTTTTTTTTTAAAGATGGTTGATGAGGAATGCTTTAGCACAGTATAGCACAATGAGAATTTCCCTCACTGTCCTTCCCTGTCCCTACAAACAAGGTTTAGCACAGTAAAACACACTGACACTCTCCCTACCTATAGTTTTCTGTCCCTATAATTTTTTTTTTTTTAAAGATGGTTGATGAGGAATGCTTTAGCACAGTATAGCACAATGAGAATTTCCCTCACTGTCCTTCCCTGTCCCTACAAACAAGGTTTAGCACAGTAAAACACACTGACACTCTCCCTACCTATAGTTTTCTGTCCCTATAATTTTTTTTTTTTTAAAGATGGTTGATGAGGAATGCTTTAGCACAGTATAGCACAATGAGAATTTCCCTCACTGTCCTTCCCTGTCCCTACAAACAAGGTTTAGCACAGTAAAACACACTGACACTCTCCCTACCTATAGTTTTCTGTCCCTATAAAAATTTTTTTTTTAAAGATGGTTGATGAGGAATGCTTTAGCACAGTATAGCACAATGAGAATTTCCCTCACTGTCCTTCCCTGTCCCTACAAACAAGGTTTAGCACAGTAAAACACACTGACACTCTCCCTACCTATAGTTTTCTGTCCCTATAAAAAATGTTTTTTTAAAGATGGTTGATGAGGAATGCTTTAGCACAGTATAGCACAATGAGAATTTCCCTCACTGTCCTTCCCTGTCCCTACAAACAAGGTTTAGCACAGTAAAACACACTGACACTCTCCCTACCTATAGTTTTCTGTCCCTATAAAAAATTTTTTTTTTAAAGATGGTTGATGAGGAATGCTTTAGCACAGTATAGCACAATGAGAATTTCCCTCACTGTCCTTCCCTGTCCCTACAAACAAGGTTTAGCACAGTAAAACACACTGACACTCTCCCTACCTATAGTTTTCTGTCCCTATAATTTTTTTTTTTTTTAAAGATGGTTGATGAGGAATGCTTTAGCACAGTATAGCACAATGAGAATTTCCCTCACTGTCCTTCCCTGTCCCTACAAACAAGGTTTAGCACAGTAAAACACACTGACACTCTCCCTACCTATAGTTTTCTGTCCCTATAAAAATTTTTTTTTTAAAGATGGTTGATGAGGAATGCTTTAGCACAGTATAGCACAATGAGAATTTCCCTCACTGTCCTTCCCTGTCCCTACAAACAAGGTTTAGCACAGTAAAACACACTGACACTCTCCCTACCTATAGTTTTCTGTCCCTATAAAAAATGTTTTTTTAAAGATGGTTGATGAGGAATGCTTTAGCACAGTATAGCACAATGAGAATTTCCCTCACTGTCCTTCCCTGTCCCTACAAACAAGGTTTAGCACAGTAAAACACACTGACACTCTCCCTACCTATAGTTTTCTGTCCCTATAAAAATTTTTTTTTTTAAAGATGGTTGATGAGGAATGCTTTAGCACAGTATAGCACAATGAGAATTTCCCTCACTGTCCTTCCCTGTCCCTACAAACAAGGTTTAGCACAGTAAAACACACTGACACTCTCCCTACCTATAGTTTTCTGTCCCTATAAAAAATTTTTTTTTTAAAGATGGTTGATGAGGAATGCTTTAGCACAGTATAGCACAATGAGAATTTCCCTCACTGTCCTTCCCTGTCCCTACAAACAAGGTTTAGCACAGTAAAACACACTGACACTCTCCCTACCTATAGTTTTCTGTCCCTATAAAAAAATGTTTTTAAAGATGGTTGATGAGGAATGCTTTAGCACAGTATAGCACAATGAGAATTTCCCTCACTGTCCTTCCCTGTCCCTACAAACAAGGTTTAGCACAGTAAAACACACTGACACTCTCCCTACCTATAGTTTTCTGTCCCTATAAATTTTTTTTTTTAAAGATGGTTGATGAGGAATGCTTTAGCACAGTATAGCACAATGAGAATTTCCCTCACTGTCCTTCCCTGTCCCTACAAACAAGGTTTAGCACAGTAAAACACACTGACACTCTCCCTACCTATAGTTTTCTGTCCCTATAAATTTTTTTTTTTAAAGATGGTTGATGAGGAATGCTTTAGCACAGTATAGCACAATGAGAATTTCCCTCACTGTCCTTCCCTGTCCCTACAAACAAGGTTTAGCACAGTAAAACACACTGACACTCTCCCTACCTATAGTTTTCTGTCCCTATAAAAATTTTTTTTTTTAAAGATGGTTGATGAGGAATGCTTTAGCACAGTATAGCACAATGAGAATTTCCCTCACTGTCCTTCCCTGTCCCTACAAACAAGGTTTAGCACAGTAAAACACACTGACACTCTCCCTACCTATAGTTTTCTGTCCCTATAAAAAATTTTTTTTTTAAAGATGGTTGATGAGGAATGCTTTAGCACAGTATAGCACAATGAGAATTTCCCTCACTGTCCTTCCCTGTCCCTACAAACAAGGTTTAGCACAGTAAAACACACTGACACTCTCCCTACCTATAGTTTTCTGTCCCTATCATTTTTATTTTTTTAAAGATGGTTGATGAGGAATGCTTTAGCACAGTATAGCACAATGAGAATTTCCCTCACTGTCCTTCCCTGTCCCTACAAACAAGGTTTAGCACAGTAAAACACACTGACACTCTCCCTACCTATAGTTTTCTGTCCCTATAATTTTTTTTTTTTTAAAGATGGTTGATGAGGAATGCTTTAGCACAGTATAGCACAATGAGAATTTCCCTCACTGTCCTTCCCTGTCCCTACAAACAAGGTTTAGCACAGTAAAACACACTGACACTCTCCCTACCTATAGTTTTCTGTCCCTATAAAAAAATTTTTTTTAAAGATGGTTGATGAGGAATGCTTTAGCACAGTATAGCACAATGAGAATTTCCCTCACTGTCCTTCCCTGTCCCTACAAACAAGGTTTAGCACAGTAAAACACACTGACACTCTCCCTACCTATAGTTTTCTGTCCCTATAAAAAATGTTTTTTTAAAGATGGTTGATGAGGAATGCTTTAGCACAGTATAGCACAATGAGAATTTCCCTCACTGTCCTTCCCTGTCCCTACAAACAAGGTTTAGCACAGTAAAACACACTGACACTCTCCCTACCTATAGTTTTCTGTCCCTATAAAAAAATTTTTTTTAAAGATGGTTGATGAGGAATGCTTTAGCACAGTATAGCACAATGAGAATTTCCCTCACTGTCCTTCCCTGTCCCTACAAACAAGGTTTAGCACAGTAAAACACACTGACACTCTCCCTACCTATAGTTTTCTGTCCCTATAAAAAATTTTTTTTTTAAAGATGGTTGATGAGGAATGCTTTAGCACAGTATAGCACAATGAGAATTTCCCTCACTGTCCTTCCCTGTCCCTACAAACAAGGTTTAGCACAGTAAAACACACTGACACTCTCCCTACCTATAGTTTTCTGTCCCTATAAAAAATGTTTTTTTAAAGATGGTTGATGAGGAATGCTTTAGCACAGTATAGCACAATGAGAATTTCCCTCACTGTCCTTCCCTGTCCCTACAAACAAGGTTTAGCACAGTAAAACACACTGACACTCTCCCTACCTATAGTTTTCTGTCCCTATATTTTTTTTTTTTAAAGATGGTTGATGAGGAATGCTTTAGCACAGTATAGCACAATGAGAATTTCCCTCACTGTCCTTCCCTGTCCCTACAAACAAGGTTTAGCACAGTAAAACACACTGACACTCTCCCTACCTATAGTTTTCTGTCCCTATAAAAATTTTTTTTTTAAAGATGGTTGATGAGGAATGCTTTAGCACAGTATAGCACAATGAGAATTTCCCTCACTGTCCTTCCCTGTCCCTACAAACAAGGTTTAGCACAGTAAAACACACTGACACTCTCCCTACCTATAGTTTTCTGTCCCTATAAAAAATGTTTTTTTAAAGATGGTTGATGAGGAATGCTTTAGCACAGTATAGCACAATGAGAATTTCCCTCACTGTCCTTCCCTGTCCCTACAAACAAGGTTTAGCACAGTAAAACACACTGACACTCTCCCTACCTATAGTTTTCTGTCCCTATAAAAAAAATTTTTTTAAAAGATGGTTGATGAGGAATGCTTTAGCACAGTATAGCACAATGAGAATTTCCCTCACTGTCCTTCCCTGTCCCTACAAACAAGGTTTAGCACAGTAAAACACACTGACACTCTCCCTACCTATAGTTTTCTGTCCCTATAAAAAAATGTTTTTTTAAAGATGGTTGATGAGGAATGCTTTAGCACAGTATAGCACAATGAGAATTTCCCTCACTGTCCTTCCCTGTCCCTACAAACAAGGTTTAGCACAGTAAAACACACTGACACTCTCCCTACCTATAGTTTTCTGTCCCTATAAAAAATGTTTTTTTAAAGATGGTTGATGAGGAATGCTTTAGCACAGTATAGCACAATGAGAATTTCCCTCACTGTTCTTCCCTGTCCCTACAAACAAGGTTTAGCACAGTAAAATACACTGACACTCTCCCTACCTATAGTTTTCTGTCCCTATAATTTTTTTTTTTTTTAAAGATGGTTGATGAGGAATGCTTTAGCACAGTATAGCACAATGAGAATTTCCCTCACTGTCCTTCCCTGTCCCTACAAACAAGGTTTAGCACAGTAAAACACACTGACACTCTCCCTACCTATAGTTTTCTGTCCCTATAATTTTTTTTTTTTTTAAAGATGGTTGATGAGGAATGCTTTAGCACAGTATAGCACAATGATAATTTCCCTCACTGTCCTTCCCTGTCCCTACAAACAAGGTTTAGCACAGTAAAACACACTGACACTCTCCCTACCTATAGTTTTCTGTCCCTATAATTTTTTTTTTTTTAAAGATGGTTGATGAGGAATGCTTTAGCACAGTATAGCACAATGAGAATTTCCCTCACTGTCCTTCCCTGTCCCTACAAACAAGGTTTAGCACAGTAAAACACACTGACACTCTCCCTACCTATAGTTTTCTGTCCCTATAAAAAATTTTTTTTTAAAGATGGTTGATGAGGAATGCTTTAGCACAGTATAGCACAATGAGAATTTCCCTCACTGTCCTTCCCTGTCCCTACAAACAAGGTTTAGCACAGTAAAACACACTGACACTCTCCCTACCTATAGTTTTCTGTCCCTATAAAAAATGTTTTTTTAAAGATGGTTGATGAGGAATGCTTTAGCACAGTATAGCACAATGAGAATTTCCCTCACTGTCCTTCCCTGTCCCTACAAACAAGGTTTAGCACAGTAAAACACACTGACACTCTCCCTACCTATAGTTTTCTGTCCCTATAAAAAATTTTTTTTTTAAAGATGGTTGATGAGGAATGCTTTAGCACAGTATAGCACAATGAGAATTTCCCTCACTGTCCTTCCCTGTCCCTACAAACAAGGTTTAGCACAGTAAAACACACTGACACTCTCCCTACCTATAGTTTTCTGTCCCTATAAAAAATTTTTTTTTTAAAGATGGTTGATGAGGAATGCTTTAGCACAGTATAGCACAATGAGAATTTCCCTCACTGTCCTTCCCTGTCCCTACAAACAAGGTTTAGCACAGTAAAACACACTGACACTCTCCCTACCTATAGTTTTCTGTCCCTATAAAAAAATGTTTTTAAAGATGGTTGATGAGGAATGCTTTAGCACAGTATAGCACAATGAGAATTTCCCTCACTGTCCTTCCCTGTCCCTACAAACAAGGTTTAGCACAGTAAAACACACTGACACTCTCCCTACCTATAGTTTTCTGTCCCTATAAATTTTTTTTTTTAAAGATGGTTGATGAGGAATGCTTTAGCACAGTATAGCACAATGAGAATTTCCCTCACTGTCCTTCCCTGTCCCTACAAACAAGGTTTAGCACAGTAAAACACACTGACACTCTCCCTACCTATAGTTTTCTGTCCCTATAAATTTTTTTTTTTAAAGATGGTTGATGAGGAATGCTTTAGCACAGTATAGCACAATGAGAATTTCCCTCACTGTCCTTCCCTGTCCCTACAAACAAGGTTTAGCACAGTAAAACACACTGACACTCTCCCTACCTATAGTTTTCTGTCCCTATAAAAATTTTTTTTTTTAAAGATGGTTGATGAGGAATGCTTTAGCACAGTATAGCACAATGAGAATTTCCCTCACTGTCCTTCCCTGTCCCTACAAACAAGGTTTAGCACAGTAAAACACACTGACACTCTCCCTACCTATAGTTTTCTGTCCCTATAAAAAATTTTTTTTTTAAAGATGGTTGATGAGGAATGCTTTAGCACAGTATAGCACAATGAGAATTTCCCTCACTGTCCTTCCCTGTCCCTACAAACAAGGTTTAGCACAGTAAAACACACTGACACTCTCCCTACCTATAGTTTTCTGTCCCTATCATTTTTATTTTTTTAAAGATGGTTGATGAGGAATGCTTTAGCACAGTATAGCACAATGAGAATTTCCCTCACTGTCCTTCCCTGTCCCTACAAACAAGGTTTAGCACAGTAAAACACACTGACACTCTCCCTACCTATAGTTTTCTGTCCCTATAATTTTTTTTTTTTTAAAGATGGTTGATGAGGAATGCTTTAGCACAGTATAGCACAATGAGAATTTCCCTCACTGTCCTTCCCTGTCCCTACAAACAAGGTTTAGCACAGTAAAACACACTGACACTCTCCCTACCTATAGTTTTCTGTCCCTATAAAAAAATTTTTTTTAAAGATGGTTGATGAGGAATGCTTTAGCACAGTATAGCACAATGAGAATTTCCCTCACTGTCCTTCCCTGTCCCTACAAACAAGGTTTAGCACAGTAAAACACACTGACACTCTCCCTACCTATAGTTTTCTGTCCCTATAAAAAATGTTTTTTTAAAGATGGTTGATGAGGAATGCTTTAGCACAGTATAGCACAATGAGAATTTCCCTCACTGTCCTTCCCTGTCCCTACAAACAAGGTTTAGCACAGTAAAACACACTGACACTCTCCCTACCTATAGTTTTCTGTCCCTATAAAAAAATTTTTTTTAAAGATGGTTGATGAGGAATGCTTTAGCACAGTATAGCACAATGAGAATTTCCCTCACTGTCCTTCCCTGTCCCTACAAACAAGGTTTAGCACAGTAAAACACACTGACACTCTCCCTACCTATAGTTTTCTGTCCCTATAAAAAATTTTTTTTTTAAAGATGGTTGATGAGGAATGCTTTAGCACAGTATAGCACAATGAGAATTTCCCTCACTGTCCTTCCCTGTCCCTACAAACAAGGTTTAGCACAGTAAAACACACTGACACTCTCCCTACCTATAGTTTTCTGTCCCTATAAAAAATGTTTTTTTAAAGATGGTTGATGAGGAATGCTTTAGCACAGTATAGCACAATGAGAATTTCCCTCACTGTCCTTCCCTGTCCCTACAAACAAGGTTTAGCACAGTAAAACACACTGACACTCTCCCTACCTATAGTTTTCTGTCCCTATATTTTTTTTTTTTAAAGATGGTTGATGAGGAATGCTTTAGCACAGTATAGCACAATGAGAATTTCCCTCACTGTCCTTCCCTGTCCCTACAAACAAGGTTTAGCACAGTAAAACACACTGACACTCTCCCTACCTATAGTTTTCTGTCCCTATAAAAAATTTTTTTTTAAAGATGGTTGATGAGGAATGCTTTAGCACAGTATAGCACAATGAGAATTTCCCTCACTGTCCTTCCCTGTCCCTACAAACAAGGTTTAGCACAGTAAAACACACTGACACTCTCCCTACCTATAGTTTTCTGTCCCTATAAAAAATGTTTTTTTAAAGATGGTTGATGAGGAATGCTTTAGCACAGTATAGCACAATGAGAATTTCCCTCACTGTCCTTCCCTGTCCCTACAAACAAGGTTTAGCACAGTAAAACACACTGACACTCTCCCTACCTATAGTTTTCTGTCCCTATAAAAAATTTTTTTTTAAAAGATGGTTGATGAGGAATGCTTTAGCACAGTATAGCACAATGAGAATTTCCCTCACTGTCCTTCCCTGTCCCTACAAACAAGGTTTAGCACAGTAAAACACACTGACACTCTCCCTACCTATAGTTTTCTGTCCCTATAAAAAAATGTTTTTTTAAAGATGGTTGATGAGGAATGCTTTAGCACAGTATAGCACAATGAGAATTTCCCTCACTGTCCTTCCCTGTCCCTACAAACAAGGTTTAGCACAGTAAAACACACTGACACTCTCCCTACCTATAGTTTTCTGTCCCTATAAAAAATGTTTTTTTTAAAGATGGTTGATGAGGAATGCTTTAGCACAGTATAGCACAATGAGAATTTCCCTCACTGTTCTTCCCTGTCCCTACAAACAAGGTTTAGCACAGTAAAATACACTGACACTCTCCCTACCTATAGTTTTCTGTCCCTATAATTTTTTTTTTTTTTAAAGATGGTTGATGAGGAATGCTTTAGCACAGTATAGCACAATGAGAATTTCCCTCACTGTCCTTCCCTGTCCCTACAAACAAGGTTTAGCACAGTAAAACACACTGACACTCTCCCTACCTATAGTTTTCTGTCCCTATAATTTTTTTTTTTTTTAAAGATGGTTGATGAGGAATGCTTTAGCACAGTATAGCACAATGATAATTTCCCTCACTGTCCTTCCCTGTCCCTACAAACAAGGTTTAGCACAGTAAAACACACTGACACTCTCCCTACCTATAGTTTTCTGTCCCTATAATTTTTTTTTTTTTAAAGATGGTTGATGAGGAATGCTTTAGCACAGTATAGCACAATGAGAATTTCCCTCACTGTCCTTCCCTGTCCCTACAAACAAGGTTTAGCACAGTAAAACACACTGACACTCTCCCTACCTATAGTTTTCTGTCCCTATAAAAAATGTTTTTTTTAAAGATGGTTGATGAGGAATGCTTTAGCACAGTATAGCACAATGAGAATTTCCCTCACTGTCCTTCCCTGTCCCTACAAACAAGGTTTAGCACAGTAAAACACACTGACACTCTCCCTACCTATAGTTTTCTGTCCCTATAAAAAATGTTTTTTTAAAGATGGTTGATGAGGAATGCTTTAGCACAGTATAGCACAATGAGAATTTCCCTCACTGTCCTTCCCTGTCCCTACAAACAAGGTTTAGCACAGTAAAACACACTGACACTCTCCCTACCTATAGTTTTCTGTCCCTATGAAAAATGTTTTTTTAAAGATGGTTGATGAGGAATGCTTTAGCACAGTATAGCACAATGAGAATTTCCCTCACTGTCCTTCCCTGTCCCTACAAACAAGGTTTAGCACAGTAAAACACACTGACACTCTCCCTACCTATAGTTTTCTGTCCCTATAATTTTTTTTTTTTTTAAAGATGGTTGATGAGGAATGCTTTAGCACAGTATAGCACAATGAGAATTTCCCTCACTGTCCTTCCCTGTCCCTACAAACAAGGTTTAGCACAGTAAAACACACTGACACTCTCCCTACCTATAGTTTTCTGTCCCTATATTTTTTTTTTTTTTAAAGATGGTTGATGAGGAATGCTTTAGCACAGTATAGCACAATGAGAATTTCCCTCACTGTCCTTCCCTGTCCCTACAAACAAGGTTTAGCACAGTAAAACACACTGACACTCTCCCTACCTATAGTTTTCTGTCCCTATAAAAATTTTTTTTTTAAAGATGGTTGATGAGGAATGCTTTAGCACAGTATAGCACAATGAGAATTTCCCTCACTGTCCTTCCCTGTCCCTACAAACAAGGTTTAGCACAGTAAAACACACTGACACTCTCCCTACCTATAGTTTTCTGTCCCTATAAAAAATGTTTTTTTAAAGATGGTTGATGAGGAATGCTTTAGCACAGTATAGCACAATGAGAATTTCCCTCACTGTCCTTCCCTGCCCCTACAAACAAGGTTTAGCACAGTAAAACACACTGACACTCTCCCTACCTATAGTTTTCTGTCCCTATAAAAATTTTTTTTTTTAAAGATGGTTGATGAGGAATGCTTTAGCACAGTATAGCACAATGAGAATTTCCCTCACTGTCCTTCCCTGTCCCTACAAACAAGGTTTAGCACAGTAAAACACACTGACACTCTCCCTACCTATAGTTTTCTGTCCCTATAAAATTTTTTTTTTTTAAAGATGGTTGATGAGGAATGCTTTAGCACAGTATAGCACAATGAGAATTTCCCTCACTGTCCTTCCCTGTCCCTACAAACAAGGTTTAGCACAGTAAAACACACTGACACTCTCCCTACCTATAGTTTTCTGTCCCTATAAAAAAATTTTTTTTTAAAGATGGTTGATGAGGAATGCTTTAGCACAGTATAGCACAATGAGAATTTCCCTCACTGTCCTTCCCTGTCCCTACAAACAAGGTTTAGCACAGTAAAACACAATGACACTCTCCCTACCTATAGTTTTCTGTCCCTATATTTATTTTTTTTTTAAAGATGGTTGATGAGGAATGCTTTAGCACAGTATAGCACAATGAGAATTTCCCTCACTGTCCTTCCCTGTCCCTACAAACAAGGTTTAGCACAGTAAAACACACTGACACTCTCCCTACCTATAGTTTTCTGTCCCTATAAAATTTTTTTTTTTTAAAGATGGTTGATGAGGAATGCTTTAGCACAGTATAGCACAATGAGAATTTCCCTCACTGGCCTTCCCTGTCCCTACAAACAAGGTTTAGCACAGTAAAACACACTGACACTCTCCCTACCTATAGTTTTCTGTCCCTATAAAAAATGTTTTTTTAAAGATGGTTGATGAGGAATGCTTTAGCACAGTATAGCACAATGAGAATTTCCCTCACTGTCCTTCCCTGTCCCTACAAACAAGGTTTAGCACAGTAAAACACACTGACACTCTCCCTACCTATAGTTTTCTGTCCCTATAAAAATTTTTTTTTTTAAAGATGGTTGATGAGGAATGCTTTCGCACAGTATAGCACAATGAGAATTTCCCTCACTGTCCTTCCCTGTCCCTACAAACAAGGTTTAGCACAGTAAAACACACTGACACTCTCCCTACCTATAGTTTTCTGTCCCTATAAAAAATTTTTTTTTTAAAGATGGTTGATGAGGAATGCTTTAGCACAGTATAGCACAAGGAGAATTTCCCTCACTGTCCTTCCCTGTCCCTACAAACAAGGTTTAGCACAGTAAAACACACTGACACTCTCCCTACCTATAGTTTTCTGTCCCTATAAAAAATGTTTTTTTAAAGATGGTTGATGAGGAATGCTTTAGCACAGTATAGCACAATGAGAATTTCCCTCACTGTCCTTCCCTGTCCCTACAAACAAGGTTTAGCACAGTAAAACACACTGACACTCTCCCTACCTATAGTTTTCTGTCCCTATAAAAAATGTTTTTTTAAAGATGGTTGATGAGGAATGCTTTAGCACAGTATAGCACAATGAGAATTTCCCTCACTGTCCTTCCCTGTCCCTACAAACAAGGTTTAGCACAGTAAAACACACTGACACTCTCCCTACCTATAGTTTTCTGTCCCTATAAAAAATGTTTTTTTAAAGATGGTTGATGAGGAATGCTTTAGCACAGTATAGCACAATGAGAATTTCCCTCACTGTCCTTCCCTGTCCCTACAAACAAGGTTTAGCACAGTAAAACACACTGACACTCTCCCTACCTATAGTTTTCTGTCCCTATAAAAAATTTTTTTTTTAAAGATGGTTGATGAGGAATGCTTTAGCACAGTATAGCACAATGAGAATTTCCCTCACTGTCCTTCCCTGTCCCTACAAACAAGGTTTAGCACAGTAAAACACACTGACACTCTCCCTACCTATAGTTTTCTGTCCCTATATTTTTTTTTTTTTTAAAGATGGTTGATGAGGAATGCTTTAGCACAGTATAGCACAATGAGAATTTCCCTCACTGTCCTTCCCTGTCCCTACAAACAAGGTTTAGCACAGTAAAACACACTGACACTCTCCCTACCTATAGTTTTCTGTCCCTATAAAAATTTTTTTTTTAAAGATGGTTGATGAGGAATGCTTTAGCACAGTATAGCACAATGAGAATTTCCCTCACTGTCCTTCCCTGTCCCTACAAACAAGGTTTAGCACAGTAAAACACACTGACACTCTCCCTACCTATAGTTTTCTGTCCCTATAAAAAATGTTTTTTTAAAGATGGTTGATGAGGAATGCTTTAGCACAGTATAGCACAATGAGAATTTCCCTCACTGTCCTTCCCTGCCCCTACAAACAAGGTTTAGCACAGTAAAACACACTGACACTCTCCCTACCTATAGTTTTCTGTCCCTATAAAAATTTTTTTTTTTAAAGATGGTTGATGAGGAATGCTTTAGCACAGTATAGCACAATGAGAATTTCCCTCACTGTCCTTCCCTGTCCCTACAAACAAGGTTTAGCACAGTAAAACACACTGACACTCTCCCTACCTATAGTTTTCTGTCCCTATAAATTTTTTTTTTTTTAAAGATGGTTGATGAGGAATGCTTTAGCACAGTATAGCACAATGAGAATTTCCCTCACTGTCCTTCCCTGTCCCTACAAACAAGGTTTAGCACAGTAAAACACACTGACACTCTCCCTACCTATAGTTTTCTGTCCCTATAAAAAATGTTTTTTTAAAGATGGTTGATGAGGAATGCTTTAGCACAGTATAGCACAATGAGAATTTCCCTCACTGTTCTTCCCTGTCCCTACAAACAAGGTTTAGCACAGTAAAATACACTGACACTCTCCCTACCTATAGTTTTCTGTCCCTATAATTTTTTTTTTTTTTAAAGATGGTTGATGAGGAATGCTTTAGCAC